>CM076583.1:227510668-228110668 GCA_034641835.2 Pinus albicaulis | reverse complement strand
AGCCTGGTCTGCTCGTTTGTCCTGCACACCCTTGGCCATTATTTCCAAGCTCTTAAGCAAAAAATGGGGGAAATCAATCCTCCACTGGATGTGCCGACTGGCTTCAAAATGCTACAACATCCTAAAATGATACACAAAAGTGAGGGAGTACCTTCCCTCACAGGTCACAAATTTCTGTAGGATGAAAAGGAGGTCTTGCCACTGTCCCAGTAGGGCACTACACAGAATTACTTTCTTCCAATCTACCCTCATATTCTTTTCGACGATGAAACATTGCCATCGCTTCCTTTCTAGTTTCTAATTTTTAAACCACTGCTCACTAGTATTTTCCAAGCCTATCGCTGCTGCTATAAAATCTTCCGTAACCTCACATTTTAGAGGCCCAATTTTTGCTCGACCATTTTTGAAACTTCTGGAAAACTGTAGGGCCACTTCATGGTTGTGCCCATCAAAATTTTGCAAGAATTTAAGAAAGCATGAGTCTTGCAATATTTCAAGACTATTGTGATACTCAGCAGTTTGTTCTACCATACTGAGAGACGAAGGTTCGCTTCGAACAGGCGGCATCACTACTTAACGGTTATGAACAGTCAATAATTTACATGCAACATCGGGAAAATGGTTCTTATATATAGGGATCCAACTGTCCATCATCCTTTCCATCTTATCACCCATTCATTCCACTGAAATAGCTGTGGATATGCGACATCTTTGAAATCGTGCTATATTGGTACTTGTGGCAGCATTTTAATGGCTGGGTGAGGTAATCATTACGAGTGAAGGGCATCTAGGATTATGGCAGAAAGGGGCAATTATATACAAGCAACGGTTAAACATTTCCTCACTCCTTCATAATTCAAAAAAGAACTTTAGCATTGATTAAAATGATCATGATTCTTAACTTAAAAAAACCTTGTACTTTAAATAATTTTCTCCTAGTTAATATGATAGCACAAGTACTCATCAATTAAGTGAAAAGAATTCTTATAAACTTTCATGATGACCACTTTCCTATGACGTATGCTATGAAAAGAACAAGTTGTATTATGTTTCTGACAGGGTGCATGCTTGCACCGATCTGCTTGCACCGCTTAAACTATGCTTATTCTGTTGGTACCATTTTGCTTGCACTTATTATATAGGGAGACATGCTTGCACTAGTGCAAGCATAATATCTGAAAAAAGAACATGGAATTTAAGTAAAATATAGGCTGGACTTCCAACATGGCTTTCTCAACTTATACTGGAAATTTACATCATCCTTTTTTGATGTTTTAGAGAATATTATTTTGCTCTTTATGCGCGAGATCCTGCAATGAATTCATGAGGGAACAAAGAAGTGGGAAAAGGGAAATTTCAGAATCGGAAGGAATTCTGTTACAGGGATTCTAGGAATAGTACCATAAGAGGGGATAAACATAAGTGTGATAGGGAAAAAAATTCAAGGGTAAAGTGGGTTTTTACGAAACGGACAGGGTAAATTCAGAAGAATAAGGGAAGGCTAACCATTACGGGATTGAAGAAGAAAACTGAGGGAATATTACAAAAATGGAATATGAAGAAAGGAAGAAAAATTTCTAGAAGGTCTGCCTGCACTGGTGCAAGAAAAATAGCTGCAGCAGGAATTAAGCGTTTACTTGAATAAAAATATCCATGCTAATTACCCCAATTGTATAAAGGTTGGTTCTGCTGAACTTGCTTTTACTTGGTGGTCTCTAGCATATCTAAATATCAAGAAATCATTCTCTTTTTATTATAAATTTTTGATCTTCCTACTAGCAAGCTAGTTTGTAGGTTGATCCTTCTGTAATCATCTCAGCGAACTGATTTTCATAATTACAGGAAAATATTTTTTCTTTACTTTTTATTTAATTATTTAAATTTTATTTATTTATTTATTTTTCTAAGAAGAAGAAGAATTCATGTTTTCAAAAGGTTGGTATTACCATTCACTACTAACTTCCCAAATCGTTGTTGGACTTGCTATGTAAAATCTTTCCTGGCAAGTGGCTGAAAATACTTCTTTAATCTGTGTCCATTTACCAAGAATACTGAATTTTTTCCATTAATAGTTTTAACTTCTACTGCTCCACTCTCGAATACTCGGATCACTTCATAAGGTCCCATCCAACATGTATGGAATTTCCTTTTAAAATTTTTAAATCTAGAATCATAAAGGAGCACCCAATCACCTGGTTGGAATTGCATTTTCTGAATAGACTTGTCATGCCACCTTTTGCATTGCTACTGAATTAGTATGTTCTACTGAAAAAAATCCCTACGAAATTCATCTAACTCATTTAATTGGAGAAGACGCTATTGTTGTGCCTCAAAGAGATCTAGTCCTAACTGAATTGCAGTTCTGAAAGTTTTGATCTGGAATTCAATTGTTAACAGAACCTATTTGCCATATACCAGCTCATATGGTGCATGTCCCGTGCTATTTCTCCAAGTGGTTCTCTATGCCCACAAAGCTTCTCATAATATTTCAGCCCAATCCTTCCGATGTATATTTACTTTCTTTGTAAGAATTGACTCGATCACTTTGTTTGTGGATTCCACTTGGCCATTTGCTTGCAGGTGATATGGCGTGTATTTTCTGTGTTGGATCTTGTATTGCTCCATCATACCCTGTACCAGATTATAAATAAACTGCAGACCATTGTTAGAAACAATTTCTCTAGGCACACCAAATCTAGTAAATATTTCAGTAAAAAGAAAATCAACAACAAATTTTTCTGTAGCAAAGGAGACAGCTTTATCTTCTACCCATTTTGTAACAAAATATGTACAAACAAAAATATGCTTTTTACTTAATGATGTTGGAATTATTGTCCCTATAAAATCAATAGCCCATTTTTCAAATGGCTCAATCATAACTTGGGGCCATAAATGCATTTCATTGGTTTTATTAGGCTGGTCCATTCATTGACAGCTATTACATCACTTGACATACTTTTTGGCATCCTTAAACAAGGAAGGCCAAAAGTAACTAACATGAAATACTTGTTATACAGTCCGCTTATCATTGAAGTGGCCTCCACAAGGTTCATCATGAGCAGATGTTAATATGTCAAACACTTCCTCCTCTCTTACACATCTACGGATAATCAGATTTGGACAAGTGTAAAAGAGATCTCCATGAATCCAGGAGTATGCAGCACTTTTCTGAATAATATTCCGATTTTTATGAGCGGACAAGTGGGGTGGTGTTTTCCTAGTAAACAAGTAATTAGCAATGTCAGAAAACCACAAAGAATATGTTGACATAGAAAAAATATGTTCATCCGGAAAATCATCATTAATTGGAATTACTTCACTAGGATTATCTAATCTAAAAAGAAAATCTGCTACAACATTAGATTTTCCTGGTCTATCAACAATAGTAACATTAAATTCCTGCAAAAATAGCAACCACCTAGTCACTCTACCGCTAGTAAATGGTCTTTTCATCAAATATTTAATCGCGGAATGATCAGTATGTACAAATACTTCATATCTTGTAATATAGTGCCTGAACTTATTAATTGCAAAAATTACAGCTAAAAACTCTTTCTCTATAACTGTATAATTTAATTCAGTAGAAGACAAATTCTTACTAATATAATAAATAACATAGGATTTCTTATTTTCGTCTTTTCCTAAAGCTGCACTAATAGCCAAATCTGAAGCATCAGAGGAAATGTGAAAAGGCAGGGACTAGTTAGGACCTCTCAAAACTGGTGCCTGTACCAAATTTTCCTTCAATGTTTCAAAAGACAGTTGGCAAGCTGTGGACCAAGAAAATTCACTATCCTTAGCTAGAATTTGATAAATAGGGGAAGCTATCTTAGAAAAAATTTCAATGAATCTTTGGTTGTCCTAAAAAACCTCTTACCTCCCTTTGAGTTTTTGGGTGTAGGAAGATGCAGAATGATTTCAATCTTTGCTAGATCAACCTAGATACCTTTACCATAAATCAAATGGCCAAGTACCACTCCTACTTTTCACATCAATCTACATTTATTGTCACTCAAGGAAAGGTGGGCTTCTTCATAATGAAGAATTACTTTCTCCATATTTTTGAGAGCTTCCTGAAAAGAATTACCAAACACAGAAAATTCATCCATATAAATTTCTACAAATTCTAGATCAGCAAAAATGGCCAGGACTGCCCTTTGAATGGTAGTCAGGGCATTACATAAACTAAAGGGAAGCACTTTATAAGAAAATGTACCCCATGGACATGTAAAAGTAGTTTTATCCTGATCTTCGGGTGAAATCTGTATCTGGTTATAGCCACTGAAACCATCCAAAAAGGAAACATATTTCTTTCCTGCAAGGGTATCAAGAACCTGGTCAATGAAAGGGAGAGGGAAGTAATCTTTGAGAGTGGCTTTGTTTAATTCTATATAGTCTATAGAAAAACATCATCTTCCATCTTTCTTAGGTACTAGCACTAATGGAGAGACCCACTGACTGTCAGAAATATGATAGATAAAATCGACATCCAAGAGTTTCTATACTTCTTCCTTCACAATATCTCTTAGAGCTGGATTCATTCGCCTTTGGGGTGGTCGGACAGGTCGGGTTCCTTCCTGAATATAGATATGATGTGTACCAGTTTCAGGAGGAATACCCTTCATATCTTCATAGCCCCAAGCAAAGGCACTGAGATGGTTTTGCAACAAATTCACAAGTTTCTCTTGCTGAGATGAGTCCAAATATGAACTAATATGCAAGGATTTACCAGAGCTAATCTCAACAAGAGTAGTGTCGGGCTCAGGATTACTCAAGGGAGTGGTCAAATGCAGTGGTACAGAAGAATGAGAATCATGATTATCTTGAAAATCTAGGCTCAAAATCTAGCTCAATGGCTCAAAATTATGCATAGTGTCTAGATTATTGTTCGTCGGATAAATCATTCTTGCAGACAAGACCGATCTCCCTAGTGTCAGAAGACAATCTAGCAACAAACAAACAACTAAGTTTTTCTTTCTATAAATATATTCATTTTACAAATAAATGATATGAAGGTGTCGATCCTACCTTAGATCAAAATGCTTATTTGTGGTCGTAGTGCTTCCATTGCATCAATAATCCTTCGTTGCAACAAGAGTTATTTCGTCGCAACAATAATCCTTTTGTCGCAACAAGAGTTCTTTCGTTGCAAGAAAGTGTCATCTTTTTTCGACCTGCAATCACAAACAAGAAAATATTAAATAGCACCTGTATAAAAAATAATCATAAAACATACCTATCATAGTGATCAAGGAATCTATGAAATAAATGATCAAACGACAGCTTATTTAAATAAACAATCAAACGACAATTTATTGAGAAAAACAAAACTTGATTGTATTAATCTTAAAAATAACAGAAGAACCTTACAACCTTAGCCTTGATGTTTGAAAGGCCTTCCCGGGGTCCGAAGCAGGAGTCTCCTCTATTTTGATAAGTCTTTCACTCTTCCTCCAGGAGCACAAAGAGGTATGTGATCTTTCCTCTCAAAAGCTCAGCAGAAAGAATTCTAAATCTCAACAGCACTTCAACTCAATCACACCTGAAGCTTGAACTCCAATTCTCAATCTCCAAAATCTCAATCTCCAAAATCTAACCATTTGAGGCTACCCAATGCCTCCTTTTATAGAGCAGATGAGGAGGTTAGGATTCCAGCTTTGAAGGGATATAATCCTCCTTCAAAGGGATAGGCTCCTCACATCAAGGGATTAGTTCCTTAAGGTGAGGGATACATGCACCTTATCAAAGCGTACTCATCCCAAAAAAATCTCATCTAGAACCTTCTATAATTGACCTCAAACCAATTTTTTAACTTTACTTTCTCGCCTTTTTTATTTTGGAGGGGGTACGCAGGAATTCCTAAGGAAAACTCCATTCTAGAATGCAGGTAAGCCATGCATTACCTGCGTATCCAAGCCAGGAATGCAGGCGGGCTTCATGTTACCTACGTACCCATTCTTTCAGAGGTTTTTAGGGTTTTTCTTCTTGTTTTAGGGCTTTACATGAGGAGTAAAGGTTGTAAGACTTGCAGAGGAGGTATGTATGAGTGATAATGAGCTCATACAGTTAGTAGAATTTCAAGGTGACAATTTTTAGTGTAATAGATTTCCCCCTAAAGTGCGAAGTCTGAAATAGATGAAGATGAAGTCTGTCATATTTGAAGAGTGAGTTACTTTATCATTTCAAGGATCATCCTGTGGACACCCCAATCAGAACCTGTAAAAATATTCAATGCAATATATATATATGTAATCATATCATCGCTGAGGTAGGGATTCCCATACTAAGATCAAAAACTAACTAAACTTGTTCTGATACAGAAATGATTTTAATATTACATCAATAGTGTAGACACAGCATGGGAGCAACCATATGTAATTAATATTCTACTGTATAATAATAAAATTCCTCGCAGCCTGGATGGTAGAAACTAGATCCAGGGTCCTGATTTTCGTTTCTCGAACCAGTACGATTCTATCCATGTGAATAAATGTGTCGAAGTCGAACATGGTAGAAACCACTTGATTACCAGTCAATAATGTAAACTGTTAACAAGTGTGAGAGTAACCACCAGTAATGTCAATGGATCTCAAAGTACTTAGTACAATCCATGAAATGTGAATGAATGAGCTGAAGTCGAACATGTCACGGAATCATTCGATCGAAGGTCAATGATGCAACCTGTCGTCGAAGGCGAGAAACCTGCCATTGAGGCATGTAGATTTCAAGGTACTGACGATTTCTGGATCAACTTCCTAGATAATGAGCTGTCGTCGATAGAAAGTGATCCGTCGTAGGCAAGCCCACAACATGAAATCATAGATCAAGTTTTGAAAATATATTGGCAAGGACTGACTCAGGGATGGTCAAAATGGATGACAGATATTTTGCAGATGAATGGTTTATTTGAACTGTCCTCTTGAACACATAACAACATTGCAGATGGCTTGGTGACAATTGACCCAAAGCTAATACCCAGAAACCGGCTGAAGACTTTCATTGTGGTTTGATTAACTGTTAGGCAAAGGATTTCCCAACCCAGGTGGACAAAAAGTGTCGTGTTCAAGAGTGGTTAACGGTTTTCCGAATAATCAAAATACAACAAACAGGTTTGTTTTTCTCTCTTTTCCCCCACCATTTCTGGCAAGTACCTCTTTATTTTTGACAAGCTTGAGGAGGATAACATTTGCTTGTTTATAAGCTCATCCTTCGGATGAGTCCAACTTAGTTTAAGATTCAAACCCTAAGAAGGAGTGGTTCGTTCCTGTTTGAAATTGAACAGGTCCTTTACTGTTAAATTTTAACGAGTCCAGTATAGGAGAAACTCAGTGTTTTTCAATTTTAGGAAGTCAGAAGAAAAAACTTAAGAAAACTCCATGGGTGTACTTTTTCGTAAATTTAGTCTCTCGAGCCCGAAAAAGGATAAAATAATGCGGGAGAGAACTCTATTGACCGTAATTAGTCAACGTATACCTTTTTTGTAAATAGTCCATTTCAGTCCGTAAAAGGGGTAAACTTATACTGAAGGGACAATCATTCATTTATTTTAACGAGTTCGAATAACCAAGTGCTTGGTAATCTTTTCATTTTTAGAGAGTCTGAAAAGGGCTTAAAAGAGAACTCAATATTTCGCTTTTTTGGTAAGTTTTAACGAGTTCGAAAAAGGGATAAAAATGTAGTCATTGTTTTCACTTTTTTGTAAGTTTTAATGAGTTCGAAAAAGGGATAAAAATATACTCCTGTGGCCAACTTTCAATTTAATTTACGAGCAGGAAAAGACGGAAAGAACTCAACATTTTCATGTGTTTTACGAGAATGAAAGATAGAAAAATAATCTCGGGATTTTCATGAGTTTAACGAGTCTTGAAAATAATAACTGAAATGGACTCAAGATAGGTTTCATTTTTACAAAAGCTTGAAACAGAGAAAAACTATGATTCATGCCCCCTAAGTGTAACTGCTAGAGCGCATGCCCCCCCAGCTTCATTTCATTCAATTAAGTACACATCTGGTAATTAATAGCTGGATGGAATGAAGGTTCATTTACGACATCATATGAAAGACCCGACCTAAAACTGTAAGAAAATTATGTAAAAAGTGAAATAACTAAATTAAATATGTGACTTAACATTTACGAGATCTAGTCAAAGACTCGACTCAATTAGAAGAGGATTTTTTTCATTTTTTAACGACCTTGACACAGGAAAAGAAATATGCTCATGGCAACGTGTTTCATTTTTTAACGAGGTTGACACAGTAACAGGAACTATCCTCACCTAAATGTTTCATTTTTTAATGAGGTTGAAACAGTAAAAGAACTATCCTCAAATCTACACTCTACAATCCACCTATATAACCTACTGATTCATTTTTTTTAATGAGGTTGACATAGGAAAAGAAATGTCCTCATACTTGATTCATTTTTTAATGAGGTTGACACAGGAAAATAACTGTCCTCAGACCTGATTCATTTTTTAACGAGGTTGACTCAGTAACAGGAACCATCCTCATAAACTACTTATTTCTAATCTATTAATCTACTATCTACAATCTACCTAGTGATTAATTTTTTAATGAGGTTGACACAGGAAAAGAACTGTCCTCATAGAAGCTTGTTTCATTTTTTAAACGAGCTTGACACAAGAAAAGGAACTATGCCCCCTAATAACTGATTCATTTTTTAACGAGTTTGACACAGTAAAAGGAACTATCCTCACACTCACTGATTCATTTTTTAATGAGGTTGACACAGTAAAAGGAACTATCCTCTTGATACACTGATTCATTTTTAACGAGGTTGACACAGTAAAAGGAACTATCCTCGTATCTACTTTCTACAATCTACCTACTGATTCATTTTTTAATGAGGTTGACACAGGAAAATAACTATCCTCATACCTGATTCATTTTTTAACAAGGTTGACATAGGAAAAGAACTTTCCTCTTAGAAGCTTGTTTCATTTTTTAAACGAGCTTGACACAAGAAAAGGAACTATGCTCTCGAGTAACTGATTCATTTTTTAACGAGGTTGACACAGTAAAAGGAACTATCCTCACACTCACTGATTCATTTTTTTACGAGGTTTACACAGTAAAAGGAACTATCCTCGGACTCATTGATTCATTTTTTAACGAGGTTGACACAATAAAAGGAACTATCCTCGGCTCACTGAATCATGGCTTCCAAGAGGTCTTCATCAGATGGAAGAATATTTCTCTGGAAGGAACACATGTCAAGGGACTCAAAAGGGATAAGAACATCGCGTTCAAGTAATCCCATAGAGTTTTCCATGTCAATTACCGGATCTAAGTCAAAGGAATACGAGCAAACAGTGAGAGGCTCACTTACATCGGTAATTGGAAACATGGGACTAGTTGCCACATAATTAACCCGTGGTGGGGTAGATACCACTTTAGAATCAGGAAAATTTAGGGGTGTCATATTATTGGTAGTTGAAACAAGACTAGGGAATGAAATCTGATCTATAGTCACAATATTTCCATTGTGAGGGAAAGACATCACGCGAAAGAGTTTTGATACAATAGCTTTCATTGCATAGACATAGTCTCTCCCAAGGAGTAAATTGAAATCCAAGGGGCCTCGAACTACCATAAGATCAATACAGACAATTTTACCTTCCAAAGTAATAGAAAACTGAGGAAGGATCCCTAAAGGTTCACTAATGGTTCTGTTAAAAGCTTTCATATTCTGCGTAATAGGCACAAGCTGAGGGGAAATGAAATATTTCCAAGCAGTTGAGGATAAAATACTAACAGAAGCACCTTCATCTACCTGTGTGCAGTGTATGTCCCTATCACCAAACTTCACAATGATTTGGAAAGGGATGGAGGAAGGAAGATAAGGTTCTGTCAGTCTATTCCAATCAAAGGAAAAGACCTCAGTACTTGCAGGGGGTTCTGTAGAAACAGGTGAAATGCCCCCTAACGTAGAAGAATTTGATGTAACAAGAAGAACCTGAGCGATATGAAGTTCACTCTCTACAGGGAGAATGGGATCGACCGAATGTGAAATCGAATCGACCACTTGATCAACTAGTGGATCATCAACCTGAGTGATATGAGTTTCACTCTCCAAGGGAAGAGTGAGATCGACTGTACTTGAAATTAGATCAATCACTCCGTCAGTTGACGGTAGGTTGGGAGAAAGTTGATAGTAACCAGTTGGAAGTTCTTGCTGTGGAACATGAAGGTTTTCTAACAATTTCGAGGCTTCATCCATGTGAGGGAAAATGTGAGTTTGATGACTCCCTTTGCATAACTTACAAGGAAACCTAACTTTACCCTCTTTCCCAGGAACCTGACTATCACTGGTTTATGGATCAACGAAAAGTTGATGAGATTTTTCTAACCATACTTCCAAGACCTTTGGAATACCGGGGAAACTGATAAGGAAGTGGTCACCCTTACAAAGCATGCAAGGGTATTTGGGTTTACGATGCATGTTGGAGGTTTCCTCAACACAACTAACACTTACAACCATGGTTGGTTGGTTGACTTCTTTCTTATCTTGCTTCTTCTTCTTCTTGTTCTTCCCTTTCTTCTTCTTCATCACCTGCTTACTAACGTCAAGGCTTTTACCAAGCGAAGAGGAAGAAATGGAGGAAGAAATATTAGGCAAATAAGGTAAATGGTCAACAGAAGGTTGGTGATGTTGAGATGGTGAACTCTATTGAGATGAAGCATCCGGTTGAGGTGGAACAATTGGAGTATTTGGGGCCAACGAAGTTGAAAAAAACCATATAGGTAAACCTATTGTAAATCCAGGTAATGAAAAAGTAGCCATATAAGGAGGACCAACATTTCCAAAGCAAGGAAAAGTACTAGGATTCTCATTAAGAGGGGTTCCTTGGTTGGTAAATTCCGAAACAGTTGCCATTATATTCAACTTCAGTGAATTTTATTAACAATTTAAAACTAAAGTTAACAATTCACAATTCACACCTAACAATTAAAATTCACAATTCACACCTATGGTCTCTAAAAGTAAAAAGAAACAAATTAACACGCACTATCAAATCTAGGAGTCAAACCACACACAAGCAGTAACTTCCTGTACTAAAACACTAGTTGGTGATGAAATCCAACATCGTAGAATTTAATACAGAAAGGGCAGTTGGAACAGTTACCCCGACAACCTGCTTAATGAAACAGACTGGCACAAGTTTCCTCACAAAACCATCTCGAGTGAAGAGAACCCCCCAGAGATTCCAAGTGAGTCTAGTCGACGTCTGCTCCAGGTACAGTGAGATGTTTCCTTCACCGTCACCTTAGGAAATAATCTTAAGCTTATGGACAGTAAGGTTACCAACAGTAACAAATACAACTGGGGGAACAGTCTACGATCCGATTCCACATGCAAGGGCATAGTAACGAAGCTGAATCCCCTTGAAGGTTCCTCGACATGGTCAATCTGAGGTTTACCGACAAGTGACCCCAGGCTCCTCAACAATGGTTAATTTGAGGTTTACCGTTTGTAATGCACGCAATATATTCTATCTTCCCCAATGAAACATAATTGATTGTCTCAAAGGTTTGGACATGATCTCGTGATTAACTCCTTTAAGAGAAGCTTCCCAGATTGTACCAATTACAATTGGATTTATTTCCTACCTCAAGATTTATCTACTTTTTTGTTTTTTTTGTTTTGGAAAGTTAACTACAATCCTATTCCAAAGCACTAATCCTGAGCTAGATTGGTGGAAAGAGCCCTAAAAATGTAAAAATTACTAGATGAATTTTAAGTAAGCACTGTGTTATTTGGGATGTTATTACTCAAAGGGTAGATGGATATGAAACCAATGGTGTTCTGACCCGACCCAAAACTGAATGCAGTTGAATATGATAATGTAATCTTTTCAATTCGATGAATCCTAACTACAGTAGGGAAAGAGTTTCCATTCACTTCCAACAATGCAAAAATTGATAAATAAGAGAAAATATAACAAATTCTCTAATGCACTAATTTCATCAAGAAAAACTAATGCAAATCAATTCCAAAACAATTTTTTATTTTTGTGTTTTTAAAAAAATCATAAAAACATCTAAATTCAAATCAAATAAAACTGATCTAAATCTAAGATTGATTTTTTAGAATGTAAACTATGCAATTGTCATATATGCACAATTCACTTGAAAAGTATGCAAATGTAATGTATGCACATTTTTCGTTCATATTCTGAAAATGAGAATTATAATTATGCAAATGTGATCTATGCAAGAGAATTCTCAAACACAAGATGATTCTAATTTAATATAAGAACCAATCAAGTGGAAGTCAAGAAAATCGGGTGAGAGTTCCAAAGATAAAAAAACACTCAAAGGAAATTAACACTCATACACAATTTAGCCCCCCCAAGACAAACCTCCAAGTAATGAAAAAAGGAAATCAAATTAATAATTTCTCAAAAAAGAGACTCAAAACACCCAATTAACTTAATGGAGATTGATGAGATGAAAAATTTGGTGAAAGAAGTTCATAAACAAGAGATTTTTGACAGAAAAATACAGATCTGGGTAGATGCTAAGAATCCTAAATCAAATATAAACTAAACTGGAAAAATAAATCTAAAGTTTTTCAAAAAATTTAACAGGGTCCGCAGGCCCCAGAAGTAACAGGTGCGGTCCCGCACTGTTTACTCAAGGAAAGTGGGAAACTGCCTACACTGTGCAAAAGAACAAAGTGTGGTCCCCAGAAAATTTCAAGAAAAACGTAACAGATTTAAAAAATTTCAAAAACAGAGAAAACCTAAGCTACCCAGGCAGATATCCATCAATGAAAAACCAGGAATTTTTTTTTTTCAAATCAAAATAAAAGAGAACCAAAAACAAAAAGTTCTTTCCCCACTGGAGTCACCAATTTGTTGGCCAGATAAATCGTTCTTGCGGACAAGACCGATCTCCCTAGTGTCAGAAGACAATCTAGCAACAAACGAACAACTAAGTTTGTATTTCTCTAAATATATTCATTTTACAAATAAATGCTATGAAGGTGTCGATCCTACCTTAGATCCAAATTCTTATTTGCGGTCGTAGTGCTTCCATCGCATCAATAATCCTTCGTCGCAACAAGATTTCTTTCGTCGCAACAATAATCCTTCCGTCGCAACAAGAGTTCTTTTGTCGCAAGAAAGTGTCATCTTTTGTCGACCTGCAATCACAAACAAGAAAATATTAAATAGCACCTGTATAACAAATAATCATAAAACATACCTATCATAGTGATCAAGGAATCTATGAAATAAACGATCAAACGACAGCTTATTGCAATAAATAATCGAAAGAGAATTTATTGAGAAAAAAAAAACTTGATTGTATTAATCTTAAAAATAATAGAAGAACCTTACAACCTTAGCCTTGATGTTTGAAAGGCCTTGTCGGGGTCCGAAGCAGGAGTCTCCTCTATTTTGATAAGTCTTGCACTCTTCCTCTAGGAGCACAAAGAGGTATGTGATCTTTCCTCTCAAAAGCTCAGCAGAAAGAAGTCTAAATCTCAGCAGCACTTCAACTCAATCACACCTGAAGCTTGAACTCCAATTCTCAATCTCCAAATGTCAATCTCCAAAATCTAACCATTTGAGGCTACCCAATGCCTCCTTTTATAGAGCAGATGAGGAGGTTAGGATTCCAGATTTGAAGGGATATAATTCTCCTTCAAAGGGATAGGCTCCTCACATCAAGGGATTAGTTCCTTAAGGTGAGGGATACATGCACCTTATCAAAGCATACTCATCCCCAAAAAATCTCATCTAGAACCTTCTAGAATTGACCTCAAACCAACTTTTTAACTTTGCTTTCTCGCCTTTTTTAGTTTGGAGGGGGTACGCAGGCATTCTTAAGGAAAATTGCGTTCTAGAACGCAGGTAAGCCATGCATTACCTACGTACCCAAGCCAGGAATGCAGGCATGCTTCATGTTACCTGCGTACCCATTCGTTCAGAGGTTTTTAGGGTTTTTCTTCTTGTTTCAGGGCTTGACATGAGGATTAAAGGTTGTAAGACTTGCAGAGGAGGTATGTATGAGTGATAATGAGCTCATACAGTTAGCAGAATATCAAGGTGACAGTTTTTAGTGTAACAATTATTCAGGAAATCTTGAATCTCATCTTCTTGTGAAGGCCAGTATAATGATGGATAATGGAAATGAGTTGAGTCTCCTCATCACTGCTTTGATCGAAACATAAAGTATCTCGAAGGTCCTGAATGGATCTCGAAGGGGGGTATAAGGTAACTTTCTTCCTAGAATCTCCATGTGAAATATACATATCACCGTAACGACATCCAATATTAGCATCGGCCATAGAAAGCCATGGTCGACCCAAGATCAAGGGATGTCCTCCTACTTGGTTCTTTGGCTGAAGCATAATGAAATCAACAGGATATTCCCAAGAATCCAATGAGATGATCACATCGTAAAGTAATCGTTCTAGCTTAATTTTGGATCTATTTGCTAATTCAAGCACAGTGGGAGTAGGGCGAAGATGAGATAATCGAAGTTGATCCATGGTTTTCTTAGTCATGAAATTAATGGCTGCCTCCAGGTCTATAAGAATATTAGAGACAAGTACATTACCAATCTGAATTGAGACAATAGGGTTTCCGAGATCAGTATATTTTTCCATAGACACACATCCCATTATCAACTCTGCTGCCCTACCAACAAATTGAATGGTTTGGGGTTCCAATCTCTTCCTCCTGAATTTCTTGAGACAAACTCCCTTAATAATATTAGTACAAATGGGGATATCTTTAATGGCTTGAAGCAAAGTTATATTAATGAAAATATTTCGAAGCTCAGATGCCAAACTAGTCTCAGAAATAGGCTCACTTATTTCCATTACTAGACTCTCTAGGAAGGGAGGTTGGTTGGAAGAAGATGGCAAGGATTTAGAGGGTAAGGGCTGCTTAGTGACAACTTTCGGAGAGTGGTTAAGAGTTTCCTCTTCTCCTTTCTCTTCTACAATCACTATAGGTTGCTTTCGATTTTCCAATGTTATAGTCCTTCTTGATATTAATTTAATATCATGAACCCCAACTGGAATAGACTGGTACTCGAATGGTAAAGGTGGGTTTGTTACATAGATCATTTCCACTACTTTATTATTGTTAGGATTAGGCATAGGTTGAGCAGGCAACTAAGGAGGTCGAAAGGGTGGAGGTAAAGGCAATGGTGGAGTATACTGACTTGAAAGTTGAGGCATTGAATAAGGTGTATGCGTAGATGGATATGACTACATAGGCGGCTGGTGGGAATATGGAAAATGAGTTGGTCCTTTCCAACCTTGTTTCCATGGTTGAGAAGTTTTCCCATGCTGATATTGATTCCCATGCTGCCATCATTGATTAGTGTTAGGATAACAATATGCATGTGAATTATAACCAAAATAGTGTTGAGAGAATTCAGGAGCCATAGCTACACCTACCTGAGGCCAATTCCTTCTTGCTCCCATAGCATACAAGTATTCGGCTTCAGGCTATCCCCCTGTAAATATAGCTTTAAGTCCTGGTATAGAGGGAAATTTTTCTGTGACATGGTCTTCTGCATAAAAAACACACTTATTAGTTTCTTTCAAATTAAGAGGACACTCTTTAGGAGGATGCTTGTCTCTACATTTTGGATAGAAAATACATAATGACTCTTGTTCCTTCATGAGTTTTTGCTGAAATTTTAAAGAATCTAACTGTTTGGTAACAGTATTCATTATATCAATTTTCATGTTTCTCATTTTATTTTCTAGTCCAATAATCATAGCATCAGTAGATTCAGTTTTTCTATTTCTATTTCGAGTTCCTCTACCGGATCTATAGTGATTTCTTGAAACTTTTCCTGCATAATTCACAAATTTGTTCAAAATTTTACTAAGAAATATCACCTTGTCCTAACAGATTTAAATTATTTCTAGGATTATCAGTAAGTCCTCTTAAGAACAAGGTTATAATATTACTGGGATCAAACTTAAGTTTCGACATTTGTAAAATATAAATAAAACTTTCTAGGTAATCTTCAAGAGTTTCATCATAATTCTCTATGATTGTAAAAATATCATCCTGCATGTCCCGAGTTTTGCAATATTCTTGATATTTAGACAAAAACACTCTCTTCATCTGATCCCAAGAGTTTATAGTGTTTCCTCCTAACCCCATAAACCAGTGTAGAGCTGATTCCTTGAGAGTAACAGGAAATAATCTTAACTTTTGAGCATCAGTTGAATAATCATAACTTCTGCACATAATATCAAACTCGAACAGAAAAGAGTTAGGATCTTCATGAGCTTTAGCATGGAAATGAGGGAGAGGTGATGGTGGAATATCATTCATTTGCGCCACAGTATCAGGATCCACAATTGGAAACAAAAAAGTGGTTATTGTCTACTTACTTGGATTTCACCAGTCCCTTCCAAATGACCTTCATGGTCCACCATTGTTTCCATTTTACTTGTACCGCTCTCAACAGGTTAATCCACACCTGAGCTGTTATCACCAGAATCTAGGTGGATTGTTCCTATGTGGTGGGTTTGAATTGGATTGGGCTTCCTACTTATAGAAGTAGACCCAATATGAAAATTGTTTTCAGAATTCTTTTAGCCCTTAGTGGGCTTCGAACCCTTAACTTTTCTAGGCATTCATTTCAAAAAAGAAAGAAAAATAACAAACAAATTCTAGTAAAAATGCTGTCAGAAATCAATTAACACCAGTAAAATTCCTTCAAAGAATATTTTCCAAAAAATACTACAAAAATAAAGGAAAAATTACCTCTATTGTATAATCAGAAAATCCTTACCGATTCAAATCTCCTCCCCGGCAATGGCACCAAAATGTTGGGTGCATGAATTACACTTAAGAAAACTCCTCAACACTTAATTTGTCAACCCGAGGGATCCGTAAAATTAGAGATGAAGCAGATGTAATGCCAGAGATGGTATGAATATTCCTAATATAAATCCCTACTTTCTTTAAAGTAAAGATTGCAGAATCAAATTAAAAAGAAAAAAAAGGCAACTTGAACCAACAAAAATAATCTAAGACTAGAACAAGAAAGAATGCATTTGCAAGAGGGAATTAAAGATAAAATGTGATCACTCCAGCTAATTATTGTTTAAATACTGAGTGTGTGTTTTCCTTCAGCATAGAAACTTAGCACTCTCATCATATGGGCCCTTAAACCTGCTCCTTTATAGATTTCCTTCTTGCACTAATCTGTCCTACACTATTGCAGTTTTCTTGCACTAGTGCAGGATCATAGATTTATGCAGAAGGTATAAATGGTGTCTTTACTAAAGGCTTTTTTTTTTCTTCATGCAAGGGCTTGAACTTTTCCAGGTTCAAAGCACTCATATCCCATTGCAAGAAACTAGTTCTGCACATGATCAGAGCTTCCTGCACATAGAATTTAATTCGTAAAATGAGTGCTTCATTATTGCAAGTGCTATTATACTGTTAATTCAAACTACACACATAAAAAGTGAATGTTTCTGAACTTAACAGAGCACAGGAATAAAGAAACAATCAATATACATTTATCCTGTCATAAGCATTTAATGACAGAAAGAAGATTGCGGGAAGTAGACTAAGAAGGTTTGCTGCATCACACCAACGTGCACTGGTGTAGGTTCATTTCTCCTGCTTGAACCAGGTGGAGGAAAACCAATCAGAAATCAAGTGCAGGGAAAGAAATTGTAGGGAAAGGAAATTTATCTACTTCACACAATGGATCCGCTTTTACTCAGATAGGAATGCATGTGCTTAAAATTAAATCACACTTGACAATGTAAACACAAATTACAGGAAAACAAGAAATGGGGTAAACATGCTGGGTTGGCTGGGCCCTAGCCAACCAACATGTTTCCCTTTTAAATAAAAATGTCGCTTAGTACCTTAATCAATTCATCATCTCAAATACAGAAACACAATTTATGAAACATGAGGTGGAGCTCCCTTTTATTAATTCACTGAGGCAAGTACATACATTAATACATCGTCCAACCCAGATTCGGGCGATAAAAAAATAAAACAACCTGTTACCGCCTCTCTGGTTGTGTCTCTGTTCTCTTCTGCTATCAAAAATTACCTTCTAGTCCTATTTAAATTCTACATTATATAGATCTTTGGCCAAAGGCCAAAATCGATCATTCAACTGATTACATAACCAAATGAAGAATTTAGCTTTTCAGTTTTCAAAATTAGACAGTTAGAAAAACTGGCCATAGCCAATCTCCAGCTTTGATCCTTCACAGATTCAGTCTCGACTACCTTTGGATCGATCTTGCTGTCATGGCTGAAGTTGCTTAGCACAAGGCGGTGATCAAGGAGATACGGATTTGCTGCAAGGATTTGTTGTCGTGGCTGAAGCAGCTCAAAACGAGGCGGTGATCAAGGAGGTTCGGATCTTCTACAAAGATTTGTTGTGCTGGAAACAGTGTAGGATCTGATCCTGTACTATGATCAATGTTCATGGTAAGTACTCTAACTACAAGATAAACATTGGATATATCGATAAGTTACAAAGAGTGATTAAAATAAGAAATCATGTATTAAATAATTAATTAATGCTAAGCTGAATTAAAAATATGAAAAATAAAGTTTATACGAAATATGTCACCATGCTTGGACTAGTACAAGATGAGGGTGCATAAAAGAGGTAAAACAGAGGTAAATGGTTATGATTTAGGAAGGGGAAAATGGAAAAAAGAGAGCAAATTAGGGGGTTGACATTGATCCCGATCTCTATGAAGCTGCAAAGTATGCATCATTATGGAACTCAAAGCTTCCTTCTCAGGTGATAGAAAATAAAATATTCTAGGTGCTATGTGATGCAGAAATATTTCAAGCAGTGCAGTCCAAGCCACAACTGTCACCTACGTTGTATGAGAAATACAAATACATTGCAGATTTCAAGGTCACCATTCAAAATGTGCACGCTTTTGTAAAGAGGGACATGGAAAGCATCTGGTATGAGCTACCATACATAGTTATGTAGGATGACCTTGCGTGCACTACGACCAAGAGGGCCCCCTTATGGCTCGAAGCAAGTACAATTGGTTGTGTGCCGTCATTAGTACCACCTAAGACCCCTAAAAAGTTGTGCAGACCAATAGACCAGTCAAAAGACACACAAAAGGACCTGAATCCAACCACATTGGCAAAGACAATTGACCTATGAAACGATGAGGAGATGGAAAAAAATAATGGCGAAAATGCCGATGCACCAATGAGTACTCCCAATAGAAATTTTGAGTAAACACTTTGGGAGATAAGCTGAAAATACGAGTTCAAAAAGTTGTTTGATTATTTTATTATTTTTTAATCTTTTTACCCTTTTAATTAACAAATGGTGAATCATCCCCCATGGTTGACATCATCATCTTGTATCCTATTAGTTCTTATAAAGTTTATTTTTGTTGAACATTTTTCTTAGGAGGGCCATTTTAGACATCAAAATTCCCCTAGTGGCAACGATCGAGCATGGGACAGGCAAGCGAGTTGGCCATTCGGCACCCATCCAGTTCAGAAAGTCGCATATTTCAAGTTTCTGATGCAACACTTCAGATGGCTAGTTTCGAGCTGTGCGTGGTCATTCCTGAAGGATCTGAGGTTAGGATTTATTTGGTTGTTTTCTCTAGCGGCAAGTTGCATGTTATGCATACGATGAACATCGATGAGCTACAACACAGAGAGTACAAGGCATTCTTGGATGCCGCGGCGGTCTTGCAGCAATTCACCACAACGCTTAAGGGATAGTAGGTAGTATAGGATGCATGCTGCGCCGCTGAAAGCCAACATGCCCATTTGGAAATAATGATTGATCAACTGTGCTTTGGCCTCCCTACAGTCACAGTTCCAACTACTACAACGTCCACTTTCAAATTGGAAATATTGGTAGCTGCACTAAAAGCATCTATATCATAATTCACAATAGTTTGTGAAGAGATAAACTATAAGATAGTAGATTTTCAGATGAATTTGTGGTGCTAGAGGCCTCCCGAAGTTCATGCACAGTGCCCTAAGGTAGTGTAGGAATCAACTGCTAGCATCCCTACTATTGTGGATTCTTGCAGCCAACTGCTAGAGGAGGCCATGGGAATTTTAATCTCCGTCCATGATGACCCTATCGCAGAACAACTGAAGACAGATCTATAGCCAAGGAGAAAATATTTAAGGAGATATGGGTTACTGCGCCAACCCCGATGCTGGCCCAAATAATGGCCCGATTACAAGAAATGCAGGATGAAATTGACACACTGTGCCGAGTGGAGCAGTTTCTTGAGCACAAAATGCAGCCTTGTGCTAAGGAGGCCTTGCAGCTTTCCCAGAACATTGATGGTGCCCTTAGAGGCCTGTAACATACCTAGAGATGCATCATCCTAGCAGTTGAGGGTCCAACAACAGAGAAATCAGTTGACAAGGCATAAAAATATGCAGCATAGAGTGCAGAAGTCATTCAACCACTTAAAGCTTGCATTCAGGCACTGAAAGACAAGATTCAGGAACTGGGACCAAAGTGACTCAGGATGAGTCACTAGATTGTGTTGGGGGCTTGTTGGGATGGGGTCCCCTAAGGTAAAGTTTTTGGTATAATTTTGATTAGATTTTTTCAAATATGCATAGCACACAGAATTCAAGGGGCTTTTAGGTGGGTCAAACCTCCTTTATAATTGTAATGGGTGAAAAGGGAAACCATGAGTCTGAATCCATGGTATGTGCGTGTTCGAAGTCATATAAATATGTAAGAAGTCGATTCGATAAAATATAGTTAAGTTTCATCATGTTATTTTTATGATTGATGTTTTGATCGAATTTTTGGGATAGTTTGTGTTTAGTCTAGGTAGAAAGGCTACTGCTGGCTGTGTGCACAGAGACCTAGTCCTGAGATGTGTGTAAGGACTTTGTTGGTGTGTGCGCAGATGGAGAGGATTTTACTGAATTGATTATCCATTAATAAATAAGAAGTTTTGGTGAAATTTATTTCAATTTCTATGTCTACGCATGAATGTGTTAATTATCTGTTGATTAATGCAAGTGATAGATCTGTTTTTTGTTATGTTTGAATGCACATTTATCTGAGTTAATTATTTGAGTAAGAGATATTTGTGTTAAGCAAGCATTGAATTTGTGTTAAGGGTTTTACATAAGAACTATCAATGTGATTGCGGAGTTGTTGTTTATAATCTAATAAGATAGATCTGAATGAGGTATATTAATCTGTTTACGCATATTTGGTAAGGTTTTTTATATGTGTCTAGATCTAGTTTATGTGAAATCTCGTGCAGACCGATAAGCCTTATATCTGATAAGTAAGGTTAAAGCCCCCACATCAAATGCTCCCTTATGGTGTGGAAACCTGGTTCGATCACCCCCCCATACTTCTTCGAGTGAGACTTTGGTATACGTATGTAGATCAATGCTGAAAGGGCCAGTAGTTGGAAGGTTTTTTTGGCTACGCAGAACACTCTAAACCTGGGTTACGACTCCTCAAGCCAATGATTTTACTGTCATTTCAGTTTCATTTATAGTTTTTCAAAAGTTTCCCTTTTTTTTCTTTAAATAACCTTCTGGGATTAATTAAAATAAACACAAGGCTTGCATACACTCACACATAAAGTAGAGAGTGCTTGATTTACACCACCAAGCCAGGACTTCTAGAAGAGTTTAGAGCTCTGTAAGGAGAAAATGGTGATTATGGCTATATTGGTATTTCTAGATTGGAAAGAGTAATTCCATATGCACGTGGATGTTTCATCTATCGCGTTAGGAGTTGTACTCGTGCAGCCAGGAGGTGGAGATATTGACCACTTAATTACATTTTCAAGAAGAAAATTGTCAAGTGTTTAGTGCAATTACTTGAAAATGGAGAGAGAAGTGTTAGATATGGTCTATGCACTGCAAAAATTTCGTCACTATTTGCTGGGAGGCAATTTTAAGATGTTCATTGATCACTCTCCTTTGAAGTACCTGGTAAAATTTCCTGTGTTTTGGGGGAATATTTGTATATGGCTCCTATTGTTCAAGATAATTATTTTGAGGTGATTATAAAACCAAGGAGATTGAATGCAACTCAAGATCATTTGTCGCACATTGAAAGTGGAGATGAGCCAACTAGTTTGGAGGAAGGATTACCAGATGAGCAGTTGTTTTCCATTAGAGTATTTGATGACCACTTCGCAGATATCATCCACTTTCTGACCACTGGAAGTTCACCTATGGAGTATATAGTTAGGCAGAAGAAGGGGTTGGTATTGCATGTAGTGGAATTTACTTTGATTGATGGTTAGTTGTATAATATGAGAGTTGATGAGGTATTCAAGTGATATGTGTAAGAGTTAAAAAGGCAGAGAATATTTGTAGAAGCACATGGAGGGGTTGCATGAGGTCACTATGTAGGTAAAACAGCTGTGTAGAATATTTTGAGTTCTGGCTTGTGGTGGCCTATGGTGGATAGTGATGAAAAATAATATTTTTGCGTTTGTGATGTGTGTCAGAGGATGGGGAAACCCTCGCGTAGAGATGAAATTTAGCTACAACCATAAGTGACTTTGCAAGCTTTTGATAAATGGGCCATTGATTTTGTAGGACCGATCAACCCCTGAGGGAAAAATACTGGTGCACGCTATATCATCACTGCAACAAATTATTTGACCAGATGGGAAAAGGCTAAGACTGTGAAGGAATGTAGCGTAGAAATGGTTGCGCATTTCATTTTTGAGAATATATTGACAAGGTTCGGGTGTCCTAAGATTTTGATGAGTGGATAGGGTACACATTTTGTGAATGAGACTATTCAAGCATTAACAATGGATTTTAAGATGCACCATCAGAAGAGTAAACTGTATTATCCACAGCGAAATGGTGCGGTAGAAGCCTTTAACAAGATTTTATAGATTTTTCTAAAAATGGTCTACAATGCTAATTAGACCTATTGGGATGTGTGTGTACCTACAGTTCTATGGGCATACAGAAATTCATGCAATAAATTGAAAGTACAAACCCCTTTCAGGTTGGTTTATGGACAAGAGGTTGTTATGTCGATGGAGTATATTGTCCCTGGTCTGTGCATTTCAATGGTAACTAACATGGTTGATCATGATATTATGGAATTGCGACTATCGCAACTCGTTGCGGTAGAGGAAGACATAATCATTGATGGTTTTCATTAGCAAGTGCAAAAGGTGCGCGAAAAGTCTTGGCATGACAGGCACATCATGCAAAATATTTTTGAGGATGATTCGGTTTTTCTATATGAAAACAAGTTTGTGCGCCACCCAGGAAATTTCAAAATACATTGGCTTGGACCTTATATTGTCAAGGAGATCACGGAAGGGGGTGTGGTAAATTTGGTTACCTTAAGTGGTGAAGTCCTTCCTAGGTACATGAATGGAAGCCAGTTGAAACCATAAAAGGATGATCCCATCCCTATGCACACCAAATGACTATATTGTTGTAGAAGTGTCTTAGTGCCCCAGATAGTTGTGAGAGGGTGAAGGACTATAAAGAAGTTTGTAAAGCATTGGAGAAGTGTGTTTGTGCAGCAAAGATTGAGGAAGCATAGGTATCTATGACATCTAGATAGAGGTTGCACCAGAAGGCAAAAAAAGTTGTAGGTGGGCTAAAATCTCGCTGTTGGAACAGATAATCTGGATAAGACAACTTTATTACCATTTGGAGGAATGACTAACCTGCATTTACGGAGGAGATTATGCCATATTTGGAGTCATTTTAGCATTTTTGAGGCTACATCAATGGATATTAGGTCATTTAGGCCACGCCATCACTATAAATATGGCAGGAAGGGTTGCATTAGTTGCCTTTACTTTCTAAAAGTTATGTGCCCATTGCTATCACTGTGCTTGTTTAAGTTTATGTCTGAGAACTCGGAAGCCATTTTTAATATGTTGCACCAAAGAGGATTAGGATATTTAATCCCTACAACTATGAATGCTACAAATACTACCCCCTTTGCAAATCTCGTTGATGAAACACCTGCACTGGAACTTCAACCTCAGAAGATAAAGAAAGGGCAGACCTCAGAGACTCAGAATTCTTCGCACAAGTAGACTTCAAAGCCTAAGTCAACCCCAGTTGAGTGACAGAAGGGACCAATGGCTGAAGAACCAGAAGTGATCTTTGAGGAAGATATTGTCCAAGAAATAGTCCCAATGTTGTGAATTCCCAAGTACATGGCGTTGGAAAGCCATCTGTGGAAGTCACGAGGGACCTGGATAAGGTCAAGTCCCTTATCAACACGCCGCTTCTCCCAAAAAAAATTTTGTTTCAAGGGGACATGTTTATAAAGGTTCCTTTATTGAAGTTGGAAGACTGGGACCTGGATGAATATGTGAATTTCCTTGAAATTGTGCCATCAGAATACTTAGATAAGGTGCCCTATGACGACGGAATCATGAAGGTTGAACCTAAGACATGGGATTTAGGATTGCAGTAGTCCTGGTGCAACATGATTAATGATATTTTTCTACGCCAGCTACTCACCCTAGTGCATGATAATTGTATGTGGCTAGGAGATCCCATCCCCATCGATGAGATATTGATTCATTAGATCACCATGTTTCCTTACCAAGCGGAGGATCCAGGGTCAACCTTCAAAGGGAGGGGGTAGGAGGAAAAGGTCGTCGATGAGGTTAAGAAGAGTTATGGGGTAAACAAGAAGACCATAGGCTTTATACTCTAAGAAAGCAATTCCCCGGTGGTCAAATTTTCCACCCTGATCCTCACGTGAAAAATGATAAGGAAGTGTCATGCAACAGAAGTACCTGCGTATGTGATTATGCTGGCTGCGAAGTGTGTGAAAGAGGTGTAGTGTATTTGGGTGAAGTACCTTAGAAATGAATTTTTTGAAAATGTTCGCGAGGCGAAGAATATGGCAAGCATTTTTATCACAATTTTCTATTGATGTCGATCACGTTGATTGGTTGGTAACCATCGATGCAATCCCAACTACAATATATTGATCCCGATGTCTACGAAGCTGCAAAGTATGCATTGTTATGGAACTCAAAGCTTCCTTCCTGGGTGACTGAAAATAAAATCTTCTGGGTGCTATTTGATGCAGAAATATTTCAAGAAGTGCATTGCAAGCCACAATTGTTACCTACGTTGCAGGAGAAATACAAACACATTGCAGATTTCAAGAACACCATTCAAAATGTGCATGTTAACGTAAAGAGGGACATGGAAAGCATCTGGTATGAGCTACCATACATAGTTATGTAGGATGACCTTGCGTATACTATGACCAAGAGGGCCCCCTTATGGCTCAAAGCAAGTACAATTGGTTGTGTGTCATTCATTAGTACCACTTAAGACCCCTAAAAAGTTGTGCACACCAACATACCAACCAAAAGGCACACAAAAGGACCTGAATCCAACCACATTGGTAGAGACAGTTGACCTGTGCAATGATGAGGAGATGGACGAAAATAATGGAGATAGTGTCGATGCACCATCAATGTGGGAAGACACACGATGAAGCACTAAGAGATTGTCTCAAAACACGCTCAAGTGACACACAAAAAGGAAATCATCTAAGAAGAGTGGGACTGACCCAATGACGCTGACCAAGGAAGATTTTGAAAAAATTGGTGGCACAGTCTAGGTAGTGACCGAAGATATATGGAGCAAGGTAGAGTCACAATAGAAATCAATCCTCAATGATGTACAACAAGGACTCTAGCAGCTCAGAGTGCAAGCGAGTGTCATTAGGGGAATTTTGAGGTAT
The DNA here is from genome assembly GCA_034641835.2 of Pinus albicaulis. Taxonomy (NCBI): domain Eukaryota; kingdom Viridiplantae; phylum Streptophyta; class Pinopsida; order Pinales; family Pinaceae; genus Pinus; species Pinus albicaulis. Next base: position 228,084,925 of record CM076583.1, on the reverse strand, counting down.
AATACATTACATATTTCAAGACCACCATTCAAAATGTGCACGTTTACGTAAAGAGGGACATGGAAATCATCTGGTATGAGCTACCATACATAGTTATATAGGATGAACTTGCGCGCACTATGACCAAGAGGGCCCCCTTATGGCTCGAAGCAAGTACAATTGGTTGTGTGTCATCATTAGTACAACCTAAGACCCCTAAAATGTTGTGCAGATCAATAGAGCAGCGAAAAGAAACACAAAAGGACACGAATCCAACCACATCGGTAGAGATAGTTGACCTGTGCAATGATGAGGAGATGGATGAAAATAATGGCGACAGTGTCGATGCTCCATCGAAATAGGAAGACACGTGATGAAGCACCAAGAGAGGGCCTCAAAACATGCTCAAATCACACACAAAAAGGAAATCATCTAATAAGAGAGGGACTAACCCAATGATGCTGACCAAGGAATATTTTGAAAAAATTGGTGGCACAGTCTAGGTAGTGACCGAAGATATATGGAGCAACGTAGAGTCACAATAGAAATCAGTCCTCGATGATGTACAACAAGGACTCCAGCAGCTTAGAGTGCAAGAGAACGTCATTAGGGGAATTTTGAGGTCTAAAATGGGCTTCCTAAGAAAATTATAAAATAATAGAGGAAATAATAAAATAATATTTGATTACATCATCAAATTTTAGAGGGAAATGAGGAAAAACTACCTTTTCAACTTATCTCCCAAAGTTTTTAATCAAATTTCGAGTGGGAGTATTCGTTGGATGAAAAATTTAATTCCTCATCAACGAAGTACCCATGTTGTATACTTTCGATGGACCCTGCTACACGCAAAATGAGAAATACAAGGAAAATGTGATTGCAATCAAAATTTTTAGGTATTCGTCATTTTTTCGTGTAGCAGGCTCCATCGAAAGTATGCAACATGGGTACCCCTTTGATGAGGAATCAAATTTTGCATCCAATGAGTACTCCCAATATAAATTTGAGTAAACACTTTGGGAGATAAGTTTAAGATACGAGTTGAAAATGTTGTTTTATTATTTTATTAGTTTTTAATCTTTTTACCATTTTAATTAAAAAATGGTGAATCATCCCTCATGGTTGAAATCATCATCTTGAATCCTATTGGTTCTTATAAAGTTTATTTTTGTTGAAAAGTTTTCTTATTAGGCCCATTTTAAACCTCAAAATTCCCCTAGTGGCAACAATCGAGCACGAGATAGGCGAGCGAGTTGGCCATTTAGCACCCATCCAGTTCAAAAAGTTGCATATTTTAAGTTTCTGGCGCAACAATTCAAATTGCTAGTTCTGAGCTGTGCGCGGTCATTCCTGAAGGATCTGAGGTTAGGATTTATTTGGTTGTTTTATCCAGTGACAACATTCATGTTATGCATATGATGATCATCGATGAGCTACAACACAGAGAGTACAAGCCATTGCTGGACGTCATAGTGGCGTAGCAACAATTCACCACAATGCTTAAGGGATATTAGCTAGTAGAGGATGCATGTTGCACCGCTGAAAGCCAACATGCCCATTTGGAAATAATGATTGATAAATCGTGCTATGGTCTCCCCAAAGTCAAAGTTCCAACTACTACAACTTCCACCTTCAAATTGGAAATATTGGTAGCTGAACTAAAAGCATCAAGATCATAAATCACAAGAGTTCGTGCAGAGATCAAGTATAAGATAGCAGATTTTCAGATGAATTTTTGGCCCTAGACGCCTCTCGAAGTTCGCGCATAGTGCCCTAAGGTAGTGTAGGAATCAATTGCTAGAATCACTACTACTGTGGATTCTTGCAGCCAACTGCTAGAGGAGGCCATGGGAATTTTGATCTACGTCCATGATGACCCTATCGCAGAACAACTAAACACAGATCTACAACTAAGGAGAAATGATTTAAGGAGATAGGGTTGTTGCACCAACCCTGGTGTCAGCCCAAAGAATGGCCCGATTGCAAGAAATGCAGGACAAAATTGACACACTGTGCCGAGTGGAGTAGTTTCTTGAGCACAGAATGTAGCCTTATGCTAAGGAGGCCTTGCATCTTTCCCAGAACATTGATGGTTCCCTCAGAGGCCTGTAACATACCTAGAGATGTATCAGCCTAGCAGTTGAGGGTCCAACAATAGAGAAATTGGTTGACAAGGCATAGAACTCTGCAGTATAGGGTGCAGAAGTCATTCAACCACTTAAAGCTTCCATTCAGGCGCTGAAAGACAAGATGCAAGAAGTAGGACCAAAGTGACTCAAGATGAATCACTAGATTGTGTTGGGGGCTTGTTGGGGTGGGGTCCCCTAAGGTCAAGTTTTTGGTATAATTTTGATTAGATTTTCTCAAATACGCACTGCACACAAAATTCAAGGGGCTTTCAGGTGGGTCAAACCTCCTTTATAATTGTAATGGGTGAAAAGGGAAACCATGAGTCTCAAACCATGGTTTGAGACCATGGTATGTGCGCGTTTGAAGTCATATAAATATGTAAGAAGTTTATTTGAGAAAATATAGTTACGTTTACTCATGTTAATTTTATGTTTGATGTTTTGATCAAAGTTTTGGGCTAGTTTGTGTTTGGTCTATGTAGAAAGGCTACCGCTAGCTGTGTGCACAGAGACTTAGTCTTGAGATGTGTGCAAGGACTTTCCTGTTGTGTGCGTAGATGGAGAGGATTGTACTGAATTGAAGATCCATTAATAAATAAGAAGTTTTGGTGAAATTTATTGCAATTTCTATGTCTACACATGAATGTGTTAATTATCTGTTGATTACTGCAAGTGATAGATCTATTTTTTGTTATGTTTGAATGTGCATTTATCTGAGTTAATTATCTGAGTAAAAGATATTTTTTTTAAGAAAGGATTGAATTTGTGTTAAGGGTTTTACATAAGAACTATCAATGTGATTTAGGAGGTGTTGTTTATAATCTAATAAGCTAGATTTGGCTGAGGTATATTAATCTTTTACGCATATTTGGTAAGGTTTTTTTATATGTGTCTACATCTAGTTTCTGTGAAGTCTTGTGCAGACCGATAAGCCTTAAATCTGACAAGTAAGGTTAAAGCCCACATCAAATGCTCCCTTACGGTGTGGAAACCTGGTTCGATCACCCCCCCATACTTCTTCGGGTGAGACTTTGGTCTACGTAAGTAGATCAATGCTGAAAGGGATAGTTGTTGGAGGGTTTTGTTGGCTGCAAAGAACACTCTAAACCTGGGTCTGGACCCCTCAAGCCAATTATTTTACTGTCATTTCAGTTTCATTTATAGTTTTTCAACAGTTTTTCATTTTTATTTTTCTTTAAATAACCTTTTGGGCTTGATTAAAATAAACACAAGGCTTGCATACACTCACACCTAAAGCAAATAACGCTTGGTTTACACCACCAAGCCAAGAAATAAACATTATAATTAATTGATCTTTCACATAGATCCTTTGTTTATCACTCTTCAACCTTTTCGTGTCATTTGTGACTTGCCATCGTTTCACCCCCAAGGCATTTATCACAGACACTCTAAGTTCTTCCTCCTCAGTTTCCACTAGGGAATCTTACTCTAGTTCATAGGGTCCGAGTTATTCCTTCCCCGAGTCCCCATTATGACTCTGGCTCTTCTAGATCAGCAGGTTATTCCTTTGATTCCCACTCCTATTCTTCTTCTCAACCTCATACAGCCACCATGTCAGGCACCAATGTAGGTGTGGAAAACTAACCACCCTAATCCTGGAATCACTTCTTGTGGAATCACAAGAGGAACTATCATGACTACTCCTTTGCTACCTTTTATGGCAGCTTTAAGCCTTCCTGATTTTAGCTAGTTAATGAATGAACCCATACTTCATGATGCAAGTTGGCTATCTATGCCAACTAAGATTCCTTCCAATATTCATAAGTTTAAAGGAAACATTGGAGATGACCCCCCTATTCATGTACACTCCTTTCATATGTGGTGTTCATCAAATTCCATCACCGATGACTCCATTTTCCTTCGTTTGTTCCAACGCACGCTCACTGGAGAAGCTGCAAAGTGGAAAGTTGACCAACCCACCACATCCAATATTGCTTTTGTGACTCTTGCTAAGTAATTTCTTTCATATTTCTAGCTAGCCCTTTTTTATCATACTGGTATCAAATTGTTGACTACATTTTGTCAGACTTCTACCACCCCCCTTTTTGACCATGTCCAAGAATGGCGTAGAAAAATGATCTTGTGTAGAGCTCCCACATTCAACGACCATGTCTATATGGATTGTTTTCTTAGAATGATCTTAGCACCCATAGGTAAATATGTTGTGTCTCATTTTCTTCAGTCTGAGGAAGGAGCTCTCTAAGTTGCGTATGACTTGATCTATGCCCAGTTTGGTTATGTTATACCGTTTTACCATATCTTCCTAGACCTAGTGCTCCCAATGCACCGAGGGCATCCCATGCCATCGGTGGCATAATTAGATCTCTTTCACATCCATATGCTCCTCCTCACATGAGTTATGGTTACCCCCAGGGGGGGACCAGTTCCTCCAACACCTATCCCCATCCAAGAAACTTTTATCCCGATCAAAGCACGCCTTACGCATTTAACTAGCCACATTAGTCGATGTTAGGGCCAGTTTTTGCTCAACATATTTACCCAAATGCTGCCCCATCCCTCTTTTATCATTATGCAAAGCCCAGCGCTCCAGCCCCTACAGAAACAATGCTCCTTCCTCCTGCACCTTCTCAACCTCTGCCATAACAGCCACTGCCTCCTCAAGGTCAGGTGTATGCTCAACAAAGCGTGATTAATCCCCCCAATTCAAAGAAAATGAATAAGGGGAAAGGCAACCAAAACCAACAAACACACTGTAACTAGGGTCTCCAAGGTAATCAATTGAACACACCCAAGGGAACCATCCTAACACCACAAACCAGCAACAGGGTGATCACCCCAAGCAAAACAAGGCAGTTCATATGAAAAAACATTGTGCATGTTTGGTGTACATGGAAATTATACACATGATTTTCCCCTTCTACCCTAGATGCATCAAATGTGGGAAGCCCAAGCAGCGTCTCGACGACAACAACCCATGGCATTTCTCCCTACAAACACTGGTCCAACTCAACTGGTTGTGCTTACGAATCCTTTCCCTCAGCAATGATATGTAGCCGCCCAACCCCCTCAATTTTAGGCTGATCCTTAACCCCAACAGTCTGGTAATCCTGATTATCAGATTCTCATCATGAACTCTTACGAGGTCAATAACGCTCATGTCAACCTTCATACCCGGTCACGCTAATATGACAAGCAATGCGCTACATCTACAACCGAGTCACAAATCAAAGTATCCACAGAGTCCATTCCGACATGAAATGGTCTGTTACAGATCCTTTGGCCTAAGGCAAAGATCATTCCCAAGATCCTCAAAGGGCCATTATTTTGTAATGTTGCTTCGTCTAAAGCCGCCCACACTTACAACATAGTAGATGACTTGGTGCAATTTCCTGCCAACATGTCAACAATGGAAGTTCTCCATACGTTCCCATCCCACATAAAATCTCGACTATCTAATCTAGGCATTGTGGATCGTTCAGATGATCACTTGATCATCTTTGATGTTGAAAAGTCAGAACATCCCCCTCTTCCCCCATCCGTTTCTTTCCAAATACCTTTCAAGATTCATAATGCCATTGTCCACTGATGTATCATTGACAAGGACACATCCACATGTGTGATGTCTGCCTCTGTTTGGAATAAAATCGGGTCTCTCAATATATTCCCATACATCATCAGTTTACATGCTTCGGACGGTCACCCTTCCCATCCCCTTGGCATGTTCTGTTATTGTACAGTTACATTTGCAAGCAAGACTGTTTTTATTGACATAGAAGTCATTGATGCCCCTTTGGATTATAATATCCTCTTAGGTCATAGCTACACATATGTGATGTCAGTTATCGCATCTACAATTCATGGTAAGATTTGATTCCCCCATAACAAAAATATCATCACCATCGATCATTTGACATATTATGATCCCAAGTATCATAGCTCAGCCTATTCTATTATATCATCGGTGGCTGATAAAAAAAAAATCGCACCTATCACCAATGTCTCAGCTGGAGTATATAAATATTCCTCATTACTTGGTTCATTACTTGGTCCCCCTGCCCCTTATAACTGATTCCAACTCATCAAGTGTTTGCATGTTGCAAGCATCTTGAGCTAATCAAAAGCAGCCCAGTACGATTAGCCAGTATCCAGTGCCTTCGCAATTTGTTTTTGTTCACTCGACACAACGATCAGGACCATCTCCTCAATGACCTTATCCTTATGTTGGTGTCTCTACCATTCCTTTCAACCAAGAACCGTTCCCCCAAGTCTTAACCATCTGGGATTCATTCCACCAGGCCATTACTCTTCAGGTCAGGTACCATTTTTAGTTCCCCCATATGGAGTATTTTCTGTGCCTGTTATGGCTACATTGAGTTTACCCAATTTGACCTTGGGGATCCCAGTCTGGTATATTAAGCCACTAGTAAACACTCCACCAGATAAAATTAAACCATATACCACTTTGACCTCGATTCAACCGGTCGCAATCACCCCTCCCTTTGCTTCATTTCCACAACAACCTCAACAGGAACCCACTCTTCTTGCGAAAGCATTTGGTGAGGGGGGAAAATCCAAAAAAAGGGAACCTAAGGACAAGTCTCACGAAATAGCTCCAAATCAACCTAATCCTATAAATTCAACAGCTTCATGAACTTTGTGTGATGTTGTTGGTCATTGCACCAAGAACTGTCATAAAATTCCTCGTCTCAAACCTCTGGTCAATGAAACATTTCCTGAATCTGACATCCCAGAGGTACATGTTACCTAATTCAGCCAAGAAAATCAAATAGTTGAGCACGTATTACCCTTTTTCTTTGCACGATCAACATGGCCACTATTCCCATTTTTTATCTCTAAATTGGTACAGATGGGTTGCTCCACCAGACAACCTAGAGTAACTATTTCAAACTAGCTTTTCACTGAATATTATCCTCTTCAGCCTGAGAGGGCTCTCTCAAAGTAACTTGTGATTTGTTCAATTAGGATTCATTAAGATGGCTAACTCTATGATATTGACTTGAATTTGTTTGATTTTAGGTGAAAAATGTGTAGGTTTCACTAGCATTGGGCTTGTGGAGTCAGTGTTAGGAAATTCAGTGACAATGGCTCTTTTTATGGAAGCTGAGGCATGTAATGTTTCAATGAAAGGACAAAAGACATAAAAATATTCAATGGCTTAGTATTCAAAGGGAGTGAGAGCATGAGGAACATGAATTAGTAATTAAACATCAAGCTATTGAAAGAAACATATTAAGGTACACACGACATAAGCTTATTGAAACATGAAAAGAATCTCGGGTGAAGAAGAAAACATAGTCACTATATATTTATTGATCATAAAAAATTTACAAAGTAGTAGTGTCAAAAAACATTCTCCAACCCTTTCTCATTCGAAGATATTCCTATTAGTAGGCTTTTTTTACTTACATTGGATCTACCCATGTGGCTAGATCATTACATCCTCTCTGACACCTCTCTTAACAATAAACGATATTCCTGTAACTAAAAGAGACACCTAATAACTTTAGAATTATAATCCTATTACGACTCTATCTTCCATTTATTACATTCACTTATTTGTAGAATTGGATAAGTACATCTATGATAAACAAGTGCTCGAGTGGCACTAACCATAACCAAGACATAAATACACCCACTAGATTTAGGAACTGATCACCCTATTTTTAAGGAGAAGATAATGATGACATTTGATCATTGTCTTTATGATGAGTTGGAAAAAATGACACCTTTTTCGAGGAGAAAATCCCTACTAGAGTGTTACACTGATACCCTTTAATTCCTCCACGTGGTTGGCTACCCTTCAATAAGCCTTCAAAACACTAAAATACTATCAAATGTTGTCGTTGCAAAAACATAGTGAAACATGCAGTTTTGTAGCGTGATTTGGTAGAAATTTCATTTCACATATCTAGGTCGAATTTATCCTTCTTCTTTGATTTGAATGTGTTTTTTGGACAAAATAAGCTAAAAAAATTTTATCCTCCTTTGATTTCCACCCAAATTGTGATTTTTTACAAAAATTAACCTACATGGATTTCATAGTAAAATCTGGCCTTCAAGCTTGGGCTTCGCTACAAAATTTCCTAATTGGCTAAAAAACGCAAATTTTCCATTTTCCCTCAAAATTTCACCTTAAAAACTAAAAATTATGGTTCTTGAATGTTGCAAAATTGTCAAAAATATTTTAGGCCAACTCTTCAAATTTTGGGAAGTCCGTCTTTAGCAGTAAAAGGCTATGTCTTCTCAGGCTCATCTACCACTTTGATTTTAAGTCCTCTTTTCTTCCATTCTGCCTAAATAATCTCCATTTGATCCTCTAATTCCTTAACATGTCCCTTGAGCTTCTTCCTTTTAGACTGTAACCATAGGTTTCTCTTTCTGGTGTGTTTCATTAGTCTTCTCAAAGGAAATGTTCTTTTTAGCAACTTTTTCACATTCGTGAGTGATTTATCATATTGGTTTAGTTGATCATTTACTTCTTCATTGAAGTCTTCCAGCAACTTTCTATCAACCTTGGCGTCTTATAATTATAACGTGATTTCAATGACCTCGTATCTGGCCTCTCTTAACTGTTCCTTCAATAGCGTCATTTCAATTTTTTCCACCATCTTCTCCTTTCCTTTCCTTTGCAAAAAAAATTCTTTTGTTGATGGAGACAAGTCTATGATGTATTCTACGATAGGATTATTTCCTTTGTCAATGTCTTCTGTCTTCTTGTTTGCTATCCCATCCTTTTCAAGTTGAAACCTAGTAAGTGGTTTCCTTGGCTGAAATAAGAAACTTGCATCTTCTCCTACAAAATCAAGCTTTTTAACAGTCGTACCGTTATTTTTCTTGTTCTTGTCACCTTCATGTCTTCAAATTTGACAACTGGAGTCTCCTCAATATCTATATCTTGGAGGATGTCTTCAAGATTTCCATTTCCAATTGTTTGACTTCTAGTTATTCTCCTTCTACCATGCTTACTAATCTTTTTTTTTTTTTTTTGTAGGTGAAAGATGTGGTATTTATTCCTTTTTTATAGGTTTTGTCTCAACATCCATTGGCTCTAGGATAGGCTCTACCTCTTCTTCATTTACACCTTTTGTCACAACTATATATGAAGTAGCTTTTGGCTTTGAAGTTTTCTTAGGTGTCACTAAATCAACTTCATGACCATTGAGGAAAAGGAAAGATGCCCATTCTCTATTTAATTTCTCCAATTCCTCCAGCACTAAGCCTTTTAATCAAACCATGGTGAAAGATTGATGTCTCACTGCCTTCAGCCTTAGCTTGAACCTTATCAAACATATTCTCGAAGGTCTTAAACAAAAAGAAAGGAAGGTGAAGGGACTTCTTACCAGTGAAATGTAATAGGAGCATGAAATGGTATATGTAAACCATATGAAACCTCCCCTCACAATTGAAGTACTCCCAGATCACAAAAATTAGTTTAGAATAATTCTCCTTCATATAACCCCTTGGAATCCCAAATGCGATGTCAGCTCCAATGTGTTTTGGTTTGAAACATTCCTCAAAACACTGTATTTTGAATTTAGTGGCTTTGAAACACTCTTAACCTGCTCTTGGTCTCTCTGTGGCCTGAGAAATGGTATCATTCGATACTCTAAAATTTAAAACCCCCACCTTTGAAGCAGTGCCTGTAAAGTTCACTACAAAATCCTTTAATATTTGAACATGAAATCCTTGAATATATTGACAGAATTGTAGACATCTGAAATTATTGAATGCCTCCAAAAAACTGGGGTATTCATTTAATAAGTTGAGGTCCATGGGCTCATATCTCACACAAGATCCTCCCTTGTTGAATTTATGCTTCATAGCCATAATTTATTATACAACGTTGTCTCCTTTATTGTGACACCTGCAGAAAGAAAAAATTAAACAACAAGCTGCTTGGGGTGGGAGTCAACTTCTCAAAGATAATGGTAGACTGCTGCATGCAGGACTCAAAAAATAGATGATAGAGAAGTTCTTTTAGATGAATTTCAAAAATGGAATTTGAAAGTGGGAAAATTATGCTAAATGTGGGAGTACAAGGTAACGATGAGGGTATTAACTCTTTTGCATGCTTAGGTGATCATGATAAAGAATTAGATGACATCACCTTTATCTCTAACTATTATAACTTTGAAAACTCATCATCCTCTATTTTTCTACAAAAAAACATGATTCCATGGCGAAGACAGTTATAAACATGGTAGATTCGCTACGGAATTGTTAGACGATTCCGTAGTGAAATATTCCATTATGCAGTTATATTCGCTGCAAAACCGTGAAAAAATAGATAGGTGGCATTTCTTTGATTTGAAACTATGCATGCAAACCTAAAATAGGATTTGGTCGATATGAGTGACATGAAATTATTGATGGGGTGTTTTAGGCTTAGGATAAAGGTTTATTCCATGGAATTTTTCATCAATTTCATGAACCAACCTATTAAGACAAAATGAAACCTAGGTGAGTGAGTTGAGTGACACTATTAATAAAAATTGAAAATTTATGTGTGATAACACCATCATTGTCCCCGTCTCGAAAAAAAATTCTATACACTTCAGGAAATTCATGAAATAGAGGCCACTTGTAGTGGATCATCTACTACTCTCCTTGTCAGTTATGCTTCACTAGAACCAGAGGATTTTTCTGCACCCATTGTGATACCTCCCCTTGATGTTGAGATGAAAATATATTTGGTCACTATTCTCTATCTGTTTTCATCCATGAGATACATGGAGGAAGACCCCTTTGTGGCTTCCCATATTGTTCCTTATGAACCTCCTTCGTCAGACACCCTGTGCTCAACATCGGTAGATGTTTCATCTACTAGCTCTTCATATACCCATAATAGTGATGCATATGTGAACCATATTTCTCATGATGATGTGCTAGCTAGCTCCACCGCATCATGTAGTCTCCCTTCCTCCAGTCCTCCCATCTTCCATTCAGATGAAGACATTATGGAAGAAATGACCACCCCATTAGGGGAATTTTGAGGTATAAAATGAGCCTCTTAAGAAAAATGTACAAAAAAAATAATCTTTATAAGAACCAATGTGATTCAAGATGATGACGTCAACCATGGGGGATGATTCACCATTTTTTAAGTAAAAGAGTAAAAATATTAAAAAATAATAAAAAAATTAAAGTACTTTTTCAACTCGTATTTTTAACTTATCTCCCAAAGTTTTTACTCAAATTTCAAGCGGGAGTACTTGTTAGATGAAAAAATTATTTCCTCATCCAATGAGTAACCATGTTGCATACTTTTGATGGACCATGCTATACGAAAAATGAGAAATAAATAATAAAATGTGATTATAATCACGATTTCCATATATTTGTCATTTTTCGTGTAGCAAGACCGATTGAAAGTATGCAACATGGGTACTCCTTGGATGTGGAATTAAAATTTTCATCCAACGAGTACTCCCGCTTGAAATTTGAGTAAAATATTTGGGAGATAAGTTGAAAATATGACTTGAAAAAGTATTTTTTTCTTTTTTCCCTGTAAAATTTGATGATGTAATCAAATCGTATTTTACTATTTCCACTATTATTTTATAATTTCCTTAGGAGGCCCATTTAGACCTCAAAATTCCCCTAATGCCTGATTTTCCTTGTGATGATATGCACAATCGTGCATATTTCCTTCCACAAGAGACCAATGATGAACATGTTATGGATTCCAAAGACTTAATCCATGGTGAGGTCAATTAATTACATAACCCCTTACTTTAAACCCATGCATTCGAACCACATAAAACTTTTGGCCATTACATTGACACCCAATGTTTAGGTAAGGGGGCACCCATATTTGATAGTCCATGAGAAGCAATTCTCCCCAACCCTTCTAGTGAATTTGATAGTGTCAACTCCAGTACCAATATTTTTCCCCATTTAGAAGAACCTTGAGAGTCTCATATCACTACATATCACTCTAGGGATGGTCCAGTTAGTCATTCCTTCATCTTACATCAACAAATCAGTCACTTAGGAATTTTTTTTACTAACCACAATGTTTTATAGGTGAGCACCAGTTCATTATCTCCACACCCACTCTTTGGTATAGTGACGCCAGGTATGCAAACTTAGAAACTTATTCCATTTGATTCATATATGCAATGCCAAATAATATTGGTAATCCACTATTTCCTTTCTCTAACTATATATTTCCATTCTTCCTAGAGTAATATAACCATAAGATAATCAAATGGCGAAGCACATCATCAAAATCTATTTAGAGTCCACTATTATAAATACATTTGGCATGTCCATAGCATGCTTGGGGGCACCTATGCCCCTATATCTTCTCACCATACACTTGAGGATTTAGTGTCTATGAGACTAAAGGCTTCAATTCATTATTTCAATACTTGGAACACTATGGCACTCCAAAAACTCCTCTAGCTAGGGGCATCATTCCCACTTTTGCATACCAGACTAGTCCCCTCCACATATGTTAGGGGGCAGTATCCCATGCTTGGGGGAATGATTTCCCCTTGACATCTTCTTACTTGATTAACACAAGTCTCAGCTTAGACCCCAAAGATCTAGGTATGGTCAATTATCCTTACATTCCTTGGATATTTTGTCCTACTAGCCTCTCCGATGAGCCATATATCATAGATTATTGATACCATATATTCAAATATTCTACTTTATATGATAGCACACTTACCACCTGGTCCCCATGTTTGACTTGGTGGGTAGGGATGATTCTAGATCTTCTCTAGTAGCTCATTCTTGTATTCCTTTCTTACCTTGATTCTTCACTAGGAACCACCCTTCTAAGAAGCATTAAGGTGACCTTTAGGGAAGTAAGGTCACCTACCAAAAAGTTACAGTTCATGATTCTGATGGTCAGTTTTTCTACTACTATCTCCACAGGATTGAGGGCCTTATCCTCCTCTCCAAATTCACTATAGATCACTTAGAAAATGAATTTAAATTGGAGGGAAAACATTGTCTTATATGAAAAACCCAAATTTTTTCTATTTCCCATTGCGACCAACCCATACTTCATTTTGACAAACCATCAGAACGGCTGGAAATCTCTCACCGAGTACTATAATGGATCTTATTTTGTTTTTGGTGATTTGACACTTCACCTAGAAGCCATTTTTTCCCTGAAGTGTCACTTTGCCACCAATTCAAATCGAATTTATTCATATAAGTTATTTTCACTTTGGAAACACTTTGCCTTGATACTTATCGCCTGGTGTGTTGATTTTCGTCATGAGTAACAATTATTTACTCATGCTTTTATGGCCCCATGGGGCCTATCCTATGTGGTAGCATCATCCAGTCACCCTTGTTCAGAGCATCCGAGTTGAGTCATCATCGCATTCATGGAGACTGTCTGAAGTCCCTTTAACTCCTATTACAATATTCCATCCATATTTGCCTAGCATTCATCACATGTTTCCCAATTTGGCCTCCAGTTATAGTGTCCCTTATCCCCTTTAGATTCGACTGAGTTGTTGCCAGGTCAACCATGATTTTTAATGCTCTCACAAGGGAAGTCGTTTGTTCGCTACTCATTATCCCCTTCTTCCATCATCATCCCTAGTGTCAGTCCATCAGGCACTTTACTATGATCCCTTGTGCCTTAGTTAAGGATTCATCATTTCCTCACCTATGGCGGGCCTTATTCTTTCAACATCATCACATTCATTCTAGAAGAAAGGTCTAGAGTGCGGTGTACCTTGGTTCCAGCTTCCATTCTTGTTCAATGCCTCATATCAAGCAAAGGAAATCACTATTTCCATTTGACTTGGTTGTTTCTCATGTGCTTGAACCCAACTCATTATCGTACGATTGAGGATCATACACATGATAGTCTAGTTATTCACTTGATTGTACCAGTGATTCTCGAGTGTGTGTGAAATGTTTCATACCTCATGAGGGGTTGGCCCTTTTGGTAGCCCCCCACATGCTCGTATGCCCTCAGATTTTTCTACAACCTCAGATGCAGTTTCACACATTTGATGATTTCGATTCTAACCACTTGCAACACCCACAACATTCATGTCTCGTTCAGATGATCCATTCAAATATTCATAGCCCTCTTGTTTATCAGGGCTTCTTTGGTTGTTACAACTACCCCCCCTCCCCATGGCATATGGAGTGGAATTATGTCTCATGTACTCAGATGTTATTGTATTTATTCCTAAATCATGTTTTTCAAGGCGCGTTAGCTATGTGGGATTCATTATATTATTTTCTAGCCCATTGATGCCAGCATGTCATGTCTCATGTATTATACATTTTGTAGCTCAATACCACATTTATAGGCTAACCATTATTCTTTTTACTTTGTAATCTTGGTAGGTATGGGTATGCCTCCTTGACCTCATTGAGAACATGTACTCCGACATAAAAAGATACTTATATCACTTAGTAGGTATCGCCTCCTTAGTAATTTTCCTCTCTCACTTCACTCCATTGATGTCTTTCTCTCTCTGACTCCCCTTTGTGTCTAGTGACTGTGTTCTTACAATGTACTTTGGTTATATCTTTTTCTCCTAACACTCGTAAGTTGGGGGGAAATATATTATCACCAAAAATTGATCATATAGCAGTCCTAGAAAAGATAAAGGCTATCATGGAGTGAGAAAATCCTAGACATGTGGAGGAAGTCAGATTATTTATGGGCTTATTAGGTTACTACAGGAGGTTCAATAGGAAATTCTCATGAATTTCATATCCTATTACATCATTTCATATCCTATTACATCATTGTTGGAACAGGGTCTCCTACGAGCTGCGAAACTGGTCAGATTTTTTATATTTTTTATTATATTTAGTCTATCGCAGGGGTTTTGGGGTGGGTCAAAGCCCTGAAAGCATTGTGACGTGCAAAAGGGTAAACCCAGGGTCTGAAAACCATGGTTTTTGGACCATAGGAAAGTTTAGGCTAGATTGTTATAAATAGAGGAACATTTTGAATTGTAAGGAGGCAATGAAGAGCTATTGATGCGAATTGTGGTTTAGCAAGTCTGTGTGGGTTATTTGGGAAGGACTCCTACTGGATAAGTGCGCAGAGATCTAGAGTCTTGATGTGTGTGGACCCTGCTGCTGTGTGCGTAGGCTAGGATGGGTATTGCAAGAGGAATTTGATGAATTAATGAATACAAGAGGCTGATTGGGAACTAATTCTATGTGTATTGTTTCTGCAAATGTCTGGTAATTACTGTCTTATGCGTATTTTGTATTCAACTACGAAAGTTCTGTGTAAGTGTTTTACTGCATCTATATCTGTTCTATTTTGTTTATGCAATGCCGAGCTACTGTCTGGAAGTATATGATTATTGAGCCCCATAGTACAATTAACCTTGCACACGTGGATGCGGAAAGAGACCTATCAGCCCTACTCAGTGGATCTAGACACCTCGAGGTAGGGCACAACTCTGCTTGCATTACCTATCCTTTCTCAAGGTGTGGAAACCTAGTTCCAGCACCCACCCATACTACCTCGGGTGAGACTTTTACCTGCACAAGTAGGTCACTGCCGAAAGGGCTAGTAGTATAGCGGTTTGTTGGAAAACCTTGAAATCCAAGCTTGGGTCAGTACCCCTCGAGCCAACCAATGGTTCCGTTGTCGGGACCTGGAGCATTTTGAGAAAGGGATCGGGTAATGACAAGAGATTATTGGAAGCTTGAAAGGAAGGAAATTGAGGAGTGGTTCGAAAAGCAGATCGAGGAATTTGTGGTAAAATAAAATCGCAGTGAGAAGTTAATGGCGGAAAGGTGGAAAAATAGGTACATCCTTACAAAAAGCTACGAAATATTCTTTCTAACATTTTCAATTGAGCTTCAAGAGTGGCTGGCTAGGCTCGTATAATTCTAGAAGTGTTGGAAGGATGAACGAGTCACTCAGTGGACCCCAGAGCTGATCCAGCAGCTAGATAAGACTGATAATAATATCATGCGCATGGTAGATCAGTGGGTGGATAGTGTGTTAGGAGGATTGGTGAAAGAATTTTCCATTGATCAGTTTGTCTCCTACTCTGAGGCTGAGCGACGATTCTTTAAAGGGTTCCGGAGAAATTTTTTGAACACATTGCCATTGATGATTAAGATATTACTATGTGAAAAGAGCATTCTGTGTAGTCATACCGACTGAATGACCTTAGATCTAGATGGGAGCATGATGCGCAGTGGTGTATACTACCGAACCAACCTTGAGGGGGAAAAATCTGCCTATAACCCTCTGCGCGAAGACCCCCCAGCTACACCACCGTCCAGGCCACATAAAGGTAAGAACTTACCCATACCTCCACCTCTGCTGGACAGTGATATGGCTGTGCACCTGAATCTACCTACCTTCAAGGGGGTAGCAGACAAGGATATGGACTGATTTTGGTTTGTTGCAGATTCTATCTGGACTGCACAAAATGTGACAAATGATACAGTGAAGAGAGCACAGATGTCCTTGTCGTTCAAAGATAGAGCATTAGACTGGTATATGCTATACATCTCTCAGAACGGTAGTGTGTCTATTCAAGATATCGAGGACGCTCTGAAGCAACAATTCCAAAAGCCAAAGTTTTACTCTCAGCTGGTTGCAAAAGTAAAGGACTTCAAGCAGGGTGCGTCTGAGTTCGTATGGGAGGCTGATCAACGATTAAAGAAAGTAATCAGGGAAGGAGGGTTTGAGTATGACAATAGACAACGTATAGAATGGTTCATCGCTATGTTGTTACCCCACCTGCATACGCCAATGAGTCACCAAACCTTTGAGTCACAGGAAAAAGCTATGGAAGTCGCTATGAAACTAGCAGTTGTGCCTAGAGAAGATACTTTGTTAGGGGTACAACAAATTCAGGAGCAACTCGGAGCTATGCACATGGAAATTCAGATCCTACGAAAGGAATGAGGGAAAGGAGCTAGCACAGATTTTTGGTGCATACAATGTCAGGTATCTGGCCACACGAAGGATCAGTGTCCGCTATTGGAAAACTAGATGCAGGTAGGGGGACCTAGTCCGATCTACCCAGGAGCAAGTGGGGGACCCATCTTATCATGACCAGGTTCGAGCAAACCTGCAATATGGTGTGATGACTACCATGTAGCAGGGCTGCATGATACAAATCATTTCCCTCAGCTGGGTGCGTATGTACTAGAGCTGAAGCAATAGTGGTGCAGGTTCTACCAGTCGGTAGGACACGATGAGCAGAACTATCGCACTTACGACTTAATTATAGATAAGAGAAAATTGTATAGGGTACAAGCAGACCCTGTGTCACCAAGATCCCCCATGGGATTTGGTGGCTCTCTAGCAAGCGGTAGAGGAGGTTGGAGAGGAAGTGCAGGTCAAGGGCTTGGACAACTAATCTGTTATAACTGCAGATAAGTAGGACATTTCACAAGGGACTGCCCAAATCCCACTAGGAAATCTTGTAAATATTGCAAACAGCTAGACCATGCAGTTGAATATTTCCCAATCTTAATAGAAAAGATGCAGGAAAAACATCCCACCCTTACGCAGAATGTGCAGAGAGTTAAAGCCGAGATAATGAACATAGATCTGTGTGTGAAAGTCATAACATGTAGTGGGATGGTCACCCAGGGATCGAAGGAGGAGGCTTCCAGGGATCCTCTGACCTATCAAGGAGCATTGAACATAAATAAGGGACATGAAGCCATGGCCATAGTTGACCAGGACCTTGCTCAGAGGATGGCAGCTACTGCACAAGTACCAGCACACCCCAAGACATATGAGGGGATTGAGTCCTTTATACAGGAATGTCTGAAGCTAATGTGTAACCTGAAGGCTGTAGAGAACCTTCAGGCATTAATGAAGAGCTGCTCAACACGACCCGACCAATCTCTGGGACCAAGGATGTACAAAAACTGTACAGGTATAAAAAACACACTAGTAGAGAAATGCAGTTGACTGCGCAGATTGGTGACTACGAGATGGATCAAGTTATTTTGGACCTCGGATCAGATGCGAACATGTTACCTAAGAAAACCTGGAAGCAAATGGGAGAGCCTAGATTGGAATGGTCCACCATCTAGTGGCGCATGGCAAATTAGCAAAAGATCATCCCTCTGGGAATATTACCAAAAGTCATGGTAGATATCGCGGGAGTGAAGGTCCAAGCTGACTTTGAGGTAATAGAAATTGTGTAAGATGCAGATCCCTACCCTGCACTCCTTAGACTGGACCGGGCTATAGATATGTGGGGTGTCATCAACCTCAAAAATCGTAGCATGGTATTTGAAAATAATGGCACGCGAGTGATAGTACCACTGGATCCCATGGAAGGTGTACGGTATACAGAGCCAGCATGTGATGAGGAGGAAGTAGATCACATTTATAAGTTGAATACATAGGACAAGGATTGGATTAGCCCCATGGTGGAAAGAGTTCTCTACTGGGAAAAAGACAATGAATGGTTTTCCGAATTTGATGGGGAATTGGAAAATTGGCAAGGCCGGTTGCATGAGGTTTTGGCATTACAATGTCTACAGGTCATAGGAAATTTCCGCTCCATCTCCCCTGAGGTAAGAAACCTGCCCTACTTTGAGGACTTGGGGGACATTAAGGAATTTTTACATGCATTCAAAGCAGAAGTTCCCAAGTGACGCAGGCTAGGGGCCCTCCCACTAGCCCTGCACGGAACGCCTGCATGCTGGTGGGATACGCATGGGAAAGTATTCCGCACTTGGGAGGAATGTAGGGATAAGATGATACTGTGATTTGGAGCCCTAGCTAGAAGATGGATCCAAAAGTTCCTTGGGTCAGAAGACCAATGCAGATATTGGCTTGCATGGGAAACACAATGGGGTGATAGGACCCCAACCAAATGGTCTCACCTATTCGTCCATGACCTAGAACTGCGTCCCACTACATTGTATCTAGATGGGGAGCAGTATCAGTGTGCAAACCCTTGGGAGCATATATGGGAGGAATTCTTGTAGACATTTAGGGTGGGAGATGGCACAGGGCCGCTCAACGCAACTCTGCAGCACCTGACCACCTCAACTGAGGGAAGATCACACTTGGTCATCACACTCGGATCAATGGGTACACCAGTACCACACATGGTTGAATACTAAGGCCATATCCTGACATAAGGGAAGAATGATCCCTGCACTATCCCAACCATGGCACTAAGTAGGATGTGTGTGGTGGCCAAGTTGTTGGAGTTGTATCTGGACCACATTACCAAACACCTAGCATCTAATTTAATTCGGGGTATGTGAGCAGCATGCATGCGTCATCCAAAGTCTATAAATCTATGGGAAATCCCTAAGGTACGAATAACGACCATCAAACCACTACAATTTTGTGAAAAGGGAACCTTCCCGTTAAAAAAAATGGGCGGGTGGAAATCAAGGCAGCAATTTATGGTGAGTTATTCTGGGTTGATTGATGATACGTTTCAAGTTAGATTTAATCTACCACTGGATAACCCCAGATAGTATAAGGACAACAGGATAAATTCGCTTAGGGCTCCATATTGTCTTTGTACTCTTCCTCTGTTATTATTCTTCTTGCTTGTCTGGCTCTTTAGCATTTTCTGTGAATTTCCAATTTGGAACGCCTACCCTTTTGTTACTATAGAATCCCCTAACGTACCGAAAGCTTTGGCACCTACTAGTTTAGCGCTTGCAGAAATTGTGTAACGAGGGTCTGGGGATGCTAAGATTGATAAGACAATTTCCCTTTGGATCCCTGCAGGGAGAATTGACTTTGAACCCCATGTAGAAGGGCAGAAAAGCTACATGACGGTAGTTCTTGACCTTTACAATCCTGGAATGTTCGCAGGCCTGATCTGGATTTATGCACGAACACAACAGAATACAAAAATAACCATAAAAATAGAAATACAGCAGAAATAAGGCTTCATTTCTTTAATATCAAATCATAGAAATATGCTTACCAACATGATGGAAATAAAATAGCTAGGGTGCTGGTAGCGAATCTCTGAGAAGATATGTGGTAGCTACAGACCTATGAACTATGTTACAATGATGCTCAAGGGCCTATTTATTATGGAGAAACAATGGAGAACTCTAAATGTCCAAAAACCTAACCCTAGGAGATGAAGAGCCAAAATATGGGTCCAGTTTGGGTAAATTGGTGTTTCAACTTCCCGGGGACGTAAATTTGACATACTATCTCCGTTTGGGGCTTCAAAATGGCTCCGGAAGTTCAGGACCCGAAAAATTGCTAAAAATAGTAATTTGTGAAAAAAAATGAAAGAGACAATGGTGGGGCCCTAAGTGGAATAGGCAGGTGGCCACCAATATCCACATGGATCATTCCTCCCCCCTTAGGAAGTAATGGTCCCCATTGCATTAAGTTCCTCCATGAGATGAGGAAAATTCTATTGAACTTGGTCCCTGGTGAACCACTTTCCTTGGTGCAAGAGTTGGCCAGCTTTGACAACCCGATACAATTGGATCTTCTGTCAGTGAGTGTTCTTGATTTGCATGTCCATGATACAGTTTGTGGTGGCCTGTTCCATGTATTTTGGGTTTAACTCTTTTGGTGTGAGTTCTTCTGCAATGTCAGAGGTGTCCAATAGAGGTGGGAAGTGGGGATGAAGGTGGTCTACATTGAATACTGGGTGCAGACCAAGGAATGGTGGAATACTAAGCTCAAAAGCATTATTTCCTACAACCTTGGTGATGGTGTACGGCCCATATCGGAGCGGGTGAATCTTGCAGTGGGATCCAGTGAGGCACTCCTTCTGCAAATGTAGCCACACTTTTTCACCTACCTGGAAGTTGTGTGGCACTCGATGTTGATCATGTCATTGCTTGTACTTAGCATTGGCTCTATCCAATATGTCATGAGCCTGTTGGTGTATGTTTTGAATGCACTCGATGAAGTTTTTTACTTTGTCAGCTTCATACTGGACATGAGCTAAATCGGCCTGAGTAGCTACAAATGGCATGGCTATGTCAATGGGACATAGTAGCTGGAATCCCAAGCCCACCTGAAAGGGGCTATGGCCAGTTGAGCTGTGGAGAGCCCGGTTATAACTTTGTTGTACATAGGGAAGGCTCTCATCCCATGTGTGTAGATGCTTTGAATTGTACATACGCAGAATGTGTACAATCATACTATTGACAACCTCTGTCTGGCCATCAGTTTGGGGATGGAAAGTTGTGGACTTGGTGAGCTTGGTGTCCAAAATTGACCAGAGGCTAGACCAAAATGTGTTGAGGAACCTGCTATCACGATTTGATATGATAGACTATGGGATCCCAAAGTGCACCCACACTCGTTCAAAGAAGAGTTTAGCTGTGGCTTTTGCTGTGATATTCTTCTTGCAGGCCACCATAATGGCCATCTTTGAAAATTTGTCGATGACCACGAAAACACATTCGTTTCCATGCTTAGTAGAAGGAAAGCCTGACATGTAATCCATGTAGATGGATTACTAAGGTCGACTAGGGGTAGGTAGTGGAGTATAGAGTCCTTGCATCTTGATGGTCGGTTTGGTAATGGCGCAAGCAGTGCAGGATATGATGTACCTCCCGACATCCTGTCAAAGGTTTGAAAAATAGAAATACTTCTACAGTATTGCCACTATTTTCTCGACCCAAAAATTCCCAGTGACTCGAATTTAGTGTGCTTCCCATGTCATCTTGGCATGCTCGCTTGAAGGAACACAAAGGTGTCCCAAGTGACATAATAGTGCATCTTGGAGTTGAAAATTTAGAACTTTCATTCCCCCCAAGAGTGCCTTGTATGTGTAGCTAAATTCTGAATCACTCTTGTAGAGAAGCAGCCAATTAGAAGTCTCATGCCCACAAGAGTTGAGAACGATGGTTATGGCCATGATCGGTGGTCGGTTGAGGCAGTCTGCAACATTATTGGTGCTAACCTTCTTGTACTTGATGTTCAAATGAAATTTTTGCAGATATGTGGACCACTTTTGATGGCAATCGTTATGCAACTTCCCTTGTGCCTGTATGAACTGCAGGGGTCAGTGGTCTATGTGGCTGATTTTCTCCTTGCCCAAAATGTAATGCTTCCATTGTTGACAAGCGTGAACAATGCAATACATTTATTTGTCATAAGTGGGATACTTTTGAACTGTGTCGGACAATGTATCACTATGATATGCCACTAGATGCCCCTGTTGAGTAAGAATTTCCCCAATAGCATAGTCAAAGGCATCTGTCTCAATCTCAAAAGGTTGTTGCAAGTCTGGTAATGTGAGCACTGGGGTAGAATAGAGGCAATGTTTCAATTCTACAAACGCCTTCTGTTGAGATTTCGACCAACAGAATTTTTCTTTCGCTCCTCCCTTGGTGACTTGACTCAAGAGCCATGTGATATGAGAGAATCCCAGGATGAACATGTGGTATAAATTAGCAAGACCCAGAAAGATGCGAAGCTCTGTTAGGGTGGTTGGGGCTGGCCAATCCTGAATGACTTGGATCTTGGCTGGATCCACATGCACCCCCCTTTCATCAATAATGTATCCCAGATATTGAACCTGGGTCATGCCAAAATTGCACTTCTCCAAACTGGCACACAACTTGTGTTGCTGCAGTGTTTGGAGGACTTCCTAGATATGGTGGAGGTACTCTTCCCAAGTCTGGCTGAAGATCAAAATGTCTGTTTGGTCTCAATCTAGTCTTCTAAATTGAGTTCATTTAATTGTCAACCAGGGTTGGTAAACTGCTGAAGTGAAGTGCACCGTATGTGCCTAGGTGTTTGTCTCTTAATGCATTGTGTGTAGTGTTTTGTGATGTTTTTGGTCTTTTGTGATGATTTATGATGTTTTTGGTCTTTTTGGTGGTTTTATGTTCACAAGGAAAATGACTAGAAAGCTAGTGGAAAGAAGCTAATAATTGAAAATAGAGTGAAGCCTAATTGGTGATGACAAATGACAAATGCAAAGGCAATTACTGAGACAAAATCAAACTTAAACTATGACTAAGCAGGATACCAAGCTTGATAATTACTTCTAGAAAATGAATCAAAACATAAACCTAACTTGTCCAATTCTTTTATCAAAATTATATTGAAATAGATTGAGAAATGGTCAGCTAAGTCCTAAACAACTAAACAATCAGCTTATAATGAGACAACATTTTATCCATGATTAAAGATTTGTGGAAACATGTTTGGAGAAAAATATTGTTGACATCATAAGATCTTCTACTCTAAGACTAGCTCCTAACTTTATTCTGCAATTTAGTTTGACACCTCTACACTTCACTCAAAGGTTATAGATTTCCTTGAATAGTCTTTTGAGGAAAGGTTTGTTTGTGAGATGATAAAGGAAATTGCAAAAGTACCTCAGGCCTTGGAATGATATTGTCTTCTGTTCATATGGTTATGAATCAATTATATATTTGGAACAAGAAGAGGTGTTTTAAATAATGAAGGCTGTTTGGTTAAGTCTAACAACTGAAATAATCTAATATGCAGTGGACAACAACTAAATGTGGAGTGAAAATGCAATGAGTTAAGCTAAAACTGAACTTGCGATGTCACTAGTCTAAAACAGTGTTGAACTAACAAGTCATTATCAAACTCAAAACGAAATAACAGAGCATGAGTTAAATGCAATTAGACTTCGGAGCATTCTAACTAAGCTATCATGCATTAATCTATGGGACTATACAGTCTTTTTTGTCCATCATGATTGGTATTTTGGAAGAGTTTCTTAGAACAATCCTGACTGTACAATTTAGTGCAAATGCAAACTTAAATACTGAAAGCAATTTAGAAACTAAGATAACACATCTATCTCATACCCATCATTATGATATTTTGGAAGAGCGTTTTAAGAGCAAGAACAACTATGTTACTTAGTAAAAAAAACAAACAACTGGAACATTCATTATCACAGTCATGCTTTGGACATCATAAGGATTTTTTGGAAGAGTTTCTTCTTTTGGAAGAGTGTTTAGAACAAATGTAACTGTGATAGTGAACAAAATAAATTACAATTAAATCCTACAACACTATAGCCATTTCCATTCATTATCATAATCTTTTGGAAGAGTTTCTTCTTTTGGAAGAGTTTTTAGAACGAGTATAACTATAGTGGCTACGGAATTAACTATGCACTCAAACTTCAAAAATGTAAAGGCAACTAAGATACTTATCTAAATTATGCAAGTAAAACCGTGTAGGAGGCAGGGGCCCTCTACCACCAGATAGAATCTAACACCAAATCAACTCAACGCTTTTCAAAAGAACACTGTCTTCTTCATTAAAGGAGAAATAACTTGAAAAAAGCAATCTGCGTCTTCAGAAATGTAGCACAAAATCTAAGCAAAATCTGGAACAAAATCTAGCCTAGCTCTCGGTTTCCCAAGTGTTTTTATAACAAATTTACATAACAAGACTTGAAACAATTCCAGGATCATTGTCTTTCCTTATCGAAATCACATTAGGACTCTTGAAGTGGCTGCGTAAAAAGAAAAAGGACATCTGGACTAAGACAGTCCTATTAGAAGTCTGCCTTCCTAAATGTGTTCCCACGTACCAAAACCATATCCAGAATTCGGTTTTTCCTTCATGGTGAGCAACGAACAATGTAGACATGACGTGGAATATACCCATATGCGGTTTTTCTTGAGAGGCCACCTGGAACATACCCAAACGTGAAGACAGTTGCAGAATTACCGGTTAGCTACGGAATGTCTGCATTCTGCAGCTAGTTCCGGTCAAAATGCATTACAATGACAAAAATCACAAAACTTAGCAAGTCATTCATGTTAATCATTCTAAAAATAATTTTAACTAAATTCAATTATCAATTGGGTCTGGGATAACAATGGACAAGGGAAAATGAGGTAAAGTAAGATGAAAGAAAGCACAATTTTGAGGCTCAACATACCCCCACTGCTGACTTCTTGCATGTCCTCATGCAACTTATTCCATAAACTTAGAGACTTCTGCAAGAGCATCTAATCCTCTCCTTCTCCTTTGCCTGGAAGCTAGAGATCTTCTGGGTTTTCTGATGACAAGTTTGAACCTTAAGTTGGTAAGTGCCCTGATTAGCTTCTTGTTCCTCTTTTTCAACTTTTCATTAGCCTTTTCCACTTTGTCCATATGTAGAGATAAGGTTGAGTTCATATCGGTTTTGAGTTTGACTTGTTCCTTCAGAATATCATTCTCATTTTTGATGTGTCTATTAAGTATTTTCAGCTCATACCTATCCCTTCTTAACACATCTATTTCGGACAGTGGAGGACTAGGGGTTCTCTCTCTACTCTCTGAAGCTTTCCTTTCCAAATTTTCAACATAGTCATAAACTTCTTGTTGAGCAGGGTCAATTTCAGGGGTTCCTTCATTAAAATCCTCTTCAACATCTTCTTCAATAGATGTTTCCTCATCTTCTATATTTATCACCCCTGTTTGTTTGATCTGAGTTTTCCTTAGTTTCCCTTTTAGTCTATGGCTTCTTCTTGGCTGGGAAGATCCCTCTCCTTTCTTTGTGGCAGATTTCCTGATTACCTTCTCTTTCTTAAGTTGTTTCTTGATTTGAGTCAACTTCTCTAAGATGATTTCCTCACTACTTTCCTGGACTGTTTTGTCAATTTCAATTTTTGAAGCTCTCCATTTTCTGCTTCTCCTTGTAGGCTGTTGTTCAGGTGAGGGCTCTTTTGGCTCTTCAAAATGATTTCTTATCAAGAAATTGTCCCAAGTATCATTTGTTTTGGATAAATGGTGTTCAATTAAAATTTTAACCAAGCCATGATGATATAGGGTTGTTTCTAAAAATTGAACCCTTCTTTGAACACAAGAAGCTATCTTTTTCAAACTTTGAAGCAAGAAATAGGGTAAGTTTAACTCTTCCCCCAAAAAATGCATTATCAGTCTAATGTGGTAAACATAAAATGTGCCATATCTACCCTCACATGTAATAATTTTTTGCAGAATAAGCAGTATGTTTCTCCATTTATTTTTCAATGAAGAACTTGGAATTCCTTTCTTAAACACAGTGATATCCATACCTGGTGATTTTAGAATTTGCTTCCAGGATTCATTATGGAATTCTCTGTTTTTGAACCATCTCTCTCCATTTATAAGCAATCCCGTAGCTTCTGCAATGAAAAATTCCGTGACAGTGAATTTAACATCCCCCACTTCAACCTATGCTCCTCTAAATGACCTTGCAAATGTTTTAGTGACTTCTTTGTGGAAGCCATTAAATTTCTCAAGAAATTGTAGCCATCCTACCTGCTGCAAAATTTCTTTACATTGAGGGTATCCTTCCAAGTATTTTGTACCCATTGGTTCGGTTCTTACAATAAGACCCATAATTGCTTCTTCAATGTTCAGATTAATATTCTTTTTGCCCACGGAAACAATAACTTTCACCTTCAAATTGATATACCTTTGGTTCTCGATGATAATGGCTTCAAACTTTGGACTGATATGCCTCTGCGTTTATAGTGATAATGCTCCATCTCTACTCACGGTGATAGGGCTTTGATATTCAAACTGATATACCCTTTGCTCTGCTCACGGTGATAGGAATATCTCTATTTTGTGGAATGAGGTGCTGGCTACAGAATGGAGTGATGGAAGTAGTTACGGAAATGAGTTAATGGAGTGAAGTGGAGAAAACGAATTGATGAGTGAAAAGACGGCGGAGATTTTTACAACGGAAAAGAAAATCATCATTGAATGATTTGGTTGGGTGACGTGAGGAAATTAAACACTTCAGCCTTTTTAGCCGCTTAAATGATGTCAGGTATAGAATTTGAAATGAGAGATTTTAATCCAAAGTTTGTGGAGGGTATTTTGGTTATGATCAATAAAAATAATCAAAACAATTTTTTCGAATGATTCATAACTAAAACTATGCTAAACTTTACGAAATGTCATTATAATCTAAACTTGTTACCTCTGCTTTTCATTTGCTTTTTGTGGTCTTTGTCTTCTTTGTTCTCCTTTGGAAGAGTCTTCATAATCCTTCTTGATTCTTCTTATTCATGGATACACTGGATCATCTTGTTGCAATTCAAATGTCTGCTGATTAGTGCCTTTAGGATTTTTAGCTGCGGAATGATTGTCTGGCTGCGGAAAGTCTGATCAGCTACAGAATGTCTGTTAAGCTGCAGAATGTACCTGTAGAGCATTTTAATCATGGAATGGAGTGGTTTGGGACATAAGTGAAATGTTATATGGCATGAATGAAGATGAATGATGAGTTATGATATGTATGAAGTGGATGATGAAATGGAATGGATTCAGTTTATGAAATGGAGTGGAAGAATATAAGAACTGCCCTGCAATCCATGACATTTGTTATTCATTTGCAGTAAGACTTCAAACTTTAAATTTTGACATGTAAATGAGGTGAATGAAGTATGGAATGAGATGAATGAAATATGGAATGAAGTGAAGTATGAATGAATAAATGAAATGGAGTATGGATGGATAAGTGAATGGAATGAAATGAGATGGATCATAAGTACAATGGATCTGAACTTATGATTTTGTAACAGCTGCTTGCAAAAACAAAATGGAAAAGTTAGAGTGTCAGAGAGACTCTGATTTTGACCCTATCTTTTCTGTATAAACATGCCAATCAATGATTGGTTTTCATGTTTATACTTTTATTATTTATTTATTTATTTTTTTCAAAGAGAAATGCTTCAGAAAATTTAATCAAGTTGATGAAGAAGAGAGATTCTTCTTCATTAACTTCACATCACTACTTTCTTGGAACTTCTTGACAAATTCTTCTCTTGAGAGTGGTTTGTGATACAGCTTCAATCTATGACCATTCACAAGAAAAGTGACCTCTTCTTCATCTATAGTTCTGATTTTTACTGCTCCATTATCAAAAATTTCAACAATTTCATATGGCCCAAGCCAATGTGTCTGAAATTTACCTTGAAAATCCTTGAATTTTGAATCAAACAAGAGAGCCCAGTCACCTTCTTTGAATTTCTTCTCTTTGATGTTCTTGTCATGCCATCTAGTCCTTTGTTGTTGGACTAGACTTGTTTTCTGAACTGCATCTTGTCTGATCTCATCCAATTCATTAATCTGCTCCAGTCTATGCTTTTGTGCCTCTGTTAAATCAAGTCCTAGCTGAACTGCCATTTTGAAAGTTTGAATCTGGAACTCTATGGGAAACAAAACTTGCTTTCCATAAACAAGTTCATAAGGAGTATGTCCTGTTGTGTTTCTCCATGTAGTTCTATAGGCCCACAAGGCTTCAGGAAGCCTATCTACCCAATCTCTTCTATGTAAATGAACAATATTTGTTAGGATTCCTTCAATGACCTTATTAGTAGATTCCACTTGACCATTTTCTTGTGGATGATAAGGAGTAGATTTTCTATGCCTGATTTTGTATCTCTCCATCATTTTCTCCACTAGCCTTGATGTAAATTGAGCTCCTTGATCTGTAACAATTTCCCTTGGGACACCAAAACGAGTAAAAATATCCTCAAAAATAAAAGTAAGTACAGATGATTCATTAGCAACAAGTAATGGCTTGGCTTCTACCCATTTAGTAACATAATCAGTGCAAACTAATATATACCTTTTCTGTCTTGATGGAGGACTAATAGGTCCTACAAAATCCAAAGCCCATTTTTCAAAAGGTTCAATATGTACCTAAGGTTGTAATGGCATCTCACCTGAAGGAGAAGGTTTCCCTACCCTTTGAAAACTGTCACACCTTTTGACATACTCCTTAGCATCTTTAAACAAGGATGGCCAATAATATCCTAAATTAAGGATCTTATAGGCTGTCCTCTTATCTGCAAAGTGTCTGCCACAAGGTTCATCATGACATGCCTTGAGAATCTCAGGCATCTCATCTTCACGAACACACCTTCTAATGATCAAATATGGACCTGTCTTGTACAACTCATTAGCAACCCATGAATATTTTGCACTATCACAAATGATTTTTCTTTTATCCCTTGCATTCATAATTGAAGGAAATTTTCCTGAAACTAAATAATTAGCAATATCAGCAAACCATGGAGTTTGAGTAGAGATTGAAAAAAGATATTCATCGGGAAATTGATCTTCAACCGGAGTGTCATCTTTGATATTTTGGAGTCTAGATAGGAAATCAGCTACTGTGTTTTGCTTTCCAGGCCTATCTAGAATAGTAATGTTGAATTCTTGTAAGAGCAATAACCATCTTATAACTCTGCCATTAGTGATTGATTTGTTCATTAAATATCTAATTGCAGAATGATCAGTGTGAACAAAAGTTTCATAGCCTGTTATATAGTGTCTAAACTTATTTATGGCATGAACAACAGCTAAAAACTCTTTTTCAGTTACAGTATAGTTTAACTCTGCAGGAGTCAAATTTTTACTGGTATAATAGATGGCATAAGGAATCAAGTCTTTCTGCCCCAATACTGCTCCTAGAGCTGTATCGGAGGCATCTGTGGAGATATGAAAAGGTAATTTCCAGTTAGGTCCCCTTAATATAGGTGCTTTAGAAATTTTTTTTTTTAGGGACTCAAAGGCTAACTGGCAATCAGAAGTCCATTTGAATTCACAATCTTTGGTGAGTAATTTGAAGAGTGGAGATGCTATTTTGGTGAAGTTTTCTATAAATCTCTGATAATATCCTGTAAATCCTAGAAAACTTCTAACATCTCTTTGACAACTTGGAATAGATAAGTTAGAGATGACTTCAACTTTTGACTCATCAACTCTAATCCCATCCCCTGAAATGTTATGCCCTAAAACAATACCTTCAGTAAATATCATAAAACATTTTTCATGACTAAGTAAAAGATTTGCTTCCTGACATCTCTTTAAAACTTTTTCCAAGTTTTCTAAAGCTTCTTCAAATGAGTCTCCATAAACTGTGAAATCATCCATGTACACCTCTACACAATCATGTATTAGATCTGAAAAAATTCCTAATACTGCCCTTTGGAATGTTGCAGGTGCATTGCATAATCCAAATGGCAATACTCGGTAAGCATAGGTACCCCAAGGACATGTAAATGTGGTTTTGTCTTGATCTTCAAGTGCTACTTGGATTTGGTTGTAACCACTAAACCCATCTAAGAATGAGAAGTACTTTTTGCCAGCTAATGTATCTAACACTTGATCTATGAAAGGTAAGGGAAAATGGTCTTTAAGAGTAGCTTTTTTTAGTTCTCGGTAGTCAACACATACCCTCCATTTACCATTTTTCTTTGGCACAATTACCAAAGGAGAAACCCACTGACTATCTGAAATGGGATAGATGAAATTGACATTTAACAATTTTTGCAATTCCTCTTTAAAAATCTCCCTAAGATTTGGATTCATCCATCTTTGAGGTTGTCTGATTGGTTTGCAATTTTCCTCTATATAGATGTGATGAGTGCAAGTCTTGGGGCTTATCCCTTTCATGTCAGTGTATTCCCATGCATATGCAGAAGAATGTCTCTGTAATACTTTGACTAACTCTTCTTGTTGATATTTTTCTAGGTTCTTGTTTATTTTCAAGGTTTTTCCTGGAAAAATCTCACTTGTAGAGCTGCCAAATTTGTCCATAGAATGAAGAGACATCTGCCGTGATGACAAAAACTCAATATTGGATCCCTCTTGAAATGATTCATGTTTGTGTTCTGGAGAGGATTCAAAATTTTCTAGATATTCAGAATTTGATTATCTTCACCAATTTCTGAAATTGTGAAGAGAGGTTGTAAATCTTCTTCATCCTCTATCCATTGAGTGTCATCTAAATCTGTAATTGTCCTAGCTGGAGGATATAAAGTGAATTTCTTAGTTGAACTACCATCAGAGATATACATATCACTGGATCTACAACTAATAAAAGCATCAGCTGTAGCCAACCAAGGTCTTCCTAATATAATAGGATGACCTCCTAGATTATTCTTAGGAGTTAGGATCATGAAATCCACAGGGTACTCCCAAGAATCTAAGGACACTGGAATGTCTTCTATTACCCCATCTGGTTTGATCACAGATCTGTCTGCTAATTGTAATAGTGTGGGTGTAAAGAGAATATTAGGAAGTTTTAGTTTATCCATGATTTGTCTACTCATGATATTGATTGCTGCTCCTAAATCAATGAGTGTATTTTGGATTTCAATTCCATTGATGTGAATTTTGACAACTGGATTTCCTGGGTGAAGATACTTTGGAATAGAAATCTTGCCCATCATAATGTCTGCTATTTTTCCTTCCAGTTGAATTTTCTTTGTTTCTCTTATTCTTTTTCTTGTTTTCTTCATACTCAACTCCTTTATTGTTTTGGCTAAAATTGGAATTTCCTTGATGGCTTGTAATAATGGAATTTTAATGCAAACATTTCTCAGCTCATCTAGGAAATCATATTTAGGCACCATGATTTGTTTTTCTACACCTCTATCAATTTGTAGTCTTTCCGGAAAGGGAGGTATAGAAGTAGATGTAGATGGCTGCTCTAATACAGGAGTTGAATTTATTGGATCTGTTTGCTTTAATTTTTCAGTGTTTGGGTCTTGAAAGGATGTGTCTTCCTCAAGACTTTTATTCACCCGTAGAGAGTCTTCCTCAGAGTTATCTTGTTCTTGTATAATCATAGAAGGTTTCCTCTTTTCAAGTATTCTTCCAGACCTAAGTTGAACATCACTAAGGTCTAGAGGAGTAATTAAATAAGTTGGAAACTATTGGCCTTCTATCATGTATGTATTCTGAGGATTTTTATTATTGGGGTTTGGTATGGGTTGAGTAGGAAATTGATTTGATTTTTGAGGAAATGGTAATGGGAGTGGTTGATTTTGATGTGGTTGGTTTTGATGATGTTGTTGAGGATTTTGTTGAAAATTTTGTTGAAGATTTTAAGGAAAATTTTATTGAGGATTTTGAGGATAAAAATGTGGGTATGGGGGATAGGATGGTGGATACTAATAGTATGGAGAGTATCTTCCATAGGGACTTTGTGTTCCTTGTGCCCAAGATTGAGATTGATTTTGAAATTGGGGCCAAGGTTGCTGCCAAGAATTCCAAGGTGGAGGTTGATTATACATTTGATCATGGAATCCTTGTGTCTGAGGTCCCTGCCAAGGTCTTCTAGATACAAATTTAAGAGATTCTGTGGAGTCTGTAGGAGTTTCTTCTTGAAAAACAGCCTTGAGACCAGGAAGAGAAGGACAATTCTTGGTCTCATGTTTCTCAGAACAAATAACACAGGTTTCTACAACTTTTACATCTAGAGGACACTCCCTCAAGGCATGTTTCTTCCTACATTTGGGACAAAAGATTGCCAAGGCATCAGATTCAGCCTTTTGCTTGTTTTGTATCTTGAGGGTGTCTATTTGTTCACTAAGACTCCCTAAGATGTCAGATTTAAAATCATCAAGCATGTCTCCTATTTCTGATCTACTTACTGTCCCAGAAGCAGATTTACTTGCTCTTGCAAGAGCAGGATCTCTTGGACCTTTGACAGTTTTGGATTTCCCTCTGGAAAGGTTGATACATAACTCAGATATTTCAGGTAATGTGAGTTTTGATATATCCCCTTTTCCCATCATGTTAAGGATATCCAACCATTCATCCCTAATTGTTTTCAACAAAAGAGCTTTTAAGGTGTCTTGATCTAGGTTTTCCATTTTTTCTCTTTTGATGTTGTAATTAAATATCTCCAACAAATCTTCCAAATTTTGATCTTATTTTTGTAACATCTTGAACACTTCTTCCTTATGATTAACCGGCATACAATAATCCAAATACCTCTCTAGAAATGCTTGTTTCATGTCTTCCCATGTTCTAATAGAACTGCTGATTAGACTCATAAACCACTTCAATGCTGCTCCTTTCAAGGTTGAAGGGAATAATTTCAGTTTTTGAGCATCTTGTAAGTAGTCATAAGTTCTACATAGAACTTCAAATTCAAATAGGAAGGTTTCAGGATCTTCAGTTTTAAGTCCATAGAAGTTTGGAAGGACAGAGGGTGAAATGCTTTTCATGGTTGTATTGGTTTCTTCATCAATTATAGGGAACCCAAAAGAGCTTCCTATTCTACCTCTTCTTCCATCTGCACCTCTACCTCCTTCTCCTCTACCTCTACCTCTACCCCCAAATAGTGTGTGTTCTCCATTAAAGACTCCTCCTCCTCCTCCTTCTGCCATGGTTGACTCTCCTGTGGAAGTAGAAAGGTTTGTATCCTCAACAAAGGTTTTTGGATCCTCTTCTATGGCAGGTTCAGTGGATGAAGTGGAAGGTTTCTCTAATGGAATAGGTGACCTTAGATCTTCTAGAAGTCCAAGATCAGTAAAGGATGGAAGATGGGTTTGAGTTGAAGGTGTACTAGCTCTGGATCTAGATGAAACAAGTGGTGTTCTAGATATCAAACTTCTGCCTCTGCTGCTTATAAATCTTCCCCTTGAATCTCTCTCCCTACGCATAAAATTGTTTTTGGATGCTAAGAAATAAAGGTTACCTAGTTTTCACTTCCCCGGCAACGGCGCCAAAATGTTGGGTCTCAATCTAGTCTCCTAAACTGAGTTCATTTAATTGTCAACCAGGATTTGTAAACTGCTGAAGTGAAGTGTACCATATGTACCTAAGTAACCTATGTGCTTAGGTGTTTGTCTCTTAATGCTGGTGTGTAGTGTTTTGTGATGTTTTTGGTCTTTTGTGATGATTTATGATAAGTTTTTGTCTGGTGGTTTTATGATCATACAAAGAAAATGACTAGAAAGCTAGTGAAAGAAGCTAATAATTGAAACAGAGTGAAGCCTAATTGGTGATGACAATGACAAATGCAAAGGCAATTTATCGAGACAAAATCAAACTTAAACTATGACTACACATACTGCTTGATAATGAATTTTAGAAAATGAATCAAAACATAAACCTAACTTGTCCAATTCTTTTATCAAAAGTATATTGAAAGAGATTGAGAAATGGTCAGTTAAGTCTTAAACAACTAAACAATCAGCTTATAATGAGACAACATTTTATCCATGATTAAAGATTTGTGAAAACATGTTTGG
Organism: Pinus albicaulis; assembly: GCA_034641835.2. Taxonomy (NCBI): domain Eukaryota; kingdom Viridiplantae; phylum Streptophyta; class Pinopsida; order Pinales; family Pinaceae; genus Pinus; species Pinus albicaulis. Next base: position 228,050,891 of record CM076583.1, on the reverse strand, counting down.
AGAAAAATATTGTTAACATCATAAGATATTCTACTCTAATACTAGCTCCTAACGCTATTCTGCAACTTAGTTTGTCACCACTACACTTCACTCAAAGGTTATGGATTTTTAGAATAGTCTTTTGAGGAAAGGTTTGTTTGTGAGATGATAAAGAAAATTGCAAAAGTACTCAAAGCCTTGGAATGATATTGTCTTCATTGCTCATATGGTTATGAATCAATTATAGATTTGGAACAAGAAGAGGTTTGGTAAATAATGAAGGTCGTTTTGGTTAAGTCTAACAATCAAGTAATCTAATATGTAGTGGACAACAACTAAATGTGAAGTGAAAATGCAATGAGTTAAGCTAAAAACTGAACTTGAGATGTCACTAGTCTAAAACAATGCTGAACTAACAAGTCATTATCAAACTCAAAACGAAATAACAAAGCATGAGTTAAATGCAATTAGATTCCGGAGCATTCCAACTAAGGTATCATGCATTAATCTATGGAATTATACAGTCTGTTTGTCCATCATGATTGTTATTTTGGAAGAGTTTCTTAGAACAATCCTGACTATTCAATTCAGTGCAAATGCAAACATAAAGACTGAAAGCAATTTGAAAACTAAGGTATCACAGCTTTCTCCTACCCATCATTATGATATTTTGGAAGAGCGTTTTAAGAGCAAGAACAACTATGTTACTTAGTGAAAACAAACAACTAAAACATTCATCATCACAGTCATGCTTTGGACATCATAAGGATTTTTTGGAAGAGTTTCTTCTTTTGGAAGAGTGTTTAGAACAAATGTAACTGTGATAGTGAACAAAAGAAATTACAATTAAATCCTACAACACTATAGCCATTTCCATTCATTATCATAATCTTTTGGAAGAGTTTCTTCTTTTGGAAGAGTTTTTAGAATGAGTATAACTATAGTGGCTACAGAATTAACTATGCACTCAAACTTCAAAAACGTAAAGGCAACTAAGATACTTATCTAAATTACGCAAGTAAAACCGTGGAGGAGGTAGGGGCCCTCTACCACCAGACGGAATCTAACACCAAATCAACTCAACGCTTTTCAAAACAACACTGTCTTCTTCATTAAAGGAGAAATAACTTGAACAGAGCAATCTGCGTCTTCAGAAATGTAGCACAAAATCTAAGCAAACTTTGAACAAAATCTAGCCTAGCTCTCGGTTTCCCAAGTGTTTATATAACAAATGTACATAACAAGAATTGCAACAATTCCAGGATCATTGTCTTTCCTTATCGAAATCACATTAGGACTCTTGAAGTGGCAACGTAAAAAGGAAAAGGACTTCTGGACTGAGACAGTCCTAATAGAAGTCTGCCTTCCTAAATGTGTTCCCATGTACCAAAACCATATCCAGAATTCGGTTTTTCCTTCATGATGAGCAACGAACAATGTAGACATGACGTGGAATATACCCATATGCAGTTTTTCTTGAGAGGCCACCTGGAACATACCCAAACATGAAGACAGCGGCAGAATTGCCGGTTAGCTACGGAATGTCTGCATTCTGCAGCTAGTTCCGGTCAAAATGCATTACTATGACAAAAATCACAAAATTTAGCAAGTCAGTCATGTTAATCATTCTAAAAGTAATTTTAACTAAATTCATTGATCAATTGGGTCTGGGATAACAATGGAAAAGGGAAAATGAGGTAAAGTAAGATGAAAGAAAGCACAATTTTGAGGCTCAACAATGTCATCCAAGTATACCACTACAAATGAGTTGGTGAATGGATGCAAGATGTCATCCATCAACCTCATGAAGGTTGCAGGAGAATTTTTCAATCTGAAAGGCATGAAAAGCCATTCGAAAAGGCCCTCCTTGGCTTTGAACATAGTCTTCCACGCATCAGAGGATTCAATTGGTACCTGGTGATACACAGACTTCAAGTTGATCTTGTTGAAATATTTTGCGCCTTTGGGTTGGTCTAGAAGGTCATCAATCCATGGGATTGGGTACCTATTCTAGACAATGATCTTGTTCAACATCCGATAATCAATACAGAGTCTCCAAGTCCCATCCTTCTTCTTTACCAACACAATCAGGCTCCCACAGGGCGATGAACTTGGCCAAATGTGAGATTTCTACCACAGCTCCTGAATCTACCTCTTGATTTCATCATTCTCCATAACAGAGTGCCTATTAATCGGTCCATTAGCTAGCGGCGCACCTGGGGTCAGGTCAATGGGGTGCTTGACCTGACAGTGTAGAGGCACCCCTGTGGGTGAGGTGAAGATGTCCCCGTACTCCTCCACAACCTTGTCCATTTGCTGTTGTCGTGTAGAGGAGCCATGTCTCGAGCTCGTGGCCATAATCTTCTTCTTGCCCTGGGGGCGGATCATCAGGAAAAAAAATTTCCTAGTTTTGGAAATGAGCTTACTGCATTGTTTTGCAGTAACCAAAGAGATAGTGAGAGGCGGTGGTACCTCTGGTATCCTGTACAATTTATTTCCCAGAGTAACAATAACAGTGCGAGGCCGGGACTCATACACAGCATGTCACTTCCATAAGTATGGTTGACCTAATAATACATCAGAAACATCAATAGGAGTAATGTCACACAATACCTCATCTGTGAAGGGCTTGATGCTATAGGGAAGGCGACAGTGCTGGCTGACGCGAAGATCCCGTCCTTGGTGAAGCCACCCGATGGTGTATGGTTGTGGGTGCGCTGTGGTCAGAAAGCCCAACCGCTTTGTGACATCTGCTGAAATGAGGTTATTTTGGCTCCCATTGTCTACAATGAACCATAGCGGGGAACCCTTTACCCACATCTGGGAGTGGAAGAGATGCTCTGCCTCCTCTGGATCTTCTGGTTCCTCGTTCTGGATCTTCGTAGTGGCAACAATGGCGTTGGGATCTTCATCAATAATCTGCTTCCCTTTGTCATTCACCTTGTCAGATTCAGATTCAGAGTCGGAGCATGCATCTGATTCAGAAGCCCTCATCTCAGCCACTAGCGACTTCTTGGCCCGACACTCACTTGTGTTGTGAGTGGAGCTCTTATGGAACTCACACCACTTTCCTGTGTCCTTCTTTGGCTTTGTGGTGTTTTTATTTTCTTGTGTCTTTGGTAGGTTGTCTTGGGCTGCCATGCCTTGGATATGTCCTTTGTTCTGCGGTTTGGGAGCACCTTTCCCTTGCTTTTGATTCGCAGACCCAAAGTCTCGCTTCTTCTGTTTGAATTTCTGCTCAATCTTGGTAGCATACTGGGATTCCATACCAAGTGAGGAGATGTCGAGGAACTCCATTTCCTCCTGAATGTATCTATGTAGACAACCACGATACTTTAGCACCAAATGTTTCTCTGAATTTTTGATACCCATCTTTGTGCGTAGGGTATGGAAAAAATTCGTTAGCTTATGCACATCTTGATCCCTTTGTTGCCGCAGCGTGGTCCATTGTAAGTACTTGTCCTCATAGCTCCCCATGGGATAGTATTGTTCCTTGATGGCATCTCGGAAAGAATTCCAAATAGGTACGACTGAGAACATAGAGGGTTCTGTCTCATTGTTTTTATCACAATAGGTTTCCCACCAGTCCTTGAAATTGGAGGTAGCTTTGAGGAGTGAAAAAATAATCCTCTCCTGGTTGGAAAAGTCATGAACCGAGAAATATCCTTCTAATAGATTCAACCATCTATCTACGACATCTACATCTATTTGACCCTCAAATATGGGAATGTCAAAGTTTACTTGTACCTTAAAGGGAGTCGCACCTACAGAGTGGCTATTGGATGGAGATGGATCCGTTGGGGTTTGCGACGCTGATCTTGCAAAGGTTCCACCAGATCAAGCCCTAACTCCTTATACCCCGACCTTGTTGGGGACATGCAAAGAAGGTTCGAGAAAAAGTATAGCGCTCTGATACCACTGATCCAGATTTATGCAAGAACGCAACAGAATATAGAAATAACCATAAACATAGAAATACAATGAAAATAAGGCTTCATTTCATTAGTATAAAATCAAAAAAATATGATTACAAATGTGATGGAAAAAAATAGCTAGGGTGTTGGTAGCGAATCTCTGAGAAGAGATGTGGCAGCTACAAACCTCTGAACTATGTTACAATGAGGCTTGAGGGCCTATTTATTATGGAGAAACAATGGAGAACTCTAAATGTCCAAAAACATAACCCCAGGAGATGAAGTGGCAAAACTATGGGCCCCATTTGGGTAAATTGGTGTTTCAACTTCCCGGGGATGTAACTTCGGCATATTATCTCTGTTTGGGGCTTCAAAACAACTCTGGAAGTTCAGGACCTGAAAAAATATTAAAAATATTAAGTTGTGAAAAAAACTGAAAGAGACAATGGTCGGGCCGCAAGTGGAATAGGCGGGTGGCCACCAATATCCACTTGGATCAAGGCCCCAACCGGATGGCCTCGGAAGATACCATGAAGGACTGTACACAATTTCCATAGTTCACCATCAACACTAATGCATTAAAGTCGCAACTAGTCTCGCGCACGGAAGGGACAACTAACAGGGATACTCCCTCCCCCTGGTGGATGAAGAGATATAGGGATATGATGTGACTTCTCCGCAGTTCCAGACTACCAGCCAGTGGAATAAATATTTGTTCACTACCTTGCACTATCGTGGTTGGGAACCACGCCTCGACCGCTATGCACCTATAAATGGACTTGGCACAGCTGCCCCGTGAGGTGTTACAGGATTTACACACTGTTGTGCTGCAAGAGATCCGTAATTGTGACCGGACTACGCAGCAGCAACGTGAAACAGTCTGTCACGAGCTTGAAACAGTGCTCCCTAATGAGATACCAACATCAGCTCCATCTCAGGCTACCATCAAAGGCTTGGTTGCAGCACTCAAGGCATCCCAAGCCAAAGTCCAAACCCTGAAGACCCGAATGACCCGTCAGTTAACCGAGTCTCAGGCCCAAGCACAACCTACCATGCCCCCAACACAATGGGTTGCATTGATCACAGAAGCAACGGATATTATTAAGGGACAACTTACTCTGGGCATTTAGTTGTTCGAGGTAGCTATGAAGCTCTGGACAACAGTCCAGTTCAACCCAATGCTTCAGTGTGTCAAGGAAGACTTACAAAAGAAGGAAACTGCTTTTGATTACATCAAAGCTACCTTTCCTTCCCTCGCCCTTGCACAGCGTCTATCCCTCTTGAAAACTAGCAACGCCTTCATAGACATGATTTCGGATCCCCACTGCACCAAGCATGTCATCTGAAAGCACTTGAAGCCATGGGGCAATACCGCCTTCCAGATATCTCAGGGTGCTTAGGATGCCATCGCGTGCCTCAACTAGATATTGGAGCAGGTTACCATGGCACCTGAAGCCCCTGCCTCCTTGAAGCTTGTCAATATTGCACAAAGAGCTGCTTCCGAAAGTCTAGAAGTGTTACCTCTGGTCATCGTCACTTTTAATAACTTGCGTGCTCTGATAGAGACCACACCACCACAGTGGCTCGGGACGAGTCACAAGATTGTGTTGGGGGAATGTTGGAACAGGGTCTCCTACGAGCTATGAAAATGTTCCAATTTTGTATATTTTTTATTATATTTTGTCTAGCACAGGGGTTTGGCAGTGGGTCAAAGGCTCGAAAGAATTGTAATGAGAAAAAGGGTAAATCAGGGGTCCGAGAACGATGGTTTGTGGACCATAGGAAAGTTTAGTCTAAATTGTTATAAATAGAGGAACGTTTTGAATTGTAAGGAGGAAATGAAGAGCTATTGATGCGAATTGTGGTTTAGTAAGTCTATGTGGGTTTTTGGGGAAGGACTCCTACTAGCTGTGTGCGTTGAGATCTAGAGTCCTGCTATGTGTGGACCCTGCTACTATGTGTGCAGGCTGAGATGGGTTTTTCAAGAGGAATTTGATGAATTAATGAATACAAGAGGATGATTGGGAACTAATTCTATGTGTATTGTTTCTGCAAATCTCTGGTAATTACTGTCTTATGCGTATTTTTTATTCAGTTGTGAAAGTTTTGTGTAAGTGTTTTACTGCATCTAGATCTGTTCTTTTCTGTTTATGCAATGTTGAGCTATTGTCTAGAAGTATATGATTATTGAGCCCCATAGTACAATTAAACTTGCACACGTGGATACGGAAAGAGACCTATCAGCCCTTCTTAGGAGATCTGGACACCTCGAGGTAGGGCGCAACTCTGCTTTCATTACCTATCCTTTCTCAGGCTGTGGAAACTTGGTTCCAGCACCCACCCATACTACTTCGGGTGAGACTTTGACCTGCGCAAGTAGGGCACTACCAAAAGGGCTAGTAGTATAGGGGTTTGTTAGCAAACCTTGAACTTTAAACCTGGGTCAGGACCCCTTGAGCCAACAATCATTGCAGAGGGAAGGTAATAATTTTGAATGGACATAGGAGTGTGCAACCAGTTTTGACCAGCTAATGTTTTTATCACCAAAATTTGATCATCTAGCCATTTCTAACTAGATGGATCGAATTACACCATGTAAGACCAATGATACTATTAGCTCCTCGTAATTCCAGCAGATTGGTGAGACCAGAACTGCGGAGAGAACACTTGAACCACTTTGGGATTCTAGGATCTAGCCCTCCTGAATCCAGAGAGGGATCTCTCTAATAAGTGCAAAGATTGATTTATCTTTAAGGCTTTTATTGTGATATTAGGCTAGTTATTAAAAACAAGGGTTTTTGTTTGTTTTTGGATGGTTGAGCATGATTTTAGTTGAGTGGAAATTCCTAAAATGGAAAGAGTTTCAAAGGTGTGAAGTTGCAAGAAATCAGAACAAGATTTGGCTGATACGATAGATATGACGCTGGTTTTTAGTCCATTGGGCTATGGAGTCATAGAAGGGTTTAATTGTGTAACAATTTCAAGAGTGGTTCAAGGGGCAAGTCATCTATATCACAAGATCTCTGAGATAAAATGATGGAATGGAACAATAAAAGTGTTGAAGGGGTGGAAACAGACAATAATTTCAACTAGGATTTATCAGTTTGCCCAAACAAGAAAATCCTTTTAAGTAACTGTTTAAAACCAACCAAGGACAAGGCTAACCATAGAATTCTTGGACAAGTTCATATTAAAGCTGACTCAACAGACAAAAAATCCAGTAATTCACATAATTACTTTTAGAAGGGATGAAAACAGATAAGGGAAAACAAAGTGCAGCCTAAGATCAGATAAGATATTTTTAAATCTAGACTACTTTCAGCATACACTTAGGGAAACTTTCAAAACTACCTTTGGAGAAAGAAGCTAGAAAATAGGGCATACAATCACTTTTCTAGTCTAACTTTACTTAGCAGATAATGAAAATAACATTCAAGAATAATGTTTAAAGTAAACAGTATGATGAGGGAACACCAGCATTCCTAACTCCTCGAACTGTATTGAATCATTCTTAAATACACAATTTGGAGGAAAACATTAACATAAAGCTTATCAGTCAGAGAAGGGTACTGTAAATATTAAATAATAACTCTATGCTTGTTGTTCTTTATCGAAAAATAATGGACAAAATGGCATACATGAAAGGAAAACAATAACATAGAAACAAGCACTTCACTAGCGATATAGACCAAGATCCCAAGAATCAGCTTGTATATTGATGTCAAACCAGTTACATTCTTCAGGTCCAATGTTTTAGTTCAAAAATCATCTTTTCTTCTCAGACTAACTTATTTGATCACAAACAGAGCTTCAAGAGCCTATGAACACTATTTACATGTAGAAAATTCGAGCACAAGTATATTTCAAAGTTCTGCAACCAACCCTTTACAATGAGCTCCTCAAGAAGATTTTATAGATAAATGAGGAGGTCGAATGATAAAAAAGACCTACAGGCTCAATTAATATTGTTTAATGCTTCTCAGCCTTTGAGGGGCTTGATGGAGAAGATTACAGATATTTCCTCTGTATTAATTGTTTTACATTTAAGAATTAAGATCGGTGGGAAGACTTGTTGACTTTAAGGCTCCGTGTCATTGTTGTAATAACTTTGCTGATATTTTTGCAATAAGTCTCTTTGGATTGGAATAACTGTTTGGCTGCATTAAGGCATATATGCTCTTTTCTGGTAATAAATCAGCTTCTTTTGAATGCTTTGAGGCTACAGGTGGCTTCTGGTAGCTAAGAGGATTCAATTATCCTCTGATGTGGCAGTGGAGGCTTTCTCTGTCTGATAGATATTATCGTTTTTATTTAATCACTGTTAATCTGCTTTATTTCTGTGTATTAGGCTTAATTAGGCCTAATTCTGTCTCTTGTTCTTTAACTGTGTTTAATTGAGTGGATTAGGTGTTTTATTTTCAATTTTAGCCGTAATCCACCCAAACTGTGTAAACCATCTTTAGTTCTTCATCTCTGGTTTGATTTTATCTTCAACACTGATACTCTCTGTTTTAATTAAGCTTTACTGTGTCTTGTTGATATGCAGGCGATACAAGGGCTTTATAACGGTGCCAGTGCTCATGAGGCACTGATAAAACATGGTGTTCAACCCTGTATATGGATATTATTTGATGAGTGAAGGCCTGGAGGATCTTCACCCACGGCTTTCATTTTTATTTTTAAAACATTTGAAAAACCTTTGAAACCTGCACAAACAAATGAATATTAAGAAAATCCTGCGTATTTTTGGTTTAACTACTTCAGAGGTTGCGGTTAGGTTGTGGCCATTGGATGAAAGCATCCAACGACGAAGATTGCTTTGCAGGGATCAAATGGGAGGCGGTTGAGTGAATGGTGCAGAGGATTAAGTCCAGGGCGTTGATATGTGTTGATCGACGGTCGAGATCAATCATGGACATATAAAGCGAATGGGTTACTTTATAATAAAAATAGATGAAAAATGTGAAGAAATGAGTGAAATAAACTTTTGCAGAAGAAAAAGATTAAAATGAAATTTGGGGTTTCTCAGATGAGTCTGGGCCGTTGGATGAGATCGGCCCAAGGAGATCAATGATGGAGATTGATCTACGAAGACACTTGGAAGATGGCGGAGGGCGATAATGTAATGGCTAGATTGAATGTGAGCCATTGATCTGCAGAGATCAATGACGTGGAACGAATGAGATAAAATGCAATAAAAATGGCAAGGGTGGTTTCAGACGAGAAAACCACGAGTTTTGTGCAAGAAAATGGAGGATAGGTGGTTTAACCTTTTTAAACGCGATATGCGTCGGAGGCCGACACGTGGCCTTTCAAAACCACCCATATCGCGTAGGCTTTGGATAATTAAATTTTGGGCTTGAATCTACGCAATATGGAGCGTCTACCATCAGATCCGGGGTCTTAGATCTGACGCTCGTGGAAAGAGCACGATAAAGGATAGATGCGCGGGCGAAAAGAGGTGGGGCATTTTTAATCTGAGCCGTCAGATCAGGGAATGAATGGCTGAGATCCGATCTGGAGGAAAGAAGGACCCAAAGGAGTTGGGCCTGTCAGGATGAATCTGGGCCGTTGGATGAAACAGATCAATTACGAAGATTTTATCTGGGGTTAACAAAATAAAATATGAGGCGGAGAATGGGTCAATATGGGCCGTTGATCTACGGAGATCAACGACAGAGATCGATCGAAGAAACATTATACAGGTGGTTTATGAAATTAACCAAAGGTTAGGAAAATTGATCTGGACCGTCGGATCTAGGTGTATGGATGGCCCAGATTCAATCAGAAGGTTTGCGATCAGAGGAGGAGAGGGGAATGGGTGCACGAAAATTTTCGATGTGATTGATTGTGGGCCGTCGATCTGCGGATCAGATCGACGGTGGAGAATTAATCGGAGCAGGTCACATGCAGGGGATGGGCTTTGGGATGGAGTGATAAGGGCCTTCGGATTTGGGTCTTGGCGATGGAGATGAATGGCAAAGAATTCATTGGGAGGTTGCCAATCGGGAGGGGCCATAAAATATTTCAAATGCACCCGATGAAAATATCCGATGCGAGATTTTCCCGATCGTTGATTGGTTTAAGATCAACGGTCGGGATTGGTTTAGATTGCGATCTGGCAGAACCCTTTGAAACATAGGAAAAAGGGTTTTTCATTAAAAACAAAGGAAAATTGGCTTTGAGGCAGATTATTTATAATTCTTAGCGCCCGATTGCGAGGCCTTCAGGTTATATGAAGAAAATAGGAGGGATTAGGGGTTTTACACAAAAGGAGCCAATCGAAATCGGAACAAAATATAGGGCCTTTCAAATGCACCCAATGAAAATCTCTGATGCGCGATTTCATAGATCATTGATTGGTTTTAGATCAACGGTCCTCATCATTTAAAACATTGAATCGACAGGTTTAAATATAAACATAGGAAAGTGGGTTTTTATGAAATATAAAGGGAAAAATAGATCAGGAAGGGTTTATTTACAAGTTTTAGCGCCCGATTGTTGGGCCTTTGGATATATGAAAAAATATAAAGGAACTGGGGTTTATATACAAAAAGGGCCAATCGGCATCAGAATTTTCATGTAATAAAAAGACTTGCACCCATCGAAAGTTTGCGATGTGATAAGCACTCGGGACTATTAGTGCTTGGTTCTAGCACCAAGTTGCATGGAGGGGAAGTGGTTAGGGCTTAGCCTAAAGGGGCTTAGGCTTGTAATGCAAAAAGGCTCATTTGTATGATTTTTTTCAAGACTTTTCAAAGGATTTTGATGGTTTCGAATAAGGTAAAAAAGGATTTTTTAACCTTATAAAGGGGTTTTATGAAGGGAAGAAGGGAATAAATGAGAAATAGAGGAATTTTATGGGAGTAAAGGGGATAAAAATGAAGGGATTTCCGAGTGAAAAGGGGAGGTAAAATGAGGGAAAAATGGATTTTTGCAGTAGTCTTTTCTTGATGAAAACAACAGATTTTCAGAATTAAAAAGGAAACAACAATGAAGATTAATCAAAGAATAATATTTCTTCATAAGACTTCAAAAATTAACAATTTTGCAATAAAAATTGTTTCTTGAAGGCTTCAAAAATGATTTAGCCACCATTTGATATGACAAATTTTATAGGTGGCTAATAGTTACCATAGTAAAATTGCTTTCACTATAATAAATAATTTATAAACCATATTTTATTAAGTTATTTATCGTCAAAGAAGAAACCCCATGAGGAATAATTAAATAAATCATTATTTATTTGATTTTCCTCTACGAATAATTAATTAAACCATTCAAATAATATTCTTGGTCATATTTAACCCAGTTATGAGAAATAATTAGATGAATCATTATTTATCTTATTTTTATCTAGGAATAATTATTTAAATCATTATTTAGTTATCTTTCCTTATTAAGTTTGACTAAATCACATAGGAATAATTAAACAAATAATTATTTGTTTTTTATTATTTAACCACACTCTTGAAATGCTAAATAAATCATTTATTTTTTTATTATTCCTAAATAAAGGTGTTTAACCAATTTAAATACATTTTCCCCTCCAACAAAATATAATAAAATATTCCAAGCGATTAGATCTAGATTTTAGTTAATAATGTTTTATTATTCTCCATTATCGAGGATAACTCAATATTTTGTTATAAATAGGAGGGTTTTTCCACTCATTATTCAATTCGATCATTCTCATTGTCGCTATCATTTTATTTTTCCATTTGATCTCCCACTTGAGTTCGTCACATATTTGGGTTTTCTACATCATTGAGAGTGATAGAATCGCAAAAATGAAGCATTGAGGAAAACCAATAACCCATTCCATTGAGGGGGATCGGTAAAATTTACTTGTTTCTTTCACCAGGTGTTACAAAATATAAGTATCATTCTTTAAACTTCTCTTGTATGTTGGTTATTTGGAATTATTTTTCATTATTTGTTATTTCTTTTTGTTGTTTAACTACTCTTGCAGCAAAGATTTGGATTTTTGTAGGATTTATTCTCATTGTCTATTACAGATTTGAAGGATTTTACAACCATTTATGTTGTTAGGAATATTCGTCAGTCATAGCTTAAGTAAGGTTTTTTTGGTACACTTATCAAAATATTTTACACTAAGAAAAGTAGTTGTTGAAAAATTCTCTAGTGTCAAATATTGTAGATTCGGATAAAGAATTCGTAGTGTGTACAGATTCTTGCAAGAGAGGGCTTGGAAGAATATTTATGTAGGAGGGACAAGTAATATGATATGAGTCTACGAAACTGAATCAGCATGAGTAGAACTATGTGAATTGTGATATTGATTTGGAAGCTATTATTCATGCCGTAAAGATGTGGATAAGTTATATTCTTGTTAGGAGGTTTGTGTTGATGATTGATCAAAGTGGGTTGATATATTTGTTTTATTAACCAAATTTGAAAGCCAAGCGAGCTAGATGTTTGGCTACCCGTAATGAGTTTGAATTTGAGATCAGATACATTAAGGGGAAGGATAAAAGGGTTACAGACGCTCTTAGTGGGAAAGTACATTTGAAGCATGTTGTAGTAGTGAGTTCATATGGGAGAGATTTACACGATCATATTTTTCAAGCAGGGCAGTGAGATGACAAGTACATGGAGCTTATGTACAGGTTACAATAGTGTACAAGCGATGAGGATGTGGATTATCATCTTACAGTAGATGTCCTGGTGAGGTTTAGGGAATGTATTTATGTGTTAGATGATAGTGAAATCAGGAATTGTATCTTAAGGGAGTTTCATGAAAAACCATATTCAGGAAACCTAGGATATTAGAAGATGTTGAAAATTGTAAAGAAGTTCTACTATTGTCCAAATCTAAAGAAGGAAGTGGCAGAGTTTGTGGCGAGATGTTTTTATTGTCAGCAAGTAAAATCAGAGTGTAATAATCCAGGTGGGTTGCTTCATCCCATTCTACTTCCATAGTGGAAATGTGTTATGCAAGTAAATCCTCTCTGGGGACAGAGACGATCCCTCTAGCCCTAGAGTGGGTCTAGAAACAAAGGGACATGCTAAAGTGTTGCTTCCTAATTATTGAATGAACAAAGGACATGGTAGATCGACCTACGTGGAATCCAATGCTGTTGTTGTTGTTGTAGTGGTGGTGGCCTCTCGCTCCTGCCTCAGCAAGTCACAATCCTTCCACCATTACGCTTGGATACCCGCACATAGAAAAAGAAACAAGAACAACATACGACATTATGGTTTCACTCATAAATATTAGCCAGTAAAAGAGGGCTAAAAATATTGCATTAAAAAAACATCGTAACAAAAAATTGGAACCAAACAGTAGTCATGTATATAATTGAATAGAAGGAAAAGTTACAACCAATTCTTTGACGTTGCAATCTCCTCTAGTGGGGTTCAGCGGAAGCACATCTCAGATGCTCATTAGGGAATTCGAATGGGATGAAGGCATGGACTGAAGCTCTCTCAGAATTCATGGAATCAAGCTTCCTCAACGTAATTCCTTCTTATTCTATCTTCTCTAGTCATTCATCTATAGTATGTTTAATTCTCCAAGTTCAGCTAGCTTGTTCTAAGAGAGATAAATTTTTTTATAGAGGAAAAGGAGGAGGTTAGGATCCCTACAAAGGTGGGAGGGAGGCATATCCTTTAGGGAGTTCCCATAAGATGTGGAAACCATAAACCTAAAGGAGGGAGTTCATGGTTTATCAGTTCAACCACTCCCAATGACTCATCCTCGAGGTGGTTGGAGTGGAATCTCTGCGTCTCTTTTTAAAAAACTATCCATAAATAGTTTGGCGTGGGTGGAAAACTAGGACAGAGCACCAACTAGCACGGGGCCCAGTGTTAATTTTCCTCTTTGGCATGAGGGCATAACTGACTACCTGCGCTAAGGAAAAAACAAGGGTTTTTAAGTCTCTGCTCAAGGAATTGTCAACAAAAGGAATGTTACTCTCATGTAAAGGGACACAATGGTGGTCTTTGCAAGGCATGAAACCACTTATTGATCACATGAATGACCCTCCAATGGGCGAGATGGGAATTGAAGGGATAGTGAAAAAAAATTGTGTAACAGATGCCCCCTAAAGCATGAGGACCGAGGGAGAGGGAGGGGCGAAATGCTTTATGAGAACGCGTTCAAACAAAAAAACGATGTTCGAAAACCTGCAATTATGAATACAATTGATATCTCTAATACATGAACATGTGGTAAGGCCACAACCATCCATAATAAAGTATATATAAAAATTGAGATCCGAGGTATGGACGTAGCCATCGAGCAGTAAGGATCAACAAATAGACTCAGGTATGGTCGCAACCATCCAATCAAAAGAGTGATGCAATAAGTCACGATAATCCACCAAAATCCGCAACCTAGATTTTATCAAACAAAATCCAAGGTCTTACATTCCATCTCGACCCAAACAAGTACAAATTCAAGCATGCGAATATATGAGTTGAAGTCGAACATGCAATAAAATCACCTGATTACCAGCTAATGATAAAAGTTGTTAACATGAACGAGAGAACCCAACAATAATGGCAATGTTACTTAAGGTACAACCGGTACAATCCACGGAATGTGAATAGTGATCTGGCATCGAACATCTACAAAATCACTCGATGGAAGGCCAATGATGTGGACCTTGTGTTGAATGTGAAAAACTACCATTAAGGCATGCAGGCTCACAGGTACCAGAATAGAGTTTATAGATCAAATTCCTGGATAATGAACTGAAGTCGAAAGGAAGTGAACTGATCAAAGGTGGGCCATAATGTTTCCCAAATCATCAATATGAGATAGAGAAACATGATAGTAGTGAAACAGGACCAACAGAGAATCAGAGGGAGGTTGAAAACTGCAGAGGAAAACTTATCTTGAACATATCAGCAACACGACACTGGATTTGGTAGTGTTTGACATCAAAGGAACTGAGGTCATGATGACATGGCAAAGAGCAGATGAGAGGTCAAAAGAGATTACCCAAACCCATCGAGGCAAAAATGATGAAATGAGATGTCCCCAACCCGACACAAATGTAGACAAGTGCCATGTTCAAGAGCGACAAACTGCCAGCATAACTAAAACTTGGTTCCATTTTTGCCCGCCATTTCTGGCGAGTACCCCAATTATTTTTTAAAAAAATATTGAAGGGGATAGCATATGCTTGTGCTGTAAGTTTTTCCTTCAGACAAAATCAACCTAGTACATTTTACAAGCCCTAAGAAGAAGGAACTCGAGTAATGTCATGGCGATGAAATCCGATGTCATTAGGGTTTAACGAGTCTAACAAAGGGAGAACTCAACATATTTTCATTTTTAGAGAGTTTGAAAAGAAGGAAGAAAGAAAAATCCATCATGGCCCTTTTCATAAATAGTCTCTTAGATCCGAAAAGGTAGAAAAAAATATCTGAAAGAACCTTTTAGTCACGATAGGCTAAGGTATTCATTTTTGGTAAATAATCTATCCCAACCCGAAAATGGGGTAAACGTATACTAAGTAGATATCGCTTTGCAGCCATTTAACGAGTTTGAAACGACAAGAGTCAAGGAAATATTTTCAATTTTAGAGAGTCAGAAAAGAGTTGAAATATGACTCCAGTAGTGAATTTTTTGTGTTTTTACCAAGTCCGAAAAAGTATAAAATTTAACTCATTACTCCATCACTATGTCCTGAAAACCTATTTCTGCGCAACAGACACGTGTAAAACCCATTTTTCGAAAATAATATAATAAAATAATAAAAAAACATTTCTGAAAACCTAATTAGGCTTGTAGGAAGCTATAAAATTCCAAAAATGGTAAAAATAATTACTTTTCACATTTTACCTCTTATGGAGCAAACAATTACCCATTTGTAGTGTGATTTTGCAGCGACGACAGCAGACAATCCAATAGACCAATCTCAAATCTATTAGTTCTAGGTAAGAGTCGAGATCTCTCCCTATATTTTGAGTCATTTCTTAGTACCTGCAACTTCCAATTTTGAATTCTGGGGGAGGAAATATGAAAATTAGGGCACTATGGTTGGTGCAGGTTTTCAGCACGGAGTCATGCCAACTGCCCAATTTTTTACACTTGGGCGCACCCATTGGCGCAACTGTTTGGGAAACAGTCATGCGAATAGCGTAAATCATTTTTTGTGAAAAATGCAAGTCACAAACCCCAATCATTCACAAATTCAAGCTTCAAAAATGGTTAATACCATCATATGAATGTGTTTATAGGTAGAAAGCAGCAAAATGGTGTTCGAATGGAAATAACAGGAAAAAAACGAAGAAGATGAGCTTTCCATGGAGAATGAGAGATGCATGGAAGATCTCAAGGATTGTGGACTGAAGAAGTTCTTCTTAACACTGTGTCTCTACGCTCAACCAGAGCTGTTACAATATTTGATCAACATATGGGATGAGGACCAAGAGAAGTTCATCCTTTGAGATCAGGAACTTGAGATTGATGTTTTTGACGTCTAATTTATCACATGATTGTCGCGGAGGGGAGTAGCACCGATCCCAACCAGTACCCAGCCTTGAATGGAGATCATGTCCATGGTAATGGATAGAGTATGTCAAGGGGCACGGAAGGGAACAGGAAGTGGGAAATTTGATATCCAAACTATTCCAGACCTAGCACTAAAATTAGTGCTACATACCATCACAGAAGCCATGGGATCGCAAGGACCGCACGAAGCAAAAAAAACAAAATTGCTTCTTGCTGTATACTGTCTGACACCGATCATCTACAACTGGGTAGAGGCCGTGACAATAAACATGAAATGCCAGCTAATAAAATTCAAGAATGGAAAATTGAAGCAATTTTGTTATGGTTCTATCCTGGTATCGTTCTTCCTGGAACGACTACCAATTTTTCAGCATCAGGAGGTCATAGTCCCAACACCACCTGCGAGAGAACCATGGATGGCCCGATGTGAAACTATGATGCCATGGGAAGAGGGTGATCAACAGATGTCCTGGAGACCGGAGTTCTTTGATTGGCTCTGCTGATAGTTGATCTTCATGGAGGATTGGCGCTACTCTGGTATAGATTTTATTGGTGATCCAAACCTCCCACTCCCACAGGGAGAGGATTGGGATAAAGATTTGGGCAAGACTCATTTTTAATTTTCATGAGTATTATGAATTTTTTGTTTATGTATGTTCTGAAATTAAATCCATTTATTTGCAGATGTCGGCCCAGAGAGACCCACGAGCATGTATCCGATAGCGAGTCGAGTTACTTGTGATTTCGACCCTAATGGTGAGGGAAGCGAGGAAGAGGAGCTCATGCGCAACCTAGAGGGGATCACACGTGGAGTCCCAGATTATGCATGATTCAACGATGTTCCTTGCGCTTACCAAAGACATACCGTCAGGGTGCCAAGCCATATTCACCATTTTTTTAGGCATCTTGTATGGGAAGTGACATGCTATTATGAGCATCATGCTGATTAGACACCTAGGATTTATATCTGCATTTTTGAGAGACATGGTGTCTCAGTATGTAATAGAAACACACATATATTTGAGTGTATGATGCACACTGATGCAAACATGCGATATATATATATATATATATATATATATAGATATATACATCTATTTTCCTATATGGATATTTTCACATGATGATGATTTTACAAATTACACAATTGTCTATCTAATAAAATGTTAGCCACTGTATCAGTTAATGCATTCATTAGTCTAGGAATATGTTGATATGTGGTAAAATCAAAATGTATTTCCAACAAACTAATACGTAAATACAATATCAAAATGTATGGGTTTCTAACTGAATAATGACCATTGAGTTGCAGAACGACACACTGTGAATCTAGATTTAGAAGCAATGTGTGTATGCCAATATTGATTGCCTCGCTTAATAGTTCAAGGACAACACTATATTCAACGACATTGTTTGTAGTTCATCCTAGACAAATACCTTGCAATTATATCAACTCACCAGGAGGATCATAGATTACCCAGGTTGCTGAAGACAAATTCTTGGTACTGTGGGAAGCACCATCCGCGAAACCGACATAAGGGGAACTAGACATATGCACAAAATAAGCAAGACCCAAATAAGTAGGAAAATTCTCACAAAGCACACCAAATAAAAACATGTACAAAAATGAAAAAAACACCTATGTACATAAATCATGCATGAATGACTCAAGCATAATAAATTTTGAGACACAACCCATTTTTGGGTTGTTCTAAAGGATGACCTTCGTAATCAATGAGCTCATAGGCCCCATTCTGCAATACGCATTTGACAATGTAAGGTCCATGCCACATGGGTTGAAATTTACTTTCCCCCAGCTTATCATGAGCTTGGTCGTATAGGAGGATGAGATATCATTCAACAAAAGAATGAGGGGAAATTGATTGGTCAAAATGAGCTTTTCCCTGCTTTTTTGGTGCTTCAATAACCAGAGCAGCAAAGCGGCGGGTTTCATCCAACCTTTCGATACAAAGGAGACGTTATTATTTTGGTGAAGTATTCAGTAGTAATTCAACAGCCAACTTGATCAAAGGTATTTCACATTCAATCGGAAGGGTAGCTTCCAAACCATAAACCAACTAGAAAGGGGTGAATTCGGTTGCACTCTTAACTAAGGTTTGGTATGCCCAAAGAGCTGAAAATAACATGAGATGCCAATTGGATTTATGGATACCAATCATACATTGAAGCATGGTAACAAGAACTTTTTTCATGGCCTCAACTTGGCCATTGGCCTGGGGATAGTACGGCTTTGAGCTGTCGTGATGCAGACCCAGCTTGGAAGTCAACTTGGCCACCATGCAATGCCGAAAATGGGAACCATGATCAGTAATGATGGCTTGAGGGAGACAAATCCTAGCAATGATATGATTGAATATGAATTGAGTAGTTGTATTACCGCCAATGGCAAGTGTAGGCATTGCTTCGGCCCATTTGGTGAAGTAGTCCATGGCTACAATAATATAAGCATGCCCCCGGCCCGAGTGAGGGTTACACATCATAAAATCGATGCCCCACTTTGCAAAGGGACCAACGGTAATGATGGGATGAAGAGGTATAGGTGGCGCACAGACCTTGGGTTGATAAACCTAGAAATCATGACATTTACGAACTTCAACAATGCAGTCTTTGAAGATAGAAGGCAAAAAATAACCAGCAAGAAGAATATTTTGTGTAGTGGCATAACCAAACATGTGACCGCCATAGGCGCCACTATGACAATCATTGAGGACTTTCTCAGCTTCCTCGAGGGTCAAACATTGATGGAGAATATAGAGGGTATCCCCGACTATAAGATAAGGTTGTGACTGATCACGGATGCATCGACGGGCATCCTTCGTCAACTCAGATCTGAAAGTAGAAGTCTATAGATAAACGATGATATCACCATACCATGAATCAAGGATGATAATAAAGAAAAGTGTATTGTCTGGAATGTATTCCTCAGAATGAGATGGAGGAGAGTCTGAAGTGAGGGAACAAATAAAATCAGCAAAGACTAGTAACTTCTTCGACTTGGCAGTAGTAAATGCCAAATTGGACTCCTGGAGGATGACAATCCACTTTCAGTATTTTCTGCCCAAAAATTGTCAAGAAAATATATAGGTCATGGGGTTGCAATCGGAAATGACAATCACTGTATGCAAAATAATATAATGACAAAAATGTTGAACATCTTGAACTGCAGCTAATGCTAACTTCTCGACATGTGCATAACTCGTCTCATGGTCGAGAAGGTTACGAGACAAGTAATAAATAACATGCCCATTACCGTCATCATCATCTTGTACCATAACCATGGCAATCATACTAAAAGCGGAGGCTAAATAAAGGGAAAAATCATGATGATAGTTAGGAGGATGCAACAGAGGAGCATTGACAAGAAACATCTTCAGGGCATCAAAAGACTTTTGAGCAACCTCATCCCAACAGAATGGGACACCCTGCTTTAATAATCGCGTGTATCCTCTAGCCACTTTTGCATATTTAGGTATAAAATGGCATAGAAAATTATCCTTACCTTGCAAAATCTGCAACTGATGTAATGAGGAGGGAGACGGGATATTGATAATAGCCTTAACCTTGAGTGGATCGAGGCAAATTCCGTCTCGGGATACGATAAACCCTAAGAGTCTACTGGAATCAATGTAGAAGATGAACTTGTGCAGATTAAGTTGAATATTGTAATGTCGACAATGAAGAAAAATCTGACAAAGATTGTCAGGATGGTCCATGCGATTAGTTGAATTAGTAGGAAGATCATCCAGATAAGTTGAACGATGTGTTGAATATCATGAAAAGCATACGACATTGCTCGCTGAAACGTAGCCCTAGCATTCTTTAAGCCAAAAGGGAGCTTCTTATATGTGAAAGTACCCCGAGGATAGATAAAGGCAGTCTTGTGTTGATCATTTGAGAGAATTTTAATCTAATTATAACTAGAAAAACTGTCCATTAGGAAAAATATCTCACTCTCAGCATAGTCATCAAAGATTTGATCGATAAAGGGAGTGG
This sequence comes from Pinus albicaulis, assembly GCA_034641835.2. Lineage (NCBI taxonomy): Eukaryota > Viridiplantae > Streptophyta > Pinopsida > Pinales > Pinaceae > Pinus > Pinus albicaulis. Next base: position 228,030,497 of record CM076583.1, on the reverse strand, counting down.
GATAATTATCCTTGGGACAAGATCGATTAATATCATGATAATCAACACAGACGCGAATAGTTTCCTACTTCTTATCCAAAGGAAAAATATTAGAAACCCGTTATGTCAAAGGAATCGGATAAATAAAACCAGCTTGAAGAAGTTTTTCAACTTCATTTTTAATAGTGGCAACTTTTCTAGGGTGCACGGGATGAAGACGCTAGCGAACAGGTTTCGAACCGGGATAAGTAGGAATTTTGTGCACCACTATACTAGGATAAATGCCATGCATTTATTCATAGGAAAATGCAAAGAAATCACAGAACTGATGAAAAAGGCTAGTATAAACTTGGACTTCATCAAAAGAACAAGTAACCCCAATATGGATGTTCTCGAAGATTCCCAGTTTAACAGAAATGTCAATAGGCATCATCTATGTAATGTTACTCAAATTACCTTCCGTAAAGACGTGATGTGTCAAAATAGGAAATTGAAGCAGAGGAGAAGGAAATTGAGATACAAAACGCTCGAGAAAAGTAGACATGGCCTTGAGGCCAGGCATAAACAAGGAAGGATGATGACCATTATTCCATGGCAGATCCTCAAGAGGCATGGTTTCCATGATGGCCTCATTGGAAGGAAATACTTCTTTCAAAGGATTAGGCGAATCTGAATCACCAAGTCAAGGGGATTGAGAATAAATGTCAAGAGACATGCTCAAAGGAGCACAAATCAGAGGAAGGAGGTTCCGAAGCAGCAATGAGTTCACAATAATCAATCTCAATCAGACTCAAAGGCATCAAATCTCCAAAGGAATCAATCTATTCAGGCGAAGGAATAATCCATGGGTCATCAAACTGAGAGATAATATGAATCTGAAAAGAGTTCGGTGGAGGAAGAGGAAAAATACCCATGAGGGTAGGATATTTAAAAAGACCCAGCCCTACACTCTCATAGGGAGTAGGAATATGATCCACGTATGGAACATTGTTCTCAGAATAACAGGTGAAGAAAGACAATTAATCAACAGTAAAAATCTTTCCTTCATGTGGAAATTTCAAAAGACAAAAGAGGGTGGGCGGAACACATAACATGGCATGAGTCCAATTGCGAACGAGGAGAATATTATAATTGAGCTTAGCATCAAGGACTTCGACCTCGACATTGACTGTCTTCCCTTTCAAAGCAATCAGTAAACTAGTGAGAACACCTAAAGGTTTAGATTCTCTTTCGTCAAATGCTTCTAGGGCATTTGGTGATGAATTCAGGGTTGGAGAACCAATAGCTTTCCAACACGAAGATGACATGACACAGGTTGACGCACCTTCATCCACAACTTCTCGATGGATGTCGAGACCATTAATAACAACTTAAATAATGAGCGCAATCTGATGTGGAAGTTGTGGAAAAAAATTCTCTAGATTGAAAGAAAGAAGGCTAGTATCGGCAGGATCAATCCCACCAATCGTAGATAACAAAGCCTTCGCTGTGACATAAAACTCTGAAGTACTTCTAACACTGACATCGCAGACGACGCCTAAGCCAAATCCTCAAAAATATTGTAATGGTGAGCGGCACGGGCGTTGGGATTATAAGAAGACTTACGGAGTACACCTTTGGAAGGTGGTCGTACAACGTATTCAACATTGGGCCTTTCAATTTCAAGATGACCAGTAACAGGCAGAAGAGAAGGACCATCAACAATGTCCTTCCCCGTGGTCTCATGAGATCCAGTATAATCTTTCAATTGAGTAACAATATAAACGCCTGCAGAACCGTTCATCATGAACACCTGAGAGCCAAATGGGGTAGAGGACTGAGGTTTCTCTACCATCTGATTCTGCTGAGATGGGAAAGGTTCTTTAAGAACAATCAGATTTCCCTAGGTGCCTTTGAGAAATCGGCTCACTTCGGACTGCCAAGGACAGTCCTTGGTGAAGTGCTCTTCATCACAAATAAAACAAGGGTACTTCAGTTTGCGTTGAGAACCATCGCCAGCACAAGGTTTTTGAGAATATTGTTTTGGGGTATCGGCTTTGGCCTTTCCTTTACCCTTCTTATTACCTTTAGAAGCATTATCTATAGGATTTTATTGAACGGCATTAACTTCTACGGGTTTAACAAAATTTGAAGTAGAATGAGAAGCGACATTATTGGAAGAAGCGGACTTTGACTTCCCAGTGTCTGATGATGACAAAGACTTCTGAGAAGTCTGAGACATAAAACCAATAACACCATCGATGGATGGAGTTGTTGGTGGTTTAGAAGTTCTAGGTCAGGGAGCATCAGGCAAGATATCATATAATATGCCAGACTGAGAGTACACAAGATCAAGGTACTAGGCGTAAGCAATGGCTTGATCTTTAGTTACACATGCACCCATATATATGTCTTTGGTAATCTGATTGACAAAGGAGGTAGTGAGCCAATGAGTTATAAGCTGATCAGGAATTTCAAATTTGATCATGCGCTGATGACGTCACCACTTATGAATATGATCCGAGATATGAGTAGCTCAGTCTTGTTTCAATGAAGTGAGGAGGTGCGTCCCGGTCTCATAGTGGACTGGTAACTAAAAATGTGTAAGGAATGTTAGGGTTAAGGAATTGAAATCTTGGAAGACACCACGAGATAGATCAATGTACCACTTTGCAGTGGCACCAGTAAGAGTTCGCTGGAAAAGACAAAGTCTAATAGAATCGTCAACCTAAGAGTTAGAGGAACACCACAAATGGTAAGTCATAACATGCGCTTGGGGTTATTCACCAGAATTTCCCTCAAATTTAGGACAATCACCAAGAATCTTGGTCAGAAATGGAGGCAAATACAGGTTATGAAGAATGGGATCGTTCATCAACTTTGACACATCAGGTAATTCCAACGTAGCAAGAAACGACAATTGAGGGTTGAAAGTCATCAGAGGTATTTGATAAGGACCTGCATGTACATTCCACCCAGTCTGAGCAGGATTCTGCCCCCATACATTCTGTCCCAAAGGATTCATAATACAGGGATTAGAAGCAGGATAATTCGGTTGATACTGGGGTTGAGGACCAGGATATTGAGTCGGAGTAGACCATTGAGGTCCTTGCTGAGCAGCATATGGAGTCTCCTGTGGAATGTAAGAATGAATTTTAGGTTGATGATATATAGGTGGATTTTGAGGGTAAGGAACCTGAGGTGCACTATATACCAGTTGATATGAACCTTGAGGGTAGTAAGCACCTTGCGGTTGAACAGGTGGACCCAACTGAGCAGGTTGAGTAGGCTTCTGAGCAGGAAAACCTGGGTAGCTATAAATAGGTAGATCAGGCTGCTGAAATGATGGAACCGGCTAAGGAGTAGGTTGAATCAGTTGCTGAGCAAGTTGAACTGAATACTGAGGGCCACCCAGTTGGCCTTTTTGAAAAGGTTGGTCTGATGGTTGTGATAGACCAGGTTGTCGCTGATAACCAGGTTGACCCAGAGAAGGACCGTAGGGTTGTCCTAGTTGCACAACATTCAGGCCATACTGATCATGTGGTTGTTGTTGTGGTGCAATAGGTTGTCCCTGTGGTGGGTAGATTTTCCCCCCAGGAGCATAAGATAGTCCTAGTGGATTCAGAGGTTGACCCAAAAGACCGGAGGGTTGTCCATGTTGGATCAAAGGTTTTCCTTGTAAAGGTTGGCCTTGTGGACCATATGTTTGTCCCTGCGAACCAAAGGCAGAGACCTGCTGAGCTAAAGGTTGTCCCACATAGGGTTGTCCTTGCAAGCCAGAGGGTTGTACAGGAAAGGTAGGTTCAAAAAGAGAAATGGTCTGATAAGGATCAGTAGGAGGAAAATATATCGGATTACCATGTTCATCATAATGAAGTGGATATGGATAAACAGGGTTACTGACAACATGATAGTGATGAAAAAGAGGATTACCAAGAGCCTGGGGCTGCCGAGAACCCTGAGAACTTTGCTACTGAACAACCAATATATATTATTCAAAAGTAAGACCGCCAGGAATCACAGGGGTAGTGGAAATAGAACTAGAAGCAGGTGTGGCCTCCGTCGAGGGAGCATAACGTTGGTTAATATCCAACATCTTCTCATAAAACACATAGGTAGAAACCATAGGCGTGGTGGAGGTAGACGGAGTTTCCATAGCACGGGTTTGTGAACTACTGTTGTGGCCAGCAACAACCCCCCTTCTTATTTAGTATTAGTGATAATATTAAATAAGTGGGGACCCTTAGTCAAAAAATCTAAAAATCAATTAGTGCTTGTTTTTCCTTTTTTAATAAAACTTACTATCATAAACTTAGGAGAATGTTCCTTGAAAAATCCAAAAAAATTAAGTTTTATGATAGCATAGAATAAAATCATTCTTTGAGGAATATCGCATCTCTAAAAGGTAATCAATGCCTCATTTACAAGCAGAATTCTCTAAATTGCGATAGCGCGAACTGAAACTATGCATTAAAAATATTCATCACATCGCATACCTCAAATATCATATCTTACGATGAATAACTTCAAATCACCGATGTGCGATAACATATATTGCAAATCACATTTCGCAGAAAATACATTAACGGATGTTTGTCATATGTTATGTCTTGTGATTTTGCGATATTGCGATATAGCGATTTCGCGATGTTACAATATTGCGCTATTACAATTTCATGAGATTGCGATCTTCGATATAGTGATCTACGACATTGTGATGATTGCGGTAATGCGACATCGCGATAAAAGAAATTTTGTGATTTTGCGATATTGCGAAGCAAGTCGCAGATCACATTATCGCAGATCCTTAAGGCTCATTGTATGAAAAGGCTATATCCATAAATCGAGACCCCTTAATGTGCTTTAATGTTAATCAATGAATTGATTGTCACTTATTAATGAAAAATAGTTTCATTCTGATTGAAGAATTATTTCACGTAAGGTGGTATATTTTATACGTCTTCGTCATTTAAAACTTTCTCGTCATCTTTTCATATCATTACTCTCACTTAATTCGTAAACTATAAGAGAGAAGAACAAAGAATTATACAAAGCAGTGTTCAGGGTATTATGTGAAATAAAGACAAAGCTCTGAGTTCTGAAGATAAAGAGATGGCATCCTTGTACACAGACATCACCTGCAATAAAGACGTTGGTATCACTACTTGGGAGGGCATGTATAATCTACTTGAAGAAGAAAACCCCAGAGTAATGGAAGTTACGGCTACTGTAGGATCACATTGGTCTTCTGAAGCCTCTCTTATAGAGCTAGCTTGTTCATTCTTGCACTAGATAGCAGGAAGATCTAAAATTATTCCATATACTGATATGATTAAATGGGTGCTGGATAGCACTGATATTACGAACAGACAGTTCAAGACTCAGGGGAAAGAACTCATTGGTTCATTCGCTCCATAAGATTTGAAGCTTATGTATCATTTTTCGGAGCCACAGAAAAATTACAACAAACATTTCATGGAGAACTTTGCCAAAGAAAATCAAAACCTGGCAAAATGCACCAAATATTGGTCTAGGAGAGATGAACCACTGAAGAAAGATAAACACGGTATGTACAGTACTAGTTCTCTCACTTCTCCATATTGCTTTACTGCTGCTATGCTCTGTAGGCTTTTTGGAAAGCCTGACATTAATAAGTTTTCATCTGAATGGATTCCATTATTGAATGCTGTTATTAATGCTACTATTGTGGATTGGGCTAAGATATTGTCTCATAACTTAGCCACGGCTATTTTTAATTATCGGTCTAAACGGACTGTCTCTCAGAGGATTTATCCCCCTTTTTACTTATATGATTATGTTATGGATTCAATCTGTTATGTTTCTAAGTTTCCTTTAATGGGTTGGAAATGGACAAATCAAGATCCCCTACCCATTCATGTTTATCACAAAGAATTGTGGGATTAAAATTTCATTCCCCATTTTTACAAGATTTGCCATGGCATCATGTTGCCCCTGTACAGAACGTTGTATAATGATGCTCCAAGATTTTCTCCTGAAGCGGAAGTAGATATTCTCCCTGTCGCAAGATGGTTTGGAGAAGAATTATTTACATATGTTATGGTTTTCGGAAGTTTTGCTTCTCCTCATCTTTTACCTTTGTATGTTCCGGATAAACTCATGGCCCGAGAAATTTCTTATCAAACCCACGGAGAAGGAGGTTTGACTAAAGATTTAAAGGATAAAAAGAAGGCCATCTGGCCACAATTTCTTGTGTCCTATGGAGAATTTTCACTATTTGATGTTGGTCATGCATTTAAAGAAGTAAACAATATTACATGTTTACAATTGTTCAAGTTTCCAAGAAGACTATTCGACCCCTTTGATATTGTTAAAAATTTCACTACTGCAGTCAAGGTAAGAGTATTTTCTAGAGAAGATGATATTTTTGATGACATATTCCAAGAAAAAGTCACCTTTAAAGAGGTATTACATTTAGCTCAGATGTGATTCCCTCCAGAAGAATTCCAAGAGTTTAATATGTACAGAGAAGGAAGGTTGACCACTATTCCTTTGGATAATTTGCGCTTAGAACCCGTAAGGGAACCAACTCCTAGTATGAGTTTCAGTGAAAGTTCAGGTACAGACAATTCTAAGTCGAAATCCGGGAAAGAAACCTCTGAACACTCTAAAAATTCTGATAATGACCAGGATAAAAGTGAAGGGTCAGTAAAGGATACTACCCAATCAAAAGAGCACTCACAACAATAGATTTCAACCACTCCACAGTTAAATCATCCCCCTCTCATTGTACAGCAACCATCCGTCAGAATTGAGTTATAAAAATAATGGGAGACATTTAATGATTTGATTAATATTGAAGGACAGAACACATAGACTACTGTGACTAATGTACAGACAATAAAAAATATAGTCACAGGAGTAACTAGCAATGTCGCAGAAACATAACATATTCCCATTACCCCATCCTCTGAGCTTATGCTCAAAATAGAGGAAATTCCTCCTCTTGATATATTCTATAGTCTATAACACAAAGCAGTAGTAAGAAAACAAATGAAGAAAAGGAAATTGGAAAGTGCACTCTCTCATGATGCAGAACAATTGGATGTTTTATGGCAAGATCCTACTACTGATCCAACTGAAAATCTTACTAAATTATCTCAGATCACAAGAGAATATGCCTCTGCAGCCATCGACAAAGCATCTGAGGTAAGGCAATTACTGAATGAAAAAGAAGATCAAATACAGGTTCTGCAACAACAACTGCAACAAGCCAATGCTAACAGTGAAGCACAGAAACAACTTGAAAAATTACAGCAGGAGTTTCAACAAATGCAAATCAGATATCAGAATAGTTTGGCTGAAAAAGAGAAACAACTATAGATTATGCAAGAGATGCACAAAGATGACCCCAAGCTCACAGAATTTATCACAAAGTCTATTTCCTTAAATGATCAACTACTGCAACAACATGAAATATTATGCCAAAGAATTTCATAGTGGAACTCTTTTTGTGAAGAAAGTGATAAAATCACTAATCATGTCGTAGACTTACGACATGATTATAATTTAATTAATAAAAGAGTTACAAAATATTTGTTTTGGCAAGAGACAGAGGAGGGAAAAAGAGCGAGAGAACCAATAATCAATGATAATCATAAAGAAATGCTCTTCAATAATTGGGATGCACAGATCAAGGAAGCAGAACAAGCGGCAGAGGAAGCAGCTACAACAGCAAGCAATATTATTGATTGTATAAATGAAAATTTTCACAAGGCAAATTTGATTTCAAAAACTACTCTAGGATACCTACCACTAGCACAACAACTACAGACAGAGTGGAAACAGAAGGCTCAAGAAAAGGCAGAATCGATTAAAGGATTAACAAAGTTAAATTGGGATTCTTACTAGGCATGTTTGGTAAAACCACACAGCCAATGCATGACTCTCAATTGTATCATTAATTCTGCCGAGAAGATGGCACCAACTCTTGCTGATTCCGTTTTCACAGGAAATTTAAAGTCTGAAGTCGGCCAGCCTAATCTTCTCAAATCAATGATGAACGCTTGCAATTTCAAAGATCAAATTCACAAGTAGATTAGTTGTTAGTTTTAATTTTAGATTTAGTATTTATTTTACTTTATTTTTTCCTAGAAAAAGGACGGTCATTTAAACCGTATCCTACATTTTTGTAATAATTTTTTTTTATATTTAGTTAGTAGTATTTAAACCCTTCTCATGCATTTAGAGAAGGGTCTTGAAATTTGTCAAAAACTTGTTCTCAGAACATGCAGTTTTGCACCCTCAGAGGAGGTTTTGATGAATGAATGGAATAGGATTTATTCATATCTACATTTAATATCTGCTACTGATGTTGCACTTCTGTACTCTTAGTGGATGTTGAATTAAGAAGAGATAAGTGATTATTTCTTGAAGCTCATGAGTACAACTAGTTATAAATGGTACTTTTATCTCTTAACTATTTCTGCCCTTGTGTTAAAGTGATATTTATGTTCGGTTGTTTATATATTGATGCTTGAATGCTTGAGTTATCATTTGGCACTTTTGTACAGTGATAGCTATTTATTTATGCTTAATGTATGAATAGCTTATTATGCAATATGTTCTTCACAACTGTTTTGTCTAACTTTTTATACGCAATTGTTTATCTTTATTGAATTCTTTTCTTATAACAGTTGAATGATCTTTATTACCAATTCTTATTTGAAATCATTTTAGATCGCATAACAGAAAGATTACATCTTGGGTTAGTTTAGAATTAGATATTTCTGTTTAATTAGAATATAATTTGCATGTTATTAGATTAGAAATAAAATAAACATTTCACCTAGGAAATTTTAGAAAAGAAATATCAATTCATAACACACAAACACATATTGGGAAACTGGTCCCATTATCTCCAGTTGGACCCAATACACCAAACGAAAAAGGAGCTGCTAACCAAGGTCCAAACCGGGTGGGTATCCCCCTTGTTGTAGACCCGATTTTTGGGGCTTCAACAACTACCTAGGCTGGGATTAACAGGACATGTAGGATTGAGAAAAACATACTTGAGGGTGTGAAAATATCTTGACGACTAATGGGTAACAACAGGTGTGGATGAAGCCACACAGCCTGTCGGTTGGACTAGAACAAATGTAACAGTAACTGAAGAACCAGGTGTCGAAAGCGATAGTCCTACCGAAGGTAGGACTGAAGTCCGAGGAGGAGTTACTGTACTGGATTGCGCAATGGAGGAAACACCAGACATAATCTGACTCAAGGACCTATATCCAAGCGGAAGTGACACCGATGGTAAAGAAGACTGAGCAAAAACATGAGGGACATCTGTTTGGGCTCAACCTAGTCTCCTAAATTGAGTTCATTTAATTGTCAACAAGGGTTGGTAAACTGCTGAAGTGAAGTGCACCATATGTGCCTAAGTAACCTCTTCCTACTTCGTTGTGTTTAGTGTTTTCTGATGTTTTTGGTTTTATGGTTTTATTTTGAAAAGGAAAAGAACTAAGTGCTAAATGAAGGGAAAATATTGGTCAAAACAGAGTGAAGCCTAATTGGTTGATGAAAAACGACAAATGAAATTGCAAACACTGAAGCAAAATTAAATCTAAACTATGACTAAGTAGAAATAAAGCTTGATAATGACTTCTAAGGAAATTATTCAAAACATAAACTCAACTTGAGAAATGATCAACTAAATATGCAAATCCTCCTAACTAAACAGTTTGAACAACTAACTTATAATGATGCAACATTTCATCCTTGATTAGAGATTTATTGAAGCAAATTTGGAATAAAACATTTATATCATCATAAGATCTTCTACTCTAAGTCTATGGTCTCCTACCTCTATTTTGCAACTCAGTTTTATAGCACTACACTTCACTCAAAGGTTATAGATTTTTGAAATAGTCTTTTGAGGAAATGTTTGTTTGCAGGATGATAAGGAAGTTGCAGAAGTACTTTAGGCCTTAAAATGATATTATCTTCTGTTCATATGTTTATGAATTAATTATAGGTTTTAGAACAAGAAGAGTTTTGTGAATAATGAAGGCTATTTTGTTAAGTTTAACAACTGAAGTAATCTAATATGTAGTGAATGACAACTGAATATGGAGTGCAAATGCAATGAGTTAAACTACAACCGAACCTAAAATGTCACTAGCCTAAAACAGTGTTAAACTACAAGTCTTTATCAAACTTAAAGCAAAACAACTGAACATGAGTTAAGTGCAATTAAACTCCGGAGTATCCTAACTATGCTATGCCAACATAAAGACTGAAAGCAATGAAAAACTAAGATATCATAGCCATCTTCCACTCATCATTATGATATTTTGGACAAGCGTTTAAGAGCAAGAACAACTATGGTACTTAGTGAAAACACACAACTAAAACGTTCAAGATCACAATCATGCTTAAGACAGTATAAAGATTTCTTGGAAGAGTTTCTTCTTGTGGAAGAGTGCTGAGCATAAGTATAACTGTGATGGTGAATAAAAGAGATTACAATTAAATCCTACAATACTATAGCCATTCCCCATTCATCATTATAATCTTTTGGAAGAGCTTCTTCTTTTGGAAGAGTTTTTAGAATGAGTATAACTACAGTAGCTAATGAAAACAACTACGAATTCAACTTCAAATCCTACAATACTATATCCATTTCCCATTCATCATTATAATCTTTTGGAAGAGCTTCTTCTTTTGGAAGAGTTTTTAGAATGAGTATAACCACAGTAGATAATGAAAACAACTACTAATTCAAATTCAAAAACGTAAAGGAAGCTAGAATACTTATCTAAATTACGCAAATAAATCCGTGCAAGAGGCAGGGGCCCTCTACCACCTGACGGAATCTAACTCCAAATCAAATCAACGCTTTCAAAACAACACTGTCTGCTTTATTAAAAGAGAAATAACTTGAACAGAGAAATCTGCATCTTCAGAAATGTAGCACAGAATCTAAGCAAAATCTAGAACAAAATCTAGCCTAGCTCTTGGTTTCCCAAGTGTTTATATAACAAATATACATAACAAGACTTGCAACAATTCTAGGAGCATTGTCTTTCCTTGTCGAAATCACATTATGACTCTTGAAGTAGCAACGTAAAAATGAAACGGACATCTGGACTGAGACAGTCCTAATAGAAGTTTGCCTTCCTAAATGTGTTCCCACGTACCAAAACCATACCCAGAATCCATTTCTTCCTTCATGGTGAGCAACGAACAATGTAGACATGACGTGTATTATGCCCATATGCGGTTTTTCTTGAGAGGCCACCTGGAACATACTCAAACGTGAAGACAGCTGCAGAATCGCCAGTTAGCTACGGAATGTCTGCATTCTGCAGCTAGTTCCGGTCAAAATGCATTACAATGGCAAAAATCACAAAACTTAGCAAGTCAGTCATGTAAATCATTCTAGAAGTAATTTTAACTAAATTCATTGATCAATTGGGTCTAGGATAACAATGGAAAAAGGAAAATGAGGTAAAGTAAGATGAAAGAAAGCACAATTTTGAGGCTCAACATACCCCCACTGCTATCTCCTTGCATGTCCTCATGAAAATTATCCTATGAACTCAGAGGCTTCTACAAGAACATCTAATCCTCTCCTTCTCCTTTGCCTGGAAGCTAAAGATCTTCTGGGTTTTCTGATGACAAGTTTGAACCTTAAGTTGGTAAGTGCCCTAATTAGCTTCTTGTTCCTTTGCTTCAACTTTTCATTGGTCTTTTCCACTTTGTCTATATGTAGGGATAAGGTTGAGTTCATATTAGTTTTGAGCTTGACTTGATCCTTGAGAATTTCATTCTCATTTTTGATGTGTCTATTAAGTATTTCCAACTCATACCTATCCCTTCTTAATACATCTATTTCAGATAGTGGAGGACTAGGGGTTCTCTCCTTACTTTCTGAAGCTCTCATTTCCAAAGTTTCCACATAGTCATAAATTTCTTGTTGAGCAGGGTCAATTTCAGGGGTTCCTTCATTAAGATCCTCTTCAACATCTTCTTCAATGGATGTTTCCTCATCTTCTATATCAATCACCCCTGTTTGTTTGATTTGAGTTTTCTTCAGTTTCCCCTTTAGTCTGTGGCTTCTTCTTGGCTGAGGAGATCCCTCTCCTCTCTCCATGGCAGATTTCCTGATTACCTTTTCTTTCTTAAGTTGTCTCTTGATTTGAGTCAACTTCTCTGAGATGATTTCCTCACTACTTTCCTGGACTGTTTTGTCAATTTCAACTTTTGAGGTTCTCCATTTTCTACTTCTCCTTGTAGGCTGTGGTTCAGGTGAGGGTTCTTTTGGCTCTTCAAAATGATTTCTTATCAAGAAATTGTCCCATGTATCATTTGTTTTGGCTAAATGATGTTCAATCAAAATTTTAACCAAGCCATGATGATATAGAGTTGTCTCTAAAAATTGAACCCTTCTTTGAACACAGGAAGCCATCTTTTTCAAACTTTGAAGTAAGAAATAGGGTAGGTTTAAGTCTTCCCCCAGAAAATGCATTATCAGTCTAATGTGGTAGACATAAAATGTACCATATCTACCCTCACATGTAATAAATTTTTGCAGAAGAAGTAGTATGTTTCTCCATTTATTTTTCAATGCAGAACTTGGAATTCCTTTCTTAAATACAGTGACATCCATACCTAGTGATTTTAGAATTTGCTTCCGGGATTCATTGTGGAATTCTCTGTTTTTGAACCATCTCTCTCCATTTCTATGCAACCCTGTAGCTTCTGCAATGAAAACTTCAGTGACAGTAAATTTGACATCTCCCACTTCAACTTCAGTTCCTTGAAATGATCTTGCAAATGTTTTAGTGACTTCTTTATGGAAGCCATTAAATTTCTCCAAAAATTGAAGCCATCCTATCTGTTGCAACATTTATTTACATTGAGGGTAGCCTTCTAAGTATTTTGAACCCACTGGTTCAGTTCTTACAATGAAACCCATAATTTCTTCTTCAATGTTCAGATTAACACTCTTCTACCCACAGAAATAATAACTTTCACCTTCGAATTGAAATGGCTTCAAGTTTTTAATGACAATGGCTTCAAATTTTTAATGACAATGGCTTCAAATTTCGGAATAATATACCTCTGATTGATAGTGATAACATCTTCAAAATTCGGAATGATATACCTCTGATTGATAGTGATAACAGCTTCAAACTTTGGACTGATATGCCTCTGGTTGACAATGAAAAATGGCTTCAAATTTCGAGCTGATATGCCTCTGGTTGACAATGAAACTCTGGACTGATATGCCTCTACTTGACAGTGACCAATGGCTTCAGATTCCCACACTGCTATACCTCTATATCTCGGTGGAAAATAGCTTCAAATTCCCGCACTGTTATATCTCTGTTTCTTGGTAACAAATGACTTCAAATTATTCACTATTATACCTCTGTCTCCCGGTGACAAATGACTTCAAATTCTTCACTGCTATACCTCTGTGTTTACAATGATAATGCTCAATCTCTGCCCACAGTGATACTTTGTCTGCCCACAGTAACAAATGGCTTCAAATTCTCACGCTGATATACCTCTGCGTTTACCCTTTTTCTCTGCTCTCAGTGGTAAGGATATCTCTGTTTGCGGAATGAAGTGCCGGCTACAGAATGGAGTGATGGAAGTAGTCACGGAATGGGGTAATGGAGTGAGGTGGAGGAAACGAATTAATGATTGAAAAGACGGCGAAGATTTTTACAACAGAAAAGAGAATCATCATTGAATGATTTGGTTGGGTTACGTGAAGAATTCAAACACTTCGTCCATTTGAACCGCTTAAATGATATCGGACATGAAATTTGAAATGAGAGATTTAATCCAAAGTTTGTGGAGGGTTTATTGGTCATGATCAATAAAAATAATTAAAACAACCTTTTCGAACAATTCATAACTAAAACTATGCTAAACTTTATGAAATTCCATTATAATCTAAACATGTTACCTCTGCTTTTCATTTGATTTTTGTAGTCTTTGTCTTCTTTGTTCACCTTTGGAAGAGTCTTCATAATTCTTCTTGATGCTTCTTATTCATGGATACACTGGATCATTTTGTTGCAATTCTAATGTCTGCTGGCTGGTGTCTTCAGGATTTGTAACTGCAGAATGACTGTCTAGCTGTAGAAAGGCTGATCAGCTGCAGAATGTCTGTTAAGCTGCAGAATGTTCCTGTAGAGCATTTTAATCATGGAATGGAGTGGTTTGGGGATATAATTGAAATGTTACATGGTATGAATGAAGATGGATGATGTGTTATGATATGTATGAAGTGGATGATGAAATGAAATGGATTCAGTTTATGAAATGGAGTGAAAGAACATAAGAACTGCCCTGCAATCCATGACATGTTTTATTCATTTACAACAAGACATCAATCTTCAAATTTTGACATGAAAATGAGATGGATGGAGTATGGAATGAGATGAATGAAACATGGAATGAAGTAGAGTATGAGTGAATGAATGAAATGGAGTATGGATGGATAAGTGAATGGAGTGAAATGAAATGAGATGGATCATAAGCACTATGGATCTGAACTTATGATTTTGGTACAGCTGCTTGTGAAAACAAAATGGAAAAGTTAGAGTGTCAGAGAGACTCTGTTTTTCACCCTATCTTTTCTGCATAAACATGCCAATCAATGATTGGTTTTCATGTTTATACCTTTATTTTTATTTATTTATTTATTTAATTTTTTTTTTAATGTCCTACTCTACTTGAAAAAGAAAATCTTGTGCAAGTATATGAATACTTCCAGTGGAACCATGCCTGTAACAAGATGATAGATAAACTCATATGCAGGTTTGAAAGATACTCTTTGACATGTACCTGTATATGAGATGCCAACTGTCTTGATTTAGATGATGTCAAAAGATATTGAATAATTGAGCATTGGAATCCAATGACTGAATTGAACCAAGATTCAATGTAATCTTGTCTTCCTTTTCTTTCCTCTATCATGAAATGCAAGTCTTCGGAGATATGATCTTCATTCATAGAATCTAGTGATAGACATGCATGAGACTTTTCAATCTCTGGTTCTAATAACTTCTCTTTATCAACAGACATCCATAATTCTTGGACCTTATCTGAGTCTTCTTCTTCTGGTTGTTGTTCTTCAATGACAGCTGGTGAATCATTTTGCAATACCTCAAAATTGTAAGTTGATTGAGGTGTTTTATTGTTGGGGATATGAAATGGTTGTGGAGGTAGTGGAGTGGGGAATCTTTGGGTTGTTTGTGTGGATGGTAATGGGAAAGGTTGAATTGAGGTAAAATGAGGGTGATATTGATGTTGTGTTGGAGGCAAATGGTATGAATAACATTGATGATGATATTGAGGATAGAGAGGGAAAGATTGAGGATATGGTGGATTTCCTTTATAGGGCCTTTGCCAACTTTGTTGCCAAGATTGGTTTTGAGGTTGGGATTGAGATGGCCAAGGTTTCCAAGGTTGGTTTCGAAGTTGGGATTGAGATGGCCAAGGTTGCCAAGGCAAGGGTGTTCTCCAATTACCTTGAGGTTGTTGTGCATAACCTTGAAATTGTGCATAAGGATATTGCATCATATTGGGTTGATGAGGCTGCCATAGTCCTCTTGGAGCTACATAAGAAAGTTTCTCTTGTGCTTGATTTGCTCCATTATCCTTCTGGTAAATTTCCTTCAACCCTGGTAATGATGGGCACTCTTCAGTAGTATGTGATCCTGCACAAATTTTACACATTTTAATGTTATCAAGTGGACATTCATGCAAAGTATGTTTTTTTCTACATTTAGGGCAAAATATAAATGAAGCAACTTTTTGCTTGTTTTGCATTCTTAGCATGTCAGTTTGTTCATTTAAATTACCAATAATGTTCAGCAAATTGTTAGGTTCAGTTTGACTTACCAATCCTGAAGCTGACTTACTTACTCTTGCCATAAATGGATCTTGAGGGGATCTTACACACTTTGCTTTTCCTCTTGATATGTTCTTTCAGAGTTCACAAATTTCTTGAAATGGCAATTGATAAACATCTCCTTTTCCCACAAGATTAAGAAGATCAATCCATTCATCCTTTATAGCATTTAGTAGGAGAGTTTTTAATGCATCTGATCCTAAATTATGCAATTTAGATCTTTTGATATTATAAGTAAATCTCTCCACTAAATCTTCTAGGCTTTCATTCTCTTTTTGGTTCATGTTAAAGACTTCATTTCTAAGGTCATGGTGCATGCAATAACCTTTATATTTTTCAAAAAATACTCTTTTCATATCATCCCATGTCCTTATAGAATTTGTTCCTAAAGTCATGAACCATCTAAGAGCTCTATCCTTCAATGTTGCTGGAAACAAATTCAATTTTTGCATGTGCAATGAGTAGCCATAAGATCTACAAATTATTTCAAATTCAAAAAGAAAGGTTTCTGGGTCTTCTGATCTCATACCTTTGAAGTTAGGAAGCACAAATGGATGGATGTTCTTCATTTGAACATTGATATCAGTTTCTTGAATGGGAAATCCAAAAGGATCTTCCTCATTGTCATCATCTCCATCCATTTCTTCAACCTCCTTTGTCACCTCTTCTTCTACCTACAAAAATATGAATTCATGATGTGGATGTGTGGCTCTTACTGCACCACATGATATAGTGGATGTGGTAGGTGATTGAAGTTTTTGTTTGTTTTTGTTTTGTTTTTTTTTTGTTTTTTTTGTTTTTGTTTTTTTTTGGATGTAAGAAATAAGGTTACCTAGTTACACTTCCCTGGC
Organism: Pinus albicaulis; assembly: GCA_034641835.2. NCBI lineage: Eukaryota > Viridiplantae > Streptophyta > Pinopsida > Pinales > Pinaceae > Pinus > Pinus albicaulis. The sequence continues at coordinate 228,013,772 of CM076583.1, read as the reverse complement.
AACGGCGCCAAAATGTTTGGGCTCAACCTAGTATCCTAAATTGAGTTCATTTAATTTTTAACCAGGGTTGGTAAACTGCTGAAGTGAAGTGCACCATATGTGCCTAAGTAACCTCTTCCTACTTCGTTGTGTTTAGTGTTTTCTGATGTTTTTGGTTTTATGGTTTTATTTTGAAAAGGAAAAGAACTAAGTGCTAAATGAAGGGAAAATATTGGTCAAAACAGAGTGAAGCCTAATTGGTTGATGACAAATGACAAATGCAATTGCAAACACTGAAGCAGAATTAAATCTAAAATATGACTAAGTATAAATAAAGCTTGATAATGACTTCTAAGGAAATTATTCAAAACATAAACTCAACTTGAGAAATGATCAACTAAATATGAAAATCCTCCTAACTAAACAGTTTGAACAACTAACTTATAATGATGCAACATTTCATCCTTGATTAGAGATTTATTGAAGCAAATTTGGAATAAAACATTTATATCATCATAATATCTTCTACTCTAAGTCTATGGTCTCCTACCTCTATTCTGCAACTCAGTTTTATAGCACTACACTTCACTCAAAGGTTATAGATTTTTGAAATAGTCTTTTGAGGAAATGTTTGTTTGTAGGATGATAAGGAAGTTGCAGAAGTACTTCAGGCCTTAAAATGATATTATCTTCTGTTCATATGTTTATGAATTAATTATAGGTTTTAGAACAAGAAGAGGTTTGTGAATAATGAAGGTTGTTTTGTTAAGTTTAACAACTGAAGTAATATAATATGCAGTGAATGACAACTGAATATGGAGTGCAAATGCAATTATTCAAACTACAACTGAACCTAAAATGTCACTAGCCTAAAATAGTGTTAAACTACAAGTCATTATCAAACTTAAAGCAAAACAACTGAACATGAGTTAAGTGCAATTAAACTTCGGAGTATCCTAACTATGCTATGCCAACATAAAGACTGAAAGCAATGAAAAACTAAGATATCATAGCCATCTCCCACTCATCATTATGATATTTTGGACAAGCGTTTAAGAGCAATAACAACTATGGTACTTAGTGAAAACACACAACTAAAACGTTCAAGATCACAATCATGCTTAAGACAGTATAAAGATTTCTTGGAAGAGTTTCTTCTTGTGGAAGAGTGCTTAGCATAAGTATAACTGTGATAGTGAATAAAAGAGATTACAATTAAATCCTACAATACTATAGCCATTTCCCATTCATCATTATAATCTTTTGGAAGAGCTTCTTCTTTTGGAAGAGTTTTTAGAATGAGTATAACTACAGTAGCTAATGAAAACAACTACGAATTCAACTTCAAATCCTACAATACTATAGCCATTTCCCATTCATCATTATAATCTTTTGGAAAAGCTTCTTCTTTTGGAAGAGTTTTTAGAATGAGTATAACCACAGTAGCTAATGAAAACAACTACTAATTCAAATTCAAAAACGTAAAGGCGGCTAGAATACTTATCTAAATTACACAAATAAATCCGTGCAAGAGGCAGGGGCCCTCTACCACCTGACGGAATCTAACTCCAAATCAAATCAACGCTTTCAAAACAACACTGTCTGCTTCATTAAAAGAGAAATAACTTGAACAGAGCAATCTGCGTCTTCAGAAATGTAGCACAGAATCTAAGCAAAATCTAGAACAAAATCTAGCCTAGCTCTTGGTTTCCCAAGTGTTTATATAACAAATATACATAACAAGACTTGCAACAATTCCAGGAGCATTGTCTTTCCTTGTCGAAATCACATTAGGACTTTTGAAGTAGCAATATAAAAAGGAAACGGACATCTGGACTGAGACATTCCTAATAGAAGTCCGCCTTCCTAAATGTGTTCCCACGTACCAAAACCATACCCAGAATCCGTTTCTTCCTTCATGGTGAGCTAGTTTCGATCAAAATGCATTACAATGGCAAAAATCACAAAACTTAGCAAGTCAGTCATGTAAATCATTCTAGAAGTAATTTTAACTAAATTCATTGATCAATTGGGTCTAGGATAGCAATGGACAAAGGAAAATGAGGTAAAGTAAGATAAAAGAAAGCACAATTTTGAGGCTCAACAACATCTTCCAGAAAAAGATGATATTCTCCTGTAGAAACAAGCATTCCTTCACTACCAACAGGACTAGATGAATCCATGTCTAACTCCGTCATAAGATTTTCGAAAATACTATGGGGACTAGGAGGCATAGCATCAGCAAAAAATGGCGAGCCCGACGTAAGAGGAGGAAAATCTCCTTCTTCTCCAAAACCAGACCAAGCACCAGAAGGAGTCCAAATGAACTCAACTGGCTCTTCAAGAGGAGATCGAGTATCAAGAGGCAAGACAGATGGTAAAATAGGGTGCGAGAACTTGACAGACCTAGTGGATTGAGGAGTTTCAAAAGAAAAATTCGGGAAAGATCTACAACTAGGAGGTATTGAGGACGATGAAACTGGTGGTTGCGCCATCGTGACTGTACATCAAAACAGAAAGAAAAAAAGAGAACCAATCGAGGACTCCAAGATATAAACCAAGGAAAAACAACAGGCCAAGTAATAAAACTTTAATGGGCGTGTGATCATAGGTGATTAATTTTATGACATTGAAACCATATTTTGCGGTTTCATTTTTTAAACAGTTGAGAAACATGCCAAAGATGACTCTAGTTGCTTTGAATTTTAAACTAACATGAGAGGACAAGTTGTTACACAAAATTTTGTCACCATCCCTGCAATCCCTCGTCCTGCACATTGGAGGACTATTCCTATGACCTGTGAATAGTAAAATGTCCTAGAAACACCTTCATAACGTCCTCCTACATAAGGATAATCATTCTCCTAAAGAACATTTCCTCTGAAAAACCCTAAAAATAGATGTTTTAGCCTTGGTGCGACTAGTCAGTTCATCCCTCATGCCAATGGGGGAAATCCACACTAGAGGGCACACCAGTTGGTGCTTTGTCCCTATGTTTCACACGCACCAAGCCTATTAAGGAATTATTTTTTTAAAATAAATGGCGGAAGTTTGATTCTAAAAAACTCCATAATGAATCATCAAAAGAAGTTGAGTTTTTTGGCTCCGGATCTCCATGTATAGGAAGTGGTTTTCCACCTCTCATGAAACCTTCCTAAGAGAAAGGACCTATCCCATGATTATAGGGATCCCAACTTCCCTTCCTCCATCTATAAAAGCTTGCCCTCTCCATTTGCAAGCTAGATGAACTTGTGGGAGGAAAACTATAGTCGGGCAACTATTGAGAGCAGAGCCAAGGAGAACCCCATAAAGAGAGAGAGCTTTTTCTAGATTCTCGACAGGCTTCGTTGAGACGCGCTCCACTGCAAGCCCCACCAAAGGAAGATCATAGCATCAGAGAATTTCGTTGTAATCTCCCTTTTTCTCATCTTTAATATAAGCGACTCTGATTTTGGTTCCATTTGTGTGTTTATTATTTTATGAAATGCAATGAATTATATCCTCTCCGACTGATATATAGTTACATGCTTTAAGTATTACATTGTATGTCATCATTTCTCTGCACGTGTATAGGTGTTTGGACGGAGCAAACAAAAGGTTTGTGATTTGTCAGGCTAGGGACAAAGAGCACTGCTTCTTCCTCGACAACAACAACGTGGGATTTGAGGTAGGTTACTTATCACAATCTTTGTCTTTCTTGTAACTAGGGACCAACGTCATTACGTGATTTGATTGTTGCTAGACCCACTCTAGGGCTAGTGGGATCACCTTTGTCCGCGAAGGGGATTTACCACCTCAACAATTTGGAAACTCCGTTGGGGATCAGTGTGAGTTAGTCCCTCTTTCATTTGGGTTTTTTTTTGGCTTTTGATTGATTTATTTGCTCTTCTGGTTCACCTTCCTTGGTGTCAAACCCCTGTTCAGGCCCCAGAAGACTAGATCTAGTATCTATTTGTCCATTTTCATAATTTTTCTAGCATAAACTTGAATGGCGTGGTATTTTCCTTGACAGTCGCGCCAAATGGCACTTGTTGCTAGTGAGGTCCCCATGCCAATGCCTTTTTGGCACAAATTACAGCCAAACAGGCGCGCCAACTCTGCTTGGTGTTAGGGTTTTCTTGCTTTTGGGCTCTCTGAGCTTGAGTTTTGGTCCTGGTGTCATTTTTATGATTGCTTGAGTGCTTTGAAGTCATTTTTTACAATGTTTAGCCCTTTTCCTTCGGTTGTTCGCCTTTTTCTATCACTTTTTCATTTTATCCCTAGCGCTTCTAGGTGCTTCAGTGTGCTGAGCCTCCTGTGGGAGTTTTGGGTCCTTTCTTTTCTAGTCCACTTTGTTTTTTCTTATTTGCATTTTTTTTGCTAGATTCCATTGTATCATTGCGTTAGTTGAGTGATTTTCCTCTCTTTCATTCAGTTTCACTTTGTCTTACTCCAAGCCTAGATTACACGGTTTGTTTGAGTCTCTTTTGAGATTCTTCTTCTCTTTGAGGGAGTTTGTCATTAGCTTGAGTCTTGATTGTGTGTGTTAAGATTGAGTGAACTTGTTTGTTTTAGTTCTCTCTTTGTCATTTCTTGAATTGGTGTTTTCATTAGTTTTTCATTCATTTAGAGCATTTTCTCTAATATATTGAAAAATACAAAAACAAGATCTTTTGCATTTGGTTTGGCATAGTGAAAATTGAAAGCTCTTTCACATTACTAGTGTTATATTGTAGAAATTTGAATAAATGATATATTATTCACCAAGATTCTCCTGATCGCACACTATTTTAGCTTCATGCATAATACAAAATCTCTTCTACCATTGATCATTACATGCGGAAATAAAATCAATTGCATGCACACATTAAAACCATAAACAATCACACATATAAACACAGTATTTCATGGGAAAGCTTAAACCTGAAAACCCCCAACTATCTGTATATTATATGTCATGGATATCATGTAACAATCATTGTACAAATCTCCTCACAAGCTCTCAACACAACCTCCTCTTGCTACACACTATCAAGCTAGATCTAGCAAAACACATGCTCCAATCTTTTGCCACTTGATAGCTAGCCTTTATTGCATTATCAATGCTATGGGATGGATTCATTAAAGAGATAAACCACCTGGCTTGTACTCCGCAATTTTCATGGGCTTCTCCACCTATCTGTGTGTTGAAAATAGCAAATGTATAGTCACAACTGATAGTTAACCTGCTCTTTCACCTATTTCTGCACTGGTCTCCACTGAAACTGTCCATGCACTGAAGTTAACTCATGCATTCTTTAGTTGATTAATGAGTTAATAATTAGTGAATTAATTAATAATTAATTCACACCACTCTCACTAATTGTATCAATTAGTTAAATTGAATACAAATAGCTCAACTATGTTTAGATTAGTTAAACTGAATACAACTCCACTAACTTCCTCAATCAACTCCACCAAACTCTGTCACATGAGTTCTAACTGAAGTATCCATGCAATAGCTCCACTTAACCCTCGGGAATAGCATAATTCCTTCTGTCAGCTCCTGTGCCACATCTGTGCACTTAACTGAAGTGCTCCAAGAGAATAAGATAATGTTTAGAGTCCAAATATTATTAAGAGCTAATAATATTCGACATATCTATTTTTAGACTGGAAATCTAAAAATAGATTCCACCCAGTATGTCTAAAAATAGAAGTCCATGTATTTTTTCCGACTTGACCAACCATCCACAAATAGCATCCTGCAACTTATAGAACATGATCCATATGTTTTAAAATAGACATAGTCTAAAAATAGACTTTGCGCCAAAAATAGCCTGCGGGCCCACTTAGTGAAGGCGACTCCTTTCCACTAAGCTCATCATATTGTTGCAATTTCAACACTCCCTCTCAACAATATAAGGATTATCTACAACCCCTATCCTTCCCTTATGGTATTCAAATTTTCTCCTGGTGAGCGCCTTCGTCAAGATATCAGCATCTTGATCCTCTGTTGGAATGTATGAAAGTAACATGATCCTCTGCTGCAGACAATCTATGATATGATGGTACCAGATGTCAATGTGTTTAGATCTATCTTGAAATACTGGATTAACCAAGAGTTTAATGCAAATCTGATTATCACAATAAATCACAGTAGGATCCAAGTGTGAATCGAACAATCTGACCAGGATCTTCCTCATCCATATAGCCTCACATGCAGCCAAACTCACTGCCATATACTCGACCTCTGCTGAGATGAGTGCCACGGATCTCTACTTTTTGTTGTACCAAGAAACCGCTGTCGACTCGATACTGAAAATCCCTCCAGATGTGCTCTTTCTGTCCATTGGGCTCCCTGCCCAATCTGCATTCGTGAAGCCACACAGCTTCACCTCATCCGACTGTCTATACCATAATCCATATCCTGATGTGCCTCTGAGATATCTCAATACATGCTTGCCTGCCTTCCAATAGAGCTTGGTAGGCTTAACCATAGCTTGTGAAAGCTGGTTAACAGCATAGCATATGTCAGGTCGTGTATTGACCAGATACATAAGCGACCCCACCAACTGTCGATAAACAGTGGCATCCACTACCTCCTCCGAAGTAGCATCCTCCTTCCTCCATCCACCAGGAAGAGGAGTATCAACAGGCTTGCAGCCATGCATGTTGAAATTCTGCAGTATCTCTCGGGCATACTTGCCTTGAGAAACAAACAGTCCATCACTGCGTTGCCAAATTTCCAATCCCAGGAAATAATGAAGGATGCCCGAGTCCTTCATATCAAACTCTTTTTCAAGATCATCCTTGCATGAGACTATCAACATCTCATCACTTGTCAAAATCAAATCATCTACATAAAGTACATTGATCAACAACTGACCCTCCACCACAATCTGGTATAGGTTAAGATCCACCTCACTCTTGGAGAATCCAAGTCCGGTGAAATAACTGTCTATCCGTGTGTACCAAGTACGAGGTGCTTGTTTCAACCCATACAACGCTCTCTTGAGCCTGCACACATGCGACTCGCTGCTAAAGATCTCAAAACCTTCGGGCTGCTCTATGTACATTGTTGGGAAAAATACTGAGGGGGGGGGGTGAATCGGTATTTAGATCTGACTGGAATTTTTTTTAATTTTTATGCATTTAATTCTTTACTTAGATTATTTCATCATTCATTCATCAGATTTTTAGTAAGAAGTAAGTATGAGCAGTAATAACAGAATCAACCATCACACACATGAACACCAGCATTTAAGGTGGAAACCCAAATTCAGGAGAAAACCATCGCTGCTGTCGTCTTTGTCTTCAATATTTATTATAAAGAAAACTTCTTACAATTTTTTTACTGGCGCAGACTCATACCAGCACGTAGGCACCCACCTGCAGAAAGGCTACAACCTTCTCTCGTTCTCCAGCCACTACTGGAAGGGAGCTCTAACCCCCTGATTTTAACAACAGCTTCTACTGGCAGGATACTTCTACTTTCATACAGAAGGCTTCAACCCTCAGATCCACCAGATTTCTTCAATTTCTTCATCAGACTTCCGTCAGGTCTTCATCATTTCTTTTTTCGATCATCGTAGAGATTCATCATTTCTAGATCATATCCATAGGTGCATCATATATGCAGATATCTCTTAAGGAGATTTATTTATTAACAACCCTTCCACATGCACACACTGTATTATGATCTTCTTCTCCTTATATAGTTTAGCCTTTATCAATACCATGAGTCAAAACCACTCAACCGCTAATGGTATACCTGGACGAGATAAAAATAGGTAATCCAGCGGGGTCTACCCAAGCCCCAAACAACTTTTCATTGTTTTATTTTCTTGATCTGGAAATTAATTAATCTAAGGATTTTTAATATCTCAATCTGAGATTGAGATGTTAATCCAATTCCCCCTTTATTTGTTACAAACATTAAAGTGCCACTGAATTATATAAAAACCCAGCAGTAATATATATCCATATAACCTTTCGGGCCCTTCAATAATATTTTATCTTCGACCTGGGGGTGAAGATCTCGGCATAACACAACAATGTATATTGAACCAATAATGTGAAGGGAAATTGGGTCCCACACCCTTAATACACGACATAATATTTGGGTTAAACCCGCAAACCTCAATACATGCGTATGGGCCCCAACGTTAACGGTCGTCTCCATTCGATGGTTTTTATTGCATCACGCCGCCTCATTTGATCGAATGGATATCACTCGGTGAAGATGCGCGGACAATAATGCACGATGGCCTCCATAATTTGGTTAACCTTTGCACATCTTCCTCATACGACCACCGTCCGATGGCTTCTCTCCAGATCGACGGTGCTCAAAAATATCACGCGGCATCCTTGGTCGAACATTAACGTGCGATGGCGCGCAGTGATGGTGGTTTTGTAAATATGCTCAGGGACACGTGTCGCTCGTTCTATGGAATCACTCCCAACCTCTCTAATACCGCTTGCCCATCGAGAGCGGTGCGATGAAAACCAGAAACCACCTTCACTGTTTATTCCGCTTGTGGTTCCTCTCCTTCGCTCAAGGTTCCGTCCGTCTTTATTTTGTCATTGCTACATTTCTCTACGAAAGCATAACTTTTTTTTAATTGTTCTTCCTCTGCGTTATCATTTCATATAACCATAATACTATTATACAGCTCCAATGAAACCCTTATGGACTATTCGACTCGGTTCTTTTGCATTCAACAGGGACACCTTTCTTTGTATTGTCTAACACATGTGGAATGCACTATTACTTTGACTGATAGAGCTTATGTGCCCTGCACACACAGAGCACGTCCATGGCTCACTCTCCCAATAGGACTTCACACAGAGTTTTAGGGCATTTCATACGAGAATTGAACCAATCAATACCCAAATACTCTCGGTATTCTCCACCTATCAGAATATCACCAGAACTCAATCATACATAGGATTTCCTTTATCCTCCATCATGATGCATACATACATCGAACTTATTCAAGAAAAGATTCACACATGATTTAACTCGTCCTTATTTACATCAAATTTCCCATTAAATATAGAGCTTCGTTCAATTCACATTCAGCCGTATATTCTGCTTGTATAGAACTTTTGATGGTTTTCTGAGTTCTTTATACAGTCTACATCCTTTGTCAAAGAGTTTCCATCAAGGACAATCAATTCAATATACTAGGATACCAGAAATGCCAACAATAGAACACATGGTATATTGAATATCCCTCTCAGTATCCATAAGAGGGATATGGCTAGATGAACCTGATAGGGACGACCAACTCAGCGTCTTACGTCACTGCGGGGGCTCTTGAGGTACGGATGGAAATTTTTGGCTGGTGCCCCCGCACTCAATCTCTGCCATTCATCTCTGTTGTCCCACAGTCAACTCGGTCAACTGCGGAGGCACTTGTCTCGATATTCGGTGCGCTAGTTGTGTCTGTGGGTTGGGCCTTTTGATAGGAACTTTAATTATCAGCGCAGAAATGCCAACAATCTTCCCCTTTGGACTTGATGGCAACCATGACCAAAAATACATTCAGTAATATTCTCCCCCTTTGACATCAAGGGCAAAGGATAGATCAAGATTCTTTGTACCGAGAATACCATGCTCCCCCTGAGATCATGCTGCATCTTCAAACATAATTACAATGCCAACAATGCATCCTTTCCACAAGGCCAATTCTCCCCCTTAACCTGTGCATCTAGAGATACCCAATAGCACCGCAGTTATGCTGAAGAATGCTAACCCAGAAAAAAAATTGTCAGCAACTACCCATACGCGGTTTTCTGTCCTTCAGGAAATCCCCGTATCCAATTTAATCTTTTGTATTTAAGTAGATCTGATATTTGGCATGGCAGAGACTACTCCCAGCTTCTGTCTGAGATATTCAAACACTTCCCTGGGTAAAGGTTTGGTAAATATATCAGCAACTTGTTCTTTGGAGGGCACATATTCCAACTTCACCTTTTTTTCAAGCACTTGTTCACGTAAGAAGTGATACTTGATGGGAATGTGCTTGGTCTTGGAATGCATAACAAGATTCTTTGAGATACTGATGGCACTTGTGTTATCACACATAATGGATATAGGAGGTGAACATTTGATTTAAAAGTCTTGTAAGGTTTGCATCATCCAGAGAAGTTGAGTGCAACATGATGCGGCAGCCACATATTCTGCTTCTACTGTAGGTAAGGAAATAGAGCTTTTCTTCTTGCTAAACCAAGATACTAACCGGGGCCCCATGTAGAATGCACCACCACTAGTGCTTTTTCGATCATCAACATTTCCAGCCCAATCTGCATCAATGTAAGCATGAAGAGTGAGATCAGCATTCTTTGGATACCATAGTCCAAAGTCTTGAGTTCCTTGTATATATTTGAATATTCTTTTGACAGCCTGAAGGTGAGACTCTTTTGGATTAGCTTAGAATCGTCCAACAATTCCAACTGCATGCATAATGTCTGGTCTAGTCCCAGTGAGATAAAGTAGACTTCCTATCATAGATCTATATTCTGGTTGATTCACTGTGGGAGAATCATCATGAGAACTGAGTTTACATCTGGTTACCGTTGGTGTACTTACAGGTTTGCACTCTTCCATACCATACTTCTTCAGAATTTGTTTAAGATATTTTTTTTGTGATAAGAATATGCCATATGTTGTTTGTTGCACTTGCAAGCCAAGAAAGAATGTTAGTTCCCAAAGTAAAGACATTTCAAATTCTTGCTACATATCAGAAGCAAATTTCTAACTCACAGACTGTTCATTACTTCCAAAAATGATATCATCAACATATACAACCACAATCAATAGTTTATCATCTTCAGTTTTTGTGTATAAGTTGCTATCAGCAAACCCTTTTAAAAATCCTTGTTGATGAAGATATTTTTCAAGACGATAATACCATGCCCTTGGAGCTTGTTTGAGACCATATAGAGCATTTTTAAGTTTACAAACAATATTTTCATCATTTCCCAAAATGAATCCTTCTGGTTGTTCTATATAAACTTCTTCTTCTAGATCCCCATTGAGAAAAGCAGATTTAACATCCATTTGGTAAACTTTGATTTGTTGGAAGCTTGAAAAAGCAAGAAACATACTTATGGCTTCAAGTCTAGCTACAGGAGCAAAATTTTCTTCAAAGTCTATACCTTCTTGTTGAGCATACCCCTTGCAAAAAAGTCTAGATTTATTTCTTATAACATCCCCATTCTCATTTAAATTGTTTTTGAATATCCATTTAGTTCCAATGACATTTTTGTCATGGTCTTGGTACTAATTCCCAAGTGTGATTCTTTTCAATCTGATCAAGCTCTTCATTCATGGCTTGAATCCAACATTCATCTTTGCTAGCTTGATTGACATTTTTTGGTTCAATAGTGGATAGAAATGCCATATAGCTAGAAGATCCCACAAGATTCCTTCTTGTTTGTACACCTAATTCCTTTTCTCCCAAAATTTGAGATTCTGGATGATTCTTTTGAACATATCTGGATGGAGCTTTTTCAGATAAATCATTTTCGGGTTCTTTATTGGGTTCACTGCCTATATCATTTCTATTTGATGTAGAAGGATATATGTTGTCATCGTCTTCATCTGTTGTTTGTTTTTATTCTTTTGGAGCTGTAGGAGACTCATCAATAACAACATCAATACATTCAACAACCTTCCAAAGTGTTTTATTGTAACATTTATATGCTTTACTCCTAGAGGAGTAACCAAGAAGTATTCCTTCATCTGCTCTGGGTTCAAACTTGCCAAGTTTTTCATCATTATTTTTGATAAAGCATTTACTTCCAAAAATTCTAAAATGCTTTACAGTGGGAGGATTACCATACTAGAGTTCATATGGAGTTTTATCACTATTTACATCAACATGTGCCTTGTTAAGAATATTTACTGCTGTATGTGCTGCTTCTCCCCAAAATGTGTCAGGTGTTCTGGAATCATCAAGCATAGCTCTAGCCATTTGTTGAATTGTTCTATTCATTCTTTCTGCTACGCCATTCTGCTGTGGAGTGCCAGCTACAGAAAATTGTCTTTTTATGCCATGTTGTTCACAAAATTCAAGGAATTCATTGGATGTATATTCTCCTCCTTGATCAGATCTAAGACACTTGGTTTTTATATCTAATTCATTTTCAACCAGTTCTTTGAAGATCTGAAATTTCTCAAATGCTTCATCTTTATGTTTAATCAACCCAATCCAATACATTCTAGAGAAATCATCAATAAATAAGATATAGTATTCTTCACCACGTGGTGAATTTTTCCTCATAGGTCCGCATATGTCAGTATGAATGAGTTCAAGAGGCTTACTTGATGATCCTTCCTTGGCATTAAATTTCACTCTGGTTTGCTTACCGAATTGGCAAGATTTGCATATGATATTTTCAGGTAGAGTAATATTGGGAAGATCACGAACAGCTTTGAGTCTGCTTGATTTGTTGATTTGAGAAAAGCTCAGATGCCCCAACCTTCTATGCCATAGCCATTTTTCTGAATATTTACTCAAGTAACATTTTTCTTTGAAGTTTTTCAACACATACAGGTTGCTTGGAGTTTTGTTTCCTTTTATAATTGTTTTACCTATATCAAGGTCACGTACCACACATTCTTTTGAACTAAAGACAACTTTAGTTCCTTGATCACACATCTGACTTACACTTAACAAGTTATGCTTTAATCCATCCACATACATGACATTATTAGCTTTCACCTTTTATTTTAGAAAAATAGACCCTTTTCCCTTAATGAAAACAGGAGTATCATTTCCAAATGTAACATTCTTTTCCTTTTCTAGAGAATTATATGCAAGAAGTTTGTCTTTGTCACCTGTCATGTGTTCTGAGCATCCACTATCAATGTACCATTGATTTTCTTCACCTTCTTCAAATAAAGCTATGCCACAAATTTCAACCTTTAATTCCTTCATTTTCCACACTTTGGAGTTTGAAGGAAAATGCTCTTTTAGGTGAACTTTGCTCCTGCATTCAGATTCTTCATGACCAAAGTTATTGCAATAAGCACATTCAACTTCATTTTGAAGAGGAGAAAAGTTGTTATATGTATTCTTCTATGTTCCAATATCAATCCTTTTCTTTCTTGCTTCTCTTGTCATGATGGTTTTATATGCAACACATTGAACAACTTTATGACCAAAATTGTGACATGAGAAACATTGTCCATTGAAGAAGAAATTTCTACGATCATGAAATATTCTATTTGAATTTACCTATTGATTGGTGTTTCTTTGAAAGGTATTCTTGTTAGTGTTCTTTGATTTGAGCTCGTCATGCTTTACCTGTGAATATTCTTTATTCCCTTGCTAAGTGGCAGAATGTTGTATACTGGTTGTAGCTACTTTTAGATAGATTGGTGCTGAAGTCTGAGAAGATTCTCCGATATATCCAAGACCTGTCTTTATAAAAGGAGAACGTTGTACCTTGATAATCTCATATAAGGTTTCATATCCTTTAGCAAATCTAAGATTCAAAGTCTTCACTTTCTCAATTTCTTTTCTTAGACTTACTATTTCACATTCTAATTTCTTATTGTGTTTCTCCTTTTCTTCAAGCTGATTTTTTAGAGTTTCTGTGGATATTTTACTTTCTTCTAATCATATTTTACTTTATTCTAAGCATATTTTGAGTTTATTGAATTCATTAAGAAAATCATTTTCCTCTAAAGCATCCATAAAAGTATCTTTTTCTTCTCTAGATTCCTTTTCAAATGCCATGAGAAGTCTAAGATCTTGCTCACATTCTTCCTCACAGTCAGATAACCCATCACTGTCTTCATGAGTATAGTAACTTTTTCTAGTGCTAAACCGGTTTTTATTCCTTCTTGCTACTTCCTTTCCTTTTTCATATGTTTCTTTGTGAGGACACTTAGGAACATAATGACCAACTCTTCCATAAGCAAAACATTTGAAAGGAAGCTTACCTCTAAACCATCCTATACCAAGTTGGAGTTTCTTTACAAAATTTACCTCATCTTCTTCTGAGATATACCCTAATCCTTCTGTTTCTTGTACTTATTTCCCTTTTGTAGAAGCTCTAAAGATGGCTTCTTTGACTTCAGATGGTCCTCCTCTTCTCATTTCATATGCAGTTATTATGCCATGAAGTTTCACCACAGTGAGATTTTGAAGATCTTGTTTTTCTTCAAGAGCAGCAAATTTTGACTCAAATTTTGTCGTTAGTGATCTTAAAACTTTCTCAACCAAAGTAGATTCGGATATTGTTTCTCCCAGATTTCTCATACGATTTACAATATCATCAAGATGTAAAAAGAAATTGGCAATGCTCTCCTCATTATGAATTTTTAGATTCTCATATTGAATTCTGAGAGTTTGGAGTTTAGCACTTTTTACCTTTGCATCACCTTCATAACTTAGAATGATTTTGTCCCATATGGCCTTTTCTGTATTCAGCTGCATGACTTTGACAAATTCTTATTCAGTTAGACTTCCCATTAGAGCATTGACCGCTTTTGCATTTGTTTCGTAATTCGTTCTTTCCATTGGATCTATTGGTACTACGACTGGATATTGATATCTTCCTTCAACAATAGCCCATACATCTGCTCCCAAAGACTGAAGATAGGATATCATCCTTGTTTTCCAGAAGATTAAATTGTTTCCGTTGAAGAGCGGAGGTGTGATAGATGTTGTTCCATCTTGATTAATCTTCCTTCTAGCGGCTAAGATTTTTCAGAAGGACCTGCTCTGATACCAATTGTTGGGAAAAATACTAAGAGGGGGGGGCGTGAATTAGTATTTAGAGCTGACTGGAAAACATTTTACTTTTTATGAATTTAATTCTTTACTTAGATTATTGCATCATTCATTCATCAGATGTTTAGTAAGCAGTAAGTATGAGCAATAATAATAGAATCAACCATCACACACATGAACACCAGTATTTAAGGTGGAAACCCAAATTCGAGAGAAAACCACCGCTGCTGTCGTCTCTGTCTTCAGTATTTATTATAAAGAAAACTTCTTACAATTTTTTTACTCGCGCAGACTCATACCAGCATGCAGGCACCTACTTGCAGAAAGGCTACAACCTTCTCTCGTTCTCCAGCCACTACTGAAAGGGAGCTCCAACCCCCTGATTTTAACACCAGATTCTACTGGCAGGATACTTCTACTTTCATACAGAAGGCTTCAACCCTCAGATCCACTAGATTTCTTCAATTTCTTCATCAGACTTCCATCAGGTCTTCATCATTTCTTTTGCCGATCATTGTAGAGATTCATCATTTCTAGATCATATCCATAGGTGCATCATATATGCAGATATCTCTAAAAGAGATTTATTTATTAACAACCCTTCCACATGCAGACACTGTATTATGAACCTCTTCTCCTTATATAGTTTAGCCTTTATCAATACCATGAGTCAAAACCACTCAACCACTAATGGTATTCTTGGACGGGATCAAAATAGGTAATCCAGCGGGGTCTACCCAAGCCCCAAAAAACTTTTCATTGTTTTATTTTCTTGATCAGGAAATTAATTAATCTAAGGCTTTTTAATATCTCAATCTAAGATTGAGATATTAATCCAATCCCCCTTTAGTTGTTACAAACATTAACGTGCTGCTGACTTATATAAAAACCCAGTAGTAATATATATCCATATAACCTTTCGAGCCCTTCAATAATATTTAATCTTCGACCTGGGGGTGAAGATCTCGACATAACACAACAACGTATATTGAACCAATAATGTGAAGGAAAATCGGGTCCCACACCCTTAATACACGACATAATACTTTGGGTTAAACCCGAAAACCTCAATACATGCGTATGGGCCCCAACGTTAACGGTCGTCTCCATTCAACGGTTTTTATCATGTCGCGCCACCCCATTTGATCGGACGGATATCGCTCAGTGAAGATGCGCGAACAATAACACGTGATGGCCGTCGTACTTTGGTTAACCTTCGCGCATCTTCCTCATATGACCACCGTCCGATGGCTTCCCTCCAAATCGACGGTGCTGAACAATATCGCGCGACATCCTTGGTTGAAAGTTAACGTGCGATGGCATGCAGTGATGGTGGTTTTGTAAATACACTCAGGGATGCGTGTCACTCATTCTATGGAATCACTCCCAACCTCTTGAATACTGCTTGCCCGTCAAGAGCAGTGTGATGAAAACCGGAAACCCCCTTCATTGTTTATTCTGCTCGTGGTTCCTCTCCTTCACTCAAGGTTTCGTCCATATTTATTCCGTCATTGCTACGTTTCTCTACGAAAGCATAATTTTTTTTTAATTGTTATTCCTCCGTGTTATCAGTTCATATAACCATAATACTGTTATACAGCTCCGATGAAATCCTTATGGACTATTTGACTCGGTTATTTCGCATTCAACAGGGACACCTTTCTTTTATTGTCTAACACATGCAGAATGCACTATTACTTTGACCAATATATCTTATGTGCCCTACACACATAGAGCACGTCCGTGGCTCACTCTCCCAATAGGACTTCACACAGAGTTTCAGGGCATTCCGTATGACAATTGAACCAATCAATGACAATGCCAATGCATGACTCTCAATTGTATCATTAATTCTGCTGAGAAGATGGTGCCAGCTCTTGCCGATTCCGTTTTCACAGGACAGTTAAAGTCTGATGTCAGCCAGCCTAATCTTCTCAAATCAATGATGAACACTTGCAATTTCAAAGATCAAATTCACAAGTAGATTAGTTGTTAGTTTTAATTTTAGATTTAGTATTTATTTTACTTTATTTTTGCCTAGAAAAATGATGGTCATTTAAGCCATATCCTACATTTTTGTAATAAACTATTTTTATATTTAGTTAGTAGTATTCAAACCCTTCTCGTGCATTTAGAAAAGGGTCCTGAAATTTGTCAAAAACTTGTCCTCATAACATGCACTTTTGCACCCTCGGAGGAGGTTTTGATGAATGAATGGAACCCGATTTATTGATATTTGCATTTAATATCTGCTACTGATGTTGCACTTTTGTACTCTTAGTGGATGTTGAATTAAGAAGAGATAAGTCATTATTGCTTGAAGTTCATGAGTAGAACTACTTATAAATGGTACTTTTATCACTTAACTATTTCTGCCCTTGTGTTAAAGTGATATTTATGTTCAGTTATTTATATATTGATGCTTGAATGCTTGAGTTATCATTTGGCACCTTTGTATAGTGATATCTATTTATTTATGCTTAATGTATGAATAGCTTATTATGCGATATGTTCTTCACAACTATTTCGTCTAAATTTTTATACGCAGTAGTTTATCTTTATTGAATTCTTTTGTTATAACAGTTGAATGATCTTTATTACCAATTGTTATTTGAAATCATTTTAGATCGCATAACAGAAAGATTACATCCCGGGTTAGTTTAGAATTAGATATTTCTGTTTAATTAGAATATGATTTTCATGTTATTAGATTAGAAATAAAATAAAGCATTTCACTTAGGAACTTTTAGAAAAGAAATATCAATTCTTAACACACACACACACATATTGGGAAACTGGTCCCACTATCCCTAGTTGGACCCACTACACCAAATGGAAAAGGAGCTGCAAACCAAGGTCCGGACCGGGTGGGTATCCCCCTTGTTGTAGACCCGATTTTCGGGGCTTCAACAACTACCTAGGCTAGGATTAACAAGACACGTAGGATTGAGAAAAAAATACCTGAGGTTGTGAAAAGATCCTGACGACTGATCGGTAACAACAGGTGTGGATGAAGCCACACAGACTGTCGGTTGGACTGGAACAGATGTAACAGTAACTGAAGAACCAGGTGTCGAAGGTGATAGTCCTACCGAAGGTAGGAATGAATTCTGAGGAGGAGTTACTGTACTGGATTGTGCAATGGAGGCAACACCAGACATAATCTAATGCAAGGACCTATATCCAAGTGGAAGTGACACCGATGGTGGAGAAGAATGGGTAGAAACATGAGGGACATCTTCCAGAAAAAGCTGATATTCTCCTGTAGAAACAAGCATTCCTTCACTACCAACAGGACTAGATGAATCCATGTCTGACTCCATCGTAAGATTGTTGAAAAGACTATGGGGACTAGGAGGCATAGCATCAGCAAAAAATGGCGAGCCCAACGTAAGAGGAGGAAAATCTCCTTCTTCCCCAAAACCAGACCAAGCACCAGAAGGAGTCCAAATGAGCTCAACTGGCTCTTTAGGAGGAGATCGAGTATCAAGAGGCAAGACAGATGGGAAAATAGGGTGCGAGAACTTGACAGACCTAGTGGATTGAGGAGTTTCAAAGGAAAAATTCGGGAAAGATCTACAACTAGGAGGTATTGAGGACGATGAAATTGGTGGTTGCGCCACGGTGACCGTATATCAAAACAGAAAGAAAAAAAGAGAACCAATCGAGGACTCTAAGATCAAAACCAAGGAAAAACAACAGGCCAAGTAATAAAACTTTAACAGGCATGTGTTTAGAGGTGATTAATTTATGACATTGAAACCATATTTTTCGGTTTCATTTTTTAAACAGTTGAGAAACGTGCCAAAGATGACTCTAGTTGCTTTCAATTTTAAACTAGCATGAAAGGGCAAGTTGTTACACAAAATTTTTTCACCATCCCTGCGATACCTCGTCCCGCACATTGGAGGACTATTCTTATGACTTGTGAATAGTAAAAAGTCCTGAAAACACCTTCATAACATCATCCTACATAAGGATAATCATTCTCCTGAAGAACATTTCCTCTGAAAAACACTAAAAACAGATGTTTTAGCCTTGGTGCCACTAGTCAGTTCATCCCTCACGCCAATGGGGGAAATCCACACTAGAGGGCACGCCAGTTTGTGCTCTGTCCCTATGTTTCACTCACAACAAGCCTATTAAGGAATGTTTTTTAAAAATAAATGGCGAAAGTTTGATTCTAAAAAACTCCATAATGAATCATCAAAAGAAGTTGAGTCATTTGGCTGCGGATCTCCATGTATAGGAAGTGGTTTTCCACCTCTCATGGAACCTTCCTAAGAGATAGGACCTATCCCATAATTATAGGGATCCCAAATTCCCTTCCTCCATCTATAAAAGCTTTCCCTCTCCATTTGCAAGCTAGATGAACTTGTGGGAGGAAAACTATAGCCGGGCAACTATTGATAGCAGAGCGAAGTAGAACTCCATAAAGAGAGAGAGCTTTGTCTAGATTCCCGACAGGCTTTGTTGAGACATGCTCCACTCCAAGCCCAACCGAAGGAAGAACATAGCATCAGAGCATTTGGTTGTAATATCCCTTTTTGTCATCTTTAATATAAGCGACTTTGATTTTGGTTCCATTCGTGTGTTTATTCTTTTATGAAATGCAATGAATTATATCCTCTCCGACTGATATATAGTTACATGCTTTAAGTATTACATTGTATGTCATCATTTCTCTGCACGTGTACAAGTGTTTGGATGGAGCAAATAGAAGGGCTGTGATCTATCAGGCTAGGGACTAAGAGCACCACTTCTTCCTCGACAACAACAACGTGGGATTTGAGGTAGGTTACTTATCACAATATTTGTCCTTCTTGTAACTAGGAACCAACGTCATTGCGTGATTTGATTGTTGCTAGACCCACTCTAGGGCTAGTGGGATCACCTCTGTCCGTAGAGGGGATTTTCCACCTCAACAAATTGGAAACTCCACTGGGGATCAGTGTGAGTTAGTCCTTCTTTCGTTTGGGTTTTTTTTTGGCTTTTGATTGATTTATTTTCTCTTTTGGTTCACCTTCCTTAGTGTCAAACCCCTGTTCAGCCCCCAGAAGACTAGATCCAGTCTCTATTTGTCCATTTTCATCATTTTTCTAGCGTAAACTCGATTGGCGCGGTTTTTTCCTTGAAAGTCGTGCCAACTGGTGCTTGTTGCTAGTGAGGCCCCCACGCCAATGCCTTTTTGGCACAGATTACAGCCAAACAGACACGCCAACTCTGCTTGGTGTTAGGGTTTTCTTGCTTTTGGGCTCTTTGAGCTTGAGTTTTGGTCCTGGTGTCATTTTTATGATTTCTTGAGTGCTTTGAAGTCATTTTTTACTATGTTTAGCCCCTTTCCTCCAGTTGTTCGCCTTTTTCTATCACTTTTTCATTCTAGCCCTAGGGCTTCTAGGTGCTTCAGTGTGCTAAGCCTCCCGTGGGAGTTTTGGGTCCTTGCTTTCCTGGTCAAATTTGTTTTCACTTATTTTCATTTGTTTTGCCAAATTCCATTGTATCATTGCGTTAGTTGAGTGATTTTCCTCTCTTTCATTCAGTTTCACTTTGTGTTACTCCAAGCCTGGATTACACAGTTTTTTTGAGTCTCTTTTGAGATTGTTCTTCACTTTGAGGGATTTTGTCATTAGTTTGAGTCTTGATTGTGTGTGTTTGGATTGAGTGAACTTGTTTGTTTTAGTTCTCTCTTTTTCATTTCTTGAATTGGTGTTTTCATTAGTTTTTCATTCATTTAGTGCATTTTCTCTAATATATTGAAAAATACAAAAACAAGATCTTTTGCATTTGGTTTGGCGTAGTGAAAATTGAAAGCTCTTTCACATTATTAGTGTTATATTGTAGAATTTTGAATAACTGATATATTATTCACCAAGATTCTCTTGATCACACACTATTTTAGCTTCATGCATAATACAAAATATCTTCTACCATTGATCATTACATGCGAAAATAAAATCAATTGCATGCACGCATTAAAACCATAAACAATCACACATATGAACACAATATTTCATGGGAAAGCTTAAAGCCGAAAACCCCCAACTATCTGTATATTATATGTCATGGATATCATGTAACAATCATTGTACAAAGCTCCTCACAAGCTCTTAGCACAACCTCCTCTTGCTACACACTATCAAGCTAGATCTAGCAAAACACATGCTCCAATATTTTGCCACTTGATATCCATCCTCTATTGCGTTATCAATGCTATGGGATGGCTTCATTAAATAGATAAACCACCTGGCTTGTACTGCACAATCCTCATGGGCTTCTCCACCTATCTGTGTGTTGCAAACAGCAACTGTATAGTCACAACTGATAGTTAACCTGCTCTTTCACCTATTTCTGCACTGGTCTCCACTGAAACTGTCCATGCACTGAAGTTAACTGATGCATTCTTTAGTTGATTAATGAGTTTATAATTATTGAATTAATTAATAATTAATTCACACCACTCTCAATAATTGTATCAATTAGTTAAACTGAATACAAATAGCTCAACTATGTTTAGATTAGTTAAACTGAATACAACTCCACTAACTTCCTCAATCAACTCCACCAAACTCTGTCACATGAGTTCTAACTGAAGTCTTCATGCAATAGCTCCACATAACCCTTAGGAATAGCGTAATTCCTTCTGTCATCTCTTGTGCCACATCTGTGCACTTAACTGAAGTGCTCCAAGAGAATAAGATAATGTTTAGAGTCCAAATATTATTAAGAGCTAATAATATTCGACATATCTATTTTTAGACTGGCAATCTAAAAATAGATTCTGCCCAGTATGTCCAAAAATAGAAGTCCATATATTTTTTCTGACTAGACCAACCATCCACAAATAGCATCCTGCAACTTATAGAACATGATCCATATGTCTAAAAATAGACTTTGCGCCAAAAATAGCCTGCGGGCCCACTTAGTGAAGGCGACTCCTTTCCACTAAGCTCATCATCTTGTTGCAATCTCAACACTCCCTCTCAACAAGATAAGGATTATCTGCAACCCCTATCTTGCCCCTGTGGTATTCGAATTTGCTCCAGGTGAGCGCCTTCATCAAGATTTCAGCATCCTGATCCTCCGTAGGAATGTATGAAAGTAACATGATCCTCTACTGCACACAATCTCTGATATGATGATACCAGATGTCAATGTGTTTAGATCTATCATGAAATACTGGATTAAACGAGATTTTAATGGAACTCTAATTATCACAATAAATCACAGTAGGATCCAAGTGTGAACCGAATAACCCGACCAAGATCTTCCTCATCCATATAGCCTCGCATGCAGCCAAACTCGCTGCCATATACTCGACCTATGCTGAATTGAGTGCCACGGATCTCTACTTCCTGCTGTACCAAGAAACTGTTGTCGACCTGTTACTGAAAATCCCTCTAGATGTGCTCTTTGTGTCCGTTGGGCTCCTTGCCCAATCTGCATCCATGAAGCCACAATGTACACCTCCTCCTCAATGACTCCATTGAGGAACGCAGTCTTCACATCCATCTGATGAATGTGCCACCCCATCTGCATTTAGAGAGCAAGAATCGTTCGTATGGAAGAATACCTTGCGACAGGTGAAAAGGTCTCCTCATAATCGATCCCCTCAATCTGTGAAAAGCCTCAGGCAACAAATCTTACCTTGTACTTCTCCACACTCCCGTTAGCTGCCTGCTTCAATTTGTAGATCCATCTCGAACCCACCACTGATTTCCCCTCCGGCCTCGGGACAATCTCCCATGCACTGTTTCTGACAATCGAATCATACTCTTCCACCATGGCATCTACCCATATGGGGTCCTCCATAGCTTCCTCAAAAGAGGATGGCTCTGTCACGATACACTTGCTCATGAGAGCCATGTATCCAGTATACCAGTCAGGTGACTGTCTCTGTCTGCGCTGTGATGTAGGTGCTCCTACAACCTTCTCTACATCTTGAGCCAGTCGCTTAGCTTCTATAGTGTGCTTCCGCCCTCTGATGGTTGGCGCTGCATGAGTGGTATCTTCCACTCCATGAACCTCCTCTTGTGGCTGATCCACATCTTGAGGCTCATCCTTAGGAACTAATAGCTCCTCATCTACATGCAAGTGTGGCTCCCTCTCAAGCGAACACTTCATGTCTTTATCCTCATGAAATTTGATATCCCGTCGCACAACAGTCTTGCGACTGTCTGGAAAATACACATGATAGTTGTGGGGCGTATCAGTGTACCCCAAAAATATCCCAACCTCTGTAGTCGGCTCCAGCTTCTTCCTGGCATCCTTCATCACATGAATGTAAACAGGTGAACCAAAAATCCTCAAATGGGAAATATCAGGCCTCTTGCCAGAAAACGTCATGCCAAGTATCCAGTGAGGACAATGGTTCTGCACATATACTGCAGTATTGCATGCCTCAGCCCACAAGTGTATGGGAAGGCCCTGATCATGCAACATCACCCGTGCAGTACCCACGATTGTTCTGTTCTTCCGCTTAGCAACCTCGTTCTGATGTGGGTTATGAGGTGCTATGAGCTCTCTTCGAATTCCTTCTGCGCTGCAAAAGTCCTTGAATTCGGTAGAGATGAATTCACCACCATTGTTGCTCCTAAGAGTCTTCACCTGCTTCCCCGATTCTTTCTCAAGCAGTGCCTTGAACTCACAGAAATTTGAGTATGTCTCGCTCTTCTGCATGAAGAAGATCCAACACTTACGAGAAAAATCATCAACAAATATCACATAATACATATGCTTTGCTGCCGAAGCTGCTGAGAAAGGTCCACAGACATCTGTGTGAATTCTCTCAAGGATCGTCGTGGCGTGGCTATCCTTCTCGTGAAAGGTGGCTTTCACAAATTTTCCCAAGGTACATCCCTTGCATTGATCTGACTGCGTAAGAGTACCCTTAGGATGTCCAGTAGAAATCTGCTGCAGTGTCTTCAAAGTTCCATGGTGAAGTTGGTCCAATCTCCGGTGCCACAACACGCCATCATCTTGGCTCACCACTCCTTCTGCCTTACCTACCATTACTACGTAGCCATCTACCTGCAATTGATAAAGGTTCTGAACTCCAACCCCTATCCTCCGGGTCTCACCAGTTTCTTTACTGTGCAGGAAAGCCTTTCCCTTGC
Source organism: Pinus albicaulis (assembly GCA_034641835.2). Lineage (NCBI taxonomy): Eukaryota > Viridiplantae > Streptophyta > Pinopsida > Pinales > Pinaceae > Pinus > Pinus albicaulis. The sequence goes on along the minus strand of CM076583.1, from coordinate 227,989,969 downwards.
TAAAGACAACATCATATCCCTTGTCTTCTAACATCGCCACAGAGATAAGATTCTTCTTCAATCCTGGAACATGCATCACTTCCTTCAATACAAAGGGCTTACCCGACTCCCTCTCAAATGAAATGGTATCGATACCGGTCGCACTGTATCTACCATCATCGCCCATCTCGATGTGCACTCCAAGATCTTTCTCATCCAGATTAGTAAACAAATCTCGATCTCCTGTCATTTGAAAAGACACACCACTGTCAAGAAACCACACTGAACCCATCACACTTGAGACCAAGCATGTGATCAGCAAAAAATCCATCTCAAACTGTAAGTCTAAGGCCTCTCCAACTGTAGTCCAACAGTCTGCTTATTTTTCTTCTTCTGTGGACAACTAGTGGCATAATGTCTGTGTTGGTGACAGTGAAAGCACTTCACCTTGGACATGTCCTACTTCTTGCCTTTCGCACCGGATTGAGAAGCTTTCTTGCTCTTCCTCTTCTTTTATTTGGTAGCCAAAACACAATTCTCTTCATCGGAGGTCTTTGATGAAGATTCGTCCCTGGTACTTTGCCTTATTTCCTCTTGCCAAAGATATGACCAAAGTCGCTCCCATCCTAGCAATTTCTCCCGACCATTGACAGAGTCCTGATAGGAATGCCAACTCTTCGTAAGCCCAAGGAGAGCCAAGCTCACCAAGTCCTCATCATCAAAAGTCACCCCCACACTTCCCATCTCATCCCTGCATTGGATGAACTTCCTGAGGTACTTGGGCATACTGTCGCCTTTCTCCATTTTTATGCTTCTGAGTTTATCCTTGAGTGCCAACTTCCTCTGATCGCTATTGCTTTGGAATAAATCTATCAAAGCTTTCCACATCAAGAATGGAGAAGCCTTACCATGAAGCCTGGATACTATGTGATCCTTCACACCTTCCAAAAAAATCCTTCGACACTTTGCTATCTTCTCTTGCCATGCGTCAATTACGGCAGCATCACTAGAAGTAGGCTTTGGAATTTCTACATCTATGAACTCCTTCAACCCATTGTCATCTAGCACCGCCTCCATCCTATCCTTCCTGAAATATAATTCGAGTTTCCATCAAGGGCATCCTCCAATTTCAATCCGTTGAAAGACATCTCAACTTCGACACCAAGAAAACACTGTTGCAAATTCGAATTCCACTAGCACAAAACTCAACCGCTTCAATGTTTTGCAATTGCTCTGATGATCAATATTGCTCTGATACCATGTAGAAATTTGAATAACTGATATATTATTCACCAATATTCTCATGATCACATAATATTTTAGCTTCATGCATAATACATAATATCTTCTACCATTGATCATTGCATGCGGAAATAAAATCAATTGCATGCACACATTAAAACCATAAACAATCACACATATGAACACAGTATTTCATGGGAAAGCTTAAAGCTGAAAACCCCCAAATATTTGTATATTATATGTCATGGAGATCATGTAACAATCATTGTACAAAGCTCCTCACAAGCTCTCAGTACAACCTCCTCTTGCTACACACTATCAAGCTAGATCTAGCAAAACACATGCTCCAATCTTTTGCCACTTGATAGCTAGCCTCTATTGCATTATCAATTCTATGGGATGGCTTCATTAAATACATAAACCACCTGGCTTGTACTGCGCAACCCTCATGGGCTTCTCCAATGATATTTATGTTGCAAATAGCAACTGTATAGTGACAACTAATAGTTAACCTGCTCTTTCACCTATTTCTGCATTGGTCTCCACTGAAACTGTCCATGCACTGAAGTTAACTGATGCATTCTTTAGTTTATTAATGAGTTTATAATTAGTGAATTAATTAATAATTAATTCACACCACTCTCACTAATTGTATCAATTAGTTAAACTGAATACAAATAGCTCAACTATGTTTAGATTAGTTAAATTGAATACAACTCCACTAACTTCCTCAATCAACTCCACCAAACTCTGTCACATGAGTTCTCACTGAAGTCTTCATGCAATAGCTCCACATAACCCTCAGGAATAGCATAATTCCTTCTGTCAGCTCCTGTGCCGCATTTGTGCACTTAACTGAAGTGCTCCAAGAGAATAAGATAATGTTTAGAATCCAAATATTATTAAGAGCTAATAATATTCAACATATCTATTTTTGGACTGGCAATCTAAAAATAGATTCTGCCTAGTATGTCTAAAAATAGAAGTCCATATATTTTTTCCGACTTGACCAACCATCCACAAATAGCATCTTGCAACTTATAGAAAATGATCCATATGTCTAAAAATAGACTTTGCGCCAAAAATAGCCTGCGGGCCCACTTAGTGAAGGTGACTCCTTTCCACTAAGCTCATCATATTGTTGCAATCTCAACATATATAACTATAGAGAGAAGTTTTATAGTTTCATTAGCTTGCATTGGACATGGTAGTGGATGTTTTTGTGTGTTCATTTTGTTGTAATTTTAAATCTCTCAACTCTCCCGTAGATATATTTTCATTGAACAAAGTGATATTTTGTGGCATGTAGTTTGCATTTAGAGGTTTTATGAGATCCAACATTCGATAGGGCCTAATATTGAAACATAAATTGAAGATAAACTTTAAAATTTACCAAATTAACCTAAGGAAACATTGAAACATTAATGAAATATCTAGTAGTATAAGGTAGAGACGTGTTTCGGCGTCTTTAAGCCTAGTAGCTATCGCTGGCCTTTTGGCTACAAACAGTGCTAGTACAGACTTGTGCTCCCTGTACCGTCACGTATATAAAGGGAGACCCCATTAGGTTGCAATCCTTTATCCATAAGAAGCTGAGTTTTCTGCCTTTTACCGGTGATACACTGGACACAACATTCAGGGAGATTACCTACTCATACGTCAAGTCCTTGGTTGATTTATCTTTCATTTTTACCAAGGTGTATATGGAAATTCATAGATATCTGGTACACCCATCTTCTTAGATTAACATAGCAGTAATTTTGATCTTTACTGACTCCTTAAACTTGAAAAGATCATCAAGCACTTGTCCTTTCATGCTTGTTTCCAAACTAAAAGTGATAGAGTCATATTTTACTTTTTTCTAGACTATTAGGACATGAAACAGTAAAATTTCCAGTTTCAATGTGGTAAAATTAATCACGTACGATCACACGCCCATTTAGAGATTGATTTTTTGACCTGTTTTTGTTTGCCTTGGTTTTTGCCCATGCATCTTGGTTTTGTGATCTCTTCCTCTTTTTTGCTATAGTCACAATGGAAGAACCATCAGTTCTATCTACTGGTAGTCCTTATACATATGACTCATCAGAGGTCTCGCAGTCCTCTACTAAGTATCAGCAGCCCGTTGTATCTGAGTTTCTCGATGGGGGACCGGTTATATATGAACTTCCCTTTGGAGGACCAGTTGACTTCAAATGGCCCTTGTCCAACGCTTGGATTGGATTTGGAGTAGGGAGAACATTTCCCTCCTCTTACATCAGGATCACCCTTTTTGGCTGTTGTCATACGTCCTAGTCCCCATCGTCTCTTAGAAGATCTCATGGTAGGGTCAGATATGGACTGATCCAGTCCTTCTCCTAGTGAGGGAATTCCTACTTTTGGTGAAGATTACCAGCTTTTTCCCAAAGACATCCCCAAACCTTCTATTGTGTCTTCACCTGGTCCAACACTCCGAGCTGGATATAGGTCTTTAATTTAGGTCATGGCCGCTATTGCCTCTATGGGAATATCAAATACATCCACGAATCCGACTATTCCCTCGTTAGGGATGTCACCATCAACACCTCTCACGACATCTCCTTTCATCACATCAACACCTGTTAGACCTACTGTCTACGTGGCTACATCTACGCCTGTTGTCACTACTCAGTCAACTAGGACCTCATCAGTTCCTGAAGAAATTTATATAGATTCTGCCATTATCGAAAATATTTCTCCTGAGGAGTATCGGTTGTCTTTACAACCGTCAAACTCCGACGTTGGTCAGTCCTCTCAAGACCTTAATCATCCTTAATTTTCCCATTATGGAGCAGATGGTGCCATGATTTACATATTTCCATATCAATATGGTGAGCAGGGAAACCCCCTTCGTTTTCATGCTCATGAGGCTTATCAGTATATTAATGGTTTTCTATCTACCTAGGTTGGGCAACCTTCTAATAAATAAGGGCAACCCTTACAGGGAAAACCTTTTTTTCAGCAAGGATATGCTTCTGGCCCATAAGGAAAACCCTTCCGGGGACAATCTTCGACCAAGCCAGGTTAGCTGTATGACCCACAAGGACAACCCTTACAGGGACAACCTTCAGGCTAGCAGGGACTGTTTTACGACCCGTAAGGGCAGTCTTACAACCCTCAAGGTCAACCTCTGCAGCCTCACCTTGTGGTCCAACCAGGGCAACCTCAAGGACTTGTAGGGAAACCAAGGTATCAACCTGGACCACCATACAGTCCTGGGGGGCAAACCCATCCTTCTCAACCTTTGGTGCAACCTCAGCAACCTCATTTTCCAATTGGTCAAAATGTTGCACAACCAGGGCCATATTATGGTCCTGTCACAGGTAAACCTGGTTATCAGGCACAACCAAGCCCTCTCCCACCATCAGGCCAACCTGCTCAGTCGGGGAAACTTGGTGTCCTTCATCAACTGGGTCAACTTGTTCAACCAGGAAAACCTATTCAGCCAGGTCAACCTGTTCAACCAGGGCAACTTGCACAGCCAGGTTAACCCTTTCAACTAGGACAACCTGCACAACCTGTTAACCCTGCTCAACAACCAATCTATTCCATGCCACAGCTGAATCCACCTATGCTCATGACTTATCAGACTCAGCAGGGTTCCACTTATTAGCAGCCCGTTCGACCCCAAGGAAACTATTACCTTCAAGGTCAGTCTTGACCAGCTTACAACCCAACCCAAGGTTATGGTTATTACCTTCAACAACCAAGCTATACTTATACTCCACAGTCAAATCCATACACTACTCAAACAGGGCCCACATATAATCAGAATCAATACCCTGGTTATCAACCCTCGTATCCTTGTTTTCAGCCACCATATCAAACCAATTATACAACTTATACCCCCTATGGTTAGAATCCTTCAGGATAGAACCAGTGGGGGCAGAATTATGCTCAACCAAGATGGAGTATAGGTACAGGTCCTTATCGAGGACCTAGCATGCCTTTTAACCCTCAGTTACCTTTCCTCTCCACGTTGGAGTTACCGGACGTGTCCAAATTGACCAATGATCCGATTCTTCATAATCCATATTGGCCTTCAGTTCCGACAAAGGTTCCTAGTGACTATCCTAAGTTTGAGGGTAAATCTTGTGAATACCCCCAAGCACATGTCATGACATACCACTTAGGGTGTTCTTTTAATTCTTGGATAGATGACTCGATTTGTCTACGTCTTTTCAAGTGCACTCTCACCGGTGCTGCTGCTAAATGGTATATAGAGTTGCCCCATGGTATTTTTCAAGATTTTAATACTCTAGCCATGGCGTTCTTGACAAATTTCCACTTACCAGTTTGTTACGAAGCTGGGACGCATCTCCTGACATCTCTAAAACAGGACAAAGCCACTCATATTTCAGATCACATTCACGAGTGGAGACGTCGTCGTCGTCTGATCAAGTTTGACATTCCTGATTTGCTTCTAAATCACTGGTTCACTACCTCCTTTGTCAACAATATTGCACAAGACATTGCTATGGGGGCATGTGTAATCGAGGAACAAGCCATTGCTCGTGCCCAGTACCTCGATTTAGTGTAATCTCAGTCTGGCACTTTATACGACATCTTGACTAATGCCATACATCCAGGGACCTCTAAAGCACTAGCTACTCCATCAGTAGACAACATTATTGGTTTTGTCTCTCAGACTTCTCATAAGTCATCCAATGGGAAGTAGAAATCGAATTCTTCCAACAATTCGGCTCCTCCGACTACCCCAGATTCTTGTAAGACCGCAGAGCTCAACACCGTTCAGGCTAATCCTGTGGACAAGACTTCCAAAGGGAAGAAGAAGGGCAAAGGAAAAGCAAAATACAATGCCCCAAAACTAGAATCGTCCAAACCACATGCTGATGATGGTTCACAGTGAAAGCCGAAGTACCCTTTCCTGATCTGTGATGAAGACCACTACACCAAAGATTGTCCTCGACGATTTGAGGTTAGCAAAACTTCTTAAGGGATCTAAGGGAACTTAGAAAGTTCTTAAGGAACCTTTTCCATCTCAGCAGACCTAGATGGTCGAGCATCCTTCACCATCTACGCCATTTGGGTCTCAGGTTTTCATAATGAATGGTGTTGCACCTATTTCTATTTCCACTCGATCGAAGGCTTATGCCAGATCACACCAGGCAGCTGGGAAGGAAGTCATTGATGGTCCTCCTAACCCCTCTGCCTCTGGTCCTTTGGAGATTGAAAACCCCAATGCTGAACCCGTTGTACGGCCACCTTCCAAAGGAGTTCTCCGAAAATATTCCTATAATCCAAACGCCCGTGCTGCTCAACATTACAGCATTGTTGGGGATTTGGCACAGAGGCCTTCCGCGATGTCTGTGTTGGATGTTCTTCAGAGTTGTCCATCTCAATAGAAAGCTATGTTATCTGCAATTGGCGGAATTGATCCTACCAGTTCTAGCCTTCTCACCTTCGATCTAGAGAATTTTGTCCCCCGACTTCCGCATCAGATCGCACTTGTTATACAAGTCAGTATCAACGACCTTAACATTCATAGAGCCATTGTGGATGAAGGTGCCTCTACCTTCGTTATGTCATCTGCTTGCTGGAAGGCCATTGGCTCTCCAGCCCTCACTTCATCCCCCAATGCCCTTGAGGCATTCGATGGAAGGGAATCAAAACCCTTGGGTGTTCTCACAAGTCTACCAATTACATTGCAAGGTAATACAGTCAACGTCGAAGTGGAAGTTGTTGATGCCAAAATCAACTACAATTTTCTACTCAGTTGCAGCTGGACCCATGCCATGTTGTGTGTTCTGTCCACCCTCTTTCAGATTTTGAAATTTCCACATGAGAGTAAGATTATTACTGTCGATCGTTTGTCTTTCCTCACCTCATCCTCCGAGAACAACGTGCGGTACGTGGATCAAAACCCTTATCCCCCTGATAGTATAGGACCTGGTCTTTTCAAGGACCCCATTCTCATTGGTATTTTTCCCATTCCACCACTGAACACTGTTCAAGTCAATATGATCTCCAGGTCAGATGACCCATGGATCATCCCTTCTCCTGAATAGGTTGCCTCTTTTGGAGAATCGATGCCTTTTACCCTAGTTGAAATCAATTATTGCAAGATCATTGTTGCATCAGATCCTCCTCCTGTTGGTAATGCTCCTTCGAGCAGGGCTCTTGATGTTTACTGCCAATCTCCTTGGCTCAGCGATGCAGATTTTCCCAATCATTTGAGAGAATTTTTTCCGTCTGACGAAGCTATCGTGGAGACTATGTCTCTCGAAGATCTGCCATGGACCGATGGAAATCATCTTTCCTCATTCATTCCCGACCTGGGGGCAATGTCTAATTGTCTAAAGCATTTTTTATCTCAGGTTACCTCTCTGCAACTCCAAACTCCAATATTGACTCATGAAGTATTTTCGGAAGGAAATCTGAGTAATATTACCCAAACGATGCCTATCGACATCTCCATTAAAATGGGGGTCGTCGAGAACATCCACGTGGGAGTCACTTGTTCTCCCGATGAGATTCAAGTGTACACTAGAATTTTCTGTGAATTCCGTGATGTTTTCACGTGGTCTTATGAAGAGATGCCTGGGATCGATCTCATTATCATCGTGCATGAAATTCCCACCTACCCTGGTGTGAAGCTTGTGCGCCAACATCTGCGTCTAGTGCATCCTCAGAAAGCCACTGCTATAAAAACTAAAGTTGAAAAAATTCTTAAAGCAAGCTTCATATATCTGATCCCTCTGACAGAGTTGGTTTCCAATATTGTCCCTGTGGATAAGAAACAGGGTACAATTCGATTCTACGTTGACTATCGACATATCAATCGGGCTTGCCCTAAGGACAACTATCCTACCCCCTTTATAGATCAGGTCATTGATGATTGTGAGGGGAGTGAGATTTTTTCCCTTATGGATGGCTTTTCGGGTTATAATCAAATAAATATCCTTCCATCTGATCAACATAAGACCGCCTTCATTTGTTCGTGGGGAACATTCGCCTACAAGAAGCTCCCTTTCGGCTTAAAAAATGCTGGGGATACCTTCCAGCGTGCCATGTCCTACGCCTTTCATGACATATGTAATGTTGTTCAGCCATACCTGGATGACCTTCTGGCTCATTCAGCTCTACGCGAAGACCGTCCAAAACATCTCCACCAGATTTTTCTTCGTTGGAGACGTTACAACATCAGGCTTAATCCTCACAAGTCCGTCTTCTGCGTTGACTCTAGCCGGCTTTTAGGATTCATTTTCTCTAAGGACGTAATTCACCTTGACCCTCTCAAGGTCGAGGCTATTGTTAATCTCCCCTCTCCATCCTCACTGCATCAACTTCAGAGTCTTAAGGGGAAAGTGAATTTCTTACGTCGCTTTATCCTGAACTATGCAAAGGTATCTAAAGGGTTTACACGTCTTCTCAAACAGGACGTCCCTTTATATTGGGACGAGCTTTCTCAGCAATCCTTCGATAACCTTAACATGATACTCATAAATGCTCCATTAATATGTCCTCCCAACTATCATCGCGACTTTACCCTCTATTTGGCTACCGCATTCAGCACAATTGCCATGGTTCTGGTACAGGATGACAATTCCAGTAATGAACATGTGGTTTATTTCTATCTCGGAATCTCCTCGACATTGAAATGTGTTATGCCCACATCAAGATGTTGGTGCTTGCTGCAGTCTAGGCTATTCAACGGTTTCTCCATTACATCCTATTGCACACGGTGATCGTGATTTCTGGCTGCAACCCCATGACTTACATTTTGTCTCGAAAATTGTTGGGGGGCAAGTACTCTAAATGGATTGTGATCCTTCAAGAGTTCGATTTGGAGTTCACTACTGCCAAATCAAAGAAGTCACTGGTTTTTTCTGATCTTATTTTCTCTCTCCCTATCGACTTTGTTCTGTCTCAATCCGAGGATCATATCTCGAACAAAACTCTCTTCTTAATCAGCATTCTCGATCCATGGTACGGTGATATAATCATGTACCTTCAAAAATATACCTTCCGGTTCATGTTGACGAAGGATGCTCAACGTCGTGTTCGACACCAGTCGCAACCATATCGCATTGTCGGAGATACCCTATATCGGGTCGGAGTCGATTCTGTACTCCACCAGTGTTTAACATTAGAAGAGGCTGAGAAAGCTCTGAAAGACTGTCAAAGTGGCACCTGTGGTGATCACATGTCCACTTATGCTACCGCCCAGAAAATTCTACATGCGGGCTATTTCTAGCCATCTATATTTAAAGACTGTATTGTTGCAGTATGAAAGTGTCATGCATGCCAGATCTTCCAACGCAAGATGCGTGCGCTGCCCCTCCCATTACATCCTGTCATTACCGTGGGCCCTTTTTCCAAATGGTGCATTGATTTTATGACATGTAACCCTCACTCAGCCGGGGGGCATTCTTATATCATCGTTGCAATAGATTATTTCACCAAGTGGGCCAAAGCGATGTCTAAATTGGCCGCAGACGGTAAGACAACTACTCAATTCATTTTCAACCATGTTATCACACGTTTCGACATTCCTCAAGCCTTCGTCACCGATCATGGCACTCAATTTTAGGACTACATGATGGCAGAGCTAACATTGAAGTTGGGCTTGAGTCATGAAAGCTCGACACCATACTACCCTCAGGCAAATGGCCAGGTTGAAGCCGTGAACAAGGTGCTTGTCATGATGCTTCAACAAAAAATTTGTATACACAAATCAAATTGGCATCTCCAATTTTTCTCAGCTCTCTGGGCCTACCGAACATCAGTGAAGAGTGTGAATGAATTCACACCACTTCAGTTGGTGTATGGTCTGGAAGCTACTCTTTCTGTTGAATGTGAGATCCCTTCACTGAAATTGGCTATGGAATTACTGCCCAACACTTTCTTGGAGGAAGAACGTCTCCTGTATCTCGAGAGATTGGATGAAACTCACCGCTTGGCTGCTTTGGTTATCGAGGCACATAAAAAGTGGGTTAAAGCTCATTTCTATCAAACGGTTTCTCTGCGCTCTTTTATCGAAGGAGACCTCATCGTCTTGTATGATCAAGCCCATGATAAGCTTGGGGTAGGAAAATTCCAACCTATGTGGCATGGGCCCTATATCGTTAAACGTGTATTGAAAAATGGGGCTTATGAGCTAATCGATTATGAAGGTATTTCTTTAGCACAGCCCAGAAATGGGTTGTACCTAAATAAATATTATGCTTGAATCATTCTTGCATAGTATATGTACATAGGTGATATTTTAATTTTTGTGCATGTCTGGTGTGGTGTGCTTTGTAAGAATTTTTCTGCTTATTGGGTCTTCCTGATTGTGAAAATGTCTATTACTCCTTATGTTAGTTTTGTGGATGGTGCCTCCCACAGTACCAGGAACCTGTCCTCGGTAGCTTAGGTAATTTACAATCCTGCTGGTGAGTTAGTTAATTTACAAGGTGTTTGTCTAGGGCTTTCTACAAATAATGTCGCGAAATATAGTGCCATTTTGGAATTATTAAACGAGGCTGTTAACCTCAGTATTCACGCATTACTTGTATATCTGGACTCACAGCTTGTATTGTTGTAGCTCAATGGTCATTATTCAGTTAGAAACCCATGCATTTTAAGACTGTATCTACGTATTCGTTTACTTGAAAGAAATTTTGATTACATCACATATCAGCATATACCAAGATGAATGAATAAATTTATAGATGCAGTAGCCAACAAGGTATTAGATAGACATTTACGCAACTTGTAAAAACATCATCATATGTAACCAAGATCCATGCAGAAATACATATATATATATATATTTTATTTTTTTATTTTTTTTATTTTTTTAATGTTTGTAGCGTTTGTATCATACAAAATCCAAAAAATATATGTGTTTTTTTTAATTACATCTGGAGATGACATGTCTCTCAAAAATATGCAAATAAAATCCTAGGCGACTAATCAGCATGGTGCTCATGGTAGCACGTTACTTCTCACATCAGCTGCCTCAGTAAGCGATGGAGGTGACTCGACACCCCTACAGTGTGCCTCTAGTAAGCCATAGGGACATCAGCTAGGTGAGCATAAACCTAAACCCCAAGAGAAATCCCCTCGAGGTTTTGTACCAGTGCGTCCCCCTTGCCCCCTCACCTTGAGGGTCATAAGTGAGCGGAGTCATCCTCCCTATCGGTGACATCCCAATAGGCCTCTCTGAGCCAACATCTGCATACATATAGGACCAGCTGTTAGAAAATACATGTATACCAAAAAATCATAAAATTCATAGAAATAAAAAAGAGTCTTACCCAGCTCCTCATCCTAGTCCTCTCCTTTCGGGAGTGGAAGGTCTGGGTCTCCTGTGAAATTAGTACTAGCATAGGGCTAGTCCTCTACGAAAATCAATTATCATCGGATCCATCCAAATAACTCGGGCCGCCATGACATTTGTTGGCCGCCTCCTGCCCTGGGCATCAATGCTGCCCATCGAGCCATCTGTGGCTCTCTCAATGGTGGATCCAGGACTATAGCCCCTTGACCCTGGAAGATAGGCAGTCATTCTAGAAAGAACGATACCAAGATTCACCCGTACCCAAATTGCTTCAGTTTGGCCTTTTTTCATTTGGTCAATTTCCGTTTGATGTTCATAGTTACGGCTTTGGCCCAATCAAATATTGTTGGGTTCATACACTCTGACGCCAGGAGGATCTGTGTTTTGGTAGCCTCGGTGCGGTGCCTACAACCCCGCAGCCCACATAATGGTATGTAGCACCACTCTGAGTGCTAGATCAATAACAGTATGAATGTTGAATTTGCCACTACCTGATCCTGTTTGTGCCCTTGGACACACCCTTTCCACGACAATCGAAATTTTTTCACCAGAAGGCCTGGTCCCTATCATAATCAGAAATGGACCTCTGCATGATAGTCTAGTGATGAAGTAGACATCGGACACTTCAATTTCAAGTACTTGATCTCAAAGTTTAAACTTCTCTTCGTCCTCATCCCAGATACTTATCAAATATTGTAGTAATTCAGGCTGATCCCTGAGACATGGTGCTAAAAAGAATTTCTTTAAACCACAATTTCGAAGAGAATTCATGCATTACTCATTCTCCATTTCCATTTCGTCTTCTTCACCATGCTCTCTTTCCTTCCATTCAATCACCATTTTGCTTTATACCTACATAAAATTGGTCATAAACACATTGTAAGATCCCTTGGGCATTTAAAAATAACCATTAATTGGCTCAATTTTTGTTAAATTTAAACAAATATTCAGTTGCGCGGTTGGTGCAACTATTTTGATGACAGTTGCGCCACGTGGCACGACCCCTTTGCAAAAAGAGGTCGATTGGCGCGGGTCCATGCCTAATACCCACGCCAACTGTGGAAGCCCTAGTTTTTCAAATCTTCCCCTTAGGGATGCCAAATGACAATGAAAAGCTATGAAATATGCCTTAAAAAATGGCTAATGGAAGCGTCTCTTTCCTGGAAAAGACGAGATCCGAAATAGTGCACTAGATTGTCCACAATCGTCACCGCAAGATCGCAAAGGAAATGGCTCACTATTTCTCTGCAAAGAGTTAAAAAGGTAAAAAGTAAATATGTTTTTACTATTGGTAATATTTATAACTTTTCAAAATCAAATTTAGGTTTTGAGACTTGTTTTTCCAATATTTCACTATGTTTTTTTGGAAAATGGGTTTTACACTTTCTTTTTGTGTAGCGACAGGTTTTCATGTGATTAGGATGATGACATGAGTTGTATTTTATACTTTTTTGGGACTCGGTAAAAACACGAAAAAGTCAATACTAGAGTCACCTTTCAGCTCTTTTCTGACTCTCTAAAACTAAAAAGATCGCTGAGTCACTTGTCGTTTTGAGCTCGTTAAATTGGCTGCAAAACGACATGTACCCAGTATACGTTTACCTCTTTTTTAGCCTGGGATAGATTGCTTACAAAAAAGGAATACTCGAGCCTATCACGAATAGGAGGTTCTCTCGGACATAGTTTTCTAGCTTTTTGGATTTGAGGGACTATCTACGAAAAGGGACCGCTGGAGTTTTCTTTTCCGTTGTCTTTTCAAACTTTTTAAACATGAAAAGACGTTGAGTTCTTCCTTTGTTAGACTCGTTAAAAACTGATGACATCGGACTCTGTTGTAATGACATTACTCGAGTTCCTCCTTCCTAGGGCTCGTTAAATGTACTAGGTTGGATTTGTCCGAAGGACAAACTTATATCGCAAGCATATGTTATCCCCTTCAAGCTTGTTTCCAAAACAAATTGGGGTACTCGCGAGAAATGGTGGGGGGAAATGGAACCAGTATCATCATCGTGTCGGCAATATGTCGCTCTTGAACATGGCACTTGTCTGCATTCTTATCAGGTTGGGGACATCTCATCTCGTTGTCTACTTGCCTCCATGGGTTTGGGTAATCTCTTTTGGCTGCTCATCTGTTCTTTGCCATGTCACCATGACCTCAGATCCTTTGATGTAAAATATTGCCAAATCCAATGTCGTGCCACCGATATGTTCAAGAGAATTTGGCCTCTGTAGTTTTCAACCTCCCTCTGATTCTCTATTGATCTTGATTCAAAAACATCATGTTCCTTTGTCTCGTGTCGATGATGTGGGAAACACTATGGCCCACCTTCGATCAAGGTCCCCTCTTGTTGACTTCATCTCATTATCCAGAAAGCTGATCTAGAGACTCCCTTCAGGTACCTTGGAGCCTGCATGCCTCAATGGTGGGTTTTTTGCATTCGACGCAAGGTTTTCATTATTGACCTTCGATTCGATGATTCTGTGGATGTTCAATGCCAGCTCACTATTCACATTCCGTGGATTGTACCTCTTTTACCTTGAGAGCCATCGTCATTATTGGTGGTTTCTCTCTCGTCTGTTAATAGATTTCATTATTGGCTGGTAATTACACGATGTTCTTCCATGTTCGACTTCAGCTCACTTATTCGCATGCTCGCACTTGTACTCTGTTTGGGTAAAGATGGAGTGCAAGACCCTGGATCTTGTCTAGGCTGTGGATTCTTTGTGGATTATCATGATTGATTACATGAATCATTTGATTGGATGGCTGCAACCATACCTGAGTCTACTTGTTGATCCTTGTTTGCTGGATGGCTGCGTCCATACCTTGGATCCTGGTTACTGTACACTTTATTATGGATGGTTGTGCCCATACCACATATCATGTATTAGATATATCAGTTGTATTTGTATTTTTAGGTCTTTTGATGGCAGTGTTTTTAGTTGGGTGCGTTCTAATAAAGCATTTCACCCCTCCCTCTCTCTCAGACCTCATGCTTTAGGGGGCAACTGTTACACATCATTTTGTCACCGTCCCTGAAATCCCTCTTCCCACACATTGGAGGACTATTCCCATGACCTGTGAATAGTAAAATGTCCTAAAAACACCTTCATAACATCCTCCTGCATAAGGATAATCATTCTCCTGAAGAACATTTCCTCTGAAAAACCCTAAAAACAGATTTTTTAGCCTTGGTGCGACTAGTCAGTTCATCCCTTACACCAATGGGGGAAATCCACACTAGAGGGCACGCCAGATGGCATTCTGTCCCTATGTTTCACTCATGCCAAGCTTATTAAGGAATTTGAAAAATAAATAAATGATAGAAGCTTGATTCTAACAAACTCTAGAATGAATCATCAAAAGAAGTTGAGTCGTTTGGCTCCAGATCTCCATGTATAGGAAGTGGTTTTCCACCTCTCATGGAACCTTCCTAAGAGATAGGACCTATCCCATGATTATAGGGATCCCAACTTCCCTTCCTCCATCTATAAAAGCTTGCCTTCTTCATTTGCAAGCTAGCTGAACTTGTGGGAGGAAAACTATAGTCGGGAAACTATTGAGAGTAGAGCCAAGGAGAACCCCGTAAAGAGAGAGAGCTTTGTCTAGATTCCCGACAGGCTTCGTTGAAACGCACTCCGCTGCAAGCCCCGCTGAAGGAATATCATAGCATCAGAGCATTTGGTTGTAATCTCCCTTTTTTTCATCTTTAATATAAGCGACTCTGATTTTTCTTCCATTCGTGTTTTTATTCTTTTATGAAATTCAATGAATTATATCCTCTCTTATTGATAATAGTTACATTCTTTAAGTATCACATTGTATGTCCTTGTTTCTCTGCATCTGTATAGGTGTCTGGATGGAGGAAATGGAAGGGCTGTGATCTTTCAGGCTAGGGATGAAGAGCACCGCTTCTTCCTCGACAACAACATCGTGGGATTTGAGGTAGGTTACTTATTGCAATCTTTGTCTTTCTTGTAACTAGGAACCAAGGTCATTGAATGATTTGATTGTAGCTAGACCCACTCTAGGGCTAGTGGGATCGCCTCTGTCCACAGAGGGGATTTACCGCCTCAACACAAGTGCTCGATGATATCTTCTCTTTTTAAAGAGTCATGAAAATATAAAAAATGATTACTCTGGAATACTAAGAAGGAGGGTATACCAAGTTTCCATGAACTTCCATATACACCTTAGTGATCAAATGAAATAGAAATGACCAAGGACTTGATGTACGTGCAGGTAGTCTCCCCAAATTTTGTGTTTGGTGTAACACATTTACAAGGCGACAGACTCGGTTTCCTATGGATAAAAGTATTGCAACCTAGAGGGGTATCCCTTTATATACTCAACGGTATAGGGAGCACAAGTCTGTACTAGTGCTGTTTAAAGCTAGATGGCGAACAACAACTACTAGGTTTTAAGACGCCGAAACACGTCTCTAGCCTAGACCACTAAAAAAATTTCGTTAGGTTTCAATGCTTCCTTAGGTTAATTAAATAAATTTTAAAGTTGATCTTGGATTATGTTTCAGTTTTAAGGTCTTTTCGATTTTGGATCTCAAAATTCCTAAATGCAAGCTATATGAAAATGAACATCATTTTCGATTCAATGAATGCTAGTTATGAGAAGGATAGAGATCTTTCAAACAAAAGAAAACAATGAGACTATGCGAAGAAGTCCACTAATGCATCTAATAGAATCAAACTAAAATGAAACACTTTCCTAGATAATCAGATGCTAGTTATGCAAAAGAGTATTTCACTTTCAATGCAAAGAAAGAATTCAAAATATAATTTTTATTTCTTTCAATGAAAAGAAGCACATGATGCACTAATTACATGAAAAAAAAAAACACTAGCTTAAATGTTGTGTAGGAATCGAAATTGAATGACTCAATAAAATGCGGAACAAACACAAGAAAGCACTCAAACTAATGTCGCAATCTTTCAAACCAAGAGAAAGTTTTCAAAATGATCCAAAACAATAAATGTAATCTATTCTTGGAGCAATAAGGTGAAGAATCAATCGAAAAAATGAAATGACTCTTCAACCAAAGAAATCACCCAAAAAGATGAAGAAAACTAAGTGCAATCAATCCCCAAATGAGATTGACAACAATCAAACTGACTTGATTTTCGAATAGAAGGCTCAATGCACTAGGACACCTAGAAACCCTAAGGCCTCAACTGAAATTGATAGGAATATGGACGAACGACTGAGAAAAGCACGTCGATAGTAATCAAAACAATCCCAAAGGTATAATTACACATAAAAAATAACCCAGAAGCAAGCATAGTTGACCAAAAGACTCATTAAGGAGGTTAAACCAAATCCTACAGGGTTTGGCCCAACTGTAAGGCTATAATGCATGCCATACAGGGGTTGGTGTGACTACAAAGAGAGAAACCTGCACCAATTGGCACGACTATTCAGAGAAAAACCGCGCCAAGCCAAATAACCATGGGAAAAAGAGGAAAAAAAAACCTAATGAGAAGAGGTCAATCTTGACACTCTGGAGCTGAACAAAGGATGGAAACTAAGCAAGAAAACCAAAAAAGACAAATAACTAAATCAATAATTGAAACTGACCCAGCAAAATGAAACGACAAACTCACACTGATCCCGAGTGGATTTGCCAATTTTTTATGCAGGTAAATCCACTCTTCGAACACAGACAATCCCTCTATCCCTAGAGTGGTTCTAGAAACAAAGGGACATGCTAAAGTGTTGCTTCCTAATTATTGAATGAACAAAGGACACAGTAGATCGACCTACCTGGAGTCCAACACTGTCGTTGTTGCTGTAGTGGTGGTGGCCTCTTGCTCCTGCCTCGGCAAGTCACAATCCTTCTGCCATTACGCTTGGATACTTGCACATAGAACAAGAAACAAGAACAACATACGACATAATGGTTTCACTCATAAATATTAGCCAGTTAGATAGAGCTAAACATATTGCATTAAACAAACTTTGTAACACAAAAGTGGAACCAAATAGTAGTCATGTATATAAATGAATAGAAGGAAGAGTTACAAGTAATGATTTTATGTCGCAATCTCCTCCAGTGGGGTTCACCCAAAGTGCATCTCATATTCTTGTCAACGAATTCGGATGGGATGAAGGCATGGACTCAAGCTCTCTCAGAAGTCATGGACTCAAGCTTCCTCAACGTAATTCCTTCTTATTCTATCTTCTCTAGTCATTCAACTATAGTATGTTTAATTCTCCAAGTTCAGTGAGCTTGTTCTAAGAGATATAGCTTCTCTTATAGAGGAAAAGGAGGAGGTTAGGATCCCTACAAAGGTGGGAGGGAGGCCAATCCTTTAGGGATTTCCAATAAGAGGTGGAAACCATAAACCTAAAGGAGGGAGTCTGTGGTTTATTAGTTCAACCACTCCCAATGACTCATCCTCGAGGTGATTGGAGTGGAATCTTCACCTCTATTTTTAAAAAACATTCCATAAAAAGCTTGGCGCAGGTGGAAAATTTGGATAGGGCGCTAGCTGGCATGAGGCCTAGTGTTAATTTTCCTCTTTGGTGCGAGGGCATAACTAACTACCCGCACCAAGGCAAAAACAATGGTTTTTAAGTCTCTACTCAGGGAATTGTCAACAAAAGGAATGTTACTCTCATGTAAAGGGACATAATGATGGTCTTTGCAAGGCATGACACTGCTTATTGATAATAGGAATGACCCTCCAATGGGCGAAATGGGAATTGCAGGGATAGTGACAAAATGTTGTGTAACAAAATGGAAGGCCATTTCCATGGATTTAATTATAGGTCTTTCGAGGAAATTGAGGCAGCACGATTCTATCATGGTTGTGGTATACAAGTTGATCAAGGTAGCTCACTTCATTCCAATGAATACTACTTATTCATCTAGTGAGGTAGAACATGTATTCATCAGGGAAATCATGAGATTACATGGTTTTCCTAAGAATATTTTGTCAAATAGGGATGCGAAGTCCACTTCCAAGTTTTGGAAGGATTTGTTTGTAGGATTGGGGAAAAAGTTGGACTTAAGCATAGCTTAGCAGCCATAGAGAGATGGGAAGATAAAGAGGGTCAAAAATATACTAGAGGATATGATGAGGATGTATGCCAGGCATTAGCAGAACAGATGGGAGGAGTACCTTCCATTGGTTGCATTTGCATGCAACAATGATTATCAAGAGTCATTAAGGATGAGTCTACTTGAGGCGTTTTATGGGTGGAGTTGTAACACTCCCATCAGCTGGATTGATCCAGTGACCATGGTACTTATTGGACCGGACATGTTTGAAAACATGGAATAGGAAATGCGGGTTATTATGAAGAATGTAAAGGAAACACATGATAGAAAAAAAATTTATGCAAAATAATACAAGGCATTTAAGGAGTTTCAAGTTGGGGAGCATGTGTATTTGCGCATCAAATCCCAAGAAGAGCTCCTTTAGTATTGGATCATGTGCTAAGTTGGCACCATGGTATTGAGGGCCTTTTGATATCCTTGAGAGGATTGGACCACTGGCCTACAGACTTATACTGCCTCCGACAATGAAAGTCCATGATGTTTTTCATGTTCCATTGCTTAAAATATATGTAAAAGATGTTGATCATGTTATTTATTGGTTTGTATTACAGATTGAGAAAGAAGGATAATTCCAGCTGGAACCCCATTGGATATTGCAGCGGAAACATCTGGTGCTCCAAAAAAAAACACTCAAGCAGGTTAAAGAGAAATGGAAGCACTTTTGGCCTGATGAAGCTACATGGGAAATGGCGTATTAGATGCGGCCTATGTATCCTTTATTATTTGTCAGTGAAGGAAAATAAGTCTTGGAATTTGTACATATTTATGTATGGTTTCTATTTTAAATACCCCAATGAGCTAAATTATAAAGCTCCAATAAGCAAAATGGTTGTCATGTTGTCATGTTTCTCATGATGGTTTTTATTTTCAACACGATTTTATTGTAAATACCACAATTATATGATTTATAAGTCTCCAGAGGCAATATTTTTTTCTTTCCAGTGGTTTTTCTGGGTATATGTGTGGTTTAACACCGAGGACGGTGTTCCCCTAAGGGGGAGGGATCTATAACAACCCCGAGTTAAAAGTTCATGTAATTAAAGAAAACAAAGGTAAAATAAGACCACAAGCAAGGGACACTTATTCCAAGCTGAATGCTGGGAAAAATATCCTAGTGGGCATCACTTTTGTGTTTTATGGCTAACAAAAATTGGCAAAGGAAAAGGTTAAGGATTTAGAAATGAAAAAAAATATTTTTGCCATATTATTTAACAAAATAGTGGAAATGAGGAGAAAATGAAGGTGAAAGGTCACATGTTGTATGTGAGGAGGAAAATTGAAGAAATTAGAGGCCTCATCAATAAGAATACCTCAGATCATCAGATGGAAAGCTTTTGTTAGTATTTTGTCTGTTTAGTGTTAGAATTAGAATCAAAGAGGAGAAAACACCAAGAGAAGAAAGAAAGAAATAAAGAAAGAACAGGAAAGTTCCCTACATGCATGGTATATGCATGCTGGTATATGGTTCTTTTAATGTCATTGGCATGGATTTTTTGGGGATTTGACAGTGGATTTTATCCTAGCCTTGCCATTTCCGGATAGCCATGGTGTGATTAGATTGTTCTTAGTTTTGAGCTTTGGATTATAGGATGATTTCAAATTCCAGGGTGAGGTGGTCTCAGAATAAAAATTCACAAAGGCCTAGGAATCCATTGATCAGTAATGGTGGGATACAAAGTAAATCCTGGGGGTGGAGATGTGAAAATTCCTCAAGGATAGTGAAGAAATTTTGATGCATTCAAGCTCAATTTGATTTTTTGATTTCAACACCAGTTTAGGTGTGATCATGGTATGGAGAGGGTGGATGTGGTTTAACCTTTCGATTCCCTTGGTTTTCTTTGGATTGGTTTATCCCATGAGATCCAACATTCATGCTTGTAATATGTCATAGGGGTGATTGGCTGAAGAAAGATTTGGCTCAATAAATATATGGTCGGGTGGAACGTGGAAGTCATGAACTTGGTTGATGTTTTCCTATGTTTAATAAAGCTAAAATTATATTTCTTTTGGTAAGGAATGTATTGGTTATTATGTGGCTTTCATGGTTGTTCTCTTATTATTATTTACCTGGTTATATGCTGGTTATAAGCATGGTTTTATGATATATTTTGGTCATGGCTCTATTTATGTTTTCACTCATAACTAAATAAATATTGAAAGAAAGACTTAATTGATGTTAATACAGTTAATGAGAGAAGGTAATGACCCTTATTCTTAAAGCTCAGATGAATTTTCAGTCCTGCATGTTCATACGTACATTTTTTGGGTGTGTTATATTCTTTCCATGACATGTTGCATGCGCAGGGGGGCGATATACCCACCTGTTCATTGTGCGGGGCATAGTAGGGTAGTCATAGATGGGGTGAAACTCTCCTTGTTAGTTGTTTTTTAGGGAGTGATAGCCCCCCTACACAGGGTCCAGGTAAGCACCCTGAGAAAAAGAAAATTGGACCCTATATTAGATGGGCGAACCTAGCTATGGTTTTGTGCATGGGTTTTGCACATGGTTTTGGGTATGATGTTTTTTTTTTCATGGTATTCTGTAATTCCGGTCAAGGAAACTATTGTTTTGTTATAATATAGGTTTAATGGATTGGGGTTTATGAATTCTTTGACATGTATATATATATTGTAAAATTGAAAGGAATATAATGAAAAACCAATCTAGATTTCCCAGTTTTTAGATCCACGGGAAAATATCTATATATATTTGTTTTGTGTTTTATCTTCTCGCCATTGTATACTTTCTGTATTAAGAATTCGTTTGCAGGTAATTTTTGTACAGGGTTAAAACCTACATTTGGTATCAGATATGTTTTGGCTTCAAGAAGATGCCTTTGCTGCTGAAGGGTTTTTCTCAAGCTTGTAGTAGAACATGCTGAGTGGGAGATATGGAGGATCAATTCTTATGGTGAAATAATATGGTGAGAAGTGGAAATATAGAGATTGAGAAATTTAATGGTCATATTTTTGAGGTTTGGAAGCTTAAGATAGAGAATCTGCTGGTGGATAAAGATCAATGGATCACAGTATATCCAAGTATTAAACCAACGATAATATCATATGAAGACTGGGTAAAGTTGGATTGGAAGGAAAAGAGGACAATAATGTTGTGTTCCTCAAATTCAGTATAGTTGAATCTATTAGGGGAAGCTACGATGAAGGCTTTGTTGGACAATTTAGGGAATTTGTACCAATCTAAGTCTCTTGCGAACAATTGTTTCCTACGGAAAAATTTCTATAACCTGAGGATGAAGGATGGAGACTCAATGATAGGGAATACGAATTCATTTAATACTATGGTAAGCTATTTGTTATATGTTGATACTAAAATCTGAAATAGATATAAGTTCATCAGTTTTTTTTGTTCTCTATCAGATTCGTGGGATAATCTGGTCATTGTAATAGGTAGAAATACAACTAACATTAAGTTTGATGAAATAGTCTCATCCTTGCTGTCGGAGGAGATGAGACAAAAAAATATGGAGGGATCGAATGGAGATTCATTTTTTGTACAAGGAGAGTCCCATAATAGAAAAAAAATTTATTCCTCCACTAGGAGATCTAAATCTAGAGGGAGATATAAATATCCAAGAAAACCTGTAAAGGTGTGATATAAATGAGTAAAGGAAGGGCACTTCAAAAAGATTTGTAGATATAAAACTCCTGAGAAAGGAGAGGGATGTGATGATGCCCCTTTTGTAGAGGTGAAAAACACCTCATATGAGGGTGGGGATGTGTACTTGCCTTCTTATTCAAGTACACATGTAGATCATTAGGCATGGTTGATTGACTTAGGTGCATCCTTTCACTTCATTCCCCATAAATGAGTGGTTCTACGAGTATGAGAAATATGATGGTATTGATGTCTTCTGAGGGGATTACAGGAAGGAAAAAATCATCAGAAAAGGAAAATTCGAGTTGAATTTGCAAGGTTGAATGATTATAACACTTTGTGGTGTTTTTCATATTCCTACATTGGACAAAAAATTGATTTTTGTAAGCAAGATGGATGATGCTGGTGTAAAAATAGTGTTCAAGAAGGACACCTGCAAGATGGTTCATGGAGCACTGGTATTGATGTGGGGAGTTCAGATTGGAACTCTGTACAAGTTTTTGGGTAGCACTATTATTGGTGGGTGCAACATTTATGTGGTTCTTGAAAGTGGAGCTGAAAACCATGACATTTTTGGAGAAAAGACCATGTTGATACATTAAAGGCTTGGACATATTGGAGATAAGGGCCTTCAAATACTAAATGGTAATGGTATGGTAGAAGGTATGTATAATTTCTCTTTGGATTTTGATTTTGTATGAACATTGTGTATATGGGAAGCAGAATCGGGTGAGTTTCCCCTCTGGTGCTAACAGGGTGAAATGGATATTAGAGCTTGTGCATAGAAATGTGCTTATACCTGTGTCATTTCCATAACTAGCTAAGTCTATGTACTATGTATCATTTATATATTAATTCTCAAGGAATACATGGATATATTTCCTTAGGAAGTAATATGAATTTTTTAACAAATTTAAAGAATTTAAGGCTCTTGTGGAAAACCATAAAGAGAAGAAGATAAAGGTGTTGAGGAAAAATAATGGTGGAGAGTTCTGCAAGAAGGAATTTGAAGATTTCTATAAGAAGTGTGGTATAGAATTATAGAATACTACTCCATATACACCTCAGAAAAACATATTTTTTGAAAGGCTGAACAAGACATTTGTTAGGTAAACTTGACTCAGGATAGAGTCAATGTTGACTAGGGTAAATAGTAGTGATTTTTGGGCACATGGTATTGTGCACCCATGGTTTTCAGCCCATTGTTTTGCATGTAATGGAGCCTACAAAAGGCTGGGAAGACTTCATTGTAATGTAGGCCTGGAGGCGAGTAGTGAAGGCTCACTTGGCCTGATTGGCCAGGGTTTTGGCCAATGGTTAATGAAATTTCGTTGGTTGGGTTTTGCCTTGGGTTTGGGGTTTTCCCAGATAGAAATCTGTGTTTATGTTAATTATTTGTTTATGGCCTTTTATGTTTATTTCTCTCAGTAAATTATTTATTATTTCTGTCGTAATTTCTAACAAATGGTATTAGAGCCAAATGTTGGCTTCAGAGGGACGCTTTTGTAGCAAAGGGTTTTATTGGCCTGTGAATGGAGATATTATTTGTTGCTCATTTTTAATGTATACATATGAAGGAGAACAATGCTACAGTGGTGGCAAGTGTCAAAAACAAACCTTATTATGAATTTAATTTTACAAGGAGATAGTTTGTTATAAAGGAGGAGAGCATTGGGCACAAAATGTGTCAAGAGAGGACGAGAGAGAATATGTGCATGTGGATTGATTTAATGAACCATGTATCTGAAGAGAACTCCTAGAGGACTGGCAGTTATAGAGGATGGTGACCCATGTAATTAGGTAGATGGGTTCTTTTTATATGGACATTGATGTAATATGTGCAAAGACAGTAACAATGAAACAAAAAAGAATTATTATTCTAAAGGAGTTAATTTATTACATGTAATTGGGCATACTGCTGTAAGACTTGGTATGGCATGTGTACCCCTGGGTAATCACTGGTAAATTTTGGGTTAGATCTAGGTGATAGGGGTATGTCAAGTTAACAATTACCCTAGGTAAAAAAAAATTGAGGGGGGAAGAGATAGAGTGACTGGGGTTGTCTCACTTAGAAATTTTGGCTGGATTTAGTCAAGAAACCAGAAGTCAAGTTTAAGGGGGGAATTGTTAGGTAAACTTCACTTGGGATAGAGTCAATGTTGACTAGGGTAAATAGTAGTGGTTTTGGGGCACATGGTATTGTGCACCCATGGTTTTCAGCCCATGGTATTTCATGTAATGGAGCCTATAAAAGGCTGGGAAGGCTTCATTTTAATGTAGGCCTGGAGGTGAGCGGTGAAGGCTCACTTGGCCAGATTGGCTAGGGTTTTGGCCAATGGTTAATGAAATTTCATTGGTTGGGTTTTACCTCGGATTTGGAGTTTTCCGGGATAAACATCTGTGTTTATGTTAATGATTTGTTGCTAGCATTTTATGTTTATTTCACTCAGTAAATTATTTATTATTTCTACCGTAATTTCTAATAGCATTGATGGAAAATGCAATAAGCATGTTAAGTGGTGTCGAGTTTGGACAAGAATTATGGGTAGAGGTACTGAAGACTGCATGTTACCTGGTTAAAATATCACCTTCATTAGTATCGGAGGATAAGATTGCACATGAAGTATGGATGGGTAAGAAACCATATATTTCACATCTGAGGGTATTTGGTTATGATGCATATGTACATGTTCCAAAGGAGAAAAGAACCAAGTTGGATAGTAAATATAAAAGGTGCATATTTGTTGGGTATAAGTATGGTTAAAAAGGTTATAAGATTTGGAACCTAGAAACAAGGAAGGTTGTGTACAACTGAGATGTGGTGTTTCGAGAGGTGAAATATGTTGTTAAACATGAATTCCTACCAAAGGAACCTAAGAAGATATAGTTTGAGCTAAAGGAGGAAGAATTAGACTCTACAACAGAACATGAATTAGAAGAAGAAGAGCCTAAAAATTTAGCTTTGAGAAGATCGGTTCGAGAAATCACTACAAGGAAAAGAAAATCTAGCAGATTTTTTTGAGGAACCCCTTATAAAAATACCCCATACATCCGTTTCTAGCGGAGGTTACTAGAGGAGGTTGGTGGGTGCAGGGTTTTCCAAATTTTTTCCCCTCAGTGCAGTTATCATTCAACATTGCATCGGTGCTCCTTACAAGTGAAAACACTGGTGCAAATAAAACATTGGCACACTGGACACCAATGCTTCACAACTCTTCCATGGCGGTGCATCATAAGACACTGCGCCAAAACTGAAAATGCCCGGTGTGGTATTAAGAACCTACACCGGTGCGTCTTAAAACAACGTGCCAAAACACAAACTGACCGGTGCGTTCGTAAGAAATAGCACCGATACACCTATAAAGCACATGCACTAGAAAAGGGTTAAAAAAAATATTACGGCAAAAAAAGTATATTTTTTCACTTTTTTCAGTGCTCTAGAGCTCTCAATTACTGGTGCGCTCTACAAGAGAAGGCACCAGTGTGCACAAACTCTTCCACGCCAGTGCATCATAAAACATCAGGTGAAAACAAAAGCAGACCTTTGCATTCATTTGAAATAGCACCAGTGTGCTTATAAAAAATGCGCACCGAAAAAGGTTTAAATAAATAAAAAAATTACGGCCAAAAAACCACATTTTTCACTTTTCTTATCTCAATCACCGGTGTGTTCTACAAGAGAAAGCACCGATTGCACAAAACATTGGCACGCCGGACACCATGCGCTCCATGCAGACATGCCTAGTGTGTCCTATTACTGTAAAGAACCAGGGCTTCAACACTATTCCACCTCACTGCGTCATGAAACACCGCACCAAAACTGAAACAGGTCAGTGCGGTGTTAAGTAACTGCCCCGGTGCATCATAAAACAACGTGCCAAAATGAAACAACCTGGTGCATTCTTAAGAAACCACACTGATGCACCTATAAAACCCCGACCACTAGAACAGGGTTAAATAAAAAAAATATTATAGCCAAAAAACCACATTTTTCAGTTTTCTCAGTACTCCAGAGCTCTCAAGCACCAGTGAAATTTCCCCTTCTTTGAGTGGCCCTAACATCAGTGCTCCCATTGCACCCATTTCATGCACTACTACTGTGCATTGGCCACCAAATCTCCATCTTGCATTTTGAAAAACAGTGGGCAAATTTTCTTTTGCAAATTCTATAGCCAATATACCTCCTCGATGGTGAAATGTACAGGTATTTTTCTAGTTTTTCCCTAATTAAGCTTTCTAGAGGATTAAAATTTGAGATAACCTTAAAATTAACCATTAAAAAAGGGAATAATAAATTGTCGCATGGTGTGCATGAACCGTTCTTCTCACACTGGTAAGTAGTGCTTCCTGTAAAATTTACAAGCCGCACTACAACCGGTGCTAAGGGTATCGACACCATTTCCGGGGCGGTACTGAAAGGCACCCCAAATTATTTTAAAATTTAAAAAAAATTTGCGGTGTGGTGATTTATCTGGGGGCAATGTTGAGCATGGGAATAGCAACACGGTGTGTTGATGGATATATCTTCCGCAGTGTCTGTTAGTGCACCACATTCGGCATTCCAATAGGGTCAATGGTGCAAGTGGGTAAAATACCGCACTGTTGACTATATAATTTGTCATGAAGTCGGTGTGCTAACATGACTATACGTGCTGGGGCATATATTTTAGTTGGTGTACGGCTCTTCTGACACCATATATAGTCAACGGGGCTTGAAAAAATTTCAAGTGCACTACATATGGTGTTTTTTATGTCATCTGGGGCACTGCCTCCGATGCTCTACAAAAAAAGCCGCACCAGAATCGGTGCATGACTGTTTTTGTGGCGCACCGACAGGTTTTTTTTTTTTTTCCAAAAAAAATATATATATGTATATTCCTAAATACATGTTTGATTTAATAAAAAAAATTATTTAATATGTCAATGATTCAGAGAGAAGAGGAGGAACAACAACAACAATAGGCAGAGTAGTATGACATGATTCGCCAGTGGGAGGAACAAGAGAGGGAGAGAGTTGTGTACCCTTGCCCTATTACAGGAAGTAACGAGGGGCTCCTAAGGCAGGTAGGCTTCCTCAAGTTCTATGAGGAGGCTATCTCCCTAAAGGCACATAGTTTCTTTTTGAGACATCTTATTTGCAGGTTGAATGCCCATCGACAAGCTTTCCAGGTTGGTCCTGACCAGTGGTACACACCCACTGAGGAGGATATTTATTTCATTACAGGGCTATCGAGGAGAGGGGTGTATTTACCCTCATTCCCAGAGGTTCCAGCCAGTTGTGCAGTAGGGAGTTAGTTAGTTTACTCCTAGAGATACATTGGATCAAATGTATTGTCTCCTTCATAGTTTTAGGTCCTTGGAGGTCAGCTATGTATTGGTGCATTTGGTAGACAGGACGTTCAATGCCTCTCAATTATCATTTAGACCATTTCATAAAACACTAGTGATGGGAAACGTATTAGTTTCCGCTTCTATATTATGCTGATTCTTTAGTACAAGAGCCACAAATTGTTAAGCAATATGCCATTTTTTTGCGGTAGTTTTTTATGGCCTTAGATAGATGGCATGCTCATGCACAAGGGAGGGTCAAATTCCCTTTTGCTTCAGATATGTTTTGTTTATTTTTTGAGAGGTTTCCAGAGATGAGGCCTGATTTTGGTCTGCAACATTGTAGGCCAATGTTGGATGCTCGGATGCACATGTGGGGGCAGATGATGCCCAAGAGGGGAGAGACTATGTTTCCAGCCAAGATATCGCATGATGCACTGGACTTACTATCCAGTGTTGATGAGTTGTATCCCTTCATTATGGTCCCCTGTCCATATGATGGATTAGATTGGTGAGGGTGTGCGAACATCCTCTTCACAGTGGATGAGCTGCTAGATGATAGAGGTAATATTACTATTTTATATAGTTAAATTTATTCTAGCATGTTCTTTAACTTGTTTTTATTAAATTGTGTAATGAAATTGTCTAATTATTGTTGTGTACTTGTATATATTTTGTAGAAATTGTCTCTTTTGATGGTGAGGAGATGTTGGAACCACCACATGATCCAGGTGTGGATCCTGATGACGATCAAGACATGGAAGATGGCAAGGCTCATGATCAAGAGGTCAGTGGAGAGAAACATGCTCCTCATGCTGGTGCACCGGTACCATATTTTGCTAGGCGTGGTCGACCTGATACTCGATATAGGATGGAGTTGGGCGATCAACTTAGTGCATTAATTTTTGAGGTGGGCATCAGGCTCGCTCATTATAGAGACATACAAGCTGATGATAGGCTAATATGGATGTGGAGAGGCATGATGCGTAACATGTACATCTTGATGCGGCATGTCGTAGGAGCTATGACATCTGTTACACGACTGAGGAGGACTATTTCACATTATAGCCATGGTCGAGCTGCAACACATGATGGACAGTCCATGAGAAGTTACTCATCTCATGATCATTCAACTCGCACCGCACCTAATGAGCATGAGGTTCCACTAGCATATAGAAGTCATCATGGAGATAAGACTGGACAATCGGCCATGTCCTGTCATCAGTAGCCTGTAGCATCCATCAGTACTAGTCATGATCATGAGTAGGCTAGACCATCGAGCATCGAGGCTACACCATTGACTGAGCATGCCTCCACTAGTATTGCTTATATTGATATTGTACTACCACCAGCTGATCCATCCATCAGTACTAGTCATGATCATGAGCAGGCTCGACCATCAACTATCAAGGCTGCACCATTGACTGAGCATGCCTCCACTAGTATTGCGATTGATGTTGATGTACTACCACCAGCTGATCCATGACATTTATATTGCAGTTGTATATTTTTAACATTATTCAGTTATATATATATGGTCCATGTATTTTATGTTCATGTTGTAGTTGTACTTAATTTACATGTTGGTGATCATCATGATGTGTATATTGTTAGGTCATGTTAGATAAGTTCACTTAATGTTTAGCTTGCAAATAGATGTGTATGTGATAGGATGAGTTATTTGACATGAGATGTATATATATTCGATGTTTTTGTTGTGATGATGTTAATATATAATGTTAATTTGATGATTGAATGTGTTTTTTAGTTGAATATGATGGTTGTACGATGGTTATCATGGTCGTGATGTTTATTAATTAATTTAATATTAAATGACCATGATATTTATTAAATATTATGTTGTGATTGTAATTGAAATTGAAATTTTAATTGTATGTAAAATTGTAAAACTGTATTTGTATATGTAATTGTAATTTTAATTGTAATTGTATGTAAAATATTTAATGTAAAATTTTAATTGTAATTGTAATATTTAATTAACTGTGAAATGATTGTAATTGTAATTTTAATTGTAATTGTAATTTTAATTGTAATTTGTAAAATTTTAATTGTATTACTGTGAAATGACTGTAATTGTAAAATTTTAATTCTAAATGTAATTGTATGTAAAATTAAAATTGTAGTTGTAATTCTAATCATAATTGTATGTGAAATCATGAAATTGTAATTGTAATTTTAATTTTAACTGTAATTGTATGTAAAATATTTAATGTAAAATTTTAATTGTAATTGTAATATTTCATTTATTTTGAAAAGATTGTAATTTTAATTTTAATTGTAATTGTATATATGACAAATTGTAAAATTGTAATTGTAATTCTAATTGTATGCAAAATTCTAAATGTAATTGTATGTAAAATTAAAATGGTAATTGTAATTCTAATCGCAATTGTATGTGAAATTGTAAAATTGTTATTGTAATTGTAATTGTATGTAAAATATTTGGAAAATTTTAATTGTATTAATGTGAAATTATTTTAATAGATTTTTGGCTTTTGTGATCCATCGATAAATTATGAAGAAATCTTTCGGTAATAATCACATTACAATGAACAAAGTCGATGATGAAACGCATCGACTTTGTTCATTGTAATGTGAAATTATTTTATTAAAATATTTAAATTTGTAAATTTGTAAATAACTGTAAAACAATAAATCTAGAATAGAATGAATTTTTGTAACATAATAAAGCTTAGAAAATAATGCAAATCAATTCATGTACTTTAGAATTATCAATATTTTATTATGATCTTACATAAATAAAAGAACATTATACAGTCTGGTGCGCTTATCATCATAACACGCACCGGTGCCTCTTATTACTCTGACGCACTGGTGCTTCAGAATGCTTACGCACCAGTGCGTCATAAAACACAGGCTACAACGCCAAAACAAAAACCTTGATCTTACAAACTGCCCTGGTGCGCTTATAAAACAACGTGCACTGGAACAAGGATATTCTGTAAAGTGCAGTATTGGAGCAGCGGAGGGTTGGAATCGTGGGAAAGATTTTTTCTAAGGAGATGAGGGTTTGAAAAGACGAGAGTTCGAATTTCGGCTGAGAATTTTATAGCAAAGAAAATGAGCGATTCAAATAGAAAGACAGACAAAGACACTTACAAGGATGCATATGGCTACAGAACTTGACAGAGTACAAGAGGAGTACAGGTTGAGACTGACAGAGAGCATTCGGTTGAGGCCCTCTATAGGGTTAATAGGTCCCATGATGGAGAAAGGGAGAGAAAAGTTGATGACAGAGAAATATCAATCGAGGTAGTTGATAAATCTAGGCACCATGAAGGGAAGGATTCTCATTCCCTTAAGGACAACAGAGATATATCAATGGACGTTGTTGATAGGGCTAGTAGGTCCCATGAAGGGAAATATTCTCTAGAATGCATTTAAAAGCAGCTGGGAGTATTTTTTGAGCTTGAGTTGGCTTACATAAAATTTTACCGAGAAAGCTGACGTCGCATAAAATCACATCTTCGGCTTTCAATTGAACCTAAATGGCATCTCTAACTTCTCTAAGATGTGGTCCTATGGATGAAACCAGTGAAAAGTCTACTTGTATTATAAATGGAAATCCAGTGACCATTTCTGTGGGAAGAAAAGCATAGATACCTGCAACTACCATATTTCCACATGCAAATCGGTTTCCCATTGGAAAAACTAATGTAATAGTATATTTTGGAATATATTTCCTCTGCTTAACCCTATACTCATTTTTTATGGGAAACCATTGCCTCCACATGCAATAACTACATCGTCTAGTCAAAAATCGGTCTTCTTTTGCTAACAAATGCAGAATGAAGGACTCGTTGTCATTGCTCCCAGAACATTACCCTTGTGCATATTATATGTAATAATTGCTGGCAGGACAACCGTCTATCTACAGATTATATTCTAAAACATATTGGTTGCAAATAGTTGAGTGCCAATTAGAACAGGTTCACATGCCACAATTTCCCACTTGGGCCCTATAGTATTGAATATTCACATGCCCCTGATTGCATTCTCTGCACATAATTAGTCTGGACCTCCTATAATAAACAAAATGCAATAGAAGAATAGTTATTTCCATCAAGAATTTATCCAATTCCAATTCTCAAGTTTAATTCTAATTCTAATTCTCAAGAATAAACAAAATTATAATTCTCAATTTCTGTGGTTGGAGTTCACTAAATTTTGGTATACACACCTAAAAGTAATTTCGGTGCCTTAACCGCAAATTGGTGCTACTATACATATAACCGCACCGGTGTCATTGTTACAAAAGGATGCACTGGTGCAATGCTATTAAGTGACGCACCAGTGATGAATAAACAGAAATAAAAAAAGAAAAAATCTATTTTCTTTAAGTGAAAAAAAAAGCGGAAAATTGAAAAATGGGCGGAAAAATATTTTCGAAAATCTAATTTCACAAAATAATTCTTTAAATACTAAAAAAATTTCATTATTTCATTATTTTTGCTAAAAATTTCAGCAAGATATTTCCAGGAGACATACCTGGAGCAAGAGAGCATGAGGGCATAGTGGAGCAGTGAAACATGTTCGAACATAAGTATTCAAACAATCAAAAATCAAACCTCTAGTGATTCGAACCCTGTATCATAGAATTTCAAACCATCTCGTGATTAAATTTGATTATTTTTTTTACTTTTTCTGCAGTTTTATCCATTTTTACCCTAAACCCTTCATTTTTTTTGTTTTTTCCCTTTCTTCTCCCTGTTTTTTGTGATTTCATAATTAGGGCTTTTCATTTTAGATTGACATCCAACCCACGGGACGACTTGCATAGTCGGATCCCAATCCATTCGTCCATTGCGTGAATTTTTGGAAAAACTGGATTTTTTTTTTATCCCTGCGTATCCTAGCGCACCAGTGCACTGTATTATACAGTGCACTGCACAAGTACTGTAATAAAAATTTTGAAAACAAATTTTTAAATCAGTGCGCCATATTTGAAATAGAGCATCGGTGCTCCATGTTACGAGGATAGCACCGTACGGTCTATTACAATGTTTGTGCGGTGAATTTATAATTCCCCCACATACCATATGGTCTATTATACTATTTTTGTTGTGCATTTTTTATACTACCATGCACTGACAATGGTGCGTACATCATGAAAGGCACATCGGTTTCTTGAGATTTATTTTTTACCTGAAAAGTTAACAATTTATTTATAAATATATTAATGAATGATATGGTATAGGTTTCATATTGATAAAGAAATGACTACCAAGAGATCAAGTAACAAAAATACTGATAAAACACCAAGAAAAGAAAAAAAGGCAAGTTCTTTGTAAATTCTTTATAATTTTTTTTATTTTTTAACTATCTATAAGTTTAAATAATATGTATTGTTTATTGTGTATCATGTAGAGCCATAAAATGATGAAGATCGATAAGATTATTTCTAATTTAGCACTAAAAGAGCGTAAAATCATGATGGAAAAATTGCAAAATGATGAATCAGGTGAATGAAAAAATACTATCGATCCAATATGAGTTTCTTTTTTTTAATTATCATTAATAATATACTTAAAATTTTAGATAACATGTGCAAACAGTATATTAATTCACATCTGTTTAATGTTCTATAAGGACCAAAAACTTAGAAAAGGAATGTTGTTCTAAGGAAAGAAAAAAATACAACACGCAAATGAAAATTAATTGCTCCTTAGCTCATCTGGAGTGGTGCTGGAAGTTAACGAAATAGGTCAAACTTTTACAAAAGTTTGAGGGATCTAGTGGAACGAACGTATAGATGTTCTTTCCACTTACAATACAAAAATCAATCCAATGATTCCCAGAACCAAATTTTATCTAAACTACAGGAAGAGTTTCCAAATAATTGGTCAATCAAACATGTTAAACTTTTAATAGCCAAAACATACAACAACAAAAAAGAAGGAATGAAAAAGTAATTATATTCCTTTAAATGCTTGTCTAGAATTATTTATAAATATCACTTTTGTTATATTTACTTTTCAGATATCAATATAAAAATTAAATATTTTATTGCTATGTTACATTCTCAGGAAGATTATGAAAATATCAAAAGATAAAAGAGTTGATATTAGAAATATGCCAGTAGGAATGTCCAAAAAGGTGTACAAGGAGATGGTCAAAGAAATGGACAAAATTGCATCATAGGAGGAGCCATCTCAACAACAACATGCTTCAAATGTAATATGTAATCATTGAATTTTTCGATCATTAGGTACAATAAATAAACAATTTAGCATTAAATATTAATTCTCAAGAATTTTATTGCAGAAAAGAAAAGAAAATGGGTCCCATTCAGCACATAAAACAGGATGACAAGGAAGAAAATGGTTGATATCTAAGTTTTTGAGTAATTGTTACTTCCTTATAACAACTTAACTAGATTTCATTTTTGTATTTTTTAAGTTTTTTTACAAAAATCATCATTTAATTTCTTCAAAAAGGTGCTAACATACAAAGAAGAACCATGAGACGAATTGATTGAAATTGGGTTAAATATGGGTTGTGAGTTTATGTTGGCATATCAAGAATTAATTGTGGAATTTGTAAGCATCTATCGACCTTGTTTTACTTAGCTTCGTCTCTAATTAATACAGCAAAAACATCCTTTATATTAAATATATGATTTGTTATGGGGTATAAAACTTGTAGGAAACAAAGTATGGAACTACGCCAACAGATGGAATTTTGAAAGATGGCATGGTACATGGTTTTGAAAGAATGTGTATAGTTTATGAGTCAATTGTTGCTATGGTATGTCATTTTTCTTTTCGATTTACATTGATGTATATTATTTAATATTGCAATTTTCATTATTATCACCAATGTATATACACTCATTTCAGTTTATTTTTATGTTTGTAGATGGAAGGTGAAGAAGAAGAAAACAATCAACACCATGAAAAAAACATTCCTGAAAATAACCCAAGTCATGGAAGTAGCTCTAGCAGTGACAGCAGTTGAAGCGAAGAATAATGATCACTATGTTTGGATACCAAAGCAAGACGTTGTATTTTTTGAAATATGTCTGTGAAATCAGACATTTCGTTTAATGTAATGGACATAGTGTCCCAATTGAAAGACAAAGGGATACCAATAATTGTCCCATTTTGTATGATAAACACTGTCTTATTCATATACATTATATATTATAAAATATGTTTTAATTTATTCTATTGCGCTCTCCATTGTCACTATTGCGTTCTCCATTGTCATTCTCAAATGCAATAATAAAAATTTAATTCATATGAATATTGTTATGAGATATATATGTGTCGACTTTTGATGAATAATTAATTTTAAAAAACCACAATAATTATGATATGATATAAAAAATTAATCCAAACGTCACATTCAAATGCATTAATCAGAATTTAATTAATATGAATATTGTTATAAGATGTGTCGAATTTTGATGAATAATGAATTTAAAACAATCACAATAATTTCACCGTCACAAGCGATGTTTCTAAAAAATACAAAATGAAAACCAGTGTGTGTGTATTAAGAAGCGTGTCGGTGCATTTCTATGAGCTATGAGCACCGAAAAAACACCAAAACCAATTAAAAATATTGGTTTGTTTGTACGATATGACACATCGGTGCGTTTATGTGTCTATACGCACCGGCACTGTTGTACGATCTATGGGCATAGCACAAATATCGGTACGTTTGTGTGATACTGCACACCGGGGCGTTTAAGTGTCTATAAGCACCGGTTCATTTATATAACCTATGGGCATCACACGAATACCGATACCAATTATAAATCTCGGTGCCTTTCTGTGATAATGCGATCCGGTGCGTTTCTATACGTCTATGCACCAGTGCGTTGATACGACCTATGGGCACAGCACAAATCCCAATACCAATTAGAACTGCCCTGTGCATTGTATCACCAGCACTACACCCGGTGCAGTTTTATACCTTAACCAATCGGTGCATTTTTCTTCGACTACCTCGGGGTGCCTTCTATATGTATGCACCAGTGCATTCAAGTTAGAGTAGTGCACCGATGAAAAAAACATTTGTAATAACCTCCGATTGCCCATTTTTTTTAGTTGTGTTGAATTTCCATTAAAAGCTTCGCCAAAACCTCCGTAACCATAAAAAAATGTTGTAGTAAATGTTTTTGTTAGAAAATTACATATTATGGAGCAATGCAACACATAAAATATGCAGAAAAATACAAGCACACAAAACACATAAAACCAGAGAGACACAAATATATGTGGTTCACCCAGTTTGGGCTACGTCCACCTCGAACAACCAATCCTTCCTTTCTATTATCCAGCAAAAAATGAAGAGACAAAACCTACAGTAGATCCGCTGAAATATCCTCTATTCTCTCTCACAGTCTCCCTCTCTATTTCTTGCTCCGAGAATACACACATAATAATACACAGCCACAATACAATACCCTCATATATACAAGAGGGTTGCCTTCTAGGGCAAAAAACCCTAATCTAAATAGAACTTCTACCGTAAGATCATTTGCCTAATGAATGGCCCAGATTGACTAGAAATTACTATACTTTTACAAGGAAATTTTACATCTGTTTTTAGCTTTGGGGGCGCTGCCCCCGAAAACCCCCGCCAGGGGGGGGGCTCCGAAAAGCGCTGCCGCCCCCCCTGGACCCCCACGGTAGCGATTAATTACGGGCAATGTTTCCACCCCTTTGAAGGTATAGGGGTCCAATGTTGTGATACAAAGTAACCAAGATAATCAGGCTCCACACCCAACAGTTTTTTTGAAAATTTTGGCTAATTTTATAACACTAAAAACCTCCTTTATAACCTCCACTACAGGGTCTTTTCCTTGTAGTGAATAAGGCAAACATAAAGGTATATTCCATCTTTCTTCTATCCAAATTTTGCTTTATCTATCATTGATGATGATCCTAGAACTTACAGGGAGGCAATGGATTTAAAGAATGGAAAAATATGGAAGGAGGCCATGGTTGATGAAATGGCATCCTTGCACAAAAATGAGGCATGGGATCTGGTCGAGTTTCCGGCTAGAAGTAAACCCATTGGCAGAAAATGGTTATTTAAGAAGAAGATGAATGAAAAAGGCAAGGTGGAGAAATACAAATCTTAGTTGGTAGAAAAAGGTTATTCCCAGGTGTCGAAAATTGATTTTGGTGATATTTTTTCTCTTGTTGCCAAGGTAGATTCTATTAGATTATTTTTTGATTATTTTTATCTGTTGCTCTTTCATTTTATTTTGAGGTAGAACATATGGATGTTAAGAAAACATTTCTTCATGAGGATATGGAAGAGGAGATATACATGAAGAAACCTGAAGGCTTTGCAGTGAAGGGTAAGAAAGAATTGGTATATAGGTTAAAAAAGTCCCAATATGGGTTAAAGCGGTCACCAAGAATGTGGTATAAGAAATTTGATACCTATATACGCGGACTTGGATTTACCAGAAGAAAAGAGGATCAATGCATGTATTTTAAATTAATGTTGAATGCATTATTTATTTGGTCTTGTACATGGATGATATGTTGTTGATTGGAAATGACAAAAAATCATCCAACATTTGAAGACCCAATTTTCCTCCAAATTCGACATGAAGGATCTTGGTGCTGCAAATTATATTTTGGGCATGGAAATTAAAGAAGATAGAGAAAAGAGGAAGCTATGGTTAAACCAGAGGAATTATTTCAAGAAAATATTACATAGGTTTAATATGCATGATAGTAAATCGGTGAAGGTTCCTATTCCTATAGGTGTAAAGTTATCTGTTGAATAGTTTCCCAAGAAACAAGAAGAGGAAGAGCACATGTACCATGTTCCATATGTAAGTGCAGTGGGTATCATGATGTATGCAATGTTATGTACTAGACCATACATTACACATGCAGTGAGAGTATTGACCATGTTTATGTCAGAGCTAGGGAAAGAGCATTCGACAACATTGAAGTGGGTTTTCAGATATTTGTGTGTCACTAGTGATTATGGTCAGTGATACCAAGGAATACCAAGATTGGATAGATTTTTGGACACCCATGGCTTTATTGATGCATACTGGGCTGGAGATATAGATCATATAAGATCTAGAAGTCACTATGTGCTTAACCTACTTGGAGCCACAGTTAGTTGGATAAGAAAAAGACAGAGGTTGAATACATGGTAACCTATTAGGGGAATTTTGAGGTCTCAAATGGGCCTCCTAAGGAAATTATAAAATAATAGTGGAAATAAAAAAATAATATTTGATTACATCATTAAATTTTAGAAGGAAAAAAGAAAAAACTACTTTTTCAACTCATATTTTTCAACTTATCTCCCAATTTTTTTACTCAAATTCTGAGTGAGAGTACTCATTGGATGCAGAATTTAATTCCTCATCCAAGGAGTACCCATGTTGCATAATTTTTATGTATCCTTCTACATGAAAAATGAGAAATACATGAAAAAAATGATTGCAATCACGTTTTTTCATGTATTTCTCATTTTTCATGTAGCAGTGTCCATCAAAAGTATGCAACATGGGTACTCCTTGGATGAGGAATTAAATTTTTCATCCAACGAGTACCCCCACTAAAAATTTGAGTAAAAACTTTGGGAGATAAGTTGAAAAAATAGTTTTATTATTTTATTATTTTTTAATATTTTTTCCCTTTTACTTAAAAAATGGTGAATCATCCCCTATGGTTGACATCATCATCTTAAATCCTATTGGTTCTTATAGATTTTATTTTGGTTGTACATTTTTCTTAGGAGGCCCATTTTAGACATCAAAATTCCCCTAATGACTCATGCAAGAAATGAAGTATTTTGGTTATAGAGTTTGTGTTCAATTATAGGATTGGTACAACGAGTTATAAGGGTAGAATGTGACAGCCAAAGTAAAATTTTCTTGGAAAAGAAACATTCTTATGATTCAAATAAAAATCACATTGATGTTCAATATCACTTTGTGAAGGATATGGTTGAGGAAAAAAAGGTGTTATTGGTAAAGGTAAACATGATCCGAATGGAAAATGGCATCGACACATGGTATTCATCCACCCATGTTATCCATCCACCCATGGAATTTACCCATGGTATTGTAAATGACATCGAACCATGGTATTTATTCACCTATGGTATTGTAAGTGACATATATCCATGATATTCATTCACCCATGGTATGTATCCACTGATGTTATTCATCCACACATGGAATTTACCCATGGTATTGTAAGTGGTATCCACCCATAGTATTGACCCATGGTATCGACTGACGGTATCCACCTATGGTATCAAATCATGGTATTGTAACTCAAAAAAGGCTATAAATAAGAAGCCTCACTTTGTAAAAGGATAGATTGTCCACCACAATGTAGCTTCTTACAATTATTTTCTATTTTAATAAAAATTCTTTGTGGTTTTACTTACTGTGTGTTCTCTCCTCTCTCTTTTTTTTTGGCATTCTAATTTTATGCTCTTTCTTTTCTTTTCTTTGCATGTCCCCAACGTGGTCAGGGTTTAACGAGTTAGGGCTCGATATAGTTTAACCCTTGCAAGATCAGACTCATAAGCCCCAACAACCTCCCATGGTAGAAGAAAATAAAGACGAGGGAGCAGGAGATCCTATCAAAATATTGCTCAAGGAGGCCCTCGAGAAACAAAGGAATGCAATGATGGATAACTCTGCTCGGATCCTTCAATGACTGCCCACCTATGGTGCTTCTACATTCAACAACCACTCTGGAGGTGCCACTCCCTTCAAGGTACAAGTAAACTTTGACATCCCTGTATTTGAAGGCCAAATAGATGTAGACACTGTAGATAGATGGCTGAATTTTCTGGAAGGGTATTTCTCAGTCCATGATTTCTTTGATCGAGAAAAGATTATTTTGGCTCTCCTCAAATCCACCCCCCATGTCAAAGATTGGTGGCAAACCTACTGTGAGAAAGAGGACGAAGGGGAACCCTCTCTATTCTCAGCCACACCCACTTGGAATTCGTTCCAAGACGACATCAAGGAACAATATTACCCCGTGGGGAGCTACAAGGAAAAATACATCCAATGGACCACGCTGCGGCAACAAAGGGATCAAAAAGTGCATAAACTGAAGAATTTGTTCCATACCCTGCACACAAAATTGGGTATTAAAGATTCAGAGAGACATTTGGTGGTCAAGTACCGTGGTTTTCTACACAAACACATTCAGGAGGAAATGGATTTCCACAACATTACATTGCTTGGCATGGCATATCGCTATGGCACCAAGATCGAGCAAAAATTTAAGCAGAAGAAGTGAGACTTTGGATCTGCGAATCCGAAAGGTGCCCCTGAACCAAAGAACAAGGGGCAAAGCCAAAGTAGTGTGACTCAGAACAACACCACAAATCCAAATAAGGACACATGGAAGTGGTGTAAATTTCATAATAGCCCCACTCATAGCACAAACGAGTGTCAGGCGAAACAGTCATTGGTGGCCGAATTAAAGGGACCGAAATCAGATGCATTTTCTGATCTTGAGTCAGAACCAGACAAAGGCAATGAAAAAGGGAAGCAGATCATTGATGGAAATACCAGTTCCATTTTTTCCACCACCAAGATCCAGAGGGAGGATCCAGAGGATCCTGTTAGACATGGTCCTGTCAGTCCCTTGTCAGAATCAAATTCTCCAATGTTCATTTCTCGTCATTTGCAGTCATTGATGTTACTATGGTCCAGCAAAGAGTTAAGAGTTTTAGGTCGAGGTTTTTGTTGACTTAGCCGCATGAAAGGTTCAGTTTCCATTGCTAAGTTTCCTAGTCAATAAGGCTTGAGAGTGTTTCTTCTTCAAAACACTGTTTTGAAGAAGAAATCATCAAATGTATCTTTTCACCATGTAGTTCCTCAGTTGCAAATGCTGGTTCTCCTTGCCAACGATCGATGTTAATTATCCCTGCAAGCAGACAGAGGAGTCATCATTTAAATTCAGGAAATCAGAGAAGAAAAAATTCTTGAATAGAATAACCACTAAATTTGGAGGCCAAGCTTTTTTAGCAACATCAAGCCGAGGGAGCATAGGTCATTATAATATAGCGCCACAACATTGTATATGGGTGTTCAGAATAAAGATATTAGTAGCTTTAATGGCATATTTCCTCTTCATACGTGGACAAGCGTTATAGACTGTAATATACAGACCACAAATGAATTTGCAATGCAGTCAATGGAAGCCTTGACAGCAAGCACTTGGAAAGAATCATCCAAATACCGATCCATTCTTTATTGACCACGCTAAGTATCACAAATCAAGCAATAATTGGTAAGGTTACAAGTGATACCAAACACGCTGGCAGAGGGTGTGCGCTACCCATAGAGAGGGCACGCTACCCATATGGGGCGCGCTACGCATATAACACCCCCAGCCAGTGTTAAAAACCACGGCCGCTACGCACTTGTTGCGCACTACGCATTGGGTGGGCGCGCTACCCATACAGTCTCAGAGCCAAAATTTCTTGCCTATGCGCCCAGTTTGATGTCAAAACGCCTCAATTGGCTTGCAAATAGCAGTGCGGCATTTCCTTCAGAAGCATCCTTCAGATATTGTGGTCTCCTGACATTATTTGCTTCCAGGAACGAACTACAAAAGGGATTGAAACAAAGAGATTATGGTGGAATCTGTAAAAAACGCACTGAGACAGCCACAGATGGTTGTGCTATTTTCTGGCGCACTTCACGATTTGAAATGCTGCATGAGGAAGGCATTGAATATAGTAAGCTTGCTCTCCGTGATAATGATGCCCAAATCTGTGTTCTAGAGTCAAAATACTCGGGTAACACACAGGATGGAGTCTGTAATTCTGGAAACAGTGAGAAAAAACATGGTGGAGTGAATCGTGTAGTATTCTGTAACATTCATGTATTTTTTAATCCAAAACGAGGCGAAATTAAACTTGGACAGGTCAGGGTACTGCTGGAGCAAGCACAGTGGGGAATCGTGTTCCAGTTACGCTTATAAGTGATGATGTTATGGCTACTTACGTGCAACAAGTGGAATCACAAACTGATGAACTATTGCAGCCCTATCTACAACTCTGCAATAATGGAAAGGCGGTCAGAATGCTTAGGGGAAGACCAACTCTGACAGTTGCTTGCTATGCAGTTTTTTGGCACCTTCGTTTCGCAGCCATCCTGATAGAAAGGGTGACTGGCAGAACTCTAAATTCAAAGCTGACATATTTCCACAAGCTGAAAGGTCAATGAATGCTGGCGTTAAGCTAGAGGACAATCATTCTCCTAGTCTAGACTCTGCCATCAACTTTGGTGAGACACAGCTGGTGGCCGTTAATTACCAGCAAGGCATATTTTTGTTACATCTGGCTGCAACAGCCATGCTGGTTCCATCGTTTGTGGCTTGGGGACAGAGACTTGGGATGGAACATAGTAGTCCATGGTTTCTTGATTTAGCTCTTTCACTAGACATTGTTCTTCATGGCCTTTGTGCTTGTAAAGTTGACTGCAATGTTTTATTATTTCTTTTTCCCTGCTTTTGGGGTCCTCCTGTGGAAGAGGCAGATCCTCTTGTTGGGAAATCAATCACGTCTCTTGATTTTGAAAATATCAAGAGTAAATCGCAAATTAAGATGGCTAGTGATGACAGTGATGAGCGATTTGCATCATTTGACAATTATTCAGGCACATCCTCATTGCCAAGCACGTGTATGAAGTCACAACTTGGAAGCGAACTAGAAAAGTTTGAATTGGAATTGAAACAGCTTCGGGAGATGTACAATCAAGCATATGAAGAAGTAGTCAAGGACTGGAAAGCCAAAATTAGAACGCAGAATACCTGCCACAGCAGAGGAATAAAAACCGAAAGCCCAAATTAAACAAGGATATCCAGCGTGGCAGAGAAATAGGAGCAATTTGCCTATTTTTAACTTCAGTTCCAATTAAAATCTTGTTTTTTCCTTTAATTGGTCATTAGTGGAGTGCTATTCTACCTTCAGAAAAGCTGATTGGATTTTTAGTTTTGTTTGTTTAATGATGATAAATCAGTTCCTTATTTGGGTCGATTTGTTATCCCACCTCTAGGCTTATATATTGTATGAAAAATCATTTGTAAAGGGGGGAGAATTCTGAGAGCTGTGGGAGGAAATAACCCAGCACTATCACTGTACAGTTTGACAGAGGAGTAATTGAATGGTCAGCTCTGATTTATAAGATTCCTGTGGTTTGAAGTTTAGCATAATGTATTTTCTCTATGTTTCATATGTATCTTGTAATGTTTTTCATTTCATTCATAAATCGTTTTCAGTTTGAATGCTTGAGAGTAAGAAAGGTAGCACTCAGTCATTGCTCTGCTTTGAGGAAGTGTTCAGACTTTGTGTGGCTTTCCTCTGTCTGAAAGGGATTCATACATTAATGCCCTTTTCAGCTATCTTAAACAGTCTTTCCATGCCATTTAATTTCAATTTATTTGTTAAACTTCACTCCTATCTTGCCTTATGGAATAATCTGTACCTTTGATTAAATCTCTGCTCTTGCTGTCCTTAGTCCCACACAGCCCAGAAACCCATCATTTATCAAAATACCCTTTCCTATCTCTTTACTAGCCTAAAATCAGTTCTCATTCTAGAGTCATCTCGCACCCTATTGCTCATTTTATCGAGATTGACTGGAGAGAGCCCTCTCCTGTCCTCGTAGGGCTAGCTACGAGGCTAATCTTGGTTTGATGTTGCCTCGAGTTTTTCCTTCCTCAGCCTGAGGCAGATTTGAGCGCTAACATAGTGGCGACCATACTGGGGAAGTCTTCCCCGGTAAAGGATGACAAAGTTCAGATCGGATTGCTGGTGGTGGACAGCAGTCAGGCACATGAAGGCTGAAACATTCACCCGGTGACTCCAGCTCGATCCAGAATTTCCAGTGCTGACTGATCCATTCATGCAATGGTAGGGTATGTGGAAAACCCTGCACTTTGTGAAGTTGTAAAAGAAATTAGAGATCAGTTAGCAGATTTTGAAATTAATGAAGAATTTTTCTTTGTCTTGCTTCAATGTTTGAAATCTCCATTGTTTCCTCTTGAAGCTAAAACTAGTGTCTGTGAGTTAATTGTTGAAAGAATTGAGAAGGAGATTCAGTATTTGAATGATCAAATCCAATCATATGATTTCCGAGATCCCAGAATGTTCTTGGAAACTCTTCCTCCTTCAAAACAAGAAACAATAGAGTTGCCTACAGATGTTTGCATTGACAGTGTGCAGCTGGAGGTATGTATTGCAGAGTTGGGGCAGCGAACTGAGTCTGGCTTTTGTGATCCCA
Source organism: Pinus albicaulis (assembly GCA_034641835.2). NCBI lineage: Eukaryota > Viridiplantae > Streptophyta > Pinopsida > Pinales > Pinaceae > Pinus > Pinus albicaulis. The sequence goes on along the minus strand of CM076583.1, from coordinate 227,946,125 downwards.
TTGCAACGTACATGGAAATGTTTTTAAGTTTGAAAGATAGATCAGATTGTCTTTTACATAGCCAGATTCATTACGTGCATGTGGGGCTGCCAGCAATTACATCTGTGTCCTGGTGGAAGTACTCTCAAGCAGCGTTCTTCTCAGATTTACTTGAATGGTTAACCTGGCATTACAGCATTACTTAATCCATGGAATCTGCAGAAAAGTAGGGTATATTTTGTAAATAAATAAGCAGCTAAAGGGCAGCATTTCGTTCTAGTTTCATTACAGTTTTGGTTGGAAGTTTGCTGAGTCAGTTTTTCAATCATTTCAGTCAAGTTTCAGTCCATAAATGAGTTGAAATTTCTGTGTTTTCTGTTGAAATAATGATTCCATTGCCCAATGGATGGAGGCACTATCTGCTCTTCCAAAGATCTACAGTTCTTGGCACCTCCAAGAAGCGGCAGCTGCCATCCCCATTGGAGCCAATGTTAGACACGGTCTTGTCAGTCCCTTATCAGAATCAAATTCTCCAATGTTCATTTCTCGTCATTTGCAGTCATTGATGTTACTGTGGTCCGGAAAAGATTTAAGAGTTTTAGGTCGAGGGTTTTGTTCACTTAGCCGCATGAAAGGTTCAGTTTCCATTGCTAAGTTTCCTAGTCAATAAGGCTTGAGAGTGTTTCTTCTTCAAAACACTATTTTGAAGAAGAAATCATCAAATGTATCTTTTCACCATGTAGTTCCTCAGTTGCAAATGCTGGTTCTCCTTGCCAAAGTTCGATGTTAATTATCCCTGCAAGCAGACAGAGGAGTCATCATTTAAATTTCGGAAATCAGAGAAGCAAAAATTCATGAATAGAATAACCACTAAATTTGGAGGCCAAGCTTGTTTAGCAACATCAAGCCGAGGGAGCATAGGTCGTTATAATCTAGCGCCACAACATTGTATATGGGTGTTCAGAATAAAGATATTAGCAGCTTTAATGGAATATTTCCTCTTCATACGTGGACAAGCGTTATAGACTGTAGTATACAGACCAAAAATGAATTGGCAATGCAGTCAATGGAAGCCTTGATAGCAAGCACTTGGAAAGAATCATCCAAATACCGATCCATTCTTTATTGACCACGCTAAGTATCACAAATCAAGCAATAATTGGTAAGGTTACAAGTGATACCAAACACGTTGGCAGAGGGTGTGCGCTACCCATAGAGAGGGCGCACTACCCATATGGGGTGCGCTACGCATATAACACCCCTAGCCAGTGTTAAAAACCACGGATGCTACACACTTGTTGCGCGCTACGCATTGGGTGGGCGCGCTACCCATACAGTCTCAGAGCCAAAATTTCTTGCCTTTGCGCCCAGTTTGATGTCAAAACGCCTCAATTGGCTTGCAAATAGCAGTGCGGCGTTTCCTTCAGAAGCATCCTCCAGATATTGTGGTCTCCTGACATTATTTTCTTCCAGGAAAAAACTACAAGAGGGATTGAAACAAAGAGATTATGGTGGAATCTATAAAAAACGCACTGGGACAGCCACAGATGGTTGTGCTATTTTCTGGCACACTTTACGATTTGAAATGCTGCATGAGGAAGGCATTGAATATAGTAAGCTTGCTCTCCGTGATAATGTTGCCCAAATTTGTGTTCTAGAGTCAAAATACTCGGGTAACGCACAAGATGGAGTCTGTAATTCTAGAAACAGTGAGCAAAAACATGGTTGAGTGAATCGTGTAGTAGTCTGTAACATTCATGTATTTTTTAATCTAAAACGAGGTGAAATTAAACTTGGACAGGTCAGGGTACTGCTGGAGCAAGCACAGTGGTGAATCGTGTTCCAGTTACGCTTATAAGTGATGATGTTATGGTTACTTACGTGCAACAAGTGGAATCACAAACTGATGAACTATTGCAGCCCTATCTACAACTCTGCAATAATGGAAAGGCGGTCAGAATGCTTAGGGGAAGACCAACTCTGACAGTTGGTCGCTATGCAGTTTTTTGGCGCCTTTGTTTCGCAGCCATCCTCATAGAAAGGGCGACTGGAAGAACTCTAAATTCAAAGCTGACATATTTCCACAAGTTGAAAGGTCAATGACTGCTGGCGTTAAGCTAGAGGACAATCATTCTCCTAGTCTAGACTCCGCCATCAGCTTTGGTGAGACACATCTTGAGGCCTTTAATTACCAGCAAGGCATATTTTTGTTACATCTGGCTGCAACAGCCATGCTGGTTCCATCGTTTGTGGCTTGGGGACAGAGACTTGGGATGGACCATAGTATTCCATGGTTTCTTGATTCAGCTCTTTCACTAGGCATTGTTCTTCATGGCCTTTGTGCTTGTAAAGTTGACTGCAATGTTTTATTATTTCTTTTTCCCCGCTTTTGGGGTCCTCCTGTGGAAGAGGTAGATCCTCTTGTTGGGAAATCAATCACGTCTCTTGATTTTGAAAATATCACGAGTAAATCGCAAATTAAGATGGCTAGTGACGACAGTGATGAGCGATCTGCATCATTTGACAATTATTCAGGCACATCGTCATTGCCAAGCACGTGTATGAAGTCACAACTTGGAAGCGAACTAGAAAAGTTGGAATTGGAATTGAAACAGCTTCGGGAGATGTACAGTCAAGCATATGAAGAAGCAGTCAAAGACTGGAAAGCCAAAATTAGAACGCAGAATACCTGCCACAGCAGAGGGATAAAAACTGAAAGCCCAAATTAAACAAGGATATCCAGCGTGGCAGAGAAATAGGAGAAATTTGCCTATTTTTAACTTCAGTTCCAATTAAAATCATGTTTTTGTCCTTTAATTGGTCATTAGTGGAGCGCTATTCTACCTTCAGAAAAGTTGATTGGCTTTTTAGTTTTGTTTTTTTAATGATTATAAATCAGTTCCTTATTTGGGTCGATTTTTTATCCCACCTCTAGGCTTATATATTGTATGAAAATTCATTTGTAAAGGGGGGAGAATTCTGAGAGCTGTGGGAGGAAATAACCCAGCACTATCATTGTACACTTTGACAGAGGAGTAATTGAATGGTCAGCTTTGATTTATAAGATTCCTGTGGTTTGAAGTTTAGCATAATGTATTTTCTCTATGTTTCATATGTATCTTGTAATTTTTTTCATTTCATTCATAAATCGTTTTCATTTTGAATGCTTGAGAGTAAGAAAGGTAGAACTCAGTCATTTCTCTGCTTTGAGGAAGTGTTCAGACTTTGTGTGGCTTTCCTCTGTCTGAAAGGGATTCATACATTAATGCCCTTTTCAGCTATCTTAAACAGTATTTCCATGCCATTTAATTTCAATTTATTTGTTAAACTTCACTCCTATCTTGCCTTATGGAATAATCTGTACCTTTGATTAAATCTCTGCTCTTGCTGTCCTTAGTCCCACACAGCCCAGAAACCCATCATTTATCAAAATACCCTTTCCTATCTCTTTACTAGCCTAAAATCAGTTCTCATTCTAGATTCATCTCGCACCCTATTGCTCATTTTATCGAGATTGACTGGAGAGAGCCCTCTCCTATCCTTGTAGGGATAGCTACGAGGCTGAGCTTAGTTTGATGTTGCCTCAAGTTTTTCCTTCCTAAGCCTGAGGCAGATTTGAGCGCTAACAGATCCAAAGGAGGCGGAGCCAAAAGAACCTCATAGTGAAGGGTTCTCCGCTGCAATTTATTGTTGATAGCGGAAGCCAAAAGAACCTCATTTTAGCAGAGGTCATGAAGCAGCCCGACCTATCGACCATAGCACACCCACAACCATATACCATCGGGTGGCTCCACCTAGGGAGAGATCTCCGCATCCACTAGTAGTACCGCCTTCTGTACAATATCAAGTCATGGACAGATGAGGTATTGTGTGATGTTGCTCCTCTTGATGTAGCTGACGTATTATTGGGCCAAACATACTTGTGGAGGTGACATGCTGTGTATTATTCTAGGCCTTGTGCTATTGTTATTACTTTGGGAAATAACTTGTATAGGATACCAGAGGTAGTACCGCCTCCTGTCATCTCTTTGACTACTGCAAAACAACATAGTAAGATTGTTTCCCAAACCATGAAATTTATTTTCCTTACAAATCACTCACAGGGAAAGAAGAATATTGTGGCCACAACCTTGACATAGGGCATCCATGCACGGCTGCAGTATATGAACAAAGTCATGGAGGAATATGAGGAAATTTTCTCCTCACTCACAGAGGTTCTCTACACTGTTAAGACAAGCACTCCATTGATCTGACGCGTCACGCATCGCTACCTGATGTTTCCATACCTCATGCGACTACATAGACATAATCCACACATGTACTATTTGAGGCTGATAAAGAAACCAAATTTACTAATTGCATCTTGCATGTCCGCCCACAGGTCCATGACATCTTTGACAACAAAACGTGTCTAATCTCATGGAGAATCTCAACGCAATGGGGACCATTTCTTCTTAAGGAGGGAGGAATGATCTAGGTGGATATCGGTGGCCACCCACCTATTCCATTTGGACCAGCACCATCAATTCTTGCAGCTTTTCACATTCAACACAACTTACTATTTTTAGCAGGTTTTTGGGTCCTCCACTCCCGGAGCCGTTTTGGGGCCTTAAGGATCCAGGTGGATATTGGTGGCCACCCACCTATTCCATTTGAACCCCCACCATCACTTCTTTTAGTTTTTAAGTTGCATCACAACTTACTATTTTTATTAGTTTTTTGGGTCCTGAACTTCCGGAACCGTTTTGAAGCCCGAAACAACGTTTTTTGGGCATCATCCTCTTGCTAATATGATTTTGTTCCAGAATTGATATTCAAAATAATATTTTTAGTCCTCGGATAGATATTTATAATGATTTATTATATGCGTCAAACGGAGATCGTATGCCGAAGTTACGTCCCCTGGAAGTTGAAACACTAATTTATCGAAACGGGGCCCATAGTTTTGGCGCTTCATCTCCGAGAGTTAGGTTTTTGGACATTTAAAGTTCTCCATTGTTTATCAATAATAAATAGGCCCTTGAGCCTCATTGTAACACAGTTCAGAGGTCAGTAGCTGCCACATCTCTTCTCAGAGATTCGCTACCAGCACCCTAGCTATTTTATTCCCATTATGTCTGTAAGCATATTTTTGTTATTTTATATTAATGAAATGAAGCTTTATTTCCACTGCATATCTATGTTTATGGTTATTTCTTTATTTTTTTGTGTTCCTGCATAAGTCCGGATCTGTATTCTTGAGCAATATTTTGATAGGATCTCCTACTCCCTCGTCTTTGTTTTCTTTTGCCATGGGAGGTCGTCGGAGCTTGCGAGGCTGATCTTGCAAAGGTTCAACTAGATCGAGCCCTAAATCCTTATACCCTAACCATGTTGGGGACATGCAAAGAAAAAGAAAGAAAGAGCAGACCGCTAAACTCTTCAAAAATAGAAAAAAACTGTAAGGAGCTACATTGTGGTGGACAATATGTCCTTTTACAAAGTGAGGCTTCTTATTTATAGCCTTTTTTGAGTTACAATACCATGATTAGATACCATAGGTGGATAACATGGGTTGATACCATGGGTCAATACTATGGGTGGATTCCACTTACAATACCATGGGTAAATTCCATGTGTGGATGAATACCATCGGTGGATACATACCATGGGGAATGAATATCATGGATATATGTCACTTACAATACCATGGGTGAATAAATACCATGTGTCGAGGGAAGTAGGCCCCCTACACGAGGTCCGAGGCAGGTCCCCAAGAAATTTTTTTTGGACCCTATATTAGGTGGGCGGACCTACCTATGGTTTTGTGCATGGCTTTTGCACATGGTTTTCGGCATGATGGTTTTCTGTCCATGATATTTTGTATATCCAATCAACGGAAATATGATTATTTTTTAATCCACAGTTAATGGATTGGGGTTTATGAATTCTTTGGCATCTATATATATGTATTGTAACATTGAAAGGAATATATTAAAAAATAAATCGGGTAGTCTCGGTTTTGGGATCCAGGGAAAAATATGTGTATATTTTTTCATGTTTTATTTTATCGTCGTTGTATATTTTATGTGCTAAGAATTCGTTTGTAGGTAATTTTTGTACAAGGTTGAAACCTTCAACATTCATGACCCATAGGTTGCATATCAACCAAGTGTTTGACAAAGTGTCAGTCCCAGTTGGGGATGGTCAGGTCAAGTCTCGGTTATGGTTTTTGGGTTACAATCATTGTCTTCATGTTTTTTATGAGTTTGGTAAGTTTCATAGTTTTCTGGGTAGAGGCCTAGCCCTAGAAAATAACCTCAATTCTTGTAGTCATTGGCACAACACTACCATAAAAAGGCCACAGTCGCATCGATGCAGGCCTATGGGAGTGTGTGGAAATGCATAGTCACTTAGAGGGCTTGGAAATGTTGGAAATACTGAGAGGGGGGTGAATCAGTATTTCTTTTCAATTGTTAATTTTACCAGTTAGATCACCTATATTTAGAACAAAAAATTAACAATAAGAATAAATGATTTTATTAATTTCTTCTTTACAATAAATAAAGTACAATATATGTAGGGATCCAACCCTAGATGAAGACACCAATATTCAATCTCCCAGGCTCCAAATTGTATTTTCCAAGCACCGAGTTGGACTTCCAAGGCTCCAACCTTTTCAATTATGAGGCACCAACCACAAGGGCTCCAACCTGGTCTCTTGAGGACTCATATCCTCTAGGGCTCCAACCCTATCTTCCAAGGCACCAACCTTGTCTCTATGAGGCTCCAACCTCCTGCTTCATTTCTTCAAGATATATTTGGTTATACTTACAACTCCCAAGGTGTCACCACTACTCTTCATCATACCCAAACAATTTCTCCAAGTTACCTCATGATGGCTTCATCAATGCATCATCATCTTCAACATTTTCTCCACAAGATCTTCAATATGTCTTCAAGTTACTCCAAGATAAGTCAAGGCTCTTCAAAAAAATGTCTTCAATCTGGAACCTTCTTCAAGGTCACTCCACAAAGGCTTCAATAGAGGTCTCCAAGAATTTCTAACCCTTAAAAAGGTGTCTTCAATGTTCTCATTAATATTCAATACAGTGCTACAAAAGCCCTCCAAGATGCTTTAAGGAATTATGCTTCAAAGGCTGCTTCAAAGGTCTACTTAGAACGTATCTCCAATATTTTTCATCTGCTTCAAATGTTCTTTGGTAAGGCTACATTACCAAGTTCTCTTCATGATCCTTCAACAAATATTTTTACTGTTTAAAAGACTGCAAATAGAAATCCGAACCACCTTCTATTCTTCCCATCCGAAAATCTCAGAGATGAGTATGAGAAATTTTGTCTCTGAAATGAAAAGTTTGTCCACATATTTATAGTGGTTTTCCAAATTTGAAAGGACACGTTTGTTTGGAGGGAGGTCGACATGAATGTGTGAATGTAGGTTAGTTGGAAAAAAAAATAATATTTTCCTAACTTAAAAATTCATTTTCCCTTAGGATATTTGGAGTTAATATTTGAGTGAGGGCTTGTTAGAAAGAGGGGAAAATCCTCTTTAAGATGGTATAGGATTCATTTTTAAAGGATGCCTCCAAGCTGTCCAAAACTAATTTTATTTGTGACTGATTCTGAAATATTTAGTGCAGAGGATGATTAGGACAGTATGGCTTCTCCATTGTTTGTCTTCTCCATTATTTGTCTTCTTCATCATCATAGGAACATGTAGGACATCCAAATCATCATGGTAATGTCCAAAAATGAGTGCATCACTCATATCATCACATAATGGTGCAGTGATATGTTATAGTGCAGCATTATTAGGATAAATTCAAAATAGTCTTCCAACCCTAAAATGATCTCCAACCATGATCATCATAAGTGATCATCAAGTATCATCCAAGTGTATGACATCATCATATTACATCATTGGTTAAGATCTATATCTTCAAGTTCATGCAACATTATATCAAGTACTTAGGGCTTCCTTCATTAGTGGTTTGACTTCTTCGTGACTTGACGTCTTAATTGATAGTATCCTAGTCAACCAAGAGTCATGGCATCATCACCTAGAACTAGGCTTCTCAAGAATACTAAAATCTCGGTCAATGCCACATTGACATCAATGAAAACCTTGAATAATAGGCAAGAGAGCGATTGGTGTTGTAATCCAGGAAAAAGGTATGTTTTCATAGGGGTTAGATACCTGGAGGGGTTCAATTATTCCTGTAGGTCCTTTGGTACCAAAGGGAAGTCAGTAAGGCCTTTTCATGTCAACTCCATTTCCTTAAATTCATCTAGGAGTTTAAGTCATATTTTAATGACCCTCAACTCATGTTTACACGGGAAAGTTGATAAAAGTGGGTAAATATGAGAGGAGGCGTTACACCCCTCAATGCCTAACCTCACTACCTCATCATATTTATAATTGCAAGAAACCACTCGGAAAATGTCCCAGCTATGGATTAGGCTCTAGGGCTACTCCAACATACCTCGTGGTCACGACACATGGTTAGAGGAACTATAATTCTAACCCACATAGCTTCCCAAGCCACAAACATAAATTTTTGCCTCGGTCCCTACCCATTTGGGGCAATGATGCCACAAATAGCGAGAGGGTGTCTCATCCAAAAAATATCACTGTGACCAACCAAATGCCAATTTCCACTTCTTGACACCCAAGAAGCCAATTCTAAAAATGTGAAGGCTTGGTTCTCACCCAAAAAAAAATGCCCCAAAACCCCAAAATGCTTTCCAAATATTGTCCATCAATAGGTCCCCGTGAACTTAATGAAAAATAAATCATCCCCTTCCAACAAAAACCATAAGCAGTGCAAACACCCACAAACCATTTAGCTAAGATCCCACACTACGCGATTGGGATTACAAAAAGGAACACTCTGTAGTTACCACTGAATATCTACGATAATATAGACCAGGTTTGCGAAGTGAGCTATCATGCACAGGATGGTAGTATGTGCCTACTCTATGCTAGTTTCACCACCCACACTATCTCCCATACCCTCACCATAGATAGTGTAACCAAAATCCCATCCAAATTTTATACAATTCTCCTTCCTTCTCGAGGTTTCTAAACCTTTGTTTCTTGTTGTCCTAGCATCCATCCCTACATATAACTCTTTTCATATGCACAAGTCCCATCCATGTTTGGTCGCGCTACTTTACCATGATTTTCCACCCCCATCGAGCTCTCATAAAGTTAATTTATTTCCCAAGTAACTTTAGGATAGTCTCCCACATGTTAGCCAAAATCCAATTTTGAAGATACTTATCCTAGCTAACTTTAATGCTCCCTCTTAGTGAACAAAGTGTTCTTCACCGTTCCCATATCTTCCCCAAAAAATAAAAAATTCCCTTCGTAAGAGACTTCATCTTATGCTAGCAAGAAGGATCTTTGTATAAGGAAATCTTGGCCTGGCCAATGAGGATGACATTTTACCCATGCATAGTATGGCAAGGAAAGTTAATGCAATGTCCCTTAGTTAAATAAGGAAGACCTTGTTCTTGACATGTAGTTTTAAACTTGATGCATATTACATTAATTGAATGAGGAGGAACTTACCTTATCTGGCATCAACAAAGCAGATTGTTTCCTTCTCATAAATGGTTGCAGCTAACAAGGTATATTTAATTATTTTCCCTTGAAAACAATGAGTAGCTTATCTTATATGGGGAAAACAATGTGGATTATTTTTTTTCCTTGGTCTAGTTGTATCTAGAAAATAGGACCTTTCCTGTGTTGATTTGAATTATATAAAAACAAAATTAAATGGTTGTAACACTTCATATACAAGTGAAATTCAACAATTAATGAAGATTTAATAAAAAATAAATGGATAATGCAACTTCTTTGAAAAATTAAAATTAATGAAATTGTATTAAAATGTAAAAGAAAAAAAGGAAATAAGAGAGAAAAGGACAAGGGAATGAAACTGAAAGGTAAAACTCTTTTCCTTTCCATTACCCCTAGCTTTCATATATATTCTTGCAACCTAAATCTCAAATATTCTTGTAACTTGAATCTCAAAGGAGAAGGAGCTATGTGAAATATTTGATGATGATAAATCCATGAGTTGCATTGCAATTGAATATTTTTTTCTTCACTAATCGACAACTGGGCTAGTTTCGTACTCACGTGACATGGGGTTGATTTCAGTCGCTACCACTATAATCCCTAATTTCCTATGTATTCCCCTTCCATAGAAACAAGTTAATCAAGTGGATTTGAACTTTTAACCTCCTAGTACATATCATTTCTTTTTTACAACCATCACCAATTGAGTTGCCACCGGGGGATGCAAACAAAGATTGTTGAAGTAGAGACTAAGTGATCATTCAAATGTTTCCTTTTTTATTTGGATTTATAGGGTAAATACAATGTCTATTATGTCTTCACTTTTTTGAATATTTTTTTTTTTGTGTATTGTTTAAAAAAATGTGTGTGAGTTATTCAATGTTTTTCCTATTTTAGAGATGTTGCATGTAGTTATATTAATGGTTTAATGATGAATTCCAAGCTATAATTCTAGCCATTTCGCTAAGAATTTTGTTCTCCATTAGTAATTATTAATTCCAATAGATATAAGTTATGCATAATCTATTTCACACTAAGATCTCAAGATCAATTTTTGTAATGAAATAAGTGTTGCAATTATCCAATATAGTTTCTAATTTCATTCCTAAAGAGTTACAAATGTATGATCTTGAGACCTTTGACATCCGGAGAGAAACTTGCATGCTAAATAATTCATTTCTTTGAGGTTGTATGTTTCCAATATATACCTAAGGATCTTGTACATTGTAACATAATCCCACTTGAATGTGCACTATGACTTGCTCATTCTTGAGGCCATGCAAATCCATATATGTTGTACACTTCTCTTTATCCTAGGCTATGTGTTGGTATCGAATTGTTTACTTAGATATGAGATCATTGATTGAGTGGAAGTGACTCATAACAACACAATAAGGAAAGTTTTCCTCTAATTTTATAAGGTTATATAAATTATTTGTATGATTTTTTAAGATTAGAAAGAGTTGGAATATAATATGCTTTTATCTTGACAACAACAAAGGGTTGTTTCCATATGTGAAAACTAAAACATGAGTGACCAATTAATTGTTGGCATGCTTCAAGTATGATGTATTAGAATTTCACTCTATTGGTTGTTAGAGTGTATAGGATAAGACCAAAGGTTGGATGAACCTTTGGTGTGAAAAAAAATGGCAGATGGAAACTAGAAATCAACCCCTTTGTCTAGCTTTAAATTAAAATAGTACTGAGTAGTAGGTGTTTCATTCTACTCTATTGTTGGACAAGTGGTTTTCACATTACCTATAGCCCTATAATTAGAAATTGGTTGTATAATTTTTTATTAGACATTTGTGAGAGGAATATAATTCACCAGTCAATCCAAAAGAATTAGATCCAATATCATATAGAGTTGTGATGAGGTCTCAATCTTAATAATATTGAAAGAATTAGTTTTAGTTGAGTATTAATTTGAAAAGTATTCAAATAAATTTTAATTGAGAAAATGATATGTTATTCATTGACATACAAGACAACATAATCACATTCCAATTGGAAGTGGAAAAAGGGAGCAAATGAATCTACGCTTAGAGATATATTGAGCACAAAATCCCTGGAGATTAGTTCTAAAGATAGAGCGCTACAAATTGTGATGAGAACAAAGACCTTGTAATGAAAACATTTTAGGGAGGATCCATGTTGTTGAAGCATGAGGGGAAAAATTCCCATGTTTATGGATCACAGGGTATCAAAGTAGTTTAATCCTTGACCATGACATAGCCACCAAAACATAGAAAAGAAAAGTATGCTCAAAATAGGTAAACAAAAAGAGAAATGTTGAAATACTAGTAGGCCATCATTGTGCAACTTCATGAGAGAATGGGCACTTTAATGATAAGGATTATACATTTCAATGGAGGATAATAGGGGTGGAGAAAAACTTGAGAACACTATAAGTTTGGTGTAGAATGTTCCAATAGATAGAGCATGAACTCAACATTCAACATCTCCTACAACCAACATGTAAGTGCATGTAAGACTACTTTCAATGCATTCAACAAAATATTCACGGTGATATAAAATGCAAGAGTGAAGCACTTACACATTGCTTTAGAAAATATATGCATGTCTTTTTTTGAGCATAGGAATGGAGGAATTTTGATTAAGGAATTGCAAAACCTAAATTTTTAAGATTTGATGCTCACAATAGAAAATTATTTTCTTGGAAAGAAGAAATGGATGTTAGCAAAAGAGGGTAGACAACACTTTTTTGGATTTCTTGCATGATGGTATAGTTACCAAGATACAACTGAACAAGCATAAACCATACTTTGAATTGGTTTTCATTAATGACCAAGATGGACCATCTCCAAGTTTGAGAATAGAAAAATATTGCACCCTAAAGATGGGTGTGAAGCTTGATTGAAGATTTCAAGTCTCATGGTTTCTTAGATCTACGGATAAATGCGTAAAATTTTACACTATGTGAATAAGTGAGCCAACAACCAAAGTGAGAGATAGAGCTATAGATAGAGTTGTAGCTAGGAGAAAACGTTGAGTCATGTTCCATGGCAGTGAAAAAAAATCACATTGATTGAAATATTGGTCTCGTCTAAGCTTGTGCAGATAAAAAATCCTCTCAATTGGCATCTGTGATTCAAAATACATAAAAATAAATGAATAGGCTAATACTTATGTTACACAGTAATTTGTCACCGTCCTTACCATTCCCCATCCCGCACAATGGAGGACCCATTCCGTGACCTGTGAACATTGTCATGCTTTGAAAACATCATCAATGCATCCCTCTGAGCATGAGCTTTATTTTCCCTTGAGACATATCCTTGCAAAACTCATGAAAAACAGCTCTTTTTGCATTGGCGCGGGTAGACAGTTCAGTGCTCGCGCCAATCAGGGAAATCCTGTAAAGAGGTCGCGCCACTTGGCGCTCTGTAATAGAGCAGCAATCGCGCCACCCATTTTAGGGACTGTTTTTTTAAATATGGATGGTGGAAGTTGAGTTCAAACAAACTCACAACCATTGCCTATCTTGAGTTGGGAGGTTTGGCTGCGGGAGTTCTATGGAAGGGAAGTGGTTTTGCCACCTTCCATGGAACCTTCCTTGTTGATAGGGCCAATCCCATAATAATAGGGATCCCAACTCCCTCCTTCCCCATCTATAAAAGCCTGCTTAAATCCATGGCAAGCTAGTCTTGAAGTGCTGAAGCTTTGCATCTCCCTATTCCCAAGTGCCTTTGTGCTGTAAAGAATCCCTTCTTTCCCTTAAGGCCCATTCAAGTGAGGAGACTATTGTTACGAGACTCCGGAGAGGTTTTCCCTTTCCTTGGCGAGCTTTGCGAGACGTGGACGACCGGGGACCCGTACGAAGGAGGCTGCGACGTCAGAACTTGGTTGTAACTTCTATTCATTTATTACTTAATAGATGACTATGATTATGGTTCCACTCCGTTTTCCATTATGTTAATGCGAGTAATATCTTTTCTGACCGATGTTTAGTTACGCATGCTGGTTTCTATGCTTGTATCTGTTCGTTTCTTCTATGTGCAGGTGTTCATCCGCGGAGATCGTGGAAGGATTGTGATCTGCCAGGGTTGAAGTACGGGGACACTTCTTCTTCAGATCGTAGCGTTGGAATCCAGGTAGGCTTCTATCCCTAGCTCTTTCATTCGTAACTAGGAGCTTGCGTCATAACATTGTTTGTTTGTTGCTAGACCCCTGCTGGGCTAGTAGGGATCGCCTCTGTCCGCAGAGGGGATTTACCTCCTCAACAAATTGGCGACTCCGCTGGGGAGATCGTCCGGTCTTCATTGTCTCGTTTATGTTGGTTCGCTTTGATCGTTTTTCCTTGCTTGATGAACCTTCTGGGTTGGATTCTTTCATTGTTTTAGCTGCTTGGTTTTCTTAGATTGTATTGGTCTGCTTCTGGAAGTAGCTTGTTTTTAATTTTTGTTGAGAAACTCGAATGGCGCGGTTTTTAACCCGACAGTCGCGCCACTTGGCGCGTGTTGCCCTTGTCTAGCCCGCGCCAATTGGCTTCTGGTGATAGTTTCCAGCTCACAGTCGCGCCACCCCTATGAGTTTTTAGAGTTTCTTCATTTTTTGGCTCTTTGGATCTGATCAATACTTTTCTTCTTGATTTTCTGACTGTCTGAGTCTGTTGGAGTCTTGTTTGGCTGGAATTCACCTCTGTCCTTGGGTTGTTTGCTTCTATCTACCGATTTCACATTTTGAGCCCTAGGGCATCTAGTGGCTTAGTGTATCGAGCCCTCCTTGGGAATTTAGGTGTCTTGATTGTCCTGTCAACTTGTTAATTAAATCTCCATGCTCTCTTAACAGTCTTTGATTGATTTGTTGCGTTTTTTGGGTGATTGTCCAATCCTTCATTCGAAATTCGTTTGCCTTCCTTTGGACCTAGATCACACGGTCCATCGGAAGCTTTTGAGTCTTTCTTTGCTTTGAGAGACTTTGGGTCGATTTGGGGATCTGATTGCTTGCATTGATTGAGTGAATTTTGTTTGTTTCGCTCTTTTGAATATCATCTCTCAAATTGTTCCTTTTGTTTTCAGTGCACATTAGCCATTAAACATTGAAAACCAAAAAAAAATCTCTTTTGTTTTGATTAATTAGTGCAAATTGTGATCTTTTCCATATCGCTAGTGATTAGTGTTTGAATGAAAAGTGTTCAATTGCATTAGTTGCATTAGAGACATTGTTGTTTGTATTCCATTCATTTCGTTTGCATAAAAGCTCTCAACTCTTATTTAACTAGTTTTCATCGAACGAAATGTTGCACTGTGGCATATAGTTTGCATCTAGGAGTCTTTCGAGACACTACATACGATAGGGCCTGGAAATTGAAACTTAATTGAAGATCAACTGTAAAATTTATTCAATTAACCTAAGGCAACATTGGAACTTAACGAAATACATTTAGAAGGTCTAGGCTAGAGACGTGTTCCGGCGTCGTTAAACCTAGCAGCTGTCGTTCGCTTGTTGGCTTTAGACAACGCTAGTACGGACTTGCGCTCCCCGTACCGTCGCGTATATAAAGGGAGACCCCTCTAGGTTTTCAATCCTTTATCCACCAGAAGCCGAGTCTGCCGCCCTATACCCGTGATACACCGAACACAGCATTCGGGGAGACTACCTGCACGTACGGAAAGTCCTTGGTCGATTTCTGTTTCATTTTTGAAACCAAGGTGTATATTGCAGTTCACGGATATTTGGTACACCCTTTGTGCCTTGTTTTTCCTGAGCAGTCATTTGGTCTTTTCTGACTCCCTAAACTTGAAAAGACCGTCAAGCGCTTGTCCTTTCACGCTTGTGTCAACTCTGAAAGAGATAGAGTCATCTTTTATCATTTCTCGACTCTTAAAATATGAAACGGTAGAATGTCTTACTTTCCAATGTGGTAAAATTAATCGCCCACGATTACACACCCATTTAGACATTGCTTGTTGACCGTTTGATCGTGTGTCTTAACTCGTTTCCAGCCCGTGTGTGCTTTTGAGTTTTTATGGCAACTTTTTCAGAGTTCACCAACCAAGGAATCCCCTCAGAAGGGAATCCTGGTCATTTTCCTCCTTTCGGAAATGTTGGTGCTCCTTACATGGCGACGTTGTCCCTTCCTGGGTTAACTGTTGGGTTGCCTGTTTGGTTGTTCTCAACCTCTGTTGTCCCGAATGTCTCCACTACTGTTCAATCAGTTCCTCCGACGGAACAACATCATGTTGATTCCAAGGTGGACCTCTCCCCTTCTTCGCCTGTTTCTGCGCCCTCCTCGTCCACTTCGCCTGGTGAAAGTCTGGATTCAAGTAACCAGGTGGCTAAGAAGAAGAAAAAGAAGACAAAGAAGAAGAAGTCTGATAAGCGAGAGGCTAAATGTACAGCTACTGTCCCTAAGGAATCTCCTCTTGATAGTCCTTCCAACCCTCCTCGGAAAGTCAAGTTCCCGTGCATGTTGTGCACGGGAGACCATTTGCTTCGAGACTGCCTTGGCATTCCCAAGGTGCTCGAAACATGGTCTGACGGCCGACCGTCGTTGCCTTTGACTTCCGGGAGCCAGGTTGGGGGCACGTATTCAACTGGTACTGATAAGACTCCTAAGAAGCAGGGTAAGATCACCAATCCCTGCAAGTTGTGTGAAGGGCACCATGCCATTCACCTTTGTCCTTATATGGATGAAGCCAAGCTAGTTTTGGACAACTCGACCGGTTCTACACCACGCCTTCCACCTGGTTATAATCGGCTTTCTTTGAGTCCTTCGCCAGTTGATCTTACGATTGGTCAAGAGTCATCCTTGGTCGATCCCACTCCCCCAGAAATTCAAATTCATGAATC
Organism: Pinus albicaulis; assembly: GCA_034641835.2. Lineage (NCBI taxonomy): Eukaryota > Viridiplantae > Streptophyta > Pinopsida > Pinales > Pinaceae > Pinus > Pinus albicaulis. Next base: position 227,929,741 of record CM076583.1, on the reverse strand, counting down.
CGTCCCTGACCAACCATTGGTCGTAGGATCGGTTGAACTGGCCCCGTCCGCGGTGCACCAGGTCTTTTCTGTCGAGAGTGGATCTCACACCCCTCATGTCCTTCTGGTCTCTTTAGATTCTTCAGACTTGGAGAAAGATTCTCCTGTCCCTGTACTTCAAGAAGTTGCTCCTCCGCCTCCCAAGATGGAGGCTATGGAGGATATTCCTCCCGCCTTCGAGATGGAGGTCATGGAGGAGGCTTCTGCTTCCATAACATCAGGGGAAGACCTTCGCTTGTCGATGGTAGCCCCTCTGAGTAGTTTGGTCGCTTCCTTTGACTGGAATCGATTTGCAGGATTTCGCCTTCCGTCTTATGTGCCTTTCGAGATCACAGTACAGGCTCTTGGTCTGGTTGTACCCAACACCATTATAGACGAAGGTGCCTCTGTTAGTATTCTGTCTTCAACTACCTGGAAAGCTTTCGGTTCGCCGCCGCTTGCGCCCGTTACGCAGAATCTGTTGACATTCAATAGAAGAATGAGTCAACCGTTGGGGATCCTTCCAAGGTTACCTGTTACTTTGGGAGGCAAAACCGTCCATATGGACGTGATGGTCGTTCCAGGCCCCTTGGATTTCAATCTGCTGTTGGGGCGCGATTACACCTATGCCATGGGAGCGCTTGTCTCCTCCCTCTTTCGCGTGATGTGCTTTCCACATGAAGGACGGATCGTGACCATTGATCAGCTTTCGTTCTTTGGTCCTAATATGGCATCTGGTCCGCCATCACCCCCTCCTGGTTTCTATCCACCCGTTGTATCTGCTCCACCGCAGGTCAACTATGTGGCCACCTACCCCGTGCCTGTGCTCAGTGATGATACCGTTGTGCATAATGTGCTGGGGGCATTGGGTCCTGACTTCCAGGATGTTTCCCTTCCATCAAGAGTGGAACTCTTGGAAGCACCACCTTCTTGTTCATTTTGATGTAAGCCGGTCAACGGAGCATAGTTTGTCTTCTTGTGTCAAGCTCCTTAAAAAATGAAACAAGGGTGCTTGGAGCAGAGTTCCCTGTCTTGTGTCAAGCTCCTTAAAAAATGAAACAAGGTCGTCGGAGCATAGTTCCTTGTCTTGTGTCAAGCTCCTTAAAAAATGAAACAAGGTTTGTCGGAGCACAGTTCCTGGTCTTGTGTCAAGCTCCCTAAACCATGAAACAAGGTGTTTGAGGATAGTTCTTTTAATGTGTCAACGTCGTTAAAATAATGAAACACGTTCCCGTTCAATTCGAGTCTTTGTTTAGATCTCGTAAAATCCCAGTCGAGTCTTTCTCTTGATCTCGTCACTTGAACCTTCACTCCATCTGCCTTTCATATGGACTGAAGCTTGGGGGGCATGTACCTCAAATTGAGTCACCATGCTGGGGGCATGCTTATCTTTTCAAGCATAGTTTATGTCCGTTTCAAGCTTGTGTAAAAATGAAACCGGTTTCAAGCATAGTTTATCTTTGTTTCAAGCTTGTGTAAAAATGAAACCTTGCCCATTTTACCTCTTGTGATGGTCATTTTATCAGCCTGTTTTTACCAGATGAGCCTTGGTTTTCTCACACCATTGTCACTATCTTCTTGGCCGATCATATGCCTTCACTTGGTTGTTTTACCCTTTCCTGAGGAACCGCTGCTATGAGTGGTCTTGTTAGCCAGCCTCTTAACCTTCAAGTTCTGAGTAGTTCCACCATTACCGGAACCAGTTGCTACCCTTTATACCACTCGTTCCTCCAGGTGGAGTCATCTTTCAGCTCTTTTCTGACTCTTTAAACATGAAAAGATCGCCGAGGCCCTTGTCGTTTCGATCTCGTTAAAATGGACACGAATCGACATCTACCCAGTATAAGTTTAACCCTTTTTCGGGCTAGGATGGATCGATTACGAAAAAGGAATACCCTAGCCTATCGCGACTAGGAGGTTTTCCTGGATATTGTTTTCTACCTTTTCGGATCTGGGGAACTATTTACGAAAAGGGACCTGTGGAGTTTTTCCCGATTGCCTTTTTCAAACCCCTGAAACATGAGCACGTGAGTTCTTCCTCTTTGTCGAATTTCAGACTCGTTAAACTCGATGACATTGGAAACCTTGATTTGGACGTTATCCCAGTTTCTCCGCATTCCTGGGACCTTGCCAAATGCACTAAGATGTGTGATTTCGCTCGGGCGTGCTCTATACCGCGGCGACATGCTATCCATCGTTTGATACAAAAAATAATTGGGGTACTCGCCGTAAATGGTGGGGGCAAATGAACCACCGTTGTCAAACAGATGTCGCTCTTGAACATGGCACTTGTCCGCATTCGTGTCGGGTTGGGGACATCTCATCTCGTTGCTTCACTTTGCTTCCATGGGTTTGGGTAATCTCTTTTGACCTCTCATCTGTTCACTGCCTCGTCGCCATGACCTTTGATCCGTTGATGTCAAATACTGCCAAGTCCATTGTCGTGCCGTTCGTATGTTCAAGAGAAGTTGGCCTATGCAAATATCAACCTTCCTCTGTTTCTCATATGGTCCTAATTCACAACAAAAAATTATGTTCCTCTGTCTCGTGTCGATGATGTGGGAATCATTATGGCCCACCTTCGATCAAGGTCACTTCCTGTCGACTTCAACTCATTATCCGGGAAGTTGGTCTAGAGACTCCTTATGGTACCTTGGAGCCTGCATGCCTCAATGGCAGGTTCGTCGCGTTCGACGTGAGGTTTACATTATTGACCTCCGATCGAGTGATTCTGCGGGTGTTCGACGTCAACTCATTTATTCGCACGCCGTAGATTGTACCTGTAGTACCTTGAGGACCATTGTCATTATTGGTAGTTTCTCTCGTGTCTGTTAACAATTTTCATCATTGGCTGGTAATCGGACGATGTTCTTGCATGTTCGACTTCAGCTCACATATTCACATGCTTGAACTTTTACTTTGTTGGGTCGAGATGGAGCGCAAGACCCTGGATTGTGTCTGTTGTAATCCAGGCTGCGATTGTGGATTATTATCATTATGTACACGACTCACTGATTGGATGGCTGCGACCATACCTGAGTCTATTTGTTTGATCTTAGTTGGATGGCTGCGCCCATACCCTGGATCCGGATTATAGCATACTCTGTTTCGGATGGCTGCGTCCATACTATATATATACATCATGTACTTGAGATATCAGTTGTATCTTTCTGCGCAGGTTTCCCGACGGCGGGCCTTCAATTGAACATGTTCTCGTAAAGCATTTCACCCCTCTCGCTCTCGGGCCTCATACTTTAAAGGGCATCTGTTACACAATAATTTGTCACCGTCCTTACCATTCCCCATCCCGCACAATGGAGGACCCATTCCGTGACCTGTGGACATTGTCATGCTTTGAAAACATCATCAATGCATCCCTCTGAGCATGAGCTTTATTTTCCCTTGAGACATCTCCTTGCAAAAATCATAAAAAACATCCCTTTTTGCATTGGCGCGGGCAGTCAGTTCAGGACTCGCGCCACTGAGGAAAATCCTACACAGAGGTCGCGCCACTTGGCGCTCTGTCATAGAGCAGCAATCGCGCCACCCATTTTAGGGACTGTTTTTTAAATATGGATGGCGGAAGTTGAGTTCAAACAAACTCATAACCATTGCCTATCTTGAGTTGGGAGGTTTGGCTGCGGGAGTTCTATGGAAGGGAAGTGGTTTTGCCACCTTCCATGGAACCTTCTTTGTTGATAGGGCCAATCCCATAATAATAGGGATCCCAACTCCCTCCTTCCCCATCTATAAAAGCCTGCTCAAATCCATGGCAAGCTAGTCTTGAAGTGCTGAAGCGTTGCATCTCCCTATTCCCAAGTGCCTTTGTGCTGTAAAGAATCCCTTCTTTCCCTTAAGGCCCATTCAAGTGAGGAGACTATTGTTACGAGACTCCGGAGAGGTTTTCCCTTTCCTTGGTGAGCTTTGCGAGACGTGGACGACCGGGGACCCGTACGAAGGAGGCTGCGACGTCAGAACTTGGTTGTAACTTCTATTCGTTTATTACTTAATAGATGACTATGATTATGGTTCCACTCCGTTTTCCATTATGTTAATGCGAGTAATATCTTTTCTGACCGATGTTTAGTTACGCATGCTGGTTTCTATGCTTGTATCTGTTCGTTTCTTCTATGTGCAGGTGTTCATCCGCGGAGATCGTGGAAGGATCGTGATCTGCCAGGGCTGAAGGACGGGGACATCTCTTCCGCAGATTGTAGCGTTGGAATCCAGGTAGGCTTCTATCCCTAGCTCTTTCATTCGTAACTAGGAGCTTGCGTCATAGCATTGTTTGTTTGTTGCTAGACCCCTGCTGGGCTAGTAGGGATCGCCTCTGTCCACAGAGGGGATTTACCTCCTCAACAACTTAGTAGACCAGTGAAATTTGACGATTAATGAAGGTTTATGTGGGAAAAAAAAATATAACGCAAGTTATTAGAATATAAATGAAAGAAAATGGGAAAAAATAATAAATGTAAAAGAAAAAAGGAAATAGAAAATAAAAATAGAGAGACAAGGGAAACAGATTTTTTTTCTCTTGGCCTTACCACTACCCTAGCTATCCCATATCTTCTTTCATCTTGACTCTCAAAGGGTATTTTGGCCAAGGGGAGATAATGAAAAGGAGGAGTTGTGTAAATTGTCGAATGGCCATAGAGACATGTGTTGCATTATAACCAAAGATTGTCAAAATAGAGATTGAGAAACCATTTAAATGTTTTTATTCCCATTTAGTTTTCCAAGATTCTTGAACGATTCTAATATTTCTCTATGTTCATAAAAATATCCATGTGTGATTTATATGGTGTTTTATCGCTAATAGAAATTCTATGTGTAGTCATATTAAAGGTGAATTCCCAACAATAATTTTAGTTTTTTTGCCCTAGGAAAACACACAACTTTATTCATATTGAACAAATATACATATTGTAGATGCTAAAAAGCATATGTGAAAAAACAGTCAATATTGGAAGCCAAGATCAAAAGAACTCATCAATGAGTTTAAAAATGACTAATACCTTCTCCCTTTATTTTTTTTCCACTTTCCTCCAACAATTTCAGTTGGAAGTGGAAGATACAATAGTCATTTGAGTTTTTGTTACATTTGGAGGAGATTCTTTATCAGAATTTGAGCTTTTGGATGCATGAGTTCTTTTGGTATTGTTAGTAACCTATAAATATAGGATTCATAATTTTGACTTGACTGATGGTAGTCTTGTAAATATGTACAAATTTTGCTTTTTGCATGTTATTTTCCCTTATTTTGTAAAAAAATAAAAAAATCAAAAATAAAAAAGAGAGTAATAAGTACTAAAAGAAAAATCAAAGGACTTAGAAAAAATAATATACCCCAAAAGAAAAAAGATGAATAAAACATGAAAGTGTGCTAGTCTAAATGCCACTACTTTTACTTTTTCTAGTTGATTATGGTAGAGTGCCAATAAATGCCATAATCTATGATGAGTTGAACAATTTAATCTTGAGTTGTCATCTTTCAATTTCTAATGTTGTAGATAGTGAATAAAGAATTGTCATACAGTTTAATAATGACAATTCAATAGTTAGGTAGAGAATGAAAGAATCCAACAGTTTAATCTGGATTCTTAGATGAAATAAGTATAGAATTAGATATTTTACTGCTTTCAAAAAGAATAAAATGTTGTAAGGTTGATAGCTCAAATGCACCTGATTAAAATAGAAGAAAAAAATGTGAGAAGGTATGACTGGGTAGGTAGAAGAAGGTGGGAAACATCATTGTAAATATCTTTCACCAGGCTATAAATAACTAAAATCCCTCCCCATAGAAATTTGATATTCTAGACTATTAGTCAAAGAGGCTCAAGGTATTTCATTAACTTCTGTTGGGACCGTACCCAAGGCTCAATGAATGATTAGTTGAAAATGTTAAGTTTCTATATTAATCCCAGAAATTCGCATCATTTACCCTTCATGTACTCATCACCATTTAATTTCATAAGTGAGAACTCTTTTCTTACTTAAATGTTACATAAAGGCCCATTTGATTAACTTCTCCATTTTAAAAAGCATAAAACCCTCAAAAAACATGATATACTAAATAAAAGTGAATGAGTTATGAAAGCCAAACTTTATTCTAATTTTCACTTTTCTTAGTTTTATTTAGGAATTTTTGAGTATTCATTGTACCTTTTCATATTAAAATTTAACTTATTTTATTAACTCCCTATAAAATATCCTAGTCCTATTAATATAACTCCTTTTAATTTAATATCCCCAAAAAACCCCTTATTATATGCTTTTTATATCAAAGATATTACTCACATGTTGAAAAAACATCCCAAAATTATCCGTTTGATATAAAACTACCCATAATAAAATATCCTCGCTCCCCTATAGTTTTATAACTTTAAATAAATCTAAAACTATATAATATAATTAAATTTTCAAAAGGCGCATTTTATTTACATACTCCGTATTTAAAATAACGTAGAAAAAATACTTATACTCCCGTTCCCACATTATCTTTACCTAAAGTTATAGTTTTGACCTTAACCCTCTTTGCCCGCTATATACCCCTATACCAAAGTTTAAATCTTGGTTAAAAACCTTTATTAACCTACCCATTCTATGTATAAACTACTTTTATACATTAAATTCATCAATTAACCCAGCGCCCTCGTGCCCATCCTCAATCCTCTGATCATTTTTATAATCATAATCTGACGATTCGCACTGAGCGCGATCAACTGGCCTCTAGCCTCACCATTTCTCATTGCATTGATTTGAAACTATTGATCATCACTTACCAAATCAATGGCACATATCAAAAAGCCCAGTCCCACCTTGTTTCCCCGTAGCTTACCAAGTCATGCTGACCGTTCACATCGTCTTTCAAGATCCAACGACGCAGATTGTGTATCGCACGACAAAAGTAATTGTTCAAATTTTGAAAAAAGTTTCGTGATAAAATATATTTTCACAAACCACCCACGACTATGTGTCTCTATTTCATTTGATCGCGTTCCAAAAGTTAAATACCACTTACAGCCTAAAATCCACGCGATACCGCTAAATGGTTTTTGCATTCAAAGCAAAACTGCTCACACCATTGACTGTGACCTGCCATCAATGAAGTGCAAATTAATAAAATCTAAGGTCAAGACAACCTCTTGCAATGATATTTAACTTTTCTAAATTCATTGCTAACAACATGAACTATCAGTTGACCAAGTTGTCCGAGGAAGGAGTGTTTAAATATTCATCCTATATATTTCACCTCTTCCTATTTTTCCAAGAAGAACAATTTCCAATTGTATTGTAGAAGATGGATGTTGAAGGTAAACCTCTTTCAGTGATATTCTAGACTTCTTTACTCTGAATATATGGAAATGAATTCAGCTACAAGGACTTCACATATTTTTTTATAAGACCAACCATGAGTTTATTGAACAAGATAGAGAAACCAAGGGTTATTGAGGAAATAAAGAAAATTCTAAAATTATCTGAAAATTGCAAAGTAGGTGATTGGTATCTATATGAAAACCACACATAAATAACGATATTTGGAGCAAACCTGGCCCCTTATAAATTGCCCAAATTTCTAACTATCAGGGTTTTTTCTTTAGACTACTTGAGACAAATTTTGAATGTTGATGCAGTGAATTTTATGGTTTCCAAAAAGAAGACATAGTTTAAGCTCAAAAATCAAATAGGTCCCTGCATAGTAAACAAAATATATGCCTTGAAAGAAATAGTCAGCAAATTGTCAAAATTCAAGTTCCAAGAAAGCTTTTATTGGAACTATGATCCTGAAGGCATTTTGAGTAACATAAGGGTCAAATGTAAAGTAACACCATTATTTCATGAGTCCAGACCAGAAATTGAAAAATATGCAAATCAAATGGAATGGGTAGAAACTACATTGATTGATCCTTCTACCAATACAGAGAAGGAGAGACAAACAAACAATTCATAGGCAATAAAAATTACTGAGTAGATAGAAGCTTCAAACAAAAGGACCAGGAATGAAGAAGGATATATAGTAGAAACCATTGCAGAAAATAAGTTCAAAATTATTTACAACAAAAGGGCAAAAATCACTGATGCTGAGAAAAACAAAGCTATTGAAATAAATTATGATCAGTGGTTAGACAATGATTAAGCCACTATAATTGTGAATGAGACCCTAGCATAACTTCAGAAAGATCAGATTTCAACACAGGAACAGGACAGAGAAATAGTGGAAATGTAGGTAAATTCAGAAGTTCCCTCTTCCTCCAAAACAACAGAAGAGACAGATTCTGATATTCAAAAGAAATACAAACAAATCAGAGAAAGAAATGAGGAAATTAAGAATGAGGTTTATATTAAATTCCTTAAAGAAAAGCTAGGAAATAAAGATAGATTTCTTACTGCTTTTGATTACTCCACCAACAAGATGATCATGTCATTTCTGAAACCCACAATTGTAGATCCAAAATCAATTGCTGATTATACTGAAATAGATGTAGAGATCGACACTGATACCATACATGAATTAGATCAGATTGAATTCCACAGAAGTACCACTGAAATTCTTTATTCAAAAGTGGTTAACGAAACTATGAGTGCTACCATGCTTCAAAAGACTGTATATAATTTACAAACTCAAACGAAATTAGATAAAGCATCTCTTCATGCTAAGGATTTGAGGATCAAGTTCTTAGAAGATTTGGTGATAAAAAATGGAGTGGATCCCTCCAATATTGAAGTTGCTAAAACTCTCATAAGGAAAAAGAATGAAGATATTGTTGCCCTAAGAAAGCAACTTAAACTTCCACAGAGTGAGCATCCATAGGAAAAGGTAATTCTTCAATAGCAGAAAGCAAAGGATGAGACTATGCAGCTAGTCCTGAAGATGACAACCCAAATCAAAGAAATGGATAATCAGATAGAAACTCTGATGAAGGAAAATGAAACAATGAAAAGAGAAAATAAGTCTCCATTCCTAGAGTCATTCTAACTGTCAGTACTGTTGTTCCTTCTACACTGGCAGAGCATTTGTCACCAAAAGGAGTAATGGCAACTGTAGTGTCAATAAAATCTATAGATACCTCTGCCATTGTATCATCTACATCACATGTACAACAAGTAAGAAGTACAGAAGACCTAGTTAAATCTATGGAAGAAATGTCCCTTAAGAACACTGAGATCAATAACTTAAAGAAAACAAATAAAGATCTCGAATCCTCATACAAGAATGCTTTGATAACATCTAAGGGACATGAACAAAGATCAAACAGACTTCAAGAACAGGTAAAGATTCTACAGCAACAGGTCAATCTCATTGAATAGGTAAAATATATCAAAAGCTATCTTTGGAATAACATAATTCAAGGAATACATCTACAATGGCCTTCCATTCAAATCATTTATGAACAGAGAGTTCTATTCAAAGCAGCACAAGTAGAAATTCAGCAAACAAAAGAGGAGCTTGCCGATAAGCCATCTGAAGCTTTAAATCTGATTACATTTCTAAACAGTAAAAATAGAGAAGAACTTGAAGAACTGAAAATTCATGATAGGACTCAAACCATACTACAAATCAAAAGGGTCGTAAGTAAAAGGAATATAATGAACAGTTTGGAGGAAAGATGCAAAGACATGAAATTTTCAGTAACAAAGTTCTTATCCAAATACACTATATTAGCACAAGTAGGCCTTCCACACATTCATGGCTTCAATGAAAAACTAATGGTTCAGACAGATTATGAAAATAATATCAGAGCATATGCCAAAGAACAGGTGAACAAGCCTCTGCCACCAGGTTCCCCAAATGGTAAATTTATCTTAGAGTACTTTGAGAACTTATTTTTTATTCAAAATGAAATTAAGAACATCTTCATTGTCAAGGAAAACTTTGCAAAGTACATTGAGGCTGATGAAAGCTACAGAAAACTTAAAATCCTGAAAATACCAAGTGATCAGCAATGGCAGGAATTAACTGATTTGTTATAACATCATGCAAACAGAGCAGAACAAATGCAGTCATATTTTTCATTTTTATAGTTATCAAAGGGTAAAATTTTGCAGTGAAAGTGTTTCAGGAGAAAGAGTAGAGTCAAAGAGTATTCGGGAATAAAATAGTGAAATCAATGTTTACTGTGGTAATTCTACATTTTACAATAGTAAAGTTAAAAAGTGGCAACGTGAAAGAGTATTAGAGGTGAAGCACAGGTTAAAGAATGTAAATTGGAAAGATTGTCTTCCAAGCTATCTTCTAAAAAGATATTGTTTTCAAGTGCTAGCAAGCATCTACAACAAAGCAACAAACCAATTTTGATAAGATAAATCAGTTCTATTTTCCTTGACAAGAGGATAGATTACCAGTTTATTTTGCAGCTGTCCCTCTTTTTTATGTAATAATCTTCATTTTTTCCTAAAGATATTCCTACATGTCTCTCAGATATTTTGTAATAATTTTGTATAAATACTTCACCCTTCGAAGTATTTAGGGTGGAATAAAATTTGTCAAGACTACTATAGACATTTTTGCTGAATACATTGGAGTTTGTGTGAGTTGATTTGTAAAGTAGCAGACTAGAACTAAATCAAACAGACATCATAACTAAAGATTCTTGTGCTGATCAGATAAGTCAAGTATTTTCCTATTTTCACTGATTATCTTTCTAAGTTCCAGACATACATTTACATGTTTTCTATCTTGAATGATTGACTAGGAGGATTTATGCAGGATTAGTGTCAAAAGCTCCCTGTTTTTTACTAGTTAATGATTGATATGTTTTCTGCTAATAACTGGACTTAAGAATTCTTAAATGGTCTTAGTCCCTATTTGACCCCTTTCTTTCATCTTCATTTATATAACTTAAGGATCTTTCATTTCCCTTTTGTTCAGATCTTGCCATTTCATCAAAAAGCCTATTTCCAAACCCTTTGAAGGTCATCAACACTGCCCTTAGTACATTTTCTCTTTTGACCTTATTTCCTACCTCTGCTTGCCAAGAAATTTGACTCCATAGCCCAATGGTCTGGTAGATCCCTCTGTGGTTTACCATGAAGTACCTTTTATTCCCACCAAACATTCAAAACAAACCAATTGTCCAATCATATCTAGCCTAAAATCTTATAACAAAAATCAAGCTAAATCTTGAGGAGAGATCCCTCTCCAGAATTTAGGAAGGCTAGATCCTAGATTTGAAAAGAGGTTCTTGGTTACCCCTAGTTTTCTTTAACTATAAATTAAAATCCCATGACCTAAGAAATTACTAGCGTGATAACAGGTACCACTACATTCTTTTTCACATGGGATTTTCTCTACCTTCTTCTAATGTATGGAAGGCATGGGAAATATATTTAAATTATGCTCTTCTTCATTCTTTTGTGTGGATTATCTGGGCTTCTGGACATTTTAGTTGGTAGTTTTTTTGAGATTTCTACCTCTGCTACTTTCTCTTCTTGGGGTTCAGAGAATTTCCATCCTTTTGGTTATTAATCTTGTCTCTTTTTCTTTATTGGATCTTTTTTTTCTTGTGGACACATGTTTTGGAGGTGACCAATTTGTAATGACATATGGCAGCAGAATTTCATATTCTCATAATCAAGTGGTTGATTCCACTTCAGATTTTTATGTAACATAATAATTCTATCAAGTAAACCTTTACTAAGATCTACCTCTAGCATATTATGGAAAAGGTGAAAATTCACTTTAAGACTCAACTTGCGTCCACTTTTAAAAACTTCCCCAATGAATTCCCTATTCCCTGTAATACTATGAGATGCAAAAAAAGTAGGTGAATATTATATAACTAGACCCAGACTGGCATTTTGGAGACCACCATGGTAGTTGCATCAAAATCGAGGAACCATAGAGTCAAGAAGAGACCCGCATTGCCCTAGAACCATGGTCCCTCGTTTAAAATGGATTCCAAATCTGTTTTTGTGTCAAAATTAACTATGAATAAACATTTTTATACATATATTAACTTTACATATTTTTGTCTAGGTATAGTGTATCCATTGATGTAATTTCTCTGATTTTGACTAGAAACCATTGAATCTGTATTTTTATTTCCTTTGCATTGAGTTCATAGTATATCTCATTTACCTTTAGCAGGATGATGATTGTCAGTGCCGACACCTGACTCATTTTTTACACTATATAGTGACCAGGAATATTCAATTGTGGTTCTACATTCCTTTTTACTACATCCTTGAAAGAAGTTGGGCCTTTGGAGCTGGTTCCTAGACGTCATCCAAGTAGAAGTAAGTTCATGATAATGGTTGAATCAACTATAATACCATAGTCTTGTAACTTCATTCCCTCTTATAGATATTTCCTTGCATAAATCAAATTTTGAAGGCATTTTGGAATACCTATTTGCTACTACGACCAGTGACTCTCCTTCTGATATGATCATTATCAAGTGCCGATCCATTGAATCACCCCGATATGTTGTAAAAGTAGATCAATCCATCCAAAAATGCATAAAATCCTGGAGATCTAGATCAGATCCACTAGTTTGTCCTCTCCGATCCCTAAGGTAACAGAAATACTCCCCGATATACACAAATCTTTATATATCCATAAATTCCAAATCAAAGACAGGGGATTGCTTCTTCGGTGAATTGAGATCCCATGAAGTTGCGTAGGCTATAGATCTCTTCACGCAACACAAAGGATGTTCAATATTCATCCCCATAGGGCACACAGGACACAACCAACCCTGACGAATCACGTAACTACCAGAGAAAAAATGTAAAATATACCCCCCATGCCATATCCTTCCACTCAGAGCTGGAATTGTTGGATACGTTGATAGCCACTATTTCATCCTCTAAGTGGGCCCATACATGAAAAACACAGATTCGAGCCCACCCATTCCTTCTTGGTCCTTAGCCAGGAAACGTTGAAAAGGTGACCTAAATGATGCAAACATAATCCAAATCCAACCATTTCTTGTACCATGGAAAAATATGGAGCCAACAACCCTGATCCTTAGGTCTCCTGCAACACTAGGATCATTATCTTGTGCGGCATCACTTCGCGTAGATCTGCACACTGAAAAAACCATAGCACTTTGTTCCATCGTGAACCCTCGACCTCTGAAAATTATATCAACAATAATTTTAGCTGTTTCACATAGAATTTCATTCTCCATGAGAATTGGTGAATGGAAACAACTTTGAGTTATCCACTATCCATATGACCTTAATATTTGAGATCAATGGTTTTCATGAGATAATGGTTGTAATTTTCTAGGATATTTTCAAATTTTAATCCTAAAGAGAAACACTTTTATGATGTTGATACTATTGGCATCCTAATCGAGGTGGATATTGGTGATCACCTACTATTCCACTTGGAACCCCAGTTATCCACTATCCATATGACCTTAATATTTGAGATCAATGGTTGTCATGAGATAGTGGTTGTAATTGTCTCACATATTTTCTAATTTTAATCCTAAAAAGAAACACTTTTATGATGTTGAGACTATTGGCATCCTAATCGAGGTGGATATTGGTGGTCACCTACCTATTCCACTCAGAAGCCCAACAACTTTTCCTTAATTTTGGCACAACTTTCTATATTTGGCATTTTTTGGTCCTAAACTTTTGGAGCAATTTTGAGGTCGCAAAAGATATTTTCTTGAAAAACGGAGAGAGTAGAAAAGTGGAAAATTTTTGTCTCATATTTTATTATTTTTTCCTCCTCGTGGAAATATTAAAAACAAGGTATTATGATAGCCAAATAGATATTTTATGCCAAATTTATGACCCTGGGAAGTTGGCGGTCCAACTTATCCCAATGCAGCCCAAAAATGTTGGTGTTTCATCTCCTAGGGCTGGGCTTCACACTTCTTCTTTATGGTGAAATGACATCTAAGCCTCATTGTAACATAGTTCAAAATGCATGTATCCATCACATCTCTTCTTAGAGATAAGGTACCATTGCCCAAGATAGTTTGTTTCCACTTTACATGTGAGGAATTTTTAGTATTTGTTATTAATTAAATGAACTTTAGTTTTCATTGTATCTTTGTGTTTTTTCTTGAATCTGTATTTCATTTCATTATTTCATAAATTCAGATCACATCCCAAGACCCATCTACACACTAAGTGGTTCACCTCTTTGAGAATGGTTGATATTGATTTATCCCACGGAGCTATGCACCATAACATAATGCCAGACACGTTTTTGTGTTTTCTTTGGAACCTAATACCTTCCTGATTTAAAATTCTTTCTTGAAATATGTTCAAATCTTGGTTCTTGACAGAAGATTGGGGCCTCCACCCCAACTTTTATTGCTAGGGGGTCCAAGGATTTGATGAAAATTATTTGGAGCCTCTGCAACATGGGTTTGGAGGAGGATACTTTCTTTGGAAATATTCGTTGTAAAATATTGGAATTTCATAGTCAATCTAAAGTGTTCATCATTAGGTTGCAGATCTAATAGTAAAAGTTATGTTGGTGATTTTTTCACCATAGAAGGTAACCCTTTATTTATGAATTAATTTTATTACAACTATGTATTATGATATTTTGTTGTGTTTGGGAGAGGATATTGTGAAAGAATGAAGAGAAAGTTACAATGGATGTGTTGTAAGTTTTTTACCTTCATTTTCTTGGAGGGAATTAAGGAGGGAATGGATATTTTTCTATGGATGTAGCTTATATCAGGTGAACCACATGTATAGTTATCTCTCTTGTATTATTTTCTTATATGTTTTATGTTTGCATTCACTTTGTATTTTTTTATTTGTGATATTATTATTAACAACATGTGTCAAAGTCAAAGGTTTATTTTTCTAATAAACTCGTAGCAAAGGAGGGTTCTTGGTTTGAATGGGAGAAATTACAAAAGATCCAATTTTAGTTTTAAGAAGTTAAATGGCCAAAACTACCAACTATGGAAGATGAAAATCAAGGAATATTGTATTAGAAAAATATTTTCCTACCATTGAACATAATCGAAAAGACTCTAACAAATATGAAAGATGGAAAATGGGATATTCTTAACAAAAATGCACTGTGAACAATATGGTTGTGCCCACTAGCATAAATGGCTTTCAACATTTCAAATGAAAAGAAAAGAAATGATCTAATGAAGGAATGTACTAAATTGTATGAAAAAATCTTATCCTCCAACAATACATTTCTTATGTAGCATTTATTTAACATGAACATGTCAAAAGGTGGGCTTTGTTGATCATTTAAATGAGTTTAACATGGTCACTAGTTAGTTAGGTTTATAGGAGTTAACTTTGATGATGAGGTTATGGCTCTTTTGATTTGGTGCTCATTGCCAAAAATATATAATGGATTGGTTATGGTAATGAGTAATATTTTCTATGGTTTAAGAAATTTAAAATCTAATGATGTTGTGGGTATTATCCTTAGCAAGGAAATACAATAAAAAATAATATGTGATACATTATACTATGCTTTAACTGTGGAGAATAGGGAAGACAAAAGGAAAGAGGAAATTTCTTAGGGAATAATAGTAAATATAAGAAGGGAATATCCAAATCTAGATAAAATATGGAATGATGGCATCACAAGAAGAAAGGACAGTTAAAGAAATATTGTTGGTCTCAAAAATGAAAACAAGGAGATGGACAACATGAGAATAATTAGGAACAAAATGTAGCATGTGATGTGTTGCAATATGCATTAATAATTTCATTCAATAATGTTATTTATTATTAGATGCTTCATATCATGCCACACCCCATAGGAAATATTTTCAAGACCATGTTCAAGGTGATTTTGGACAAGCCTATTTAGATGGTGTTGAAACATGTAAAATTGTTGAAAATGGTAAGATATAGATACAATTATATAACAGAAACCAATGGTTACTAAAAGAGGTGAGGTACAAACTTCATTTGAGAAGATACAAAATTTCAATAAGGAAATTGGGAAATGAAGTTTGTACAATTATATTGAGAAAAAAACCTTGGAAGGTCACTAAATCATCACCAATACTAGGAAAAGTAAAGAAGGTATATAGATTGTACTTTTTTGCCAATAATGTTGAATTTTCTATTGATTTAGCTTCTGTAGGAGTGGATACAATATGGTGTCATAATAGGCTTGAACATATTAGTGAGAATGGAATGTATGTTATCCACTCAATGAATTAGTTTCCATATATGAAGCAAGTTGCTTTGGATTTATGTTAACACTATTCTTATGGAAAATAGAAGAGAGTTAGATTATTACATAGATTTGGGAAGAAAACAAGAGTGAAAATTTAGAGCTTCTACATATAGATGTGTGGGAACAAGTATCATCCCTTAATGGCTTGTATTACTATTTTAATTTTGTTGATGATGTATTTATTTCATTCATAAAAAAATTGATGTCTCTAACAGTTTTAAGCAATAGAAATGGAAATCCTTCATTGAAAATGAGATAGGAAATAAGTTCTATTATCTCAAATTAGATCATTGCAGCAAATAATACATCAATGAGTTGAATAATTATTACTCATACGATGGGATTTGTAGAGAGAAAATGGTTGTAGTAACACCTCAATAAAATGATGTGTCAGAAAGGATGAAAATGAAAATCATGGAATGCGTGAGTATGAGAATACATGCAAGATTTCCCTTATGGTTTTAAGTAGAAGATATGGATATTTTTTTTGATAATAAATATAGGGCCTTGAAGTTCCTTGGATGTTGCCATTCCAAAAGAGGCATGGAAGGTTAAAAATTTAAACTACTTATTTTCGAAGACTTTTGGTTGTAAATCATTTATCCATATTGATAGAGAAAATTGAAAAAAGTTTAAGGGGAAAAAAGGTGTACTTTTATTGGATATGGCATTAATGATTTTGGTTATTACTTGTGGGATTATGAAGGATAGGGATTATGAAAATAAAAAAATCATTAGGAGTAGAGGTGGTATTCAATTATAGGTTCACATAAAAATATTAGTTGCATGGAAAGAAATAGGAAAAGGCACATAGTGTTTATGAAATCACAAAAAATAAAATTCCAAAGGTGACAAAAAATAAAGAATTTCAACAAAAATATGTACCTCAAACTCTTGTAAGTGTTGTTATAAGATATACTAATTTATGTAAACCCCATAAATGATAATATCCTTCAATTTATTATGTATTGTTGATCGATTCTAGTGAAATTGACAAATATGAAGAATAAATGTAGGTACAAACCAAAAATAAGTGGGAGAAATCCATGAAAGAGGAGATGGACTCCTCAGTCCATAACCAAACTTAGGACTTGGTTTCAATAGAATTACAGAATAAATGGGTTCATATATTGAAGTAAGAAGATGGAGGTAAAAAGAGGTGCAAGTCCATACTCGTTGTAAATGGGTTTACACAAAATAAAGGTATGGATTTTGATGAGTTATTTTGTCCTACTATTAAATTACTTCAATTAGAACTATTTCAAGTCTAGTGGAAATAGAGGATTTTCATTTCTAACAATTAGATGTAAATACAACATTTATCCATGGTGGCTTGGAGGAAGTATTAATACGCAGTGGCTATAGGGGTATCAAGTAAAAAAGAAGGAAAAAATATTATGCAGGTTGAATAAGAGTCTGTATGACCTAACCTATTATTTGTTTGAAATTCAATATAGTTATGGTATGGATACGTTATAGTAGATTCTATTTATAATACTTTGTGTATTTTAATAAACTAGATAATTGTAATTATATTATCTTGTTATTGTATGTAGATGATGTGATTGTTACAAAGTCTAACATGCATGATATAAATTTTCTCAAAAGAAAATTAGCTAATTCATTTGCAATGAGATATTTGGGTGTCTCAAAAAAAATCCTTATTATGAGAAAAAAAACAGATAAAAAATGACCAATTAACATTGTCTCAAGGTGAGTACAAAGAGAAGGTGTTGGAAAGATTTAAAATGTAGGATGCAAAATCAGTTTGTACACCTTTGGTCGGTCATTTCAAACTTACTAAGGATATGTGTCATAAGACATTGGAGAATATATATTTCTTCTCTAATGTTTTTTGTTCATTGATAACTAGTAGCTTGATGGATTCAATGGTGTGCATGTGGCCAAATATGTAATGTTCCCAAATTTTAGCCTCAAGCTAAATGGAACATTATAGTTAGCATTATCACTTGGTAGTGGAATAAATGGGTAGGGAGGCTCATTAACCTCTCTAGAGAGGAATAATAACACTCCTCATCTAGAAGGAGGAAGAATACAACAGCTGGATTGAGCACCTACAGGTGTGAACAGGATTGGATGATGTTGATCTAGTCACTTTTGACCAAGTCCACATGCACTGTCTAGATACATTGTATCTCCATTATGGACTGCGCAGTTCTAATGGAGGATAGCTTGCATGGGCTAGGTGGCACATATAGATGGAACCCATGGTGGAGAGGAGCACTTTCTATATATGGAGAGGAGGATAGCCATTCTATGAATGCTTGGATTATTATTTTCTTTGATCTATTTAGACTTTGCTTCCTCTTGTTGTTTAGCAGGGTTGCAGTGCTATTTAGCACAAGGGTGTTCCTGGTCAGGAATCCCTACCTCATCCTCAGGGAAGGAGAGCTTCTTTGGGCTCCATTTCCTCATTTCATCATTTTGGCAAAGCTACCTCCTTCAACTACAACACAGTTTCTGTTTAGAGCTGGGTTGTGTTGCAGGGTACAGTAATGGAGGATCTCTTTGAGTCATTTCCGAGCTTGTTTTTTAGTGGAGAACTTGTCTATCCATTAGAGGATCAACAAGAAGGAATCTATGGCATATTTCTACATCTTTGGCATCAAGCCAATCATCTTCTATCCCTCACAATGTAGTCACCATCCTGAACTGTGTTATTTTTGGAAGGATTTGCTAGGAGGGTTCATTGTGCTCATCGAGAGGATCTATTTCTGAGTAGAGGGATCAACCTTCGAATCAGAAATACCATTGGAGGAGGACAAAAATATTTGAGATATGTCATAGCCTCATTATATATCAGATCTAGTTTGTAGTGGCACATTAACCCTACGGTTATTTGCCACATTGTATGTTTTCCAGTATTGCTAGAAATCCTTTCCGGGTTGGCTAGAAATCTTGTATTGGAGCCCATATCTTCATTATTGGGCATTTATTTTGTTTCCTTTAGCCATATTTCATGTATTTACATTTGCAGCAGTAGCTACACTAATATAGACTATGCAGTCACTGCACTACGACATTCTATATAGTTGCAACATCTCATGTATCTATGGCTTTGATCATTGGTGACTTGTTCTTATGGCTTGAGTGGCATGTCCCTCATGATATTTTGTACATTGTTGCTGATCCATTAATATAATTATGGCTGAATATTGTTCTCTCTCTTGACATGATGATATTTTCTATGTTTACAATATTGTTTTTACATATTGTTGTAGCTCCACATTTGGAATATCTTAAGATATTCCCAATAGTGTAGATTTTCCCTATTTTCGGATATTATAGTGGTATCAAAGCATCAATCTTGGCTCAGCCTTTCCATCCAAGATATTATGCCATTAGGAGGATAAGCTTCTCATAGATAGAATTTATATAGAAGAAACACAAGCATGACTCCATTGTTTGGAGGAATGACGAAAGAGGAGATCTCCTTGCTTCTTTTCCAAACCTTGGAAGGAATTAAAGAAGATCTCAAGGAGATGGAAGGGGATTTGTGTAGAAGATTTCTGAGAGGGTTTGAAGCAAGCCCTAGCTATTCACATAATGGGTGTGAGCATCCATCCACACATGAAGATCCACAATGCAGTCTATTTCCCACATTGACTGTAAGAAGGATGGAGGAAGGAGGTGCACCAAGGGAGGAGACCTTGGGTGACTACCTTCAGGAGTATGAATCTCAATCATGGAGATTCAAAGAGCACTTATACTTCCAAGGGTTTTGTAAACTGAAGGAGGCAAGATCCAATAGCCAAAAAAGAAGTAAGAGAGGTAGAATATTCCTATCTCACTTTGATGGATCAGCAAAGTGCACAACAAAAGCTTGGGTAGGAGAGCTATATTCCTATTTTCAGCTACACCAAGTTTCAGAGGAGGAGGCCATCAGAGTAGCAATGCTGCACCTCAAAGGTATGGCCCATGATTGGTGGTTTAATTATTTTACTTCATTTTTTCATGCAAATGTAAAAACTTATGTTGAGTTCACTAAATAATTGGTGAGGAGATTTGATAAAGAACATTGTGAAACATCATTTGTTAAAAACAAAAACTCAAACACTTTGCATGAGTTGGAGATACCTATTGAGCGAACTCCACTCTATATTCTTAAAGGGGATGAAAACATGCATGATAGTTTTCCAAGGGCAATATCCCCATTTCTTAAAGAGTCCTCTTCTATTTTTGAAGACATGGAGTCTTCTCCTTCAAGAGATGACCAAGATTAATGGTCTCTCATTGTGGAAGAGGCATTCTCATATACGGAAGAAGAGGAGAAGGATCAGCATCAAGGGATGATGAGCATTAACCCTTATCTATTTCGGAAGGTTTTTGCACATAAGGAAGGGACTACAATGTGCAGTGAAGAAAGGAACAACTCATTCCACTCATATATACAGTCCACTTCATATTTTGATGTCTCACTACATGGAGGCATTCCACCAGGGAGGCCGCTAGATCTAGAATTGATGAGAGACATATTGTCTTTGGGTTCACCACTCTTGGATTTTGGAGAGGTGAAGAGTTTGGAGGAAGAATTTTTCATGGGGGATGTCAAAGTAGTAGGCAGCAACATGAGGAGAGCTTCACATTCCAGATCACCATTGATATCTCTTGGGAGGATTGATCCCTATTAGAGGTCTCAACTCTTGGTAGAGTACTCCAAGGATCTTGTTGCTTACATGATTCTTGATGACCCAGATGGAAATGACAGATTTATGGTGGATTACATGGTCATCTATTCTTATATCAAAGTCTTCTTGACTAGAGTTTCTAGTCTCAAGGAGAATTTATTACATGCAGCACATGAGGACTTCCTTTCCATGCATTATGATGCATATCTTTATTTAGCAGAGGAGTTCACTTGGGAGGGAATATAGCATGACATATTTTATTATATGGAGAGATTAATAACCTGTTCTATGATAGAGAGGAGGTCACAACCACTTCCCTACTCATTGGAGGTGAGGGAGGAATTCCAGTTGAGCCATTTCAGCTCAAGATCTCAAGTACATGATGGAGGAGGTATAATTTCACATTTTGTATTGTACTTCTTTTCCTTGTTTGAGCAACATGATGTATCAAGAAGAATCATCCCTTCTTGCTTATTGTATAATGATGTACTTGTAGCTACTTGTAGAATTGATTTTGGATACCTCATTGGTGGTTTTTGGGGGAAGCCACATGATTCTTGGTGTGCACCATTGACACCACATTATATCTTCATGTTTCAATCTTATGATATGACTATGGTAGCAAAAAATTAGCTGGTGGAGCACTTGTTATTTTTTGTTTTGAGGCAGGCATGGAATGCACTGTGCTGGTTCCTTGTGTGGAACTTTGATTCACTCGTCGATTGTCAATTGGCAACCTGTTTTCATAGTATTTTGCTTCCACATGTTGCTGATATGTTTATACCCATGGGAAGCTTTGTTGGGAGAGTGGAATTTGAGATGGAGATGCCCATTGGGAGTATTATTCTTTCTATTATACATGTTGTATGTTTCAGGAGAAATAATAGGCACACCATGATTGCCACAACACACCTCTTTCCTTCATGTAGGAGGAGCCCTTGGGTGAACTTGCATTCTTAGAGGAGGCACTTCATGGTTGAATATTCTTGTGCGATAGCTTGGGCCATTTTTGAAGGCCATGACATTACAGCCCAATATCATCAGCCCCCTCATGCTTACCATAAATGGAGAGAGAAACTACTTGGATGGGAAAACATAAACTCTCCATTCAACCCCAACACATTGCATAAAACTGGGGTTGCAGATTTATTTGATGAGCTACCTAGGATGGCTCATTTCATTTGGATGATAGCATGGGTGAGAGGTTCACTCATTGGGAATGATATTTCCCATCTGTATCATCACTCATACCTTGAGGAGGCCTTGAGACAGCCTGAAGGCTTCTACTTACACCTTCCACCTTTTCATGATGTGAGCCATTTGGTCATGCATCTTTGGGAGGAGACATTGGAGGGAAAATTTGTTGCAGATTATCTTTAGCAGTGGTGGGGAATATTGATGAGAAGGCCACAAGAGGAGAAGAGGAGGAATTTTTTCCCTCTCTATGCAGTTGCTTGAGGACAAGCAACATTGTGGAGGGGAGGAATGTAATGTTCCTAAATTTTAGCCTCAAGCTAAATGGAACATTATAGTTAGCAGTATCACTTGGTAGTGTAATAAATGGGTAGGGAGGGCCATTAAACTCTCTGGAGAGGAAGAATAACACTCCTAATGTGAAATGAGGAAGAATAAAATAGTTGGATTGAGCACCTACAGGTGTGAATAGGATTGGATCATGTTGATCTAGTCACTTTTGACCAAGTCCACATGCACTATCTAGATACATTGTATCTTCATGATGGACTGCATAGTTCGAATGGAGGACAACTTGCATGGGCTAGGTGGCACATATGGATGGGACCCATGGTGTAGAGGAGCACTTGCTATATATGGAGAGGAGGATAACCATTATATGCATGCTTGGATTATTATTTGCTTTGGTCTGTTTAGACTTTGCTTCCTCTTGCTGTTTAGCACAAGGGTGTTCTTGGTCGGGAATCCCTACCTCATTCTCAGGGAAGGAGAGGTTATTTGAGCTACATTTCTTCATTCCATCATTTTGGCCAAGCTACCTCCTTCAGCTACAACATAGTTTCTGTTTAGAGCTATGTTGTGTTGCGGGGTGCAGCAAGGGAGGATCTGTTTGAGTCATTTCCGGGCTTTTTTTTCAGTGGAGAGATTGTCTATCCATTGGAGGATCAGAAAGAAGGACTCCTGGGCATATTTATACATATTTGGCATCAAGCCAACCATCTTCTATCCCTCACAGCACAATCACCATCCTGAAATGCGTTATTTTTGGAAGCATTTGCTGGGAGGGTTCATTGTGCTCATTAGGAGGATCTATTTCTGAGTAGAGGGATCAGCCTTCTAATAAAAAATACCATTGGAGGAGGAAAATAGTATTTTAGATCTGTCATAGCCTCATTATATATTAGATCCAGTTTTTAGTGTCACATTAAGCCCAGGGTTATTTTCCACATTGTATGTTTTCTGGTATTTCTAGCAATCATTTCTGGATTGGCTAGAAATCTTGTATTGGAGCCCATATCTTCATTATTGGGCATTTAATTTGTTTCCTTCATCCATATTTCATGTGTGTACATTTGTAGCAACATCTACACTAATATAGACTATGCAGTCACTCCTCTCTCGCATTCTATATAGTTGCAGCATCTCATGTATCTATTGCTTTGATCATTAGAGACTTGTTCTTATGGTTTGAGTGGCATGTACCTCATGATATTTTGTACATTGTTGCTGATCCATTAATAGAATGATGGCTGAATATTGTTCTCTCTCATGACATGATCATCTTTTCTGTGTTTACATATTGTTGTAGCTCCACATTTGGAATATCTTAAGATATTCCCAATAGTGTAGTTTTTCCGTATTTTGGGATATTACAAAATATTGCACATGCAATGGGAGTTGTGATTAGGTATATAAGCAATCTATGTAAAGAGCATTGGAAGGTAGTAAAGTGGGTTTTTAGGTATTTGAGAAGTATGACTACTTGAGAATCATGTTTTTTGGATTCAAACACTATTCTATAGGGATATGTTTATTATTATATGATGGGTGGAGAACCATAATATATGTTTTTATTGTAGGTGTGTTAGATTCGGCCCTTGCAGCCCTCCGTAAGTGATCATTTCGTCTTTTGCATATTCATTATTAGGTGTCTCGCTTGTTCCACTTCGTTGCATTTCACTAGGGTCATGCCATGTACTGACGAAGGGGTCTGTCGTCTTATGTTTCCTCATATTTACACCTGCAGTGCTATTTTAAAATTTTCTCAAAAAATCACTCAAATTCATTGTCATTACATATATGGTCATTAAAATGTCAATAAGTGTCTTAGGTCTTAGTGTCTAGGGTTTTTGAGTCATTTGTATACCAGTCATAAAGCCTGCAAGGTGAGGAAAGTTCCGCATATTGTGATTTTTTGTTTTATTATCATCAGCATTTTAAAAAATATTTCTAGTCCAAAACTCTGTTTTGGAACTAGAAATTGTTCATTATTATTTTGTAATAAATTGAACTTGTTTCACGAAGAAGAAATTTTCAAAGGCAGACCCCTGGTCTCTTCCTTAGCCGAGATAGCCATATCCCTACAAGAAGACAGCAAAATCATTAAAATTGACCTCAGAAAAGCCAAAAGAAGATTGTATTTAGAAAAGCCAAAAGTGAAATTACAAATACATTGTAATATGGGTTTGCAATTAGATTTGAAACAAAATCTGATTGTGAAGATATTTGTATCATGTATAAAAGCAAAACAAGTTTCATTTTCACAAATCCATAGCTCCCAAATCGTGATTTGAAGATTGGAGGGCCGATTTCAAAGTTTTAAGCTGCGTGGACAGAGTTGTGGGGCTCGAGCGACCCACCTGGGCACGAGCGACCCACCTGGGCAGAGCGACCCACGTAGGTCATTTCAGCAGTGTAAATTTGCAAGGGGCGCGACCCACCTGGGCCGAGCGACCCACACAGGAGGTGAGCGACCCACGCAGACACAGAGTTTCAAAATTTCGTTTTGAGCGCCCAGTCTTGCTTGGGATCGATTCATCGGCCTTCAAACAGGTTTCTATCAATTGCTTGATGTTTTTTAAAATGCACCGGTGGCATCATTGATGGTTTCAAATGTTTCAAACGGAGGATTTAAAACCCCACAGTCATAGCATTATCGTTTTCAGGGTTTTAAAATGATATGGGTGGTTGTATGAGTTTGTAGCTTATCTTATATCAGTGATATGTCCAGCTTTGCATATAATATCAAAACCATATTTCTCTCATGCCCATTTTGCCATTTTGACCATTGCTATTATTATACCATGTTTAAAACCTTTGTTCCATGGTGACTGTGGTTGTATTATGTCTCACTGCCCAATGTAAAAACATTCTCATGACTTTGTTTCAAACTACCCATTGACACCCTTGTTGTTATTACTCATAGACAAACACATTCTATTGATGCCATGCTCTCCTTTGATAAGATTTGTTCAAAATTTTGAAAGTTGCCCGCTCCCTTTGATCAAAGTTTCACTTGCATTTAAACACAGAGATTGTGCCTCTTTTCCAATCCATCTAAAACGGATATTTTATCCATGGTTTGTTCCTTTATGGTGCTTTGACGGTGGGAATATTGGTTGGGTGTTGAAACATACATCCTAACTTTGTTTTCACAGCTTTCATATCAGTATACACATTGCCAAAAGCTTGGTCAGAGCCATGTCGGAGACAGAGTCAGAATATGAGCCAGGGTCAGGCAGTGATTCGGTGACTGAAGGTAATGTGCCACGGGGGTCCCGCAGAGATCATAGAAGTGGTGATCATCGTAGAGAGGAGCCTACTTCTTTGGCTCGGTTGCAGGCATGTCCATTAGCTATGGATTGTTTCCGATATTTGTCATGTTTCAGATTTTGTGAGATGGTTGCACAAACCCGGCCTCATCATGAATTGGCTCGTCTGTTTGTTTTACATTTACGGGATGGCCGGGTAAGTCTTGCTGGGGTTGATTTCATTGTATCACCCTTGACTATTGCTCAAGCCACTGGTATACCGAACATGGGCGAGGAATGGAACAAGGGTCAGCAGTTAGAGAAATTTCACTATGAGCCATACATTAAAACTGGATATAAGGCTTACTTGAGTAGAGTTTTTCCATTCATATTCTTGAGAGATGAGTATGCACCGCTCATGAGGCTCATTATTCAGTATTTTAGTTGTGAGGGCAGGTATGCTCGTCTTTTCTCATACCATGTTCGTTTGCCGATGCACTTCACAAGGGTGCGTATGATGAATATTCCGTATTTCATACACCGCAACATAGAGAGGATGGTGACATTTGTGCAGAAGAAGACGAGCCCAGTGCAGCAGTACAGGAGTATATACCATTTCACTTTGATCAAAATCTTAGTGTCACATCAGTTGGCAGAGCAGGGCATCACTTGGGAGGATTTCATTTCTAGAGACTTTTTCAGAGTGCCACAGCAGCCTCCCGAGACAGTTCATGATGCAGGAGAGCCTTCACACCAGCCAGACAGAGTTGAGGTTGAGCATATCAGCACTCCTTTGGTTCAGAAATATCAGCGAGGCCACAGGGCCTTATTTGCAGCGACACGGCGAGCACTATCTCCACGTGAGGTGGAAGGGGTCTTGCCGACTTCATCGACACGGAGAGTATTATCTCCACGTGATGTGGAAAGGGTCTCGCTTTCTTCTTCAGTGCAGGTACAGGTACAAGACAGGGGCAAGAGGCCCATGCATGATGAGGGCCCATCAGGAGGCCGGGACACCGATATGACAGTCATTGATGTTGATACGAGCTCTCCTAGCTCGAAGCTGAGGGAAGTCATCCAGGAGCAAAGGGCCGAGAATGACCAGCTGAAAGACCAATTGTAGAAGGCTCAGTGGGTGATTAACTATTTGGAGCAGCGCAACAAACAGCTCGAGGATGAGCTCACATTTTATGAGGTGCGCCAAATCCGTGAGGACAAACAGTGGAATCGAAAGAGGCCCGGTGACATGACACCAGCTGACAGAGATACTGTACTCACGCGGGTGAATATACATCTTGAGAAGCTGTTGGCGAAGGCCAACCGAGACAAAGACATGCTTCGCCACATGAAAGGCCATTACTGGGCTCGCATGCATGTTTGCAAAGCGAGGATGAAGATCATGAAGAGGAGGTTGCGCAAGGCACTTAGACGGCAGAAAAGGCCTAATCCACTTCGGATTTTGGCCGAGGCTTCATTGAATGGGTAGGACACATGATGGAGGACCTCCGCTCCGAATTTGGGCAAATTCGGAGAAAATTTTGTCATTTTCAAATTTTTGGTCTAAAAAACAGGTTTTGCAGCTACGTGGGTCGCGCGCTCATGCGCTCGCTTTTTTTTGAGACACTTGCTAGAGGAGATTTTTACATTTTTGGATTTTTCATGGTTAATTATGCATCCTCTGAAGTCAACTTAGCATTTCAACAAAATCTGGATGGTCAAACAGCTCAAAAACACCATGAAAATCACCTTGTTGCCACCTTTTGCACCAGCAGGAAGTACCTCTGGGAGAATGAGGTTTTGGAGGGTCAAATCAACTCCAAATTCATAAATTCCACTTGGGTTGGAAAGTAGACATCCAGGGCTTTCCAACGAGCTATCATGAGCTCAATTTGGATGCCGGGAACTACCTCAAATTCAGCCTGGAACATGAGCGACCCACACAGTTCAGGAGCGACCCACCTAGAAATTTTTCTGAATTTTCAGCTGCCAGCTCAGTATTTCGCCTATTATGGACCAGTTTTGCTTATGGATAGAATTTTTGGGTTTTTATGATGTAAATTCATGTTTTATATGTAACTTTGGCTTGTTTGTATCTCTTCTAGAAGATTCACTCTCAAATGAGTAAAAAATCATGTAATGGATCAGTTTCCACTCTTTTAGAGGCAAGTGGTTAGCTGCCTAGATTGTAGTTCCATGATTAGAATTGGTTGAAACTGATCCCTGAAGAGGGAATTCGACCCCTAGAGGTGGGGAAATGTGTTAGAGTGATCTATATATTGTAATTTCTCAATCATTTTCAGAGGTGGGAGAGGTTGGACTCTTGGGATACTTTTGATACCATTGTACATATTTTTCATATTTTGGCTAAGGAAAGATCAGGGGTTTTGCGGCACTTGTTGGGATCCTTGTGGTGTTCTGTTCTTGATGATGTTTCTCCTTTGTTTACTGTAAGTTTCTTCATGTTTAATGTTGCCATCCTTTCATTATGCTTTTGAACTAAATTGAATGAGTGAAATAAGGTTGAATCCATTGTTTACAGTGCTTGGCCTTTGAATTCAGTTAGTTCTATATGTTTTCAGCTGTTTGGAGAGGATCCAAGTTCTTCTTTGCCCTCTTCAGCTCCTCGTCGGTCTAATCTATCCATATATCCAATTTAAAGCATCAATATCATCACCTACCTCGCCCCAACTTGAACTCTGCAAAGGTCTGACCTTATCCCCGGACCCAAAATTTGTTTTCCCATTACTCCAGCGAAAACCCAAAAACCAAAAATCAAACATACCTATCTCTTTACTAGCCTAAAATCAGTTCTTATTGTAAGTCATCTCGCATCCTATTGCTCATTTTCTCGAGATTGACGGAGAGAGCCCTCTCCTGTCCTCGTAGGGCTAGCTACGAGGCTGAGCGTGGTTTGATGTAGCCTTGAGTTTTACTTCATTTCAGCCTGAGGTAGATTTGAGTGCTAACAAGGTGGAAGAGAAATAGGTTGGATTTGAAAATTGAAAAAGGTTATTTCACTTTCAACAATGGAGGTAGAGCATGTAATTTCTCCAAAGGCTAGTAAAGAGATTATTTTCTTATAGAGATTTATGGAAAATTTGGGAAATAAGTAGTAGAGGAGAAATTTGTACAATATACAACTTGTGTACCATTTCATACAATAAATTTCGGAATATGGACAATTGAAGTTTGAAAATATACACAGTATCCTCAATTCTACAGAAAAGTTAACAAATATGGTAATTAGGGAGAAACTAAGTTCCTTCTCATTTTAAATTGGCCTTAAAGAATGAAAGTGAATATGAGAAATTTGTTAGGTCCAAATTTAGAGAATATTCCAACATGTGTAATAGTGGTGGAATTGTTGTGACTAGTCTCCAAGTTGCAATTGTTGGTTTTGGAGCTTGATTGTCTTCCTCATTAATAGGTCTTGATGCAACTGTGTTTGGATCCCAATTCCTAATGGGTGGGAGGGTTTGGGGTGATTCCCTCCCCCTAAAACCACTATTATTTCAAAGGGGTTTCAGGGTAGAATTGACAGAGTCTTAGGATCCCCCTCATCAAGGGTTTGAGGGAAGAGATTTTTTTGGGAAAATGTTTTGTGAAATATTGTAATTTTGTAGTCAAATTGTCCAGTTCATCATTAGGTAATGGCTGAAGTTGTGTTGGTACCTTTTTACCGTATAAGGAAGCCCTCTTTTATGAGTGGTTGGTATTACAGAAGTGTATTTTAGAGAAATTTGCATCTAAGAGATGAGATTGTGAGAGAGTTAAGTAGAGGTTTCAATGGATGTGATATAATTTTTATCCCCTCATTTTTCTACAAAAAATAAAGGGAGGAATTTTTTTTCTTTGAGGACATATCCCATAATGGATGAACCACACATATCGATGTCTCGTTTATATTGTGTTCTTTTGTGTTCTATTTTCACATAATTTTTTTTTTATTGCTTCATGATCCTATTCCCAACGTTGTGCATTGTAAATTACTCCTTATTGAGGCCATATGGATCCATGTAGGTTGTATTCCTTCCTCTCTAAGGCTATGTAGTGGTTTTTGGGTGGAGATGATAGATCCCTAGAAACATAATAGACAACATTTCTCTCATTTGAGAAGACCGCAGTAGGTTTTTATATGCATGGTTGATGTTACAAAGAGAGGAGAGAATTGATGAGTTGTTTCCTTATGAAAAGGATAAAGAATGAGTAACCAATCAAATATAGACATGATTCATGGATAATGGAGGAGCATTGTATAGTTTTTTTTTTGTAGTGTGTTAGGGCCTTTTTTTTTAGTAACACAATTTTGATTTGCGAAAGGCTAGGTGGCAGGAAGAATAGGTGGCAAAGAACCATTAGGAAAGGGAAGGAACTGTTGTGTTTGTGGAGATTTTACAGACAAGTGGTGGATCATAGTTAGACAACAACACATATGGCAGAAATAGGGGACAACGAACAAACATAAGGACTCCTAGAGGTAGAGACAACCGATGAAGGAGATAGGAAGCAACGGAGCGCAAGGGAACAATAGAGCGAAGAAGGGGTGAAGACTGACAGTGCCAGTTGGCAGAAGTAGATAAGCAAGGAAAAAGAGAGTTCAGTTGGTGATCAACAAATGGAGAACTATTTTGCAGAGAAGATAGAGTGTTGTGTCTTGGGAGCTCTGTGGAGCCTGAAATGTATTATGGTGTATTATGTTGAACTTTGCGGAGTATAATATGTAATGTGTTGATGATTTCATATAACAGAGCAATGCCGAGTTGTGCATTATATGATGTGTATGAAAATTAGCTTTATAGTTATGTGTTTATATTTCAAAATTTTTGATGTTCATGTTGGTAATTGATAAATGGTAACTTGTATCCTGATTCATATGTGATGAATGTGATCTGTGTATTGTAGTGTTTGGTTAGTTGTTAGCAATTTTACTTCGATATTATGGTTATATCTCTCTATCTTAGTAAGGTCACGCCACGCCTCATGTGAGACTATTTTCTCCCTTGAGAAAGGTGAAAATGATAGCGTTGTCCTAGACTACAGCGGAATCTAGTTGGCCCTGATCCTGAACTTGGGTATTGCCCACAAGTCACATTTTTTAGCCAACAAATGGTTTTGTTGTCGGGACTTGAAAATTTACTCGAGAGTTAGATCATGGTATCGAAGATCTATGAAAGGGAATTGTGTAGCTGGTGGGATAATCATGTAGATCAGTCCATATCACAATAGGCCAAGCTCCTAAAGCAAAAGGAAAGGAATGTCAAGGATCAAAATCTATTTTCTAATTCAACGAGTGATTTGTACAAATTTTTCTGTGGAAATTTTCCTAAATATCTCCATAACTAGTTACGAAGACTCCATATTAAAGCAATTTCTAGAGGGTTGTGTCAGTCCTGTTGTAGTTGGATGCATACAAACCTAAAGACATTGCATAGAATAAATACGGATCTAACCAAATTAGTATACTTTTGGGTGCACTGCCTTGGAGGGATACATCGTAGAGTTTACAGTTGCATGTTATCAGTCTTTTACAAAAGTAGAAGATATATTTAAGTCTGGGTTGTGGGGAAAGATGTTGAGAGAAATCCTATTGTGGATTAAAGAATTAATGGTGGATGAGGGAATAATGATTTTCCAAAGTCCCGTGATAGAAGCTTTAACCTCCAGTACTTGGGGAAGGACCTTAAGGAAAGTTGCTACGAAAAAGGGAAAAACGGGGAATATGGATATGGATTTCGAGACCTCCAGTAGGTTGATGGATTTAAGTGCACATCAGAGGGTGCTAAGCACTGAGCTGTGGAGAGAATGGGAAATAATGGAGTTTGAGAAGCAAAACATGAGTATATAGTAAGGAAAATAGGCACTGCCAATCACAAGGAAGAGAGAAAATGAAGTAGGGCCCAAAGGAATGGATGGGTCCACCAAGGAAGTTAGATAGGTTCACATGAGCCCTTCCTAAAGAGAGAAAGGAAAGAATTCTGAAGAAGAGGAGGAAATGCACCCAGAGGATGAGTACAATGTAGAGCTACATGTTGTGATGGAGCAACTATTCCGAGAGAGGTCAGCAACCATTGTTAACCCTGGAAAATTGTACAGTAGAGACGACATTATTTGATGTCCAGCAGAAGGGTTTACAGGGCTGGAAGACATTATAGAATCTGGAAAGTATTTAAAATATCTAAGGTCCAAGGAAAATCAAATTTGAACATGTCATAAATGATCTTTGCGCACATAATCATTTGTGAAAAATTCCTTTGCGTGTTTTTTTTCCCGATATGCTTTCAATCTTGAGAATGGAAAAATTTCACTTTCTGGGACCACACAAAGCAAAGGACAAGTGATTCCTCACTTGAAGCTACCTAAGGACAACCATTAATGCCTCCTTAGACACCAAGTGAGCACAAAATGGAATATTTGGAGCACAAAAAGGAATCATATCCCTCTCTTGGGTCACCATCCACATTGTACCAGGAGAGGGAAGGGAGGATTTGAAATATCCTATATAAGACCACCATGAGATGAAGAATGAGTGAACACATTGCTATGCTGGCCAGAATTTCCCAAGCACATCAGTGTGTGATCCTGAGCTGAAGATAGAGGGGACTCAATTTTTGGCCATCCAACAAGTTTTATCCAACACAGTAGTGAGAGAGGGAGACTACACCGAGGCAAGCTTGGGATAAAAAAATCCTTGCATCGTGACTTAAAACCCATGTTCTAGGGGCCCTTTGGCAAGAGGGTAAAGTTTCACTCTTATTACTACCAACGCCCAATAAGAGGGGCCTAGAGCCATCGTTCATATTATTGTTGTCATTTGACTCTTTTCAGAGCTCGTGTTTATTTTTTTAGTTTTTAGTGTAGTTTTAGTTTATATATGCATGTTATTTCTCTATCTAGTATGCTTATGATTCTAGCTTGTTCCACTAACTTGCTTGAATCCACTTCTTTTTTTGCCTGTTACCAATAGCTTAAGTGGGTAGAACACACCCCTTAAATTGGTGTGATTTCGTATATACATGCACCAAACACACTCCCAAAGGATTGGTGACTCCACTAACATTTATTACCAAGTTTATGTGGTTGTGCCTTTTTTTGCAAAGACCTCTGTCTGTGCTCTAGAGTGGAGTTGAATTTCCCCGGATTTCTCTTGTGGTGCTTAGTTCATCCCAAGTTACAGACTGAAGCAAAACAACTCCAAAAATTTCTTTTTCATGAATTTGTGCACTTTTCCCTCCCACAGACGCACCCAGGGCGCAGGTTCAGAGCTGACCTGCGTGCACACATCACGCCTGTTTCATCCTTTTTCACGCAAAATACATAATGAGAAATTTCTCCCATGTTTCTGTCTTTTTCTGCTTGTAAAGTTCTTGGAAGCCCCTAATACACCTGCCAGCACTAGTTGTGGTACCCCACAACTTGTTAAAGGTCACTCTTAGCTGCTTTTTGTAGGCTTGGTGTCAGTTTTACTTTAAGTTGATTTTTGCAAAGTACACACATAGTTTAAGTAGGGGGGGGGAAATAACTTGCATTCTGAAATTTTTTTATGTTTTTCAAATTTTGGTACTAACACACCTAAATAAATAGCCAAAGTAACTGGCCCAAGGCCACGCATGCATAGCTAGTTTTCTTTTTTCTAGTGTAAAAGTTTTAGTTTAGTTCAGTTTTTGCACTAGGAATTTCGGGACTAGGATTGAATTGTTTATAGAAGAGCAAGTAATCTCTGCTACCTTTGTACCCTCTGGTGATCCTAGGTAAGCATATGAATGATCCCTATTCATAGCTCACCATCTCCCTATAGTTGATCACATAGATTAACTAGGAAAAATAGAAAGCGGCCCATTATCTGCACATGTTTTTCTTTTGAGCCAGGAACAATACAACATAGTTTAAATAGGGGATTTTGTAAAGGATCATCAAATATCCACACGTTAAAACTATGTGCTTTTCCACTTTATTCTCACACACTTCCTCTCATTGAGTGAAGCAAAGACACCCAAAACCAACTTAACCAAACTCACTAAATTCTCCCCATAGGGGCCACAAAAGAATTTATAGCTTAAGTTACGATCAAGGGGGTAGGAATCTAATAAGATGCCTTGATCATAATTCATCTTGAAACATAGAATTTTTCTATTTCAAATGCACCTATCATCCCATGGAAAAGAAAACCCGACCGTGACAGAGACCCGTTTCAAAGGGGGTTAGCCTTAGGTGTAGTATGGGTAGGTATCAATGAGGGCTACCTAACTTGGCTGATAGTCGGTACTGTTAGCTGACTTAACAAGAAGGCCAAGACTCAAATGCTCACATTGGATGGTGGTTCTTAGTGGCCAAAAACTAGGGCATCCTTTCCCTATCGGTGATAGTGCTGGCAAGCGCCAGACCCTCTACCCTTACCTTAGTGGATTTTCTTCAGCTGACTGGGGGCATCACCAACTCTTATGGGACGTTGTGCTAGCACTGACAAGAAATATTCTCAAGGCCCAGTTACATTTTAGTGTGTGAGGATGAGTAGGTCTTCTAGGATTTTGATTATCATACGCAAACAAACAAAAGCCACTTTTTGGATTGCTTGATCACATAGATTAAATTAAAGGGAAATTTATCTTATTTTTCGCTTTGTTTTATGTATGTGACAAGAATTTTGATTTGATCATAGACTCTATCCTCTCAAATATTTCCAAAACCAAACTTGGTCATCACCAGAATGGACCCAATGAGACCTCGCTGATCTAGGCATCTTTTGGACCTCCCCCCATTACTGGGAGGGGTTCCAGGTCTTTCGCCATTTAGGCATCAAAGACAGAACACTGCCACCATTATTGGTTCATCCTTTATTAGGGCATCCTTAGTTGGGAACCCTAGTCGGTCTCCCAGCACCACACCATAGACCACTCCTCCCATGACCCCTAGAGAGCACAGGAGTGCATCTCATTCAGGAAGCCAGCCAAATACACAGTAGGGTACGTCGCAAACTAACCCTATTCCTAACCAGAACTTTATGTTTTTGTATATTGCAATGGTGTCAACCTCTTAGTCACCTTTCTTAGTTTCGTTGAATCTACCCAATTTAACCAAGCTAACAAATGACCCCATCGCACACAACCATACATGGCCTCTGATGCCCACGAATCTCCCTTCGGATATTCCAAGGTTCGAAGGAAATCAAGTGGAAGACCTAGGTAATCATATCATGTCCTTCCACCTGTGGTGCTCATCGAACAGTATCATTGACGACGCTATTCGATTGAGATTATTTAAACGCACTCTGACAAGAGTAGTGGTGAAATGGTACATGGAGTAACCCTCAGCTTCACATGGAACCTTTGGCACCCTCTCTATCGTGTTCCTAACATATTTTCAGTTACCCATTCACCGTGATTCTGAAATGGAATTACTGACACATTTTAGAAATACCCCCACCATCCATATCTGAGACCATATCCATGAATGGAGGTGGTGTCACAGTTTATGTAAAGCTAAACTAAATGATCGGGTTTTCTTAGATTTGTTCTTGAAAAATCTTACAATAAAGATTTCAAAGGATGTGGTGCAACAGAGATCCACATCCAAAGAGGATGCCATCAGCAAAGCCCAGCAGCTTGAGCTGATTTATATGTAGTCAAGATACATTTATAACATCCTCCTTAACGCCCCATGCCTAAAAAATTATCAAGAATTTCCAGGCACGTCGAACTTTGTAAATGAACTAATTGGGTCATTGACCCAAGGTTACCTAGGTAGTAGCAGTCAAAACCTTGGTTACACATATAGTTCTACCCAGAATGTACCTCAACCTGATTTTCAAATTCATCATATGCCTCAGCAAAATTTGACTAATAGGGCATTAGTGTATCACCAGGGAGGACCTTATCCTTTGGCTCAAGGGAATCAGAATGCAAAAATAAATAGTGACAGAAGAGCTCCCCTCCAACAGCCAGGTGCAAAGCAGGGACCACGTTATCTTTAGTCCCCAACGCAAGACCCACCTATGTAGACCAATGCACAGGTAAACTTTTCCCACCGTCCCAAAACCAACTACACCAACACAACCAAGAGAACTACCCTCCTAATGTGGTGAATAAAAAATCCAAAAACTAACAAAAAGGGAACACTGGATAGGGGGGAAACAACTAGCAGTGCCCACCACGATCCTAGAATGGAGGCAACTCCAATCGGAATTAGAGCCAGGAGCCGAGAAATGCCCAATGGTAGAGCAAAAGGCCACCTCTTCAAACAAACCATTCTTGTTCGATATGTGGTGAGTACGGCCACTATACTCACCATTTTCCTGATCTCCATGAGAAGAAGAATCTACAGATTAAATCGAGGACAAGGAGGATCTTCTAAGAAACCAGTTTTGATGTAAGAACCTTTCCCCCATCAAGGGATGAAATCTACAATACTAGCAAAGAGATGTTTTTCCAAACATGTAATCGCAATTACGACACCCCACTAGACACCAATACATCAGTGGAAAGTACCATTGCATCGACTGCACCTTTGACCATTTCAAAGATGCCTATAGAACCATTGGAAAAAATGGAAAAGGGACCCAATAGGAGAGCGTGAAACTACTCCAAAGGGCCCATAATTATAGTATCGTGAATGATTTAGCACAATCTCCCACTGCTATGTCAGCTTTGGAAGTATTGCATTCATGCCCAAAACAACAGAAAGCCCTACTTTCTGCATTAGGTTCTATTGACCCTGCCGATACACGCCTAATGGTTT
This sequence comes from Pinus albicaulis, assembly GCA_034641835.2. Classification (NCBI taxonomy): domain Eukaryota; kingdom Viridiplantae; phylum Streptophyta; class Pinopsida; order Pinales; family Pinaceae; genus Pinus; species Pinus albicaulis. The sequence continues at coordinate 227,893,481 of CM076583.1, read as the reverse complement.
TTGAATTAGAAAAAGCCACCCCTAGCCTTCCTCCCATGGTCGCATTCCAGATACTAGTGTCGGTCCAGAATATCACTATTCATCAATGTGTCATAGACGAGGGTGCATCCACATGCATCGTGTCCAAAAATTTTTGGCAGAAGTTAGGGTCTCCTAAACTAAAACCCTCAATCATTACGCTTAGAGCATACGACGGTCGTCCATCAACCCCCGTCGGCCTCTACCAAAACGTCCCGGTCTGCTTAGCCAGAAATACGGTCCACATAGACATTGAAGTCTTGGATGCTCACTTGGACTACAATATACTCGTTGGGAAGAGTTATATGTATGCCATGTCCACCATAGCCTCTTTTGTCTTCCGCATCATGATGTTCCCCGACGAGGACTGCATCATTACTGTAGGTGAACTGACGCATATCGAACCCCTAGCAAACACTAATGTAATTCTACCCTATGTAGACACATCCTCGGATGCGCTCTCAGGGTACAAAGAATAAGGCCCCGACTAGTTCAAACTGTCATCTGTTCTAGGGTCATTCCTAGGAGATCCTCCTATAATACCTGAGTCATCACCCGATGTCACAAGGGATCCAGTGTGCATGATGTCAACATCAAGCACTGAAGCTAGTTAGGGCATAGACACAAGCATTAATGGCACCGATTCATCATCCACGGCAGCCTCTCTAGCCTACGTCGCCTCCCAAACCCCTTTCCTCTACCCCCTAGCTAATTTCATCTACTAGCAGGTTTTGGAAATAATGGTATTACCCAACATGTCATTGGTAATCCTCGTTTGGTACCTCGTTCCCCCTACAGGGACAGGAGCCACCCATGTTACTACCATAGGATTGAAGCCCCTCAGTCCGTAGGAGGCCCCACTCATCCAAGAAACAGTGGAAACCACCCCTGCAAAGGAAATTCCCATTGTAAAACTAGTGATCACGACTAAGAAAACCAAGAAAAGAGGAAAGAATATGGTTACCCCTGCCATACAATGGGAATCACCATTCTGCACCATATGTGACGTGATAGGTCACCCTACCCATATAGTTCCGGAGCTAGATGAATTAGAACCACTCCTTGGCTCTGAGACAGACATTATGACACTGCATTCCCATAAAAAGGCACTTACCACCAAAGGTAAAGGCAAGGCATTGCGTATGAATCATGCATGCACTCTCTACAGTAAATACGGGCACTATACCCATCATTGCCCAAAGATCTTGTGATATAGGGATGCTTTACATGCCATCGAGTGATCCGATCAAGAGGACCCCCCCACCTAATCTGTCTAGGATGAACCTTGTATCATATTGTACCTACAAGAAGAATGAAGGTCACTAGAAAGACAACCATTTGTCCCTCCTCCCCCAAGCCACCATACACCAACTAGGGACAGGGGAACCTGGTTGCCTCATCCTCTTGAGTTATAATGCGCGTCAGTTACTATAGACGATTTAATCGATTCTTTGACCTAAGGTCACCTAGGAAACAATAATATGTATTCAGGGAGTTACCAGGTGCGTCATCTACTATAGATGGTTTGATACGGGTCTTTGACCCAAGATCACCTAGGCAGTAGTAGCACCCATGATACTTAGAGAGTTACCAAGTAGGTAGATTCTATAGATGGCTTGATTGTGTCTTTGACCAAAGATCACCTAGGCAACAGTAACACCCATGATACTAAGGGAGTTACCAGGTAGGTAGATTCTACAGATGGCTTGATCATGTCTTCAACCCTAGATCTCCTAGGCAACAGTAACAACCATGTAGGTAGATTCTGCAAATGGCTCGATCAGGTCTTTGACCCTGGATCTCCTAGGTAGTAGTAACAACTAGGTAGGTAGATTCTACAGATGGCTTGATCAGGTCTTTGACCCAAGATCACATAGGCAGTAGTAGTACCATGCACATCGATCCTAGAAATAGTTTCATTAGGTCTTTTTCCCAAGATCACCTAAGCAACAGTAGTATCACGCACGTCGATTACTGCATACGGTTTGATCGTCTTTCATCCAAGGTCACATAGGCAATAGTAATATGTATTCGAGGAGTTACCAGGTGCGTCATCTACTACATATGGTTCGATACTGATGTTTGACCCAAGATCACCTAGGCAGCAGTAGTACCATGCGCATCGATTTTGTAGACGGTTTGATCAGGTCCTTTTGCCAATATCACCTAGGTAACAGTAGTAGCATGCACGTCGATTCTGCAAACGGTTCGATATGGTCTTTGGCCCAAGGACACATAGGAAAAAGTAACCAATACCTTGGATACTCATACGATTCTACTCAGAATGTATCATAACCTAGCTATCATGAAAGTCACCCCAACACTCAACTAGCGACAAGGGAACCGATATTTCCCATTCCATGCACAGAATGGACCATTGGCACACCGTAATGCGCTGGTCAATCTTGTGCAACCCGTCCTAGGCTCATCAACAACCATACAACCAAGATAATTGTGAAAATCGTCCAAATTCTACAAAAAGAAACCGAGGAAAAAACAAAAGGGGAGATCCTAGACAAGGGGTAGTAACCAGCAACTCCCCTTGTGATCTCAGTCTGGGTGCAACCCCTACCGAAATCAAAACTAAGAGCCAAGTAACAACTCCCAAGGGAAAAATAGAGCTTAGATTATCTAATCACCAGACCAGAGGTGATTCCACACACTCACACTCCCATAAAAATAATGGAGTGCGTTATGTGATCAACACTCCATAACGCCCAGAGGCAATGCCACACACTCACACTCCTAAAAAAATTCTTGTTTCAGCACCGGTAGGTATGCCCTCTCTCATCTTATTCTTTAAAAATATCATGACTTTTAATAATATTTGATAAAGAAGATGCTTTCACTTAAGGTAGTTTTTTTTGTAGGAAATGCTTGCAAACCATCCACAATGCCATCTACTGAAAGTTCCAGAGTAGGTATCATTCTACCCCCAACATGATAGAGTCCCAGTCAAATATTCATATCCTAACATCATTTCTCCATCATAAATTAACCATAGGGTCCTTACATATGACAACATTTATCATCACCCCACCCTGCACATGATAAACATCCTCGTTGGTTGGTAGAGCCTCCTATCCATGGCGCTCGTCACCCACAGTAAACCATATATCACATCAATAGTGATGCTAGGGCCATACCACTTTAGTCTAGGAAGCACCTCATGCCCATCCATCAACCATGCATAACATAAATTTTACCATACAAGCTAAAAACCCCTTCTCGGATGATCACGTTGTACAAGAAGATCAAAAGCACATTATTGCGCCTTGAATTTGGCCCATCATACCTCCACCAACATAATCCCATTTGCAATAATTTTTCATCTGCTTCATCAAGCCTGCACATGATACCAACCAATGGCACCCCCACCTTCAGCAAAACACATTCCTCACAACATCAGTGAGCGAACACCTTCATGTTTTGGGGTACTCGTCTTTGTCTTTTGTACAAACAAAACCCCATTATCTTATTCTTTTGGTAAGTGTACAAATACCCTGACCAGTGGACTACGTCCTTCACCCTCCCATATATATTTTTTTCCCATGGCAATATTCCCTGAACACCCTTGGTCGGAATATTACGTGCCAGCATGAAATTCATAGCTAGTTTATACCCGCCCTGGAAGTCCTACTAACTCTAGGGATTTCCCCATCAGAATAACTATGATTGTCACCAAGCTACTTAATATACTTTGAACTTGGGCCATTGAATCCCCCTCATCATTTTTTATCCACCCCTTCCAGCATGCCTATGTTAAACCCATCACATTCAGGTCCCCGACCCCTCATTTCAGCGACCCCTCGGCTGGTTGAGGCTTCATTTTTGTTGACTTCGACACCTATTCTCCAAAAAGGAAGTGGTACCTTGGATTACCCCTCTCCATAAAAGTGTCATCCTTAGGTGGCACTATGGGAGACATCATTTCCCATAGATGTCATCGATCCTCCTGACATTCTACTACAACAAAAGCTTTCATGTCAATATGGTATCATACCTTAAAACCATTTCACTTTGATTAAATTCGTCGAAGACCTGTGCCTCCATAAGCATGTCTTTCAGCAATGCTTACATAGGAAGGTCCCATCTAGCACCTATGCATACAATGTGTAGATATATGCCATACCAAGTTTATGCATATGGATACCATATTCCACCTATTTTCAAAGAAGAAATGCCCCTGAGCATGTCAGTAGTCATCGTCAGCAACCACCAGATCACCACCACATCAGTGATACTGACAGAACATATATCTCTCAAAATAGAATTGTTTAACTAGCCACATCATCATGAGCATGGGACATGCCCGCCTCATAGAAGATTTGTATATGTATTCTATTATATTTTCTTATAGGGGTCCTTTAAGACACGGTCATTCTTGGAACTGATGCAGGGTGTTTTCAATACCAAGCTTCATGCAATTCTCTCTCTCTCTCTCTCTCTCTCTCTCTCTCTCTCTCTCTCTCTCTCTCTCTCTCTCTCTATGCATGATATAGAAAATAAACTTTAATGTATTTCAGCTATACAATTCTTCCTAGACCTCACAAATTAGGGGAAATTGTTAACACTGGAAAATCGTATAGCAGAAAATGACATTATTTAATGTCAAGCAGAAGGGTTTATAGTGCTGGAAGACATTACAGAATCTAGAAAGTATTTAAAATCTCTAAGATCTGAGTAAAATCAAATTTGAACAAGTCCTAAATGCTCTTTGTATGCATAATTCTTCATGAAGAGTGCCTTTGTGCACTTTTTTTCCTGATATGCTCGCAATTCTAAGAATGGAAAATTTTCCCTTTCTGGGACCACACAAAACAAAGGACAAATGATTCCTCACTTGAAGCTACATAAGGACAGCCACCAACGCCTCCTTAGACACCAAGTGAGCACACAATGGAATATTTGGAGCACACAAAGGAATCATACCCCTCTCTTGGGTCACCATCCACAATGTACCAAGACAGGGAAGGGAGGATTTGAAATGTCCTATATAAGACCACCATGACATGAAGAATGGGTGAACACATTGTTATGCTGGCTATAATTACCCAAGAAATACCAGCAGTGTGTGATCTGGAGCTCAAGATAGAGGGGACCCAATTGTTGGCCATCTAACAAGTTCAATCGAACACAGTAGAGAGAGAGGGAGACTGCACCGAGGCAATCTTGGGATAAAAACATCCTTTCATCAAGACATATAACCCATGTTCTAGGGACCCTATGGCAAGAGGGTAAATTTTCACTCTTATTACTACTAGCGCTCAATAAGAGGGGCCTAGAGCCACCATACGTATTATTGTTGTCGTTTGACTCTTTTTAGAGCTGGTGTTTATTATTTTTAGTTTATATATGCATGCTATTTCTCTATCTAGTATGCTTATGATTCTAGCTTGTTCCACTAACTTGCTTGACTTCACTTGTTTTTTTGCCTGTTACTAATAACTTAAGTGGGTATACCACACCCCTTAAGTTGGTGTGATTTCGTACATACGTGCACCAAACACACTCCAACAACCATAGCGCATGGTAATCCTATTCCCCCATATTCAAGTAGCACTAGTCCTAACCTTCCCCCAGTAATTTACTACCCACTTGATAAGTTTTTGATAAAGTTGCAAAAGTCTAGAAAGTTGTATAGTGTTTAGTCTACAGTGCAGATAGCCACTAGTAGTAGTACTAGCAGCATAATTTTTCAGCCAGGAAGTAGAGGATTCGTATTGGTCCCATCCACACAAGTAGAAATGATGGGATCATTCACTCCATATCCAAAATTTTGTGGAAAGGGTAATGATGATGTAGAGACACACTGGTATCTATGTGAAGCATTTTGGAGAGCTCGTAAAAAACGAGATGCAGTTAAATTAATTCAATTTCAAACCACCCTAAGAGAAAGAGCATTACGATGGTTTATCAAATGGTTTGAATTACATTAGAACCCAACTATAGATGATGTTAAAAGATAGTTTTTACAAGAATTCAAGCTCCCTCATACTAATCAGCAAGGATTGTTCGAACTATGGGAGATTAAATAGAGGGAAGGAGAAACAACCTAGGATCTAATGAGAAGGTTCAAAGATGCAATCCGAAAATTGAGTGACCTAATTTATCCAAATCACCAATGAGATTGGTTCATTAAAGAACTCTTACCCTTGAAAAGAACACCATTGACCCAATAAAATATTGATACCCTTCAAGATGCGCGAGATCAAACAATGAAAATAGAAGCAATGGCGAGCTACTCAAGAGAGTTTAGGGGGGGAGTAGTCACTCAAGATCCGTCCATATTATGATTGCAATATCAAATACCAAGTTTGACAGAAAATATAAAATGTATTCAACCGGCATGACCAGCGTGACCCAATATGCGGTGTACACATTGCCTTTTGGAGGGACATCTAGTTATAGAGTGCTTGAGGTTACGGGGAGAAATCGTTGGGACTCCGGCAATAGGAGCACAAAGAGCCCCACTAGTGAGAGGATTTGTGCAAGTAACTACTAAAGAATTGTACTAGATGCAACCCCATTTCCTAGGGTTTCCTAATTAGCAAACTCAAACAACAACAGAATACTGTGAAATATGTAAAGGTATTGGTCATCATCCATGTTTATGCCTAATCCTACAAAAATATTCAAATGTCCCAAATAACGTCTGCTATGAATTCTGCGCTTCAACAATTCATGATACAGAACAATGAAAAGCGTTGGATGAATTAGTAGACCAACTGGATAGATCATCCTACATAGTAAATGAGACTCCAAGAGGATGAGGAAGATCAGGAATACGAGGGGGCAGGACTGGTGGAAGAGGACCTTTGAGGTGTTACAATTGTGATCAAGAAGGCCATGTGGTGAGAGAGTGTTCGCTACCAAGATGACCATGGTGTTCTTAGTGCCAAGTGAATACACATGCCACTGAATATTTTCTAGATCTAATGAAAATATGGGAAGAAAGAACCATGCAACGGAGAGCCAATTTTGTCAATTCATATCCAAGAGTATTTGAGACACAACCTTTTTTGATTATGTCCATAATAACCCGAGGAGGGAAGAAAACCGAGGATTATGCACGAGAGATGGAACCAAAAAAGCTAGTAAAACCAACATCCGCAAAGAATATTTGTAATCTGGAGAAATAGAGACAATACTTTAAAGAAGCACTGGAAACATTCTTGAAGCAAGAGAGCCACAATGATATGGAACTAATGAAACTATCTTGAGAATGAGAAAATATGACTACCATAGGAAAACCAATAGACGAATGGTTCTGACTATTCTCGAAGATTGTAAATGATGGAAAATGCTGGAGAAATTAAATAAAAATCTGAAAACAGTAGTAGAAGGAGGGACAGAGCATGAGGATTCAATTAAAAGTAACCTTCTAGAAAAGTTTATAAGAAGAGTGAAAATAAAAAAGAAGAAGAACGGGGAAGGAATTTCACATAAATGCTCAAGTTGTGTGATTTCAAATAAGAGAAACAATGTTTGACCTAGGATCAGATGTGAATATTTTTCCTATAAAGACATGGGAAGCATTAGGAAAGCCAAATTTTTCATATTCCCCTACAAAACTAAGAATGGAGAACAAATATTGCATTGTACCAGTAGGAAGGCTGGAAGAGGTTGAAGTTGTTTGCTCCCTGTAATTTATGAGAGTGGCAAGAATAAATGCTGCAGGCGCCACATCAGAACCAATTTGGAATCCTAGGATCTAGCCTTCCTAGATTCGGAGAGGGATCTCTCTATTAGTATTTTTGAATGATATATCTTTATGCTTAATTATGATATTAGGCTAGTTATGAAGCTCAAAGTAACTTTTTTCTTTTATTGATTGGTTGGGATGGATATCAGAAAAGGAAAGGTCACTAGAAGGGTGAAGGTGAGAGCAGATTGAAACAAATTTCAGCTGATAGGATAGGTCAAAGACAGTATCAATCCATTGGGCTATGGAGTCACAAAAGGATTTAACTGTACAACAATTCTACAAGGGTTTCAATGGGGCAATTCATCTATATCAAAGTATCTCTTTATATTTATTTGTAGCATGAAACATCAAAGTGTTGTGAAAGAAGCAAAGATAACAATAAATTAAGAATCTATTAACTTCACTAAACAAGAAAATCTTTTCAAAGTAACCGTTTGAAGTAAGCCAAAGGATAGGGCATTTCATAGACTTATTTGGACAAACTTTACTAAAGCACATTTTTCAGACAACAATCCGGTAATCTAAAATACTACCTTTAGAAATGAGAAAACATATAAGAAAACGAAGGGTAGCCTAAGATCAGGTAAGAACTTTGAATCTATCCTACTTTTGGCATACTCTGAAGGGAAACTTTCAAAACAACTGTTAAAGACATGACCAGAGGATAGGGCTAACCATAGACTTCCCTGGCTTAGACTCTACTTAGCATGTAATGAAAATATCATTCAAGAACAATGTCTCAAGTTTTACACATCAAGACATGGGCTCAGCAACATTCCTTGACTGGTTATACTCTATTGAATCATTACCAAATTAACTATTAGAAGAAAACATAGAGATAAATCTTTTAGACAGAAATAGGGTACTTTGCAGTAAATCCTACTCTAAATTTTCTGTTCTTTATCAGATAAAATGGACAACATGAAAAACATAAGGAAAAACAAAGATAGTGAGGAATAACATCACCATTAATATAGACTAGGATCCCATGAATCAGCTTGTATTATGGATGTTCAAACGAGTCACATTCTTCAGGTCCGACAGGTATTTACAACTCTAACTTCTCTTCTCAACCTAGTATTCTTCAATTACATCACAACACTTCAATAGCTTCAACAACTATTTACACTTGATAATAATTCATCTAAAAACCAACCAACCCTTTACAATGTGCTTCTCATGGAGTATTTATAGATGAATGAGGAGGTGGAGTGAAATAAAGGGTTCTAGTTTTTTCATTTAATACATAGTAAATGCTTCTCGACCTTAGGGAATTTGCATAACCCAAGATAAAGAATATCTGATGTTTTAACTCTGTTGAATGAATGTTTTATCAAATTTTGAGCTACTTAGTCACTTTTTTTGACTTAGGCATATTTGGCAGGCTGGCAATAATTTATGAGTTGTCTATGTAAAATATCTCTGACTATGCATTAAATTTGTATGATTTTGCATTAAATAGGACTGTAGATGGAATTTTTGGGTTCTGGGGGATTTAATTGCTTCACTATTCTAGCGTTTGAAGTGGTCCCTTTGCTGATCTGTCTTATTTTGTGGCTTTAAACACTGATTTTGGCCTTAATTGTGCTTTAAGGCATCATTAGGCCTGCTCTGATCATCTTTGACTTTATTAACTGTGCTTATCCTTTGAACTGTGGATTAAGCCTTTAATCTTCATACTTTTCACTTAATCCTTTCTTTATCTTTGATTTGTTCTGATCTTCACTGTTTCTCTTTAGTTTTGTGTACATGTGGCTTATGGACTTGGAGGGTTTGACCAAATGATCATTACTCAGCTGTATTGATTAAAACTTGGAACTTTAACCCCTTTGGTCCTTTTCTGCATTCAATCAGGCCTTTGAGGATCATCACCCTCAGCCTTTGCAACTATTTACTTGTTGTAGGATGACTTTAAACTTCAACTGCCATGAAACCTACAATTAAACATCAAACTGGTTACGTAAAACCTGCGAATGGGGCTATAACTTCTTCGGATCGTTCGGCGAGGGCGAAGAGCAATGCAGAAGAGGGATAATGCGCTATGGATGGTCTTATGGCGGAAATGGTAAAAACCAGGTTCAAAATGATTTGGTACAAATTCAGAAAAAGGTCGTTTCGGGAGAAACCATCGGTGGTATTGGCACGGAGGAGAAGTGGTAAGTGGTTTGGGGCTGGGTGGATGCGATACAGGCTAGAGGGTGACACGTATCATCTCCAAAACTACTCATTTCATGTGAAAATAGCACATTGGGAGGGGTTCGGAAGATCAGGTGCAAAATTTAACGAGGACGATCAGATTTGTGGGCTGTAGATCGACAGTCGTGAGTTAGCGCGATGGTCGAAGAGATGCGCAGGAGGAAGGATAGCGAAGAGATGGAGTGAGGACTATTAGATCGAGGACATCAACGGCCAGGATTATATTGATGGATTTGAAATGAGAAAGGAATTTGGAAGTGGAAACAAAAATTTGCGACGAGCAATGGCCGATGGGGAGGTGGGACCAACAGTTGACATCAACAAACTTGTCTTGTAGTAGAATTTCAAATAGGCAGGGTTAAAAGGTGAAAATGAATGATGATCGTTGGATGACAAGGATCAATGGTTGAGGCTGAATCGGGAAAATGAATATCAGTAGAGAAAAGGGTTTGGGAACAAGGAAATAGGAGTCGCTGAAAACCCGATGGCCGATGGGAAGGAGGGAAACCGATGACCGTCCAATCTGGGAGATCAACGGTCAAGATATTATCGGTGGGGGATGAACATCAGCTGTGAAAATATAGAGAAGGTGGATGGAAATAGGGAGGAGCAAAGTCTGATGGCATGAAAGGGGCTTAACGCCTATAGGCGATGGTCAAAAGCCTTAGTCTCATGGTGAAAAGGGGCTAGGGTTTTAAGCAAAAAGGTGCTTAAGGCCCAAAGTTAAAAGATAGGGAAAATAGGTCGAAATGGGGTTTTTTGAGGCCTTTTGAGGGTTTCCAAAAAGTAAGAAAAAAGGGTTTAAAAATAAAGAGGATTTATAAGGCTTTTAAGGGGATTTTGAAAATAAAGGGTAAAATGAGAAAAATGGGTGGCATGAAGGGAATATTTTGAAATGGAGAAATGATGCGAATTATGACTTTGAAATAGTCCTTATGAACCAACAGGGCTACTTGAAGGCCTTTTTGAGTGAAGATATCAGTGAGATGGGTCCTTTGGACAAGAGACAGAGCAAGGCTTCAAGAACTCACAAATTTTCTCCAAATTTGTTTCTTTAAGGCTACTAGACTTGTTTTAGGCATCATAGGATATGACAAAGTTTATTAATGGCTAACAGTGGCTCCACTTAGGGAGGATAGCTTTTGGAAGTGTCAAGAACCTCAGAGATAAATCTCTGGAAAGTTGGCCAATGCCTTGTATTTTGCTGCACTTTGACAACCTCTTTCTTCTTTGATCATGCTGCTTAAAAAGATGATCAGTATTTGTATCAACAAAATGATTTTCTCCCAAACATTCTACCTACACAACCTACTTCCTAACATTTTTCCTCATAGGGTGCACTTGGACTTGCAAACCCTTTTCACATCAATATTTTATTCTTTTGAAAGTATGAAACTGATCTACTTCTACCCTTATTTCTTCCATGAGTTCAGATTAAAAAGTTGAACTCGTCGTTTCTCTACCTAGCTAACTATCTATCAAGATTAGATTGTTTGACAGGTTTTCATTCTCTAATCTAAAACAAAAAATTCAAAACACAGTCAAATCAAGATTAAACCGTCTGATTTGCTATGGGGGCTATTGCATTATGTACAAGCTGCTCATAGACTTTATTTGCAGAAATTTAAAAACAAAATTGTGAAGGCTTAAGAATTGAAAATTATAAATATCCTTCTTTCTTTCTTTGGTTCAGGTTTTGAACTTGTTAGAACCATTTTTTTTTATCCTAATCTATTTTACTGATAAGCCAAGATTGCACAGTTTGGAAAATATGTTTTTACTAACATATCAGCATGAAATTCAAATTTATTCAGTCATGATTAGGCTGTATGACTAAATAACAATTTTCATCTTTCCAAGTAGTGGCATTTGAGCTTGCACACTTTCAGATTTTTCTCTTTTTTGGTATGGGGCTGTACTTTTCTTTTTATCTGCCCTCTTTTCATTTTTCTTGTTTTTATGCCTTTTTATTTTTCTTTTCAAAACAAATTTCATTTACAATGAATTTTAAAACTTTGAACAAAAATCTTAACAAAAATAATGTTTGAGCATCCTACCATTGACAGGACCTCCAAAAAGTTCAGCTCCATCCATCTCTTGAAGAAAAAATGCATTGTTTCCTATAGCAGACTGAATGAGAGAAGGGCCCTTCCATAAATTTTCAAACTTTCCATGTTTTCCCTTATCTTCTTTCCTAGAATCCCATTTTAATACCTTTTCACCAATTTTAAAATCACTTTCCCTTGTTCTTTTATCAAATAACTTATTGACGTTTTCTTGTACTTGCTGTGCTTTGTTGTAGACCTCCTCTCTGGCTTGATGTAAATGTAAATTCTGGTTTATTCTTCTTATCATATCATCTTCTTGAGATTGCACTTCTTGGATCAACTTCATGACTGGCACTCCTAGAGTGGTTGGAAATATTGCACCTGCTCCACAAACTAGCTAATAGGGAGACATTCCAATTGAATTTTTAATTGTCAATATGTCTGCCCAAAGTGCATGTACTAGCTTGTTGTGCCATGACTTTTTATTTTCTTCCATCAACTTCTTAATAATGTTTACCAAACTCTTGTTTGAGGATTCTGCCAACCCATTACCTTGAGGGTAATAAGTTGTAGAATGACCCAATATAATATGATATTTATGATAGAAATCTACCATCTTTTTGGATCCAAATGCAGCAGCATTATCAATGATAATCTTCCTAGGACAACCAAATCTAGACAGGATATGATTTTCAAGGAATTTAATGATAACTGAGTCTGTGGCATTCCTAGAAGGGATGGCTTCTATCCATTTGGTGAAATAATCTGTTTTTATGAGGATCCATTTATGATGGGCAGATGAGGCAGGATGGATTTCCCCAATGAATTCTATACCCCACTGCTGAAAAGGAGCTTCAACAGTGATTTCTTGCAGAGGTAAGAGAAGCAATTTTATTTTTCCTTCAAAGATTTGAAACTTATGATAGGCAATGTCCATTTTTTAGATATCTTTAAAGAGGGTGGGCCAGTAGTAGCGATCTCTAAGGATTTTATTCATTGTAGTTTTCTAGAAGAGGTGGCCTCCAAATTCTCCTTCATGGAATTCATGCTTGATCTTATCTGCATCATTCTCGAGAACATATTTAAGCAATAATCCACTAGCATTTTTCCAATATAAACATTTTTCTAAAATGCAGTAATTTACAACTTTTAACTTTAAAAATCTTGCCTTTGTTTTAGACAAACCAGGAGGGACATTTGTATTAAGCAGCACATACAAAATATCCACATACCAAGATGAATTAAGAAAATGATCTTCAATAAGTGGAGTTGCCAAATCCTCCTGTTCATCTAATGTATTAAACATGTTTATATCAAGAGCTTGAAATTTGGATTCAACCATAAGTTTTTCTAGTCCTTGATATTTGATGAGCTTAGTGGGCTTGATTTCTAAGTCATATTCTCGTATTACAACAATCCACTTTCCTCTTTTTCCATCGAGATCTTTTGTCAAAATGTTTTTCACCACTGAATGAGGAACAAATGCTATGATGTGTGAATGTAAAATGTAAACTCTAAAGTATTTTAAGGCTTTAACCAAGGAAAAGGTTTGTTTTTCCATTATATTATACTTCAAAGGTGCATCTCTTAATGCCTTGCTGAAAAATGCAATAGGTTTCTCTTGTTCCTTCATGTTTTTCTGTAATAGGATAACAGCCACTGTATGTTCTGATGTAAATGAAAAAATGAAGAAATATTTTGTAAAATGAGGAATAATGAGGACTGGTGTTTGGGTGAGTGCTTGTTTTACCAGCTCAAATGATTTCTTTGCTTCTAAGGTCCATTTGACACCTTCTTCTCTTTTAAGCATGTTTTTCATGTTTCTAAGGAGTTCAGCTAGGTTGGGTATGAACCTTCACAAGAAATTAATCTTTCCAGTGAAATATTGAAGTTCCTTGATGTTTCTAGGATGATTGATTCACAACATACCTTCAATCCTTTTTGGGTCTATCTTTATCCTCTCTTCAGATATAATATTACCAAGAAGTTTACCTTCTTGGAGACCAAACAATGTTTTCTTGGGATTTAATGACAAACCATATTTTCTTCATTTCTCAAAGACTTTTCTTAGGTGTATTAGGTGTTTTTCATCTATTTTGGAATAGACCATGATGTCATCTAAGTAAATCACAATTAAGTAACCTATTTCTTCTGAGAATGCAATATCCATGGCTCTTTGGAATGTGGCACCAACATTCATTAAACCAAAAGGCATTTTCACATACATGAAAGTGCCCCAAGGAGTGGTGAAGGCTGTTTTAATTTGATCATGAGGATGTACCAATACGTGGTTATATCTGGAGAAGCCATCTAGAAAAAAAATTCTTCTAGAACCTACTACCCTTTGAAAAATTTGATCCATTTTGGGCAAGGGATAGTTATCCTTTAAGGAGGCTTTATTTAAGTTTCTGAAATCAATATAAAGACTTATTTCTCCTATTTTCTTCCTAACATATACAAGATTGGATACCCATTCCAAGTATCTCATAGGGACTATAGTTCCAACATCATACATTTTTCTAATTTCTTTCTCAACCAGAGGTAATTGAATAGGGTTTATTCTGTGCATTTTTTGTCTGTAAGGGTTCTGATTTTCTTTGAGGGGTATCTTATGTTGAATTATCTATGTATCATATGACTTTAGATCTTCATAGTTCCATACAAAAACATCCGAAAATTCTCTGAACAGCTCAAGGTATTTCAATTTGATGTGAGATGGCAGTGTTTTGGATAATTTAATCATTTTAGGCCTTGATTCACTGCCTATATTGCACTCTTCTAATTCAGTTTCAGTGGGCTCTATTTTTTGTTTTTTGGCAACATCATTGAAGTCAAACAATTCTTCTAGAGGCACTAGTCCTTTTGGCAAGTTTTTAGTTTTAGATTGTAGCACCTCTAGATCTTCTTTTCCTAAATCTGTGCACATTTCTATTTTATGTTTGGGTTGTTTGGTTAACAGATTTATATCTACAATCTCAGGAGTTTCTTCTTCCTTACAAAGTGATTTTTCCTCAATAGAGCAGTCTTCTTCATACTCGGAATTTGAATCTGGCATTTCAAATTCATTTATGGACTGTAGGAAGTCTTATATTTGTTTATATCCTTCAAAAACTTGCCAATATTTCTCATTGTCTAGGACTTCTGGTCTATATTTGACTTGGATTATGTATTAATTGCTTTCATAAGGCTTCAGACATGTACTAACAGCAAATGCTAATCCATTGGCAAGAATGTTTTGGTTTCTAGGGACAAAGGCAAGTTGGAATTCAGAAAATGACTTTAATATGTCCATGGCATCATCTCTATAGGCTCTTATTCTAGGATGTTTGGCAGTATATTCCCCATTTACTTGCCTAATTATTAATTTTGAATCCCCATGAACTGTTATCCTCTTGGCTCCTAGTTTTTTAAACAAGTGTAGTCCTAAGAGAAGTGCTTCATATTTTTCTATGTTGTTCATGCAGTGAAAGTTTAATCTGTATGAATGACCTTCAACATAGTTATTCTCTGTATTATGCACCCATATGCTTGCTCCTGCACTAGTTTTACTACAAGACCCATCAAAACTCATGCTCCAAAGAGGACTGTTTTCATATTTTTCATCAATTTCCTTTCAGTCCTCTTTGTTTTGTTTGTTTTGGGTGTCCCTATGTTCTTTTTTAGGATCTGCACTATGTTTAATCTTGTCCTTTTCCTCAAGGCTATCAATGTGTTGAGGAATTTTTCTTTGATTTTTATAATTTGCACTAAGTTGATAAATGGCTTGTAACTTAAGATCTTTATTTTTTTTGCTGTAATTTTCTGAATTAGAAAATTGTTTGGGTGATTTTTCCTTGTTTTCCTCTCCTTCTATAGCTGCCACTGTGTTGGTGGATGTTTAAATTTCTAATCCTTTCTCATTAGGAATCTCATCATTGTACAAAATGAATGAGTCAAGGTTAGTATGTATAGAATAAAAAGGGGATTTTTCGGGTCTTTCTTGGCTACTCACCATGTATTTCATGTGTGTTTCCCTATAAAGTCTTCTAGGTTGATTGAAGATAGGGATGCTGGCATAAGTCATATCCATTTGCATTGTGCCTTGCAACTTAGCATCCCAAGATCTTGAAAGGAGCATGCCATATTTCAGGGGTATATCAGCCACTACAATGTCCATTACTAAGCTTTTGGCTAGGATTTGTGTTAAATTGACACAGAGATCTTTTATTAGGCCTAGGAATTTGACTCTGCTAGAATCAAAGGAGTACAAATATTTGTAAGGTCTAGTTACCTCAAGGACTAATATTTCCATAATTACTTTGGGAATGAGGTTATGTGATGCTCCTGATTCAAGAATGGCATGCTGCAAAATGTTATCATGGATGTTGAGACTAACATAAAAAGGAGGGACCACTCCCTCTTGGAATTTTCCTTCAATTTTTGGTCCAAATAGGAGCTCAGGTTGGTCATCATTTAAGTTAATAGAATCATTGTGATCTCCTATGTTCAAAGCTTTTAACAATTGGGACCTATATACATCTTGAGTGACTAACTAAGTGAGAGGGATAGAGATTTTTATCTTGGCAATTTCACTCTCTATGCTGAAAGGAGTTTGAGTTTTGGAAATGTTTAATTCAACCTTTGTAGTCATTGTTTTATCAGCAAAATTAGCTTGTTGATTTTTATTATTTACAATAGTTAAAATGATTTTTCCAGGAGCATTAGTAGAGGTGCTAGTGTTGCTAGGGTCACCACTATGTTTGTCATTGTTTAGGGTGCCTTTCCCTTTGTTTTTATCAGAACTTTCAGCCACTGTGTTTTTGTTTTCAACTGTCTTTTTGTAACTATTTGCAAGGATGTTTTTAGTAGAATTTTTAGAGGTTTTATTTTAGGAAGTATATTGGTTCTTTCTACTCCTCAATTCATATTGTTTTTTTACTTCCATTATGGCATTTTCAAAGCCTAGTTTATAATCTTCTGATTCTAGGCCTTCTTCCTCATCAGGTATGTATATGACTTGTTCTTCTTCATTGAGGAAAACGGTACCCTCATTGTTTACTCCCAACATGTTCATGTGATTTTCCTCTTTTTTGTCCATTGTTTCACCTTCTTCATCCACATAACTCTGTTGGAAAGGAGATCTGACTAGCTAGTCGGGGTCTCTTTGTCTAATTTGAGGGGGATTCATTTTTAAATTTTGGTTCTGATTTTGATTTTTGTTTTGAGGAGCTATTTCGTTTTCTTTAGGGTAAGCCCTCTCATTCATGTTTATTCTTTCCATCATAATTTCTATAGTTCTAACTAAACTATCAATTTTTTCATCTGACGTGGAAGGTCCTACTTCATCTTTGTAAGTAACCTTTTTCTCTGCTTTTAATCTAGCTCTTTTCTCAATCAGATTTGATTCTACACTTATGGCTCCCCTTTGCATATCTTATAAAGTTAAGGGGTCTCTTTCTCTTATCTGGTAGGCCATGTCTGGGTCAAAACCTTTAGGAAACTTAACTAAGGCTAGGCATAGCGAAGGTTTCCTGTCTGGGGGAAGTGCATTGTAAACACTATTGAATCTAGTGCAGTAATCTTGGACACTTTCCCCAATGTTTCTTTTGAGGTTGCTATATTTTGAAAAGATTTGGAGAGGGTTTCTCTTGACTTCCCATTTGTGTAGAAACAATTGATGGAAAGCAGGGAGGTCATTGATACTATTAGGGGTTAAGCCTTTGAACCATTTTCTTACTTCTCCCCCTAGGCTTTGAGCAAACATTCTAATTTTTATAGTTTCTTCATCTATTTCTTGTCTGTCAAAGTAATCATTCATTCTATCCACTTGTTGTTGAGCTATAGTAGAACTACTAGCATCATATAAGGGAATCTTGGACTGATAGTCCTGTGGTAGAATAGGTAGAGGTAAAGGAAGGACTAAGGGAGCATACCATGTTTCCATGATATGAGGTTGTGGAAAAAATGGGGGGTTTACAGGCAGAGGAAGGTGACGAAGTGAAGTGGTTTGAACTGTGGATGTATGGGTGATTGGAAAAGAAGTACTTAGACCAGTTAAGTACTGTTGAGCCGATTTAGGATGAGAGAAACCAAAGTTATGAATGAAATTAAGATCAGGCGGGGTGTTTTCTCTACTACTGCTATGTTGTAAATCTTCAGGCTCAAAATCTATCTGATCTATATCACTAAGTGACTTGTTTCTAGATGGATTCCTTATGACAGGTAAGTCAACTTGTATATTTTGCAGAGTTGTAATATTTTCAGGAATAGAGTTTGTTCTATGAATTGGTATGACATTAGTTGGATTCTTGGATATAGGAGACTTCCTAAGGATGCTTTCTGGATTGTCAACTATTTCAGGAGGATTTGGGTCAAGATGGGCTATAGTATGAATTATTTTAGAAGCAACTATGTTATGTTTTTAGACCCAATGATGAGAGAAGTTCAGCCAAGTACGACAGTCTTTAAAAGGCCAACTAATATTACGAAAGAAAAATTAATCCTCAAAGTTATCTTAACTGAGTTTGTATCATGTTATGATAAAATATTTTCCCAGTGGAGTTTTTGAAAAACCAAGGGAAATTAGCAGGCCTTCTGAAAACCAGTAGAGTCACCAGGTGGAGGGATTTTACTTGTTACTAAGGTTTGGTTGTTGTCCACCATAAAGAATCAAAAACCACTCTTGGCAGACACTTGATTCATTTTAAGGAATGGGATTTCTTGAGTTGTGAAGTCATCTAATACTCAACATATTTCCCCAGTATGGTCGCCACTATGTTTTCTCCCTGTAATTTATGAGAGTGGAAAGAATAAATGTTGCAGGGGCCACATCATAACCACTTTGGAATCTTAGGATCTAGCCTTCCTGGATTCATATAGGGATCTCTCTATTAGTATTTTTGAATGATATATATTTATGCTTAATTATGATATTAGGCTAGTTATGAAGCTCAAAGGAACTTGTTTGTTTGATTGATTGGTTGGGATGGATATCAGAAAAGGAAAGGTCACTAGAAGGGTGAAGGTGAGAGTAGATTGAAAAAATTTTCAGCTGATAGGATAGGTCAAAGACAGTATCAATCCATTGGGATATGGAGTCACAAAAGGATTTAATTGTACAACAATTCTATAAGGGTTTACACAATGTGCTCAAGAAAAATGGTGTATAAGAAAAAATGTGCAACAGAAACGCAGATCAGGACTTGGTTCCTCTTATTTATGTTTTATGGGACTTATGTATGGAATTTCATCTAAAAAAAATTATTTTAGACATACTAAACATATCTCCCACCAAATATACTAGCTAAAAAGCACCCAAAGAGGAAGGCTACAGCCAAATGCAAACAATGCTTTAGGAATTGCATAGTTTTATCAGATATTTAGAGGATATGAGCAAGGAGGTTTACATTTCAGTAATACAACAGCAAATCAGCATTATGATGAAGCTCTTTCACTATACAATAGAATGTATGAGACAATACAACAAGAAATATTCAAAAAAGAGAGCTAGAACACATGTATATTTGCAGAAAT
This sequence comes from Pinus albicaulis, assembly GCA_034641835.2. Classification (NCBI taxonomy): domain Eukaryota; kingdom Viridiplantae; phylum Streptophyta; class Pinopsida; order Pinales; family Pinaceae; genus Pinus; species Pinus albicaulis. The sequence continues at coordinate 227,873,999 of CM076583.1, read as the reverse complement.
GGCTCAACAACATTATTTTTAAGGAGCTTCAGCAGCTGGAAGTTAAAACTAAAATCTAGGATAGATATGTGTACAAACCATCAAATCTATTTCAGATCTAGAAACTAGATAGTTTTCTCTTCAATATCCCCTTGGAATTTTGACAAAAGAATGCATAAATAAGAGTAGATATGAGAAATAAGTTGTAGATCTGTAAAATGTTGCAGTAAATTTCTGAATATAACATTTCATTACAATGGATTAGATCTAAACAAAACATGGATCAGCAAGCTAATCCATGGATCACCAAGTGGAAGGCAAGCTCGACACTAGAGATCTCTGATCTAAACTATGACAAAAACACCATGAAGAGCCTCACACCAAAATAATGCAGTCTATCTAGATGAAAAACGTTGTAGCTCAAATGACATAGATAACCACTAAAAATTTTTAGATCTGAAGTAAAAAGAGAAGAGACACTCTTCCAGGAGGTTAAAAGACACACTCCATGAGAAGAGGCTCCCAAAATACACTAGATATTTGCATATCTATACTCCCACTTGCTGCAGCTTACAAAAGCAAGCAAACCCTCACTGGATCTACGTTGCAGTTGGAAGTAGAGCTTGGCCTCAAGCCTGATAGTGAATCAATTCAAAAAATAATCCTCCAAGAATCCTCAAAGGAAGAGGTGAAATCCCTGCATAGGAATTCCAAGTACAATCCTCCACTAAACAACAGAGAATGTTATTTGTCTAAGAAGACAAATACTCAAAAATATGATCAATCAACAACCCTCTCTTGCTGCCCTCGCTTTCATTTTATAAGATGAGGAAGCCTTTTCAAACCTTAAACCACCTTGATGAGTTAGCCCTTTTCACCTGAGAAGCCTCCTTCTAGAACTGCACTGTCCCTTTTGGAGATGCAATGAACCTAGACAGCACTGTTGATTTGGTCAAGGTTGACCCAGTCTTTAGCTCAGAACTCTTTCACACCTACAAGTGATTATTTACATGGCCCTGATTTATCTTTGTTCACATGGGCATTAGTTTATTCATACATTTCAGGAGTTTTGCATGTCCTCCTTTATCCATTTATTCATGAAATAGGAATTAAAACAAAATTGGATGTTCCTCTTGGCTAAGGCCAAGTGGGAACATTACAGTCCTCCCCTCCAAAATGTTGCTTGTCCTCAAGCAACTGATAGGGTAAGAGCTCTAGTTATTCTCCTTCTCCATTGATGGAACCATCAAGGATCAAGTTTTCATCATGGGCCAAATGCTCATTAAGCCAATACATCAAAAATTTCTCCTCCAAGGCTAACATAATAGGGGCATAGTCCATCCCTTCAGGAGTGTAAAACTCAACAAAAATAAAGATGGGTGAAGCAATGCTACATCAAAAACATGTATCATGAAGTACAAGTTGAAGTTCCATCCCATGTGGTACATATACACTGCCCACCCTTTGACCATACAAACTCATAAACAATACCAATATATCACCTATGTATGGAAGCAAAATTACATATATGCAAACTAAAATTTGCACTTGAGGAGGTGGGTCACAATCCCACATAAGATGCCAGCGCAATTCACTCCTTGTCTTTAGCAGATCTGAGTGTGGTAAGTGGTAATCCTACCACACCTTTTCTGCATGAGTCACTTTGACATGGTTGAAAGTGATACACAAGTTAGGTGCCTTTGGGAAGCACCCATCATGAAAAAGAATCTCCCTTTGCACCTCTAGGGAGTGACCAAATTCAAAATATTTATTGGCCTCACCAATGCCATGAGATCTACATGTAATATCACTCCCTATAGGAGCCATGGCCTACATACATATGGGAAGAGAATATGTCAAATCAGAAAAATAAACATGCTCCATAAGATCAGATTCTTTACCATTCGAGTCTCCCACACACATGGAGTTGGGCATGGACATTTCTCCTCTTTTAAGAGAAGGAAGAGATGGCTAAAATGACTCCTGCATAGAGTCTTTTGGTTGTACCAACTCCTCATAACTACTGCACTCTTGTAAGTGCTGATGTAATTCGTCCGAATCATAGTGTTGATGTAGTTCCTCCTTCATACCCTCCCAATCAAAACTCCTCATGATTAGGATGTAGATCTTTGCTGACTGCATATAGCTAGAAAGGAACTCTTTATGTGCCCTTTGTAGTATCTCTTTCTTAAGCTTGGAGGCTTTAGACAAGAATACTCTTCGAAGATGATAGATGACCCCTTCATGGAACAAATAGCCTCCCTTTTGATTCATGCCATCTAGTATCATCCCGGTGTGAAGATATTTGGAGTACTCGACAAGGAGTTGAGATCTCCAATATGGATCCACACAGCTCAATAATGAAAATGTTGCTGATACATCTATGGGAGCGCTTGCCTTGTTGTTGATTTCTTCTTTGACATTACACATGCCAAAACTACTTGTTGGAAGGCTGATCCTCCCCTTTTTTTCCTCCCACAGTGCTGTAGCTTGGTCTTCCATTGCCCCAATCCTTCTTGGATTTGGATTTGGAGCAGTACTTTGTGAGGCTTTTCAAACAATATCTAAATCTGATGGAATTTTAGGTGACTTGCCATGAGATAAGAATTTACCTTGTAGCATCCTCATGAACATGAGAGAAGGAACTGTGAGATCCTTGCTTCCACTGCGCAAATCCATCTCTATTTTTGGTGTGGAAACATTAGGTGAAGGATAACTGTACATGCCTTGAATCATTTGTGGTTTCCCACTCTTCAAGTACACCCAGTCCATCTGCAAGGCTTTCCAATTAGTAGTAACCCTCCCCAAGGTAGTCAACCACTGGACACCCAAGATGATATTGGTGTCTGGTATGTCAATTACAAATAAGTGATCTACCAAAGTGTAGGATCCCATAGTGACAGAAAGTGATGGAACATATTGCATGCATTCAATGGTTCTATCTCCTGGGACCAAAACAGAAAATCCATCAAAAGTATCAGTGGGGATCCCTCTCCTTTGCACAAGGTGAGCATCAATAAAGTTGTGGGTTGCCCCACTATCAATCAGGATAGACACTCTCTGGTTCATGACTGAACCTTGTACTCTTAGGGTCAAGTACTTGGCCACTCCTCTCAAAGAGGCAAGAGCCCCATTTGTTGGAGAAAAAGATCCCTCTCCATCTATGGATGGTGTTTGATCTTCCTCCTCATCATCACTAGTGCTGTGACCCCTCCTAGGTCCATCATTCCCCTCTTCCTCCTCGAAATATGAGAAGACTTCTATATAGTGTGCCTTCCAGCAGCACATCTATGTCCCGATACCCATGGCTCTTGGCAAGTGAAACACAATCTATTTTTCCTCAATTCCCTCTGAAGATCAATGTCAAGAGGTTTCTTTAGTGATTTATCCTTGGGGGGAGCATCTTTTCCTTCATTCCACTTAGAAGAGGGAGGGGCATTTCTTTGGAAAGTTTCCTTTTCTTTTGGCAAGGCATCTTGGAGATCTCTAGCTCTCTTGATGGAATCATGCAAAGTGATGGGCTTGGTAGACTTAACCAATCCACGCAAAGCTTCCTCCAAGCCATCAATGAACATGTAGACTCTCCTTACTACATATAGATTAGGAACCATGACTGATAATCTTAGAAACTCAGAGATATGTCTCTACATCACCTGCCTGCTTCAGCTTTGCAAGGCTTATGAAGGGTGCTTCGGGATCCTTCCGGTCAAACCTTTCCACCAGTCTTCTAGTGAACTTAGCATAGGTAGTCACGTTGCTATGTCCCAATGTAGACAACCCATGGAACCACCAATTGTGTGCTTCACCCTCAAAGTGCAGCACTGCAATATTGATGGCTTCAACTTCAGGGACTTTGTTCAATTGGAAATAGATAGCCAACTTTTCCACCCATGCTATGGCAAAACTAGAGAATGATACATCAAACTTGGGCAAAAAGAATATGCCCATAGTGTGGTGTCTTCCATGAAAGAAACGACCATCTATATACTGTTGCCATGGTCTTCTCCGATCCTTGAGATGGAAAAAGTCTTGGAAACTCAAGTTATCCTTGAATCTCTAACTCTTAGAATCAGGGAGAGTTGAAAATCCTTGCATAGGAATTCCAAGTACAATCCTCCACTAAATAGCAGAGAATGGTATTTGTCTAAGCAGAAAAATAGTCAGAAATATGATCAATCAACAACCATCTCTTGCTACCCTCCCTTTCCTTCTATAAGATGAGGAAGCCTTTGAAAACCCTAAACCACCTTGATGAGTTAGCACTTTCACATGAGAAGCCTCCTTCTAGAACTGCACTGTCCCTTTTGGAGCTGTAATGAACCTAGACAGCGCTGTTGATTTGGTCAAGGTTGACCTAGTATTTAGCTCAAATCTCTTTCACACCTACAAGTGATTATTTACATGGCCCTGATTTATCTTTGTTCACATGGGAATTGGGTTATTCAGACTTTTTAGGAGTTTTACATGTCCTCCTTTATTCATTTATTCATGCAACATGAATTAAAAAAAATGGATGTTCCTCTTAGATAAGGTTAAGTGGGAACATTACAACCTTTATTAGCAAAGTTGAAGATAATATGCGAGAGGAGCATAAAGTTCCTCTCATGGATGTGGCATTACAATCCACTTCAACAAGGTGGTGGGCCAATCATCGCAACTCTCTCCATAGATGGGAAGAGGAATAAAAGGCACTAAAATCAATATTTCAAGGGTCTTCAGGACCACAACTAGAAGAGAAGTACAAAGGAGTTTCGGATCCCAAAGTACATATAAAACAATGTGAATACTAGTGGGAAACAAAGAATTACCAAAAATCCCTATGGGTGGATAGCTTTATACATTCATTAGATACCATCCTGCAAGCTTGGTACCTAAAAAAAGAAAATAAGAGGAAAATTGATAGTTGGGAGACAGTAGTGGAAAGTTTTCCATAGAGTTTCTATTTCAAGGGAGATAGTGAACATATTACAGAGACCCTGTAAGCAATCAAAAGAATTCTATTTTTTTCAGGACTTGCAAAAAGAGAAGAAACACTTGTGCCAAATCAAATAGACAATTCTAACTATCAGGAAGAAATAACATACAGGAAAATAGACCATGGGATAGATGATGATGATTTGGAAAATATTCGACATTTTTCATTCAAAGAAAAGGAGTGAGAGCGTGAAATACAGGAGGAACCTACCACTAAAAGACTGCACTTGTTACCCCTAAGGAGAAAGAAACAAAATATTGGCAGGCAAGAGAAACCCAAGATAACATCTATAGGGGACTATTGGGATGAAGAGACCACCAAAGAAATATTTGACTTACTGAAGGAATACAAAGATCTATTCCCGTATTCGGTAGCAGAATTAAAAGGCATCAAGGGAGATTTAGGGGAGATACGGATAATACTAAAAGAGGATGTCAGACTAGTAAAGCATAGACCTTACCGCCTGAACCCAAGGGTGAAATAAAAATTCAAAGTAGAAATAGACAAGATGTTTAATGCTAGATTCATTTTATCAGTTGAGGAGGCAGCGTGGGTTAGTCCAATAGTGATACAAAATAAAAAGGAGAAATCAGAAATCAGGGTGTGTGTAGACTACAAGAGTCTAAATAATGCATGTATCCATGATCTGTTCCCAACACCATTCAATGACAAAGTCCTAGATAACATGGCATGAAATTAAGCATACTCATTCATAGATGGATTATATCGCTATCATCAAGTCCTAATAACAAAGGAGGATAAAATGAAAACCACGCTCACTACTGAGTGGGGATCGTATGCTTATCATGTGATTCCATTTAGGTTAAGGAATGAATCAACTATATTTTCTAGAATAGTCATAGTAGCTTTTAGAGAGTATATCCAAAATTTTCTAGAAGTATACATGTATGACTGGACAATGTATAGTGTGTTGAAGAATCACGCAAGCCTCCTTCAGATAATGTTCAATCGGTGTAGACATCTTCAAATCTCATGGAACCTAAAGAAGTACATATTTGCAGTACTGTTTGGAACATTACTAGGACACGTTTTCTATAAACAAGGAGTATGTGTGGACCCCTCCAAGGTGATGGTAATTGTAAATATGGATGCCCTAGATAATGTTAAACAATTGAGACCATTGCTTGGAAACATAGGATACTATAGAAGGTTTATCCGCAACTATGCTCGAATAAGAACACCATTCAAAAATTTATTCTGGAAGACATAATTGTTTACATGGAATGAGGAATGTAGCAAGGTGTTGGATATAGTAAGGGAGAAATTAGCAAGTGCACCTATTCTGACTCATCTGAATTGGGATAAGCAGTTCCATGTGCACATTGATGCTTCAAGTATTTGTTTGGGCGTTGTGCTAGCGCAACAAGGAGAAACCAACATAGACCATATGGTATACTTTGCAAGTAGAAATTTGTCGAAAATGGAGAATAATTGCATGACAACTAAAAGGGAAGCTCTAGCGATGGTCTATCCCCTGCAGAAATTCCACCACTATTTTCTTGCAGGTACTTCTAAGTTTTTTACAGATCACTCGACATTAAAATATTTAGTAAATAAACTTGTTCTCAAGGGCAGAATATGTAGGTGGCTTCTGTTGTTCCAATAGTTTACTTTTGAAGTCATAATAAACCCAAGGGGAGTAAATGTTGGACCTGACCATTTATCAAGATTGGAGAATGGGGAAATTGGAACACCATTTGATGACCAACTACCAGATGCAAAACTTTTCCGAATAGAATCCATCCCCAATTATCTAGAGAAAATAACCATGTAATTGCCTATAGGACTGTTTCGGGGAAATCTCACCCTAGAGGTTGGTTGGGTTACAACCTCCATAGAGCAGGGGCATGCTACTTAACAGAGACTCACACAACCATGCACATTCAGAAAAACTAAATAGAGTAGAACGAGAAAGTTACCCGTAGGTCCTACGGTTGAAGTAGATCTAGCAGGGTCCAAACCCCCAGCAACCGTCCTTCCTTCTTAACCTGAAAGACAAGAAGAAACCAGCATGAAGAACGAGTTGTACAACATATATCTACTCTAAATGTTAGTGAGATTCATATAAAACACTAAATAAATCATAATGAATGCTTGTATAACAAAATATTCTCATACATATAAGCATACACTAACACATTTATTTCGGGAACAACATGGTACTTCTGTATTATAAATAGCATGTACAAAAGTAACAAGTGGAGAGATCACCTGATCCTTCCAAGGCCTTTGCAGACCGTCGTCCGGATCCGTCTAGCCCTTGCCTCGCTAAGACTCCTTCCAAACTAGTGCATACGAGATAACATATAAAGGGATGTGTATCTCAAGGAAACAAGGGTTTCCTATAATGAACTGGGAAAGTGCAGGAGGCACGGGGAATCAGACTTGGATAGGGAATACCAACAGAGTATAATATCAATAATTCTCTCTCCCCTTAGGCCATACACATGAGGGCTTTTTATAGTCCCTCCAAGTAGTTTCAGCAGTTGGAAACAGTTGGCCACGGGCTGGGGTGGTTGAACTACCTGAGTAACCATCAACCCAGCACGAAATTAGGGATTTTTTATATATTTTTTAATCATTTTAATGGCATACGCGGAAAATTCTATATGGACTTGCGTATACACGCAGAAAAACACGGGCATAGTCGCGTATGGGGATTTTTACACTATTTTTAAGTGAATTTGTCCAATTCTGTAGGAATGGGTGCCCAAAAAGCCATAAAGCAATCATGAATCATATCAAGGTGAGAAATGATGCTATAATAGATGCCCCCTAATATATGAGGTCAGAAGGGGTACATGATGGCCGAAATGTATTATGCACATAGAAAGAACTTCGCAAGGACAAGAGAGGACTTCACCAGATTTCAGCCTGCCAAAAACCAATGAAAGAAACCAGAGAGTCAACTCATGCTGAGGTAGGCATACCCATGCTCAGTCAAAAATACATCAGATAGAAAGTAATGAATAGATCCAACATGTATATAAGTATAGCTGAACTGAAAGTACACAATGAATCATCTGAGCATGGCCCGGAAATACAAGTCTGAATCAATGTCCAAGTATAATATATAGAAAGCTGATCAAAGATGGTGCAACTGGATGTCTGATCAAATAAGTAACTGAATCTCCAAGTACCGGATCATAAGAGGTGGATCAAACGGTACAATCACGCAACTCGGGGACCAACATATAGGATGCTGTTGTGCTGAACTGCAACATATAAGGGTGGATGGCATCACTGGCAGGTACTGAAAGGACTGTCAAAAGTGAACCGAAACATGCTGATCCAACCAAAGGTCTTCACCGATCACTATGGTACAATTCTACACAATGGGAATAAATGAGCTGAAGTCGACCATGTGAGAAATCGTTGGATTACCGGGCAATGATGTATCTCGTTAACCAACGTGATACGACCCACCGATAATGATAATGAGTGTCAAGGTGCCCCAGTACAATCTGACAAGTGCGAATGAATGAGTTGAAGTCGAACACTTGAAAGAATCTACCAATCAGGAGGCAATGATGAATCCCCACTGTCGATAGCGAAGAGTCTGCCACTGATGACTGCAAACCCTAAGGTACTGACAAAAAGACTCTAGATCTTGTTCCCAGAGCAATGAGTCGGAGTCGATGGGAAAAGATCCGCTGGAAGGAAGGCATTAAGGCATCCCACATCAGTCCAGCGCGAGTGTAACCCGCAGGCCAAGATTTGGAAGGAATCGGACGAAGTAGAGTGATGGAACCAAAACCGAAGTACGTTTCCGACATGCACAAGATAAAGCTAGCGCACAAAAGAAACCTTCTGAACCAACCAATAATGAAAGCCGACACAGAGGCGAGAAATCCACCGATAGGGTCAAATGGAAATCAAGGTACTGCACGAATCCCAAGTGTGATAATGTGTGCTGACGTCGAACACAGGGGAAACCACTCAGTCAAAGACCCATGATGATGATCAAATGCCGAGCACGAGGTCACCTATCAATGATGGAAATAGGCCCAAGGTGCGGCTCTAGGTTTGCTCTCAGAGCAATGTGTCGTAGTCGATAAGAGACAAACCTGCCGGCAAGAAGTCAATGGGGACCTTCTCAAACCAGCACGAGCAGAAGACCAAAACATTTGATGTGATAGAACATGATACTGACAAGACCGGGAAGGTCGACTGAATAATGAGTCAAGAGACACCGCAGAATGGCCGACTCAGGTTAGACTTCCCTTGAACAAAAGCACGACTCGTGATGACCATGGCAGTAAAAAGTGACACTGTATAAGTCTGTTATGTAGGAGGCAGAACAAACTCTCCATATGATTGGAAGAGATAACCAACTGGGGGAGAACTGACAAGTGAAACATGGTAAAGGCTGAACCTAGGTCAAAACTAGAACCATCCCAAATGAAGGAAATATATATAAGTATATGTGCTTTGTTCAAGGGCGACAAACTGACTCTGTACTGCCATCAAAACAACGAAGATACATCCCGTTCTCGCTCTTTTTTGTTATATTTGATTTTTTTGTCTTTTTCATATAATAAGCCTGAAAAGGAATAAAAGAATGCTATGGTACAATGGATAGAACGAGTATCAATAAAGCAGATGCACTAGTTCCCGGGATTGGAACAATCCTATGCTCAATGCAAGGTGGCGAAAACTGGTCAGTGATACTCAGAGGAACGTTCCATCCATGGGTACAAAGGTGTCAAGTCGTGATAGCTAAGTGCATGCAATGGTTAACTTGTACAGAAAGTCAAGGTCAAAAGTTTGCTTAAACATCGAGTCCAAATGAAGCTGGCTAAAGGCCAGGATAAACAAGTAGCCAATATGCAATGCAGTAATACAACTTAACGACACCAGGGAGCCTCTAGGGTATAAGCCAGAAAAATGATAAGTGATGAAGAAGAAGAATGAAGCTCCAACACAAAAACATGGCGGGACTAAAGAGGACTCCCGAGCCTACATAAAAAGCAGCATGGGCAACAAGTGATAGCAAGGAACTAACTAGGAAGCCCATGTAAAGGAAGGCTCTACCATCAAGTCATGATTAAATAATCGGCGAGTGAAATGGGTGTAATACTCATGACCTGATGGGATTGACCCTAAGGCAAGTGATCAGTATGAAGGCTAGTATGCAAGATGCAACAGAAAGTGATTCCCTAACCTATATGCCAGTGAAGATCATATACCTGCCGTGAAGAGCCAGAAATCATGGATCAAAAATCGGAAAAAATCTCAAAATCGTCAAAATGTACCTGAAAACATACCAAACTGGGCACTTCCAAGCAATCGAGTTATACAACATAAGATAGATCGAAAAAATAAGCATAAGGAATTTTTGCAAAAATTTTCAACTTTTTAGCCATAAATAGACAAATTACCTTTCATTTGGTTCATTATTGCATAGCTGATTTGGAAAAATTGCTCTGAAGCTAAAAACTTCTTTCGTCAAATCAGGAACAACCGACCGTCGGAACTTAGCGAAACTTCAGGTAGGCTCCTTAATCATCCTGTTTATTCATTTTGTCCATTTGGAAATTAAAATTAAGTGATTTTTTTATTTAAAACCCTTGCTAAAAATTGCGTATCTGCGCATACGCGGGTTTAATGAAGGCAAGTCGCGTATACACGCGATTGTGCACAGGAAAAGTCGCGTATGCGCAGGTCCGATTGCAAAAAAGCGTGGCTAATGCAAAATTTGATGAAATTTCTCAGGATGACCATCTCATGGAGGGAACGTGAGCATAGCGTAATAGACCAAGAGGTCATGGAGGATCGCGCAGCACAAAATATCCTCCGAAATTGCGGGTTGTTCAAATTCTTTAAAATGCCCAATATGAAAAGCAATGTGCGGTTGCTTGAAATGCTCGTAAATTACTGGGAACCAGATCAGGATTGCTTCATAATTGATCAGATGCCACTACGCATTGAAGTGGAGGATATATATTTCATCACTGGACTCTCCAGAAGGGGAGAACCAATAGACCTGCACGGAAAACCCCTGGGAGGGTTAACCGTGGAAGATTATGTCCACGTATATTGCGTAGATAATTCCAAAAAGGTTGGAACGCAGATTGCAATTAGAGATATCAGGGATTTGCACATGAAGATCCTCCTTTTCACCATCAGTAGAGTGGCAGGATCTGCCTCACTACATCAGGCGTCCAGGACGCAAATGAGTATAGTTGTAGAGTGTTTGACTCATGTTTACGATTGGAGCACAGCCCTGCTACTGAACATGAAACAACAGCTGACCTCCATTCGCCAAGCAAAGACTAAACATTTTGGCTATGGAACCATTTTGACAACATTCTTCTTTGAGAGGATTCCAGCTTTGAGACTCCGAGTCATCTCGACTATCAGTAGCCCACAGGACCCAAGAATTGCCCGTTGGGCAGACATGATGAAGAGACTGGGGGGTAGTGAGGTACCCCGGACCACGTGGGACGATGAGTTCTTCCTGTGGTGGGGAGAACTGATCATCACAGTGGATGACTATCCCTATGCCGGGATGGATTTCCGTGGAGATCCAGATCTAATTCTTCCACCTGGCACAGCATGGGGAGCAGTCGGTAAGTTTTGCAAAATTTTTGACTTATATAAATTTTTTGGATTTTTTCAAATATGTATGAAAAAATGAAAAACAAACATGTTTTTTATTGGAATCATAATGACTGAAAAATTAAAAATGATCATGTTTTAGATGTTGGACCAGTTCGTCCTAAGGGCCTACCGTGCCATAAGCGTCGCAGGGGTGAGGCAGAGACAGTGGACTCAGACAGGACTCTCCAGGCCGTGCAGAGAAACTTGGAGGGACTAACCCGTCAAATCCCTATGGCTGCCGTGGAGGACTTGCCTGAGGCCATCCAAAGACGGGTGGTAGGAGTACCACGAGACTGGGTTAGATTATTCCGCCGTGTGGCCACTGCAGTTACGTTCTATAGCAACACGACTTCTGGGTAGGGTCCTCAGGAGTAGACAGATTTTATATATTAGATGACTGTATATTCTTTTTTGAGACTGAACATGATGGGGCATAAGCCCAAGTTTTGTACGAGATTATGGATCCAAATTTTGTAAATTTTTTTGACACTCCGATGATATATACAGCGATATTTGATGTGATGTGATAAATGTATCAAATGTATGATGTTTTTGATGATTAAAATTTATTGTATTGAATGATTAATATGCCAATCTAAAGCTTGATTAGCTAATGAGTCAGCAAACCAATTGTCAACTCGAGGAATATGAATGAATGTTAAAAATTGAAAAGACCTTTGTAACAAACGTACCCTCAAGAAAAATCGTAATAAAAATGGATCTCGTACCCGATAAGTGTTGTTCAACCGCGACACCACCAGCTGGGAGTCCAAGAAAACTACCAACGAATCAACACCCAAAGATATTGCCTCCGAGAGTAGATGAATGACTGCAGTGTATTCTGCTACATTATTGGAAGCAGGACCAATGCAGACTCCTCTTGATACCAACAGCTGACCGGAAGGATAATGAAGCACCCAAGCCGCGGAAGCTAAGTTCCGGGTGTGTCTACTAGCACCATTGGCGAAACCAAAATGACTCATGACATCTAACACAACCTGCCAAAGCAGATCAAAAAACATCACCAACTCATCAAATATCGAAAATCAATCAGATATGTACAAAGCAAAAAACTACTATATACAAAGCAAAATGCCAGGGCAAAACCTAGGCATAATACTTCTTCAAATAGAGCCCATTTCGGGGCTCCGGCAACTCGTTCCCTTCGAAGTCAACCAAGGTATATGCTCCTTTCTTAAGGAATTTTTTAACGATATAGGGGCCATACCACATTGATTTAAACTTTCCTGCCCCTAGGGCATCCTTTTCTTGGGCATAGACCAACACAAGGTCGCCTTCCGAAAAGACCCCAGGCTTGACTGCCTTATCGTACTGAACCTTTACTCGGTTTTTATGTGCTTCATTCATCGTGGCAGCATCCCGACGCTGCTCATCGAGATGTTCCAGATGAAGAAGCCGCTCTGCCAGACTAGAAGTGTCAGGAAGAAGCTCAACAGCTAATTTAAGGGAAGGAATCTCGCATTCAATGGGAAACACGGATTCCACCCCGTGGACTAACTGAAACGGAGTAAAGCCAGTTGCAGTTTTAACTGACTTCCTGTATGCCCAAAGTGTAGGATATAGCATAATATGCCAGTTGGATCTATGTTTATCAATTGTCCTTTGAAGAATTGTCTTCAAGGATTTATTCACGGCTTCCACTTGCCCATTGGCCTGAGGATAATATGGAGATGAATGCTCCTGCCGGAAACCCAATTTAAGAGCCAACTTAGCCATCATACTATTCTGAAAGTGACTGCCATGGTCAGTGACAATCTCTCTAGGTATACCAAAACGAGCGATGACTTGGTTGAAGAAGAAAAGAGCTGCAGTCTCACCATCGTTCCCAAAAGTAGGCATAGCTTCGACCCACTTCGTAAAGTAGTCTACCGCTACAATAATGTACTTGTGACCTTTTGCCGAAGGCGGGTTACAAGTAGTATAATCCATACCCCACTTTGTAAAGGGTCCGACAGTAACGACTGGAAAAAGCGGAGCCGGATGAGCGCGCATTTTTCGAGTATACACTTGACAAGGATGACACTTCTTGACCGATTCAATACAATCTTTGAAAATCGAGGGCCAGAAGTAGCCAGCACGCAAAATATTTTGGGTTGTAGCAAGCCCTGATAAATGACCCCCACAAGCTCCACCGTGAGAATCATTGAGCACAGCCTCAGCTTCTTCGAAAGTTAAGCAGCGTCTTAGGATTGAATCAACCCCTCGACGGTACAAAGCATCACCAATAATCAGATAACTTTTAGCTAAGTGACGCAGCTTATGACGCTCATCTTTCGAAAAAGAAGAGGGAAACTTCGCAGTCTGGAGATACACAATGATATCCCCATACCAAGGATCTTGTGGAGAGATTAGAAACAAGTGTTCGTCCGGAAAGGACTCATCATAGATCATCTCCTCTCCACAAGGCAACTCGGAGATCAATTCCGCAAAGACTAATGATTTCTTGGATTTGGTAGACATGAACTCTAGATCAAATTCTTGTAAAATCACAATCCATCTATTATATTTGCCCCCAATCACTCGCCTGCTGAGGACAAACTGAAATGGATTGGCAGCTGCCAAGACATAAGTTTTGCGAAGAATAATGTAATGCCGGAGTTGCTGCACAGCATGGACTGCTGCTAAGGCTAACTTTTCTATCGGGGTGTATCGCAGTTCAGGTCCTACCAGTCCTCGACTAAGGTAGTAAATAACATGCTCAGTAAGAGCATCATCTTCCTGAACCAGAACCATACCAATGGTAGATTCTGCTGTAGCCAGATACAAAATAAAATCTCTGCTATAATCGGGTGGACTCAGTAAAGGAGCAGAGGTCAATGCCTTTTTCAAGGCATCGAATGAGTGTTGAGCGTAGTCGTCCCAAAGAAAAGGAACTCCTTTCTTCAACAGTCTCATATATCCCTTTGTAATCTCAGCATAGTTGACGATAAACCTCCGAAGAAAATTAGACTTCCCTTGGAGACTTTGAAGCTGACGGATTGAAGACGGGGGAGGCAACCGAATTATTGCCTCAACCTTGAAGGGATCTACCCTTATCCCTTCCCTAGACACAATAAATCCCAACAGCCGACCGGATGTAACTGCGAAAACGCACTTGTTCGGATTCAATCGAATTTTATAAAAACGACATCTTTCAAATATTTGCCGGAGGTGACCAGGATGATCCATCCTCTTTCGAGAATGAGCAGCTAGATCATCTAAGTATGCCTCAATAATCTTCTTGATGTCGTGGAAGGCGTAAGACATGGCTCGCTGAAAAGTAGCTCCAGCATTTTTAAGACCAAAAGGCATTTTCTTATATGCAAACGTACCCCAGGGACAAATAAATGCGGTCTTATGTTGATCTTCTGGACGGATAGTAATTTGATTATAACCAGAAAAACCATCCATGAAGGAGAAAATCTCGTTACCGGCACACTCGTCAATAATCTGATCAATGAAGGGTGTGGGGTAATTATCTTTAGGACACGCCTTATTCAGGTCTCTGAAATTGATGCACACTCGAATCGTTCCTTGCTTTTTATCAACGGGAACGGGGTTTGAAACCCATTCAGTCAGAGGAACTGGGAAAATGAATCCCGCCTTAAGCAGCTTTTCAACTTCAGCTTTGATAGCTGCTGCCTTCCTAGGATTAACCGGACGAAGTTTTTGCCTGACCGGCTTAGCGTTTTCATACATCTTGATCTCATGCTGGACAATAGATGGGTCTATGCCAGGCATTTCCTCATAAGACCAAGCAAAAACATCCCTATACTCTTTGAAGAGTTCGGTATAGATTTGAACTTCTTCATGGGAACATTCAGCTCCAATGAAAACGTTCTCGACAATATTGGGATTCCTGGAGATGTTCACCGGGATAGTAGGAGAGATCACAGCCATGTTCCCTTCAGCATAAACCTGTGCTGGTGCTAAAGGGCTCAAGACTGGGTGAACAGGACCAGGAGACTGAGGACTTGGAAAACTTGTTTTGACTTCGCTCAAGTCAGGTAGGAAGTAAGACCGATGATGCAAATCATCCCACGGTCTATCTATACCTGTCATCGCTTCCAGGATGGCCTCTTCAGATGGAAGAGTGGTATCTAGACAATCCTGGGCAGAAGAAGAAGTAAGCGTCCAAGCCGGAGCCACATCACCATCCAACTCTTCTATTGAAAGAGGAGTTGGAGTAGATTCTGCAGTGTCAACAATAGACTGATATGCAATCTCAGCTGCAGAAATCGGAAATGCCATTCCACCCACTTGACCTTCCGCTAATGTGGTAGTAGGGGAAGGTAAGGTCCAAGGGTCCAAAAAATAATGAGTTCGAAAGAACTCTCTTCGAAGAGGAGCCTTGGAGGATGAAATAGCATTAATATGAACAGTAGGAGGAGGAAGATCAAAAGTACCCATCAGGGAAGAATACATTCCAACTCCTAGATTCTCAACAGGCGCCTTAGTATTATCCAACTTAGGAACAGATGAGTTAGAAGGCGCATCCAGGTCTACAGGAGGACAGTCCAGTTGATCCACTGTAACGATCCTCCCTTCGTGGGGGAAACATACAATTCAAAATAGTGAGGATGCAATGGCATCCATCTCATAAATCCAGTTCCTCCCCAACAGAAGGTTGTAATCGAAGGCTGCATCCACTACCTCAACCTCTATGTTAACGGTTTTTCCCCCAACACAGATGGGCAAAGCCGGGACAATACCATGGGGTCTGTGAGAATGAACATCGAATGCAGTAAGAACAGTGCTAGATGGAACAACTTTGGGAGATCCAAGTGTCTTCCAGCATGCGAGAGACATCACGCATGTAGAATCACCCTCATCAACAACCGTTCGAAAGATGTTGCACTTCTGATACGAAGATTTAATATGGAAAGCCATGTGATGAGGAAGTCTCTTCTTAAAATTATTCATATCAAAAGTAATCAGAAGAGAATTTTTCGGATCAATAGCCCCAATGGCAGTGAGCAAAGCACTGCGCTGAGCCGGACAATACTGGAGTACCTCTAAAGCTGACATAGCGCAAGGACTCTGCGCTAGATCTTCTACAATCGAGTAGTTCTGGGCAGCCCTCGCGTTCAGATTAATCGTTGACCGCTTAGAAGATGCTTTTGGCATTCAAGGCATAGACTCAACAGTTGGCTTCATAATGTGAAGCGGCTCAGTAGCATCAGGAACTTCCTTAGCTTTCGAAGATTCCTCTCCCCCATAATCACGGGATCTCGTAGCGACATCCACGTGAGAACTCATCATAAAGATGTTCGATGGAATTTCCCCTTCCTGGGTACCTCCAGAGGAAGCCCCAGGATTTTGGTTCGCGCCAACAACTAATTGCTGCCCTTGGGGAAAAGGGTTTGTTAGCACAGCCTGGGAACTAGAAGAACCCTGCTGGGATAACAGGCGCTGAGCATCCTGAATTTTAGGGAAAAGGTGTGTGAGATGGTCTCCAGCACAAAGCTTGCATGGAAACTTCACTTTCTTTTTCTCCTTTTGACCCTCACCGACACGCTCGTTGGTTTTATTTGCATTGCCCTTCCCGTTCTTACCCTTCTTCTTATTATTTCGTCCCTTATTCTTCCCATCGGATTGTTGATTTCCTTTGGGATCAGAAGCTTGGACAACATTTATGGACAAAGACTGGGAAGGTGATGAATCAGAAGACATAGCCTGACCAGAAGGAGCAGATTGTAAAGACAACTGTTGCAATTGAGAAAGCAGGCTGGCTGCACTACTATTGACCGATCCGACAAGCCCGTCACCATGCGGACCAGGTTTGGATTTCGATAAATCCAATTTGGAGCAAGGAGCATTGGGCAAATACTTATAAAGCATCCCAGACTGAGAATAGATCAGTTCTAACTGCTGGGCCCTAAAAATGGCCTCCTCCTCGGAAAATACCCCAGATAGGGATACATCCTTTGAAATATCTGACTGCAGAGATTTCAAAAACCACTCGAGAAGGAATTCACCTGGAATATGGGCTTTGATAAGCCTCTTCCTTCTCCTCCATTCCTGAATGTGATCAGAAATGTGAGTTGCCTCATTCTGCTTAAAATTAGCCAGGAGTTCGGTCTCAACCTCATATCTGACAGGCAACTGAAAATGGTTCATAAATGTGACAGGCAGTTCTCCAAATGTGGCGAAACTACCCCCAGTGAGCTCGATATACCATTTGGCAGCATTTCCAGTTAGGGTGCGTTGAAATAATCTCAACCTAATCGAATCATCGATTAGGGAGTTCGAAGAACACCATAAGTGGAAAGTGGTGATGTGGTCCACCGGATCCTCTCCATTCTTACCTTCAAACTTTGGAATGTCTGAAGGAAGTTTGGTCGGGACCGGAGGCCACCCCGGACTATAACGAATCGGGTCATTAGTTAACTTCGACAAGTCTGGCAAGTTTAACGTTGCCAGAAACGGTAAGCGAGGCGGAGCCTGAGGATTCCATCCTTGATGGGATGGATTCCCGACATTCTGAAAAGAATAGCCTGGATTTGATGAGGCACCAGGCTGCCAGAAAGGACTCGTAGAAAACGGAGAAGAACCTCCTCCCCACGTCGAGTTACCAAAGCCCAGACCAGTTCCCCCCGCTGAAGTATTGATTGAAGAGGAGAGCCCCTGATAGGGGTTCCAAGCATTAGACAGAGGAGAAAAGGACTGATATGCACTCGACGAAGGGAAAGAAGCATTCCCTTGATGACCTGCGAAGAACTGGTTCCCTGCCCCAGCCGTAGTAAACACAGGATTCCATCCCGTAAAAGTAGTCAAACTTTGCCCCCCAGACCAAGGGTTGAAACTCTGGGTCTGGGACGTAAACGGAAACGACCCTAAAGAAGGATTGGAACTAGGAATATGCCCAGTCCCAAAGGGGAAACCCTGAAAGGAAGCTGATCCACTAGCCATGTTAGACATGGGCGTAGATCCAGCTGCACCGGCGGAAAAGGAAAAAGAGGGATTTCCACTAATGGACATCCCTGAACATAAGGGACCAGAATGAGAAGCATATGCTTGGGTGAACCCAGAGCCAAACATAGCAGTGCTAGAAGCAATCGAAGATGAAGCAATAGTGCCCCCTGCCTCGACAGAAGCAGGGGTCTGAATGCCTGCAACACTCACGGTAGAAGCCGCGTTCCCAGTCGTGGCCATCGAAAGATAAGAATGATACGGAAGATCCGGCGGTCTCTCAGACTCCGGTCCGATGTACTGAACAACAAACAGATAATCAGGAGGAAGAGGAGATGGACCTGTAGTAGGAGGCTCAGGTATATCTTCTATATGAAAATCTTCTTCCTGAGGAAACAACACTCGCGAGGTGAGCGGAATGTTCCTCTCGGAACCGACACCGGAATCAGCTACGAAACCTTCAGACCTTGGTGGAGGATCTCTCTCCACAGCGTCAGACTCCACAGGGTGGTAACCACCTGCTAAATCGCTCCTATGCCTTCTCGAAGAAGGCTCTGCACTCTCGAGAGATAACCCCCGGATTCTCCTCGAACGTCGAGGCGCTTGATCAGCCACTTTTATAGATTTATTAAATTAGACTCAAAAAAGTGAAAAGCTAGGCAAGCTAGGAGCAAAGAGCACTCAATAAAATAAAAATCCCTGAGAAACAGTCAAGCAAACAACCTCCAAGTATTTCTGCTCCGGGTGATGAGGACCGGACACCAAAATACAAGCAAGCGAAGTATAGGACCTCCTGAAAGCAGTCTGGGATGATTAGGGCCCAGAACAACTAGCGAAGGTATCAGAAACAGTTATGCCGACCTCCAGACGACAACCTTTTCCGGCTCAAGCACCCAAGATTCGCAAGGGCACCCCCCAGAAGTACTGCTGAAAGTGATGCGACGTCTGCCTCAGGTACCACGGGTATTCCCCCCCGCAGTCACCTGTGTGGAACCTAGGAGTGGCAACTATGGACACCAATCCGTATCAGAAGCTGGGCGGAACGGTCTTGAGGTCAGATTTAGCCAATTGGAGGGGGGGTATCCCTCTTCTCAACCTTCACTTCCCCTCGCGCTTGACTCTCGGATGAGAGCTTTCCCAGTCCACCTCACGGAGTTGGATTTCGCTCGATTAATCAACTTCTATGTTTGTTTGAGCGGCCTTGGAGAGTTAACTCTCCACTCACCTATTCCAAGGCCCTACAACCTAGCTAGTTGGTGATTGACACTTAGAAAAACTTGCTAGTTGATTTTAGATTAAATCGCTTATTTTATGGGCTGTTATTTTAAGTCACAAAGATATGGAGATGAAACCAATGGTGTTTTGACGCAAAAGAAATTAATAAAAACTTAACTACATGCACATGCAGTTCTTTGTCTTTCGATGAAAAGTAATCTCTATACAGGTTCTACGAGACTAAAAATTGTATTTTTCTTTTCAAAAAGCAAACTCACACTCACAAAAACTAAGAAGCTAACTAAATGCTGAAATGCACCTAATGCAAATCACTACAAGCATGTAAATCCTAAGATGCAAAAATCTCTTAAAACAGAGTGAAATTTCCCAAAAAGTTCCTTCAGTTTTAGCTCATCTTTTGTTGTCCAGAAAGCTAATTCTTGAAATCAAGAACTCTTAAAATAAGAACACCAAAAACACTTAAAAACAAGAAGAAGAAATCAAGTGACAACTCCTCCTCAAAATCAAGCCAAAAACTAAAAGCAAGAAACTTCACAAAAGCTTCAAAAGATATGGCAAAATGAAAATGAAAATGCAACAACAAAAACAAAAACAAGACAAAATGTTTTTTGAGTTTTTGAAATGCAAAAACAAAAAGAAAAACAAATGTTTTTTGGGCTTTTTAGTTTTATAAAGCAAGAGCTCTAAAATACCAAGCACAACTGTCGAAATCCAAACCAAACAGGACCAAATTTCAAGCACAAACTTCAACAATGCTCCCAAACCTTATAAGGCTAACTCGTAGCAAGACCAATAAGAGCAACAGAAGACCAGAAACTTAGCCACTCAGCCTAGACAAATAGTGCAAATTCGTTGCAAACAAAGACTCCAAAGAAGCAAGAAAAATCTTCGAAAATTGCAACAAAACCCTAGACTATGGAACTCAAGAAAACCAATAAAAAAACGAAGCAAAAATCGCAATGCGAAGCACAACACAAAGATAGGAGCGAGTCAGTGAGCAGAAGCTCTTTGTTCTGATAAAGCAGAACAACCAAGAATGCTCAGAAAGCGATCTTGGAACTCAATCCAGAAGTGCCAGCACCAGAAACAACACTTTGCCAAAAAGACTAGTTTTCACTCAAACGAAAGAGAGAAAAGACATGAAACCACTTCCTTCACACTCCAGTAAGTACAGAGACACTGTAAAAACAGGTCTCCACAGCCAGAAAGGACCAAAAAGTCAAGAATCCCAAAAATTCAAAATCTGCCTAGGTATACGCTACTTCACAGCTATGCAACCAGCGTGCATACGCGTCTGTTCTAAGGGAAACGCGCGTATACGCGGGTTTCCTCAGACAAACTTGCGTGTATACGCGACTGTGGGCAGAAAAAAGCGCGTATTCAAATGTAAATAATGAAAAAAAAAAAGAACAAGCCTGGAAAAGACACCAAGACTTCAGACTGACTGGAAGAAAATAAACTGGACTGCAAATGAAAGTTAAAACTGCTGGGATCCTACCAAACAGCTGAAACCACCCAATAGGAGAATCACAAAAGTGTGATCCCCAGCGGAGTCACCAGTTCTGTTTCGAGGAAATTTCACCCTAGAGGTTGGTTGGGTTACAACCTCCATAGAGCAGGGGCATGCTACTTAACAGACTCACACAACCATGCACGTTCAGAAAAACTAAATAGAGTAGAATGAGAAAGTTACCCGTAGGTCCTACGGTTGAAGTAGATCCAGCAGGGTCCAAACCCGCATCAACCGTCCTTCCTTCTTAACCTGAAAGACAAGAAGAAACCAGCATGAAGAACGAGTTGTATAGCATATATCTACTCTAAATGTTAGTGAGATTCATATAAAACACTAAATAAATCATAATGAATGCTTGTATAACAAAATATTCTCATACATATAAGCATACACTAACACATTTATTTCGGGAACAACATGGTACTTCTGTATTATAAATAGCATGTACAAAAGTAACAAGTGGAGAGATCACCTGATCCTTCCAAGGCCTTCGCAGACCGTCGTTTGGATTCGTCCAACCCTTGCCTCGTTAAGACTCCTTCCAAATTGGTGCATACGAGATAACATATAAAGGGATGTGTATCTCAAGGAAACAAGGGTTTCCTATAATGAACTGGGAAAGTGCAGGAGGCACGGGGAATCAGACTTGGATAGGGAATACCAACAGAGTATAATATCAATAATTCTCTCTCCCCCTTAGGCCATACACATGAGGGATTTTTATAGTCCCTCCAAGTAGTTTGAGCAGTTGGAAACAGTTGGCCACGGGCTGGGGTGGTTGAACTACCTAAGTAACCATCAACCCAGCGCGAAATTAGGGATTTTTTATATATTTTTTAATCATTTTAATGGCATACGCGGAAAAGTCTAGATGGACTCGCGTATACACGCGGAAAAACACGGGCATAGTTGCGTATGGGGATTTTTACACTGTTTTTAAGTGAATTTGTCCAAGTCTGTAGGAATGGGTGCCCAAAAAGCCATAAAGCAATCATGAATCATATCAAGGTGAGAAATGATGTTATAACAAGGACAATGCCCAAAATAATATACAGAAAATCAAATAAGGCATTTGGTTGTCAAAGAAGCTGATTACCAACTCATAGTGGCTCAATTATACAAAATGGGATTGGATAAAATACTATGAAGATGTGTATTAGATCATGAAAGAGAAGAAATATTATGGGAATGTCACAGTGGAGTGGCGAGAGGCCATGTGGGAACAAAGCCTACTACAAGAAGGATATTGCAGGCAGGACTGTGGTGGCCTACAATGCACATGAAAAAAAAAGAATATGATAAGAAATGCAATGTATGTCAAAGAACAGGGAAACCTTCACACCATGATTAACTTCCATTGCAACTTGTAAGAGCAATGTAAGAATTTGAAAAATGGGTCACCGACTTTGTAGGGCGCATTACAAAAATTTTGCGCCACTCACAGGCAAGATACATAATCATTGCAACTGAATACCTTACTAGGTGGGCAAAGGTGGCACCAGTGAAGGATTGTATAGCAGATACAACAACCAGGTTTATCTTTGAAAACATCATTAGTAGATTTGTTTGTCCAAGGAGCATGAAAAGTGATCAAGGAAGACACTTTATTAATGCCACAATCAAATCACTACTAGAAAAATTCATGATACAACACCTCAATAGCAGTCTGTATCACTAACACATGAACGGAATGGTTGAAGCTTTCAACATAATCTTGGAGAAGGGCTTGACCAAGATCTGTAATTCTAATCTCGATGACTGGGATAAAATAATACCAGCCACGTTATGGGCATACATGACCTCTGTAAAACAATTACACAACCAAACACCATTTTAGCTTGTGTATAGGAAATAAGCAGTGGTACGAGTAGAATTTATTGTCCCCAGTCTATTAATTGCTACAAAAAAACAATTTGACAAGGACGAATCGATCTCAACATGTATTCATGAACTTCAGGAATTAGAAGAAGAAATATTTCTTTCATATTTTCATCAATCGTTGCAGAAACAAAGACAAAAATACTGGCATGACCACAACATCAAATGAAAGACATTCAATATTGGCGGAAAAGTATTTATTTATGAAAAAAAGTTCCAAAAATTCCCAGGAAAACTCCAGATGCTTTGGATAGGACTTTTCTACATCATAGAGATCCGCAACTCAATATCAATCAAGCTAGAGAAGCTAGATGGAGAGATACTACCAGGGTGGGTGAATGGCGCATGCCTGAAACCCTACCATGAATAAACAACAAAATTTTAATTTCAATAACTCTCACATCAGAGACGAGTTAGTAGGTTATATGTCAATAAATTTCTCACAAGAAATATGAGATATAGGTTAGGATATCATTCAGTTAATAAAAGAGGACAATTTCCATTGATAAGTTAGGAGTATCAATAAAATAAGATGCATGTCGTTAAAAGTCAAGCATCACCTTGTTGCGACATAGGGACCATGGCGTAAACCAATTGTGGTTTAGGGGGGGGGGGTGATAGTGACTGTACAACCAAATGTGTTAGAAATCAGCCAGTCATAATGAGCCATCATATAGGTGTCAGTTTGTAGGGGCAGCCAAAATTTGAAAAATATTTTTTATAATTAGTAACACGATTCCATAATAAAGTTTCCACATTAGGAAAAAATTATTATCCATCACGTCCACCCAAATTTTGAAGCCACCTCATGGATGGATCTAGGTAAAATTAATTATTTATGCAGTCACATCAACATACTTCATGCCAGAATTCCTACTCAACCTGCATGGAGAAGAAACAAATCATAGTGCTCGAGAATTTTGAATTGTAAGAAAAAGAAACTAGTATAACAGTTAGCCCGACTATAGCAGCAGGAGCTCAAAATCACAGACCAACAACATTAATGGTATATTGTAGGAGGATAATGATGAAGAAGACAGTAGTTTCAGTGATCGAACCAGAGCTCAATGGGAGAATTCAGAAATTAGATCCATTAGTCGATCGGTATGATAATGCGACCTTGACAAACATAGCTTTTATTGACTCTTTCCAATTCCTAGCTTTAAAGAGGAATGTATACATTGATAACCATGTAAAGGAGGGGGGAAGCGAAGTGGAAAGAGTTCACCCAAACTTCAAAGGCATCTAGAGGTCCACAATCCTGCACCTAAGGAGCTTATTAGTGTTCGGCACGACAGAAGTGGCGATGCAATGCACAAAACTTCTCATCAGCATGATTCAGAATGGGTCAATTTCAATTAGAAGGGAGATTCCAATCCATGCTGAGGACATCTAGAGGTTTACCAAATTATCAACAATGAGGAATGATGTATCAACTGTGTTTCATAGTACATCCAAAAGAAAAAAGAAAGTAGGAGATTGTAACTATTACAGGAAATATGAGACAAGAAGAGGGGGAAAGGGGGAAAATATAGATCTTATCAATGTCCCCAGTGTTATATTTTCATGTTATTTAATTGTAGGGAAGACAATGAGGCACTACACCAAGGGAGAGTGTACCCTAGACACTATATCAGTTGCAGAGAATTGTATACAGGGTGAATAGTTAAATTGGCGTGCCTTCTTGCTGCAAGAACTCTTTGAATCTTGAAAGGATAATTTCAAGAGGGCCATGGGATTAATATATGGGTACCTGATAATGGAGTTGACTATGTGGAAGAGGAGTCCACCAGGGAGGCAGTCCCTTGTGAAGATAACTGAAGATCAACCAATGAATCTTAGGTACACCCCATGGAGAGTGTTCGACGACCCTAGCAGCAAGGAGATAAACGAGGAATAATTTTTAGAATGGTAGTGGAAAATACTAGATGTTGTCAAAACATAGCATAGAGTCCCCAAGACTCTGCTAGATAAGTATTCACATCAGGTATGGTTCGGCATGTCACACAGCCACACATGGATTAGGACTGACTGTGCTGCGGCCGATACCTTCCATAAGAAACCATTGAAATTTTAACTCATGAAGGAAGCTTTCCATAAGGAGGTATCATCGTGGTCAGGAGCAACCATAGAAATTAGATATGGAGAGCCCAAATACTCTTTCACAGTTATGCTTCCAAACCCCCAACTAGGAGAGAGGCCATCAGAAATAGCTCAAAGGATATCACAATTGCAGGTACAACCCTTGATACAAAATTTGGACACTTAGGTACAATATTTCAATAAGGCAATGGGGAATATAGGAGAAAAATCTACTACATTTCCTTCATTTTCTGAATTTCAGACCCTTAATTTTGGATCTCCATCGTTGACAACCCCTGTCCTCACTATACTCCCTTCCACCACTTTCATTCACATCTGCAACCAACCATTTTTCCATTGCGCAAGATCAAAGCAACCAAACCACCCATCCCAACACCAAAAGGGAAGAAAGCTAGAATCATGAAATATGATCAGATAGTTGACCTCACAGGTGAAGACCATGGGTAGAAATTGACCACTGGAATCCTAATCACCGAAGAACAAGAAGTAGGAACTCATACCTCCTCCATTATACCACAATCCAACCCATCATCCTCACATAGTGTACTAGCTTCCTCATCAACGACTACACAAAATTCATCACCGTGTAGATCACATACTTCCAAAGACCATTCGACCCACACTCCATCCACTTCTGCCACTATTTTGGATGTAATATTCATAGGCACCATAATGGTTGTTAACACTGAAGAAAAGGTTAAATCAGGTACAGCACAGGTAACCAAGGTTAAATCAACTACAATATAGCGAGGTACCTTTTTAAATTTACTCATCCATACCAATTTGCCCATTTATGATAATATGCCCACCGAGGTTTCACTCAATCCATTTAAGAAATCCATATCAGTACTACAAACATTTCTACCCACTCACCTACCCCACCAAT
This sequence comes from Pinus albicaulis, assembly GCA_034641835.2. Lineage (NCBI taxonomy): Eukaryota > Viridiplantae > Streptophyta > Pinopsida > Pinales > Pinaceae > Pinus > Pinus albicaulis. Next base: position 227,847,893 of record CM076583.1, on the reverse strand, counting down.
TATCATATTCCTAAACCATGGACTATCCCGTCGAGTCAACCCACCTCTCCACAAGGCTAATCAGAGCACTCCATTTCCAGTAGCCAACCACTCCGGGAAAGGAATCCTAGTCCTGAGATGACAAGCATTGGAGATCTTCCAAGTTGGGGACCCAGTCAACTTTTCCATTTTACCCAAGTAGCAACGCGACAACCATAGACCCTCCATAGTGACTTTCTTCATAAGTATGAACAACATAAAATACAGGTTATGATGCTCATTGATAAGAAAAATCAAATTTAGCAAGAGGGGGATAGCCTCCAACTGCAGCTTGACGAAATCACAAAGAACTTCCAGGAGCTTTGGCTGATGATCACTAGTGTAGTCAATGCCACACCATCAGACACTTTGGCTTGCCTATTGGTCGAACACTATATCCACATAAATACAACATGCGCCAATTTGGGCAATGAAAACCATGAGCTAAGGTAGTCCCTTTTAGCCAGACCTACACTAGCAGACCCCTCTACAGTGTACGTAGAAAAGGTATCGCAAAGATAGGAGCAAATGCAGAAGCTAAAGCAGATAGTAGGAACCACTATCCCAAAAGCATACAACCTGGTCGAGAAAATTCATGAATGCTCAAACTCACTCACTATGAAGGCACAAACCATCTTAGAAAAACTGTAGAAACTTGTTGTTGAGATCAAAGGAACAACTGACCTAGCTAGCCACAACCAGCTATATGATTAGGTCGACACACTGCAACTACAAATACAAATAACTGAAGAAAGCTCAGTGAAAACAAATAAAATCCTTCGATATCTAAGATAGCCAGTCAAAAAAAATGTAGAGAGCATACAACAGCTGGTCTCTAAAGAATACCCCAAGTTCAGGGAAAAATTTAATGATCTACCCTAGCCAATGGACACCACACATGCTAAAAAGGTGGTAAGAGAGACAAATCTTGTGATAAAAACATGGCAAGAAGTGATCACTGTGTTCATGTAGCTTAGGATAGAAGCCATGAACAAGGTTCCGGAGTCGGGGCCTTTGTTAGAGGAGGGGGAGTCAGAATAGATGGAGCTGGAGAAGGAGATAGCCAAAGAGGACCAGCCAAAGATAGCAACCGATGGTCAACTGGGGAGTACAACAGTTGGAAAAAATTGACTCAGGACGATTCAATAGCTTGTGGTCGGGGCTTGTTGGGGAATTTGTTTTTAGTAACACAATTTTAAGTTGTGGAAGGTTAGGTGACAGGAAGAATAGGTGGCGGAGCAACATTATGAAAGGAAAGGAACCGTTCTGGTTGCGAAGAGTCTACAAACAGGTGGCAAAGCATAGGCAGGGAGCATCACAGATTGTAAAAACATAGGACATGAAACAAATAGAAGGACTCCCAGAGGCAAATCCAACCACAAAAGGAGACGGGAAGTAGTAGAGTGCAATGGAACAATTGAGCGAAGAAGGGGAGAAGACTGAGAGTGCCAGTTGGCAGAAGTAGATAAGCAAGGAAAAAGAGAGTTTGGTTGGTGATCAGCATATGGAGAACTGTTTGTTGAACCTAAAAATGTTCTTACTTTGACACCCTTTCTCATCACATATTACTTCCTTTTTAACAAATTCATGACTCCAATCAATGATAATTAACATATTACATACCATAGAAAGAATTTAATTATCTCTACTTTATATTATGATGTTTCTTGTTATTTGAATGAATTTATGTAACTAACTAAAAAATGAGTGTGGTTCTGCAACTAATCGTTGTTTCCCAAGCTACTGTTATGGTTTGACAGGTTTCAAGAAGCAAATAAGGGAATGGGTCACATGGGTATCTTAGGAATGATCCACACATGGATCATATCCTATCAACTTGTTTGAATTCGAAAAGAAAATGTGCCTATGTTCGTAGTCAAAGGTCGGTCAAGGAGCGAGATCAGTGAGCGAGATACTCTTGACTTGTTGTAACGTAGAAAATAGAGAGAGAGACACTAAGAATTTGTTTTTTTTTTATGTTTCTAAAATCCAATTCTAACCGTTATCTATAAGTGGAAACACCTCAAACAGTTAAATTAAAAAATTGTTTAAATACCGGTCATTTTGAAACCAGAGACAATCCTAATTTTTAATAATATAGTGTATGCCCTTGAAACTCTGTTTTGATAATAAGAAGTCTAGTTATAGCCTTTGATGCACATGTAGTCCATTAGATTTTTGACTCATTCTGTTGCAGATGGCACGTAGTCCTTAACCCTGGTCAACAACCTCAATTCATTCGATCAAAGAAGAAAAATGCTTGAAGGAAAACTCCTCACATTAGAGACATGGGTTTGATTATGATAAATGAACTTGTGGGAGAAAAATTCATGGAGGGTTATCCTCAGGTAAAGAAAATGCTACAAAAAGTACAATGGTTCCATTTTATAGGTAAATTTGACAGATTCCATAATGAGGTTACCAAGTCTTTTGTAAGATATTTCGACGGGACAAAGGTCGTGATTGGAGATATAAAATTCTCACTGACAGAAGCCTTTGTGGCTGAAGCTACATAACTCCCGAAAATTGGCAAGAGATGGTTTAAAAAGAAGTAAATGCATAATGAAGAATGGAATTTTTTTCTAAAGAATCTAGATATGGACATTTCTATTTACAAGAAAGGAATTCCCAGTTCAGCACTCAAAAATAAATGGAGAAATATGCTCTTAGTTTTCCAAAATTTTATTACTTGTGAGGGCATATTTGGTCGCATTCTTGTTTATCGTGCTCGATTATTCATGAACTTCTTATAGGATGGATAAATAAACCTGCCTTACTTCCTACTGAATAGTCTAAAGAGAATGTTAATAAATGTCCAAAAAAGAGTCCAATTCATATATAATAACATGCACCATCATGGACATATAAAAATACATCTTGAATTCCACCTAAAAGGTATAGGAGACTCCTGGGAAGTTTCCTAATCAGAAAGCACTTCCAAGATGAACGAAAGCAGCCTAAGGATGAAAAAAATAGAAAAAGTAGAATAAAGAAGATTGATATATGAAATGAGAAGGAATCCTCACCTAAAGCTCAGTAAGAAAACAAAGAGCTCACCATTATAGAGCTAATGAAGAATAAGAGATAGAAAAAAGTCAAAAAGAAAGGCAATGTAGAGAAAAAGAGAAAAGTTACAGAAGACCTAAATCCTATACAACCAAGGATAAGATCTAGGCTTCCTAAACCTTTGAAGAAAACACCATTACAGGAGGCATAATTTGTCAATTTAGATGATGAACCCCAAGTACCTTCACCCATCACTGTCTCTCCTACACATAGTCCTATACATAGTCCAAGCAAGAAATATTCAGAATTTGACCCAGCACAATAGGAGATATATGACTGTATTGAGTCATTGGAGAAGAAACGTGAAGAAGAAAATCCAAGTGTAGAGGAGTAGCCTGTTAGTCCACCCTCTGGTAAACACCCTCCAGCAATAAATTTATGAACTGGAGATACTAAACAGGCACCTTAAACAGGAGAATGAAAATTTGAAGGAACATAATCGTTTGGATAAGCTCATCAGTGATAACACCATACTACATTTGGGACTATGGTATAAGAAGAATAAGAAGCTGAATGAAAAGAACAAATCTCTAAGAAAGAGAGTCATCAACCTGATGTACAAATTCCTTATGATAAAACCTAGAATGGTAGTCATTGCAAAGAAATGGAACAAGAGAAAGTTGGATTTATTAGAAGAGGTGTCAGAACAAATGCAATAGGAGGGGGAAGCTTACATTTTTGGAAATTGCAGGAGGTCATGCAATGGTTTCTTAGTGGGGGTATGTTAAACCTCAAAAATGTTCTTATTTTGGCACCCTTTTTCATCAAACATTCCTTCCTTTTTCACAAATCCATGACTTCAATAAATGATAATTGACATATTCCATATCCGAGAATGAATTTAATGGTCTCTACTTTATATCATGATGTTTCTTGTTATTTGAATTTCTACAACTAGCTACAAAATGTGTGCAGTTCTGAAGCTAATTATTGTTTTTGCAGTTTTTTTTATGGTTTGACGGGTTTGAAGAAGAAAATAAGGGAATGGGTCACATGGGTATCTCAAGAATGATACACACATGGATCGTATCCCATCCACCTATTCGAAATTGAAAAGAAAACATGGCTATGTTCGTAGCAAAGGTCGGTCAAGGAGCGAGATCAGCGAGCGAGATACTGTAGATTTTCTCTAACATAGAAAATCAAGAGACAACCACTAAGAATTTGTTGTTGTTTATGCTTCTAAAATCTAGTTCTAATCATTATCTGTAAGCAGAAATGCCTCAGACAATTAAATTCAAAACTTGTTTAAATACTGGTTGTTTTGAAACCGGAGACAGTCCTAATTTTTTATAATACAGTGCATGCCTTTAAAACTCTATTTTGATAATAAGAAGACTAGTTCGAGCATTTTATGCACATGTAGTCCATTATATTTTCGACTCATTCTATTGCAAATGGCCCTTCATGGAAAGGATGTTTTGTTAGTTGTTTTTGTAGTTTGAATTTCGTTATTTCATTCACTGATAATTATCATTTCTGTTTTTTTCAATTTCATGGTTAAGAGCGCATTGATTTCACAGATTAATTTCCTGTCAACTCATAGTTTAAATTATTTACTACTTTGTAGATTAATTTTATGAATCTTTTCTTAGATTAAATGTCCAATTAGATGTGTAATCTTGTGCTTGCTAAGACGTCTTAGGAAGGTGGTTTTTCCATTTTCCAATTGGACCAGATCTGAGTATTCTGTCACACAACAGTCATAGTTTCATTCTTTGTATTTTCTTTCAATTTCAATCCAACGCTTTCATTTCAATTATTAGAGATAGGATTTATTCTTTCAATCCATGGAATAGAATTAGATTAATTTATGCTATGGTTTTCATAAGACTAGAATCTTTCAATGACTAAGATAGGAATTGATTTCATCTTGTGATTTGAATGAAATTAGATCTAGAATTATGCTTTGTTTTAATTTAATTAGCTAGATATTTTTCATAGACATTCTGTCTGCCTACTAACATCAGTCAAAGTCTGATTTATTTTTATGCAATTTATATAAGTTGATATACATTTCTTTTCTTCCTTATTTTAAATTTCAAATTACATTAAAAATAGTTTGTAATTTTATTTCTTGCTTTAGAATAAAAACAACATTTCCTTTTCTTCCTTCTTTAATTAGTTTTTCTTGATTAAGATACACTTAGGTTTAACTATTTATTAGCATTAAGATATTTCATTTCTTAGATATAATATAGAAAAAATCCCCTAAAACAACATAAGAATAAAAAACGAAGTAAGAGAACAAGGTTACCTAAGTACATATAGTGCACCTCACTTCATCAAATTAATAACCTTGGTCGATAATGCATGACATAAATTTGAGACATCAAATTAACTAAAAATTTTGGTATCGTTGTCAGGGAAGTGAAATTAGGAAGCCTTATTTATTACAAAATAAAAATTATATATATATATATATATATATATATATATATATATATATATATAAAATGATATGTGTAGAGAAAGAGACCTTGGGGGTAGATTCATAGCTAGAGGTAGAAATTTGATTCCTACAATTCCACTCACCCCACCAAGACCACGTAGCTCAACACCACCATTTCAAACTCATATCCCATTTTTCACCTCAAGACTTAGACTTCCTAAAGTCTTAAGGTATGAAATCCAACCAGCAGATTCTCCAACTTCATTTACTGAGGCAGTCTTAGAATAAGAAGATCTTAGATCTCCAATAGAAGGAGTAACCTTTTTAACCTCTACAAGAGAAAATATTCTAGCTTAAGAGTTATAAATCCCTAGTGAGGATGAAGAAGAGGAAACTTTCTTCAATATTCCATTGAAATAAGAACTAGAGTAAGAAAAAATAATCTTATAGTTAGAACCTTATATTAGCTTTGAGGAGTCTACAATGGTAGAAGAAGAATGCCATGGAGAAATTATGAATGGAGAAGCGTTAAGAGGATGAGGAAGAGGTATAGGATGAGGAGGAAGAAGAGATGGAGGAAGAGGTAGAGGCATAGGAGATCCTAACTATATTGGGTTTCCTATAGTTGATGAGGATACACATTTTACAATGAAAAATATTTCACCTTTCATCCTTCCCAATTTCCATGGATTAAGGACTGAGGATCTTGAAACATTTTTATTTGAGTTTGAAGTCTTATGTACATCTTATGACTACTTACAAGACTCTAAAAAAGTGAAGCTATTCCCTACAAAAATTAAGGGTGAAGATCTAAAATGGTTCATGGGTTTAATAACATAGTCTTTTAGGACATGGGATGAGATGAAAAGTTCATTTTTCAAAGATACCTGGATTATTTCACACCTATTAATAGGAAAGATGAAGTATTTAAGATGATGTAGAGAGAGGATGAAAACTTAGAAGATCTAATTGACAGATTCAATTATAATATCAAGAGAGAAAATAAGGAAAATCTAGATCGAGATACTTTAAAATCTCTCTTACTAAAAGACATTAGATATGAATGAATAGATATCCTTAACATCATGGGAAAATGAGATATCTCTCAATTACCATCACCTAAAATTTTTGAAATATGCATTCATCTCTCAAGAGGAAAATAAAAAACTGGGAGAAATGCAAGAGATCCTATTCTCTCTATAATAAATAAATTTGCAAGTGGAATAGTGAATAGGGAAGAAATTGGAAATATGCTTGATGAATTTGAGATAGATATCTTAGGGAGTCTCAGTGAACAAATAGACAACCTGAAATTATAGAACAATCAGAAAGCTGAACGTTCAATGGATGCCTTAACTATTTTTTGTCCTAAATGCAGAAAGAAACATGCTTTAAGAGAGAGTCCTCTTGATGTAAAATTTATAGAGACCTGTGTTTATGCAGAAAATCAAGAAACAAAAATATGTCCTTCTATACCAGGTCTTAAGGCTTTCTTTCAAGAAGAAGAAGAAACTCCATCTTCAGTAGATCCTCTTTGTTTTGTCTCTAGAAGACCATGGCAGGGGCCACAAAATCAAGGTTTTAATAACTATATGTATAATCAACCCCCACCAATCAATTGCAATTCATCATGGAAACAACCTTGGTCCCAGCCTCAACCTTGGACACAAGTGATGAAAAATCCTTATGGAAGTTACTCTCAGTATCACCAGTATCCACAATCCTATCCAAATTATCCTCCCCAACATTTTTCACAACAAAATCAGCCACCCCAAATCCAAAATCAGAATCCACAACTATCATTACCATATCCTCGAAGAAAAAATGAACTACCTGCCCAGTTATTGCCAAATGCAAACAATAAAAATGCTCAAAATTCCTATAACATATAAGGACACAACTTTCCAACTTACATGATTACTCCATTATATCTTAACAATGTCCAACTTAGATCTGGTAGAATATTATAAAGAGGAAATCCTTCTGTTGTTATTCAAGAAAAATATGATTTTGATGAAGAAATTTCTCTACAACAAATAAAAGTTCTACAGAAGGGACATCTCTTCAATGGAACCAAAATTCTGAAAACGAAAAACAAAAAGATCCAATAAAGTCAACCCCTATAATTGAGCAACCTTCAGTTTTTGTTTCTAACCCTCTTTTTCCTGAATGATTATAAATCGATAGAGGGATAGAAAAAAAAATTTCGTTGCCCAATTATGATTTTATATATGAATTGAAAAATGTCTGTATCAAAATTCATTTTCTATAGGCCATTAAAATTATTCCTATTCTAGGCAAAACTATAAAGGATTTGGGCACGAAAAATCCAAGAAGAAGAACAAAAGACATAAAAAGAATTCAGTTAGTAGGAAAAATTATTGACATTATGGTGGGAAAAATAGTGATACAAAAATATTTGGATGCAGGAAGTCCATTTGTAAAGACTCACATTAATGGCATTGATATTCCAAACACATTAATTGATTTAGGAGAAGCCATCAACATCATGAACAAACAAACTATGGAACAACTTAGGCTTCCAAACCTTCAATATACACCAACATTATTGCAGTTAGCAGATAGACCAGTAATCAAGTGAAATGGTGTACTAGAAGATATATATGTGTCTTTAGATTTTTGAGATTATCCAGTTGACTTCATGATCATAACTCCCAAGAAAAACCTAGGGGGACATCCACTCAGTTTAGGGAGGCATTGGTTAGCTACATTTGATGCTTTCATTAGTCGTAGATCTAGTGATATCTTTATTTCTGATGACAAATCAATAAAGAAATTCACCCTATATCCTCCACAAAAAACAATCACATAAATAGGAGATGAAGAATGGATATATTATGAGAATGAAATTCAACCTCTCTTTACTATTTCTCATATTTTTGAAGAAAGTCAAATCTTAAATTCAATAGAAAACTTTGAAACATCCTCACAATCTGAAGATGATTATAATTTTCAAGAACAATGAAATATTGAGTACTTATCATATAGGAAGATGTGTTTATATTATATTCAAGAATTTGGTAACTCAACAGTTGAAATATTTCCAGGAAAATCTGTAAACATAAACAAAAACTTCGAAAAATTCCAACGAGAAGAGTTAATCAAAACATTATTCTGCATATGCATGGGAGTACAATGACATGAAAGGGATTAGTCCTGAGACTTGTATACATGATATATACATTAAGGAAAACTCTATACCTATCAGAAAATCTCAAAGAAGGATGAATCCAAATCTTAGGGAAATTGTGAAAGAGGAATTGCAAAAATTACTGAATGTAAACTTCATCTATCCAATTTCACATAGATAGTTGGTTTCTCCCCTAGTGATTTTACCTAAAAATAATGGAAAATGGAGGGTATTCATTGATTAGCGAGAGTTGAATAAGGATACTTTAAAAGGTAATTTTCCATTTCCATTCATAGACCAAATATTAGATACATTAGCTGGAAATAAGTATTTCTCATTTCTGGATGTTTTTAGTGGCTACAACCAAATTCAAGTAGCACTTGAAGACCAAGATAGAAACACATTCACTTGTCCATGGGGAACCTATTCTTATCGAGTACTTCCTTTTAGATTGTGCAATGCACCTGCAACATTCTAGAGGGTAGTGTTACACCGTTTTTTGGTCATCTAACCTATTACTATTAGATGGACCTAAGTACACCATGTAAGACCAATTTTACCCTATGTAAAATTTCTTTCACTATGAAAAATAACTTAGTAAACCACATTTATTAAGTTGTTTATGGACTAAACAAGAAACCCCATGAGGAAATATTAAATAAATCCACATTTTTTTTTTATTTTCCTCAAGGAATAATTAGCTAAACAATAGTTTAATTAATATTCCTGGTCATATTTAACCCAAAATAGGAAAGTTAATTAGATACATCAATATTTATCTTGTTACACCATTTTTTGGTCATCTAATCCATTGTTAGTAGATGGACCCAATTACATCAAGTAAGAACAATTTTACCCGAAGTAAAATCGCATTCACTATGAAAAATAACTTAGTAAACCACCTCTATTAAGCTGTGTATGGTCTAAACAGGAAACCCCACGGGAAAAATTCAAACAAATCCATATTTGTTTGATTTTACTCAAGGAATAATTAGGTAAAAAGTAGTTTAATTAATATTCCTGTTTATATTTAACCCAAAACAAGGAAATTAATTAGATAAATCACTATTTATCTTATTATTTTCTAAGAATAATTATTTAAACATTACTTAAATAATATTCTTTGTTAAATATGACTAAATCTCCCTTAAATAATTAAATAAATCATTATTTAATTGATTATTACTCAACCATATCCTTAAAATGATAAATAAATCATTTATTTATTTATTATTTCTTAATCACATCCTTAAAATGATAAATAAATCATTTATTTATTTATTATTACTTAATCACATCCTTAAAATGATAAATAAATCATTTATTTATTTATTATTTACAAATAAGGAGATTTGACTCAAGTCAAATTCCTTTTCCCTCCAACAAATATAATAAAATATTCCATGAAAGTTGGATCTTGATTTGGTTAATAATATTTTAATTATGCACCAATATCTATACTAACTCAATATTTTGTTATAAATAGAAGGGTTTTCCCATTCATTTGTCACCTTTTGTTGCGTAAAGATCACTCTAGATCTCAAAACTTGGTTTGGCTATTGATCCACAATCATAGCCATACTTTTACATTTTTGTTTGGGTTTTCTACACCATCAAGAGAGAGAAATTCTAAATCTAAAGTGCTGAGGACTCACAAGAACCCATGCCATTGAGGAGAACAGGGAACACCCTCTTGTGTTTTCCTCCCAAGTGCCATTAATAAAAATATTCATTGGATATATTCTTGTCTTGTCTATTGGATCTATGGAGTAAATCTTATTTTTCTACTTTTTAATGTCTTCTAATGCATAGATCTAGATTTTTCCAGCATTTGTCTTGATCATCTAATTGCAGATCTGAAGATATTAGCAGTCATTTATGCTATTAGGGCTGTCAGTTATGCGTAGCTAAACTGGTCTTTTTTCGTACACTTTGAATCAAGATTCATACTAACAACTAACAACTCCACATGGGTTTACCATTACGACCGCTGTCGTTTTTCTGATACTTGCATATCCAACTACTTAAAACCCTAGGATTTCTCTTCAGCCCCCTTTTTTTCTCATTATTGATGTTTTTTTTAGCCCATAAAACCCTAAAATGATAAAAATTCTAACTTCCACATGTTTTTGGACCCATTGCGCAGGTGACAGACATCAGCAGCAGCTGAAACGACAATTTTTTTTAAAACCTGCCACCGAGAGTGTCAAAAGTGTAGGTCACACTTTTCTGCCCAAAACCTATGACCTGGACCTCTAGGGTGCACTTTACAGCTGAAAAAGTGCGACCTCTGCTAAAAATAGGCCAAAAACTGTGATCTGGACTTTCTGTAGGGATTTTTCTGAAAGTTTTCTGGGCTTTGCTGAGCCTCTGTTTAGGGTTGTCTGACCACCATCTCCGCCCGTTTTGGACCTGTACTTGTTTTGTTTCACTCAAATAAGTGGGAACCTAGCCCCCCTAGGGCTTCAGTACCCTCAACTTTTTGTGGAAGAGTGTTTATTGTTGTAGGTTGTTTGAATTTTCAGAGTCTTCAGCCTTTTTTTTAGATTTAATACCTCATCTTCAGATCCACTTCAGATCGGCTTGTTATCCATCCAAATCTCCTCTTTTAGCTTTGTTTGGGTTTTCCTTTAGGGGGCACTCCACTTCCTTCCTTGAGATATCCCTTTGCCACCTCTATTTTACAGAAAGTTTCCTCTGATTTTTTGTTTTCTGCACCATTTTCCAACAAATTTTGTCTTTTAGATCTCTGTCCCTCTTGACCCAAGATATATTAGCCTATTTTAGTGTGTTTTCATTAGTTTTTTACTCACCTATAGACTAGTTGTTGAGAAGCCCGCCTCCTTGGGTTTAGATTATTGCATTATTAGCTATTTACTTTATGTTTTTGCAAGCCTATATACTGTCATTTTCAGGTTTATTTACAGCCATACAACACACTTTTTATTTTTCTCTACAAATATCTGGGTTTAAAAATTAAAATTTACACACTTTTACACACACACCCTAAGTGAAAAAGGGCTTGGTTAACACCACCAAGAAAAGACTCTAAAACATTGAAATCAATTGATCCCGCACCTTTTTGCCCTTGTTTCGACATTGTAATCAGTTGATCCTGCACCTCCTTGCCCTTTTCAGTCTCTTTTTCCTTTGTGTCATGTTTGTGTCATCACTATTGCACCACCAAGGTGTTCATCTTGGAGACTTCTTTCCCTTCATCCTCAGTTTCTGGTAGGGAGACTTACTCCTTCGCATAGGAGTCAAGTTAGTCTTCAACCGAGTCTGCACTCCAACTAGTCATTTGGGATCTCCTTCTCGTTCTGCCATTGGTTCTCCTCCTCTCACCTTCACCATGTCTAGTGCAGGACCTAATGCTGGTGGTAACCCCGACCCTCATACTAGGAATACCACTAGTGGGACAGCAATAGACACTACCTTGGCTGCGCCCTTGCTCCCCTTCATGGCAGGCCTCAACCTCCCCGATTTGGACTGGTTGATAAAATACCCTATACACCATGATGCTAGTTGGTATGCTATGCTGACAAAGCTCCCTTCTGACATCCCAAAGTTTGAAGGCCTTTCTGGAGAATATCCTTCAAATCATGTTTGATCTTTCCACATGTGGTGTTCATATAACTCCATTTCCAATGACTCTGTCCGTCTTTGATTGTTCCAATGAATGCTTACAGGTGAAGCTTCCAAGTGGTATGTTGATTAGGCCACTTCCTCTCATACCTCCTTCAGGACTCCTGCCCAAGATTTTTTATATTACTTCCAGCTTCTCCTTCGTTATGACACTGGTATTGAGCTTTTGACTGCTTTCCGTCAATCATTTGCGACCTGTCTATCTAATCATGTCTAGGAATGGTGGAGAAGAAAGCACCTATGTCAATCACCTACCTTCGAAGACTGTGTCTACATGGACTGGTTCCTTATATCTCTCTTGCCTTCTATCGGGAAAGAGGTCGCATCGCATTTTCCTCAAACCGAAGAAGCCGCCCTCCAAATGGTGTTAAAATATGACCTGATCTACGCTTAGACAGGTTATGTTTATACCGTTCCACCTGATCTTCCTAGACCTGGTGGTGCCTACGCACTAGGGGCACCTCATGCCACCGAAGGTATCGTCGGAGCTCTTTCTTATCCATATGATAAACCTCCCATGGGTTGTGGTTTTCCTGGGGGAGGGGGCAGCACCTCCCGCACCTTTCCCCCTCCCGGTAGCATGTATCTAGGATACAAAATGCCTCCTCTTTTGACCCAACCTCCTATTACCCAGCCCCTTATCCGTATCTGCAGCTTGGTGCTCAAGCTCTTCTAGAATTAGAACCTCCACCTCCCTTGCCTTCTCGACCCCTGCTATAGCAGCCACCACTCCCTCAAGAGCAGGTGGATGCACAACAGGGATTTGTGGCTACCCAACCACCTGAAATTCAGGTAGCTACTCAACCTCTTTCATTTGGTTCCCCCAATTACTATATTCTCATGATGTTCTCTAATCAACCTTTTGAACCTTCTTCTCCTAGCCCTTCACCTTCATCTAGTACTCATGAGCCCCTTTATCCTCCTGGAATGGTTCCTCCAAGCCTTAACCATCTTGGAGCCATCCCGCCTGGTCAGTATCCCCCTGGTCAAATATTGTTCCTAGCTCCCCCACCAGGAGTGTACATAGTACCTATTATGGCTACCCTCTCTCTTCCTAATGTGACCCTTGGCATTCCCGTCTGGTACCTCGATCCTCTAGCCACTACCCTGCCTGGTCAACCCAAACCTTATCTTTCTTTCACCCCAGTCCAATCGGTCCCTATGATTTCTCCCACTACAATAGTGCCTCATTCACCTCAACAGGAAACACCACTCATTGCGACCGCTTAGGGTAAGAAGGGAAATGCTTGCAAGGGGGCATCAAAGGACAAGGCAACCCCAGCAAACCCTACCCAGTCTCGACCTCCAAAGCATACCATCCAGTGTGCTTTATATGATGTTTTCGGCCACACCACCCATACTTGTCTAAAGGGGCCTCACCTCAAGTCCATGGTCAATGAGACATACTTGGAATCTGATATCCTAGAGGTATATGTCACTATACCCAATTCAATCCCGAAACTCAAACCGTTGCGCAAAAATCACACTTGTGTTTTGTGGGATTTCCATGGCCACTAGCCTCACCTCTATCCTCGGCTTGAAGAGTATTGTTTCTATTTAGAAGCCTTACGCCAATTTGAGGCGAAGCGTAACGAGTCGACCACTCCCTTATTTGTGCGTTTTGTTTAAGCAAAACCAGAGGACACGAATGCTCCCATTGACATTCCCTATCCTAATGTCGAGATGATGGAGACTTCATCCACCATTCGCTACCTATCATCATCCATGAGACCCTTGGTGGAAGCCCGCTTGGAGACTCCCCCCTGATGTTTCACCTAAACTCCCTTCAGTGATCACCCTTGGCTCAACATCGATAGATCCATTATCTACTTACTCTTTTGTCAAAACTTGTGACGATGCACATGTGAACCCCTCTTCTCATGATGACGAGTCAGGTAGCTTCACTGTGTCAGGTGGTATTTCTTCCATCAGTCACCCCATATTCTATTACGATGACGATATTATGGAAGTAGCCACCACTCCTGACTTTATCTTTTCCCCCTTACATTGAACTCATACATTCGAACCACATGCACCTTGTGGCCATTACATTGACACCCAATGTTTGGGTAAGGGGGCATCCATATTTGAGAGGCCAGGAGAAGAATTTCTCCACCACTCTCCTAGTGAATCTAGTTGTGTTGACTCTAGTCCCATTATTCTTCCACATTTAGAATAACATCTAGAGCTCCATATCACTTCAGATCACTCTAGGGATGATACCCCTCATCATTTCTTCATATTACATCAACAACCCAGTCTCATAGACATTGTGGTTAACCTACCTATGGGTTTTCTCGGAGAAGATTAGTTCATTATCTCAAAATCCTCTCTTTGGGATAGTAACACCATGTATGCCAACCCAGAAACTTAAATTCCATTTGATTCATATATGTAGTACCAAAAGAGATTGGTAATCGTCTATTTCCTTTCTCAAACTCCATAACCATACTGAAAACAAATGGCACACCACATCATTAAAATGTGTTTAGATTTCCCTTTTTCTAAATACATTTTAGCATTTCCAAAACATGCTTGGGGGCACCTATGCCCCTCAACCATAAAAATCCCAGATCTTAGCCAAAAACAACACTAAAAACCCCTTTCTCTGTTAGGTCACACTTTCCAGATCATTCCCTAGGATAGGTAGCAGTTTTCTGCCCAGTACCTACTACCCAAGTTGCAGAGCAGACCCAAAGAAAGTGTGACTTGGCGTGTTCATGAGCTCTGGGTACCTAAGCTGAACTTTCAACCCACTAAAATTAAATAGTAGGATTAGGCATCTTACCTGCAACTTTCAGATCTTAAATTCCAATGGTCGGTTTATCTGCTACAACCACCGCAATATTTATGGCCTCATCTCCTCACAACATTCACCACAACTCTACTGGAAAATGAGTGAATTCGAAAGGAAAATGCCTTATTAAAAGAAAACTCCTGATTTTTCTTTCGCTTACTGCGACCAAACTGTAGCTCAGTTTGACAAACCATATATACCATTGGAAAGATCTCACCAAGCCCTCAAATGGGTATCTATTAACTGTTTTTTTATTTGATACTTCACTAGGACACATTTTTTCCAAGAAGTGCCACTTCACCCTTCCTCAAAATAAAATTTCTTCACTTGCAACACTCGTACTAGGGGCACCACACTGCCCCCATACTTTTCCATGCTTGTGTCAACTTTTGTCATGAGTTACCATCATGTACTCATGCTTTTATGGTTCCCATTAGACCCTTTACATATGTGGTAGCACCATCAAATCATCCTTGTTTAGAGCATCCGAGTAGAGTCATCATTGCATTCATGGAGTCTATCTTGAGTCCCTTTGCATCTCGCTATAGTCCTCCATCATTCATTGCTTTGTCCCTCTCTCGTGTCGCACATTATGGCCTTCAGTCCCACTGTCCCTTATCCCTCATGATATTGTGTTAGTTGCTGCCAGGTCATCCATGCCATTTATGCTCTAACAAGGGAAGTCGTCCATTCGCTACTCAGCCCCCCCCCCATTTCATCATCATCATTAGTGTAGGTTTTTCAGTCACTCTACTATTTTCTCTCGTGCCTTAGTTGAGGATCCCTTATTGCCTCACCTATGGCGGACCTCCTTCTGTAGACATCAGATCATTCATTCCATAAGACAAGTCTAGAGGGTGGTGTACCTTGGTTCTAGTTTCCACTCTTGTTTGGTGCCTTGGATCAGGCAAAAGGACTCTTTATTGCCCTTTGACTTGATTGTTTCTCAGCTCCAACTCATTTCATCATGATCGAGATCCATATACTTGATGGTTTAGTGAAGCAGCAGCTGACATCGGTGATTCCCGAGTGTGTGTGACATGTCTCAGCCCTCATGAGGGGGTGGCCCTATAGGTAGCCCCCCACACACTTGGATGACCTCTTCATTATAGCCTTTCATGCAGCTCCATACATTTGATGATGTTGGGCTTAGCCTCTTGCAACACCTTTTCTTGCATGTATCAGTTAGATTTCCAGAGCCCTTTCCTGTTTTCAGGGGCATCTAGGTTGCATTTATATCTCATGTACTCAGATATCATTGCACAAATCCTAGCTATTATCCCAAGCACAATATGTATGTGGGATTCATTATCATGTTGCTTATCTGGCTCATTTTTATGCTAGCATTATGTCATCTCGTGGTTTTCCGGACGCCTTATTGTTTTTAATATTGCCTTGACGGGCATAGGTATGCCTCCCCCGCCGCCTATAGCAAGTACTCACTTATAAAAAAGACTTGTCGCACCTGCAAGCCACCTCCTCAGGGTCTAGTTATTTCAGCACTTTGGTCTACCTTACGCTCCTCTCTCTTTGACTTCCCCTTTGACGCCTAGTGTTTGAGTTCTTGCAACATGCTTTTGCCATACGATTAGCTCCTAACGCTCGCATGCTGGGGGAAATCTGTTACACCATTTTTTGTCATCTAATCCATTGTTATTAGATGGACCCAAGTACACCAAGTAAGACCAATTTTACCCCAAGTAAAATCGCATTCACTATGAAAAATAGCTTAGTAAACCACCTCTATTAAGTTGTTTATGGTCTAAACAGGAAACCCCGGGGGAAAATATTAAAAAAATCCATATTTGTTTGATTTTCCTCAAGGAATAATTAGTTAAACAATAGTTTAACTAATATTCCTGGTTATATTTAACCCAAAACAAGGAAATTAATTAGATAAATCACTACTTATCTTATTATTTTCTTAGAATAATTATTTAAACATTACTTAAATAATATTCTTTATTAAATATGACTAAATCTCCCTTAAATAATTAAATAAATCATTATTTAATTGATTATTACTCCATATCCTTAAAATGATAAATAAATCATTATTTAATTGATTATTACTCCACCATATCCTTAAAATGATAAATAAATCATTTATTTATTTATTATTTACAAATAAGGGGATTTGACTCAAGTCAAATTCCTTTTCCCTCCAACAAATATAATAAAATATTCCATAAAATTTGGATTTTGATTTGCTTAATAATATTTTAATTATGCACCAATATTTAGACTAACTCAATATTTTGTTATAAATAGAAGGGTTTTCCCATTCATTTGTCACCTTTTGTTTCCTAAAGATCACTCTGGATCTCAACACTTGGTCTATCTATTGATCCACAGGCATAGCCATACTTTTCCATTTTTGTCTAGGTTTTATACACCATCAAGAGAGAGAAATTCTAAATCTGAAGTGCTGAGGACTCACAGGAACCCATCCCATTGAGGAGAACAGGGAACACCCTCTTGTGTTTTCCTCCCAAGTGCCATTAATAAAAATATTCATTAGATATATTCTTCTCTTGTCTATTGTGTCAACGGAGTAAATCTTATTTTTCTACTGTTTAATGTCTTCTAATGCATAGATCTAGATTTTTGCAGCATTTGTCTTGATCATCTAATTACAGATCTGAAGATATTAGCAGTCATTTCCGCTGTTAGGGCTGTAATTTATGCGTAGCTAAAGTGGTTTTTTTTCATACACTTCGAATCAAGATTCATACTAACATATCTTATTATTTTCTAGGAATAATTATTTAAACCTTATTTAAATAATATTCCGTGTTAAATTTGACTAAATCATTCATAAATAATTAAATAAATCATTATTTATTTGATTATTACTCAACCACATCCTTAAAATAATAAATAAATCATTTATTTCTTTATTATTTACAAATAAAAGGATTTTACCAAAGCCAAATTCTTTTTCCCTCCAACAAATATAATAAAATATTCCATAAAAGTTGGATCTTGATTTGGTTAATAATATTTTAATGATGCACCAATATCTAGAGTAACTCAATATCTTGTTATAAATATAAGGGTTTTTCCGTTCACTCACTACCTTTTGTTGCCTAAAGATCACTCTGGATCTATACTTTTGATCTGACTTTGATCCACCATCATTGTCATATTTTGCTACCATTTTTCTTGTGAGCTCCCTTTGAGTTCCATTTTTTTCTAGGTTTTCTACACCATCAAGAGAGAGGGATTTTAGATTCTAAGTGCCGAGGACTTACAAGAACCCATCCCAATGAGGAGGATTGGTAACATCTTTCTATGTTCTCCTCCCAGGTGTCATAAATAAAAAAAATTCTTTAAAACAATTTTGTCTTGTCTATTGGATGCATAGAGCAACTCTTACTTTTATTTACTACTTAATGTCTTTTAATGCATAGATCTAGATTTTTACAACATTTATCTTGGTCAAATAATTAAAAATCTAAAGATATTGGCAGCCATATTTTCTGTTAGGGCTATTTTTTATACACGACTAAAGTGAGATTTTTTCGTACGCTTACGATTAAGGTTCATACTAACAACTGGCAACTCCACAAGGGTTTACAATTACGACCTCTGTCGTTTTTCAGATCCTTGCATATCCAGTTGCTTCAAACCCTAGGATTTCTCTTCAGCTTCTTCTTTTTCTTTTCTTGATGTTGCTTTTAACCTATAAAACCATAAAACATTGAAAATTCTAACTTCCATGTGTTTTCAGACTTATTTCGCAGGTGGCAGACATCAGCTGCAGCTGAGACGAATTTTTTTTTTGAAACCTAATCCTGAGAGTGCCAAAAGTGCAGGTCACACTTTTTGGGCCAAAACCTGTAACCTGAACCTCCAGGGCAAAGAAAATAGGCCAAAACCTGTGGCCTTTGCAGAAAACGGGTCAGACACTGCGACCTGGACTTTTTGCGATAATTTTTCTAATATTTTTCTGGGTTTGTCGAGGCCTCTGTTCAGGGTTGTCTGACCTCCATCTCTGTCCATTTTGGACCTGTACTTGTTATGTTTTTCTCATCAAAGTGGGAAGCTAGCCCCCTAGGGCTTCAATACCCTCCACCTTTTGTGGAAGAGTTTTAGCTGCTGCAGGTTGTCTGAAATTTCAGAGTGTTCAACAATTTTCTCAGATATGATACCTTACCTTCAGATCCACTTTAGATTGGCTATTTATCGATCCAAAACACCTCCTTTTATTTTTGTTTGGGTTTTCCTCTAGGTTCCCCTCCGCTTCCCTCCAGGTTATAGCCTTTCTCCACCTCATTTACAACAATTTTTCCTCTGATTTTTTGCTCTTTGTCTGCACCTATTTCCAGCATATCTAACCTTTAGATCATTTTCCCTCCTGACATTAGGTATATTGACTTATTTGACTATATTTCTGCCCACCTACAGACTACTTGTTGAGAGGGTCGCCTCCTTGGGTTTATATTAATGCATAATTAGCTATTTATTTTTTGTTATTTGAGTTTCATATACTATTATTTGCAGGTTTATTTACAGTTATACAGCACACTTCTTCTTTTTCTCTACAAACGTCTGGGTTTAAAAATTAAAATTTACACACTTCACACACACACCCTAAGTGAAGAAGATCTTGGCTAACACCGTCAAGCAAAGACTTTAAAATCAATTGATTCTGCACCTCTCTGCCCTTGTTTCGACATTGAAATCACTTGATCCTGCACCTCCTCGCCCTCGTTGGTCTCTCTTCCCTTTGTGCCGTTTGTGTGCCTTCACCATTGTGCCACCAAGGCATTTATCCTAGAGACCTCTTGGCCTTCATCCTCAGTTTTTGGTAGGAAGAATTACTCCTCTGCATAGGATTGGAGTTAGTCCTCCCTCGATTATACACTCCAACTCATCTTCTGGGTCATTAGGCTCCCTTTTTGGTTCCGCCCCCGGTTCTCCACCTATCACCTTCACCATGTCTGGTTTAGGAACTAACACTAGTGGTAGCCCCGGCCCTAATGCTAGGAATACTACTAGTGGGATCACAACAGGAACTACCCCAACTGTGTCATTTCTCCCCTATATGGTAGAACTCAGTCTTCTTAATTTTAACTATTTGATCAATGACCCTATACACCATGATTCTAGTTGGCCTGCTATGCCGACCAAGCTCCCTTCCGACATCCCCATGTTTGAAGGTCTTGCTAGAGAATATCCTACAAATCATGTTCGATCTTTCCACATGTGGTGTTCATCTAAATCCATTACTGATGACTCTGTCTGTCTTCGATTTTTCCAACATATGCTTACTGGTGAAGATTCTAATTTCTATGTTGATCAATTCTCATCATCTCATACCACCTGTTAACACTGGAAAATCATACAACAGAGGATGACATTAATTAATGTCAAGCCTAAGGATTTACAAGGAAGGAACACATTATGGAATCAAGAAGTATTTAAAATCTCTAAGGTTTTGAGAAAATCAAATTTGAACTAGTATTAAATGTTGAAATGCATGCTTAATCCTTCAATAAGAGCACCCTCTGTGCACCTTTTGGCTCAATAAGCGTGCATTGCTGGAAATGGAAAAATTTCGCTTTCCGGGACCACACCAAGAAAAGAACAGTTACTCCTTATTTGAAGCAGCTTAAGCACAACTGCCAATGCCTCCTTAGACACTATGTGAGCACAAAAAGGAATATTTGAGCACACAATGGAATAATACCTCTCCCTTGGGTCACAATCGATCATGTACCAAGGGAGGGAAGGAGGATTTGAAACTCCCCTATATAAAGCCACCAAGAGATGAAGAAATGTTGATCACATTGTTATGTTGGCCAAAGTTGCCCAAGCAACACCAATAGTGTGTGACCTAAAGCTGGAGCTAAAGAGGACTTGATCGTTGGCCACCCAACAATCCTAGTCCACCATGACAGAGAGAGAGGGAGGTTGCATCAAAGGAAAATCTTGGAAGGCAACATCCTTGCATCGGGACCTAGAGCCATTTCCTAGGTGCCCTTTGGCAAGTGGGTAAAATTTCTTCTCCATTTCAAATGTTTAATAAGAAGAGGCCTTTGAGCCATCATTTGTATTATTATCTTTTTGACTCTATTTGATAGCTTCTGTATATTTGTGTTTTAGTTTTAGTTTACTTAGAGAATACATTCGCATACTTTTTTCACTTAATTGTGTGCTTTTAAGCTCCACCACTTTCTACCTATTACCAATATTTTAAAGAGTAGACCACACTCTTTAAGCTTGCATGATTTCTTACATGCATGTGACTAATACAGCACAACAGGATTAGCGACTCCACTAATGTGTTCCAAGTTTATGTGGTTGTGCCATCTTTTGCAAGAGACCCTTTGTCTATGCTGGAGTGGAGATGACAGTCCTCTGACCCATCTTACAATCCCTAGAATAACTGGAGTGACAGACTGAAGAAGGAAACTCCTAATATTTTTCTTGTAGGATTTTTGCGTGCAGTATTTCCTCATAGACGCACAGGGTGCGCGTTCAGCTCTGACCTGCACGCACAAAGGCGCACCTGTCAAGGCTTTTTGTGCACAAATGGCAGAATGATATTTTTCTCCCTATATTCTATATTTTTCTGCTTTTAGTGTGTTGGGTAGCCCCTAATGTATCTATCAGCACTTTTGTTGATATCCCACATCTTCTGAGAACTCACTTTTGCTGCTTTCCATAGGCATAGAGTTAGTTTCTCTTTAAGTTGATTTTTTGCTAAAAATATTCACACAGTTTAAGTAGGGGGCGAATTCACCATTGATTTCTAAACGATTTATGTTTTGAAAATTCTGGTATGAACACTTAGATTAACTAGTCCAAGTAATCTATTTTTTTTTTCTACTGTAGAAATTGTTTAGCATAATTCAATTTTTTCCCTTAGGAAATTGCAGGACTAGGTTTGAATCACTGATCAGAGCTAGTAATCTCTGCTACCTTTGAACCCTTCAATGATCCTAGGTAAGCATATGAACACTCAATGTTTTTGATTCACAATATCCCTTTAGTTAGTCACATAGATTAACTAGCAAGATTTGAAAGTGGCCCATTACCCTCATACATTTTCCATTTTGAGCTAGGAACAAGATAACGTAGTTTAACTAGGGGTTTTTTGTAAAGGATCATCGATATCCAAATGTTTAAAATATGAGCTTTTTCACCTTATGATCACACACAATCACCCACTAAGCAAAGAAAGCCACCTAAAACTAACTTAAACAAACTCACTAAATTCTCCCCACAGGGGCCACAAAATAATTTGTTGATTAAGTTAGGATCAAGGGGGTAGGTATCCAATAAGCTGCCTTGATCACACTTCATATTGAAATATAGAAGTTGTGTATTTAGGGAGCTTCAAGATCCAACTATCAGCCCATGGAAAATAAAACCCGAGCATGGCAGAGACTCGATTCAGAGGGGGTTAGGCTTAGGTGCAGTGCGTGCAGTATCAGTTGGGGCTACCTGACTCGTCTAATACTCGGTACTGTTAGCTGACTATCATGAAGCCCAAGACTCGAATGCTCACATGTGATGGTGGTTCTTAGTGGCCAAAACTAGGGCATCCTTTACCCTATAGGTGACGGTGCAGGAAAGTGCCAGACCCTCTACCCTTACCTTGGTAGATTCTCTTCGGCTGACTGGGGGCATCGCCAACACTTACGGGACATTGTGCCAACACTCGCAAGAAATATTCTCAAGGACTAGTTACTTTTGAGTATGTGCAGATGCATAGGTATTCTAGGATTTTGAGTATCATGCGCAAAAAAAATAAAAACCATATTTTTACTTGATTGATCAATATATTAAGTTAAAGGGAAAATCATTTTATTTTCGCTTTATTTTATGTATGTGGCCATAATTTTTCTTTGACCTAGACTCTATCCCCTCAAATTTTTCCAAAACCTAACCTAGTCGACACCCAAATGGTCACAATGGAACATCGTTGATTCAAGCATCTTTTGGACCTCCCCCCATTACAGGTAGGGGTTTGAGGTCTTTCACCATTTAGGTGTCAAATATGGAATGCTGCCACCATCATTGGTTCATCCTTCATTGGAGCAACCATAGTTGGGAACCCTAGTCGGTCTCCCAATACCACACCGCACACCACTCCCCCCTCGACCCCTAGGGGGCATAGGAGTGCCTCCCATTCGGGAAGCCAACAGAGCACACATCAGGGTACATCACATATTAACCCTCGTTCTAACCAGAACTTCGTGTCTTCACACTTTTCCATGGCGTCAACCTCCCAGTCACCCTTCTTAGCTCTATTGAATCTACCCGATTTAACCAAGCTCACAAATGACCCCATCACACACGATCCTTCATGGCCTCCCATGCCCATGAAGCTCCCTTTAGATATACCAAAATTCGAAGGAAATCAAGCAGAAGGCCCAGGTAATCATATACTAACCTTTCACTTGTGGTGCTCATCGAATAGCATCATCAATGACACTATTTGATTGAGGCTATTTCAATGCACTCTTACGGGAGTAGCTGCAAAATGGTACGTGGAGAAACCTCCTGCTTCACGTGGAACCTTTAGCACCCTCGCTACCATGTTCCTCACTTATTTTCAGATACCCATTCACCATGATTCAGGAATGGAGTTAATGAATCATTTTAGACAAACCCCCACTGTCCATATCTCTAATCATCTTCATGAGTGGAGGCAACGTCGCAGTTTATGCAAAGCTAAACTCGACGATCGGGTCCTCTTAGAATTATCTTGAAAACTCTGACAGCTAAGATTTCAAAGGATGTGGTGCAGAAATATCCCACATCTGAAGAGAATGCAATTAGTAAAGCCTAGAAGCTTGAACTGATTTATACACAGTCAGGATACATTTAGAATATCCTGCCTAATGCTCCGCCCCTACAAACTTATCAAGAATTGCAAGGCATGTCTAACTCTGAAAACAGACTAATTGGGTCAATGACCCAAGGTTACCTAGGCAACAGTAGTTCCAATACTGATTACGCACATAATTCTACCTAGAAGATTTTTCAACCCATATTTCAAATTCATCACATGCCTCAGCAAGATTTGACTAGTAGGGCGCAAGCGTGCCACCAAGGAGGACCCTATCCTCCAGCTGAGGGGACCCAGTATGCAGGAAGAAACAATGATGGAAGAGCTCCCCCCAAATGACCAGGTGCAAACAAGGGATAGCATTATGCTCAGTGTAAAGCACACGACACACCTACACAAAACAATTCACAGGCAGAATTTGTGTAGTTGTCCCATAATCAACCACACGGGTATAACGAGAAGAACTACCCTCCTAACGTGGTTAATAAAAAATAAAATAAAAAAGCTCAAAGGGAACCCTGGATAGGGGGGAAGCAACCAACAATTCCCATAGTGATCCCAGACTGGAGGTAACTCCAACCGGAATCAGAACCAGGAGCCAAACAATGCCCAACGGTAATGCAAAAGGCCACCTCTGCGAACAAACCATTCATGTTCAATATGTGGTGAGTACGGGCAATATAGTCACCACTGTCCCAATCTCCCTGAGCTAAAAAATCTTCAGAGTAACTGAGGAAAAGGAGGATCTTCCCAACAATCCATTGCTATGCAAGGACCTTTCCCCTACCAAGGGACAGTCAACAGTTAGTAATGAAACCCAGATGATTCTAGGAAAAATAGCCATGAAATTTACATGACTAGGGAAGAAATGTTTTTCCGAACATGGAATCATAGTTACGACACCCCACCAGACTCCACTACGCCAGGGACTAGTACTAGTGCACCGACTGCACCTTTGACCTGTTAGCCATCAGTATTTTTTACATGTTAGTGATGACTATATCTTCATGGGACACCCAGCCTTGTTTTGTATCATCAGCTGTGTTAGCCCTCCCAGCTTTGCTTTCCATGCCTATTCAGTCCACCCCTGGCAGAGCAAAGCCTGCTATGCCGTCACTATCAACCTCGGCCTTGTTGATGCTGCTCAGCATGGCAATCACATCTATTTAAGCCTCCCTGCTGGTGAGTGGCGTTTTAGACATCTGCCTTTGTGAAATGTCAAAGACAAAGCCTTCATAACCAGTTTCTCCATGGCTGTTCCTTGCTGCATTGAGACAAACCAGCAGACTGAGTAATACTCACCTGATCTGATACCGCCAAATCATCCCAGCTGACTATTAGGTTTCTGAAGTCATTCTGCTGGTTCCCAAAGGCATTCCTAACACAATCTCTTGATCAGCTCTTTGTTTGATTCAAGGTATTTGCTCTGTCTGCTTGGCTTGAGGTATTTGAAACAAAGTTATCCATGGGACTTGAGCTCTTTGTACCAATCCATTAAGAAAGTGCATGCTTGTCTCGGGAAAACGGTCGAATTGTCAAGGCCCAGGTGCCTCTTCATTACAAGCAGAGGCTTAGGGCGCCTCCTTCATCCATAAGCAGAGGGCGCAGGCCAGTGTTGACTCAGAAGGTGGCAAAGATCCAGGTTTGTCTTGAGCTGAAACAAATGAAACAAGGACTCCAGGTTTTATGAAAATGGCTAATGATCATAACAGGAATGTAGTGGAAATATGATAAGCTCAAAGGAAAGGGGAGTTTGGCCTGATAAAAGAGATCATCTGAAACTTTCAAGTCAGGTGAATGGTTGAAACTCTAGAAGGCCTGTCATAAGTGAACTTTCCAAAGCATAAGGACCCTGTCTATCCACAAGATCAAACAGAACAGATGATAAACAATGCCATTACACAGGCAGGAGAAAGTTCTTGGTTTTTCAAGAAAGCAATGACCTTCATAGTCACAAAGAGCTTTGTCAATATAACAGGTCATGAGATGAACAAGCCAAGTGACAAATATCTCAGCAACCTTAGAACAGTGTCATTGTGGCTAGGTTTCCTTCAAAAAACACAGTGATGCTTGCAAATAGTGATGCCTAGATTGATGTTGTTCAAATGATTTACTTACCACCACATTCAGAGAAAGGCTGTGTCTGACATAGTGGTAAAAGGGGGCTTCTGATACTTTACCTGATGAAGAGCCTCCTCCATATATGAGCAGAGGACCAAAAATCATTGCAGGCTGTTGAAAACTGGTAAGTCCAAAAGTACAGGGAAAATACACAAAGAAATTGAATGAAGGAAAGTGTTACTGTCTATGATATAAATGTATTGATCTCCCTCTTCAAAAAGCTATCTGTCAACAGTCCATCCAGTAGAGAGGAGAAAATATTGAACATATTGTATGCTTTGAATGCCAAAGGAGCAGTGAACTTAAAAAGGGTTAAAGACATTCCATGACCACTTATCCAGAAATCAAAGGAAATCCTTCTGAGCAAACAAAGAAGTCTAGGGTGAAAGGATGCAACCTAAAAGTGTATTTACAGTCCAGAGAAAACTTGTGAAACACCTAGAAGCAGCAATTTATCACTGGGAAAGTAAAACAGTGACCAAGGTTGAGTGATAAAATGCATGATGACAGGTATGCAATGCTATGAATAGACAAAGAGACAATTTTTGAGCATATGTGTGCCACTGATATCAAAAAAGAAGATTTCCTCCTTAAGGAAATGGTCAAGCAGCAAAACAATATCATATGTCAAAAGTCCAAAAGAGGCGCCTTTCAAGAAGGGGTGTTTACAACTTTTCAAATATTTTTGGTGCATTATGAAATAGTCCTTCTTTGCTAAAAAATCACCAAGAGAGGGAGGCAGTGAACATATGTCCAGTCATGAAATGGTGCTATTGAAAAAAAGGGTTTTAATACTCTGATCAGAACAAAATAAAGACTGTGTGCCCAAAGGCCCTGTTTTCATATTTTACAAGTTTGTTTTTCTGATGGAGAAGGCGAGTGGTATTTAACCTAATAAACAGGCAGAGGAAGTTGGTTGTGATAAATTATCACTGTTTATATGTCTTATGACAAACCACTTGTTACCATTCCAGAGAGCAGATGTAGCATAGGACTGTGTGGAAAAGGGACCTGCAGACAAGACCTTCTAAAAACTTTGCCACCAAGAAGATTTCCCCTTTTTAGGTTATTATTCACTGTGTTCCGAAGGTTTTTTCAGCCTGTAATCATTATTGATATAGTTTAAAAAGAAGAAGCCCACCTTTATTTTGAGGGAAAAAGAGCACTGTATACTACTCCTGTAAACAGAAGTTTGAACATCCACTACAGTCAAAAGATGAAGGAATTGTCAAAGTAAAGCGACAAATCACCTATGGCATTGAAACACCGTAACAGAAAGGTGGTGTTGGTCGACTTAAATCAATCAAAGTTCAGAGCTCGGGGTTAAAGGCGATATATATATGTTCAATTAACAGACCCACTGTTTGAAAAGAACAAACAAAGTTAAAAGTCAATGTTCAAATGACCATTGAGAAATGTTCTTTTGAAAGTGATATAAGGTTGAGTGTAAAAGTGCGAAATTTCATTTTCAAGAAAACTTGAGTCAGAATCCCGTGCATCCACAGCATCAACAAGCGAGAAAAACCGGGCGAAAATTCACAAATCTGCAATCGGAGGCGGCGGGACGTGCCTGGAACTTGGCGCGACGTGCCTGGGCATCGTTTAACACAGGCTTTCAACGTCGGCGCGACGTGCCTGTAGGCGGGCGCGACGTGCCTGTAGGTGCCCGCCCGACCGCACGACAAGCCCACCCGACGTCCTTTTCTCCTGTGCGACGGGTTTGCTCCAAAGGTTGCCGCGCCATTGTTGGAGCGTTCCGGTGCTTTCAAACTCCTTCCAAGGGATTTCCTTTCAAGAACTCACAAGGTCTGTTTTCTCCTCGCAATATATTACATCATTCCGAAGATTTGTTGATAAAACTTCACAAAGGAAGGGGGCTTTTTCTGAAGGACAGTTTGTTAGTGTTTGGAATTTGACATTAAAACAGAGGTACAGGTATTTGGGTGGCTCCCTTAAAATCACAAGCAAAATAAGGTGTTTTCTAAAAAACCATAGTGCATTAATATATCACCTAGCATAGCTCTGCTTTCCTTCCACTAAATGGTGTCATTTTGAAGAACTGTGGTTGTGATTGTTTCAAGGGAAGGTCATTGCTCAAGAACAAGGTACCAAAACACTTATCACAGCAAACCTCTTCTAGAGATCTGCCCCTATTGTTACTGTTTCTTACTACTGAAGGTTGGTTGACAGAGAACTTCCAAAGGTAACAACACAGAGTTATAAAGACAGTGATTGACTTCTCAAAAAGTCACAAGTGAAAGGTTTTTCTCTTAACACAGTGGGCTATTTTTTCACCTAACCACAGGGTCTCTTTCTTTTCCCACTGTGTGGTCTCCACAGAAGTCTGCTGACAAGGGCATGTTTCGAGGTAAATGACCTAAAAGAGTAGGGTTATAATTTTTGAAGATTGGTTTCAAAGACAAAAATACAAGTGCAAGCAGGCCTCTAAGCAAAGTCACAAGAGGGGATTTGTTCAAGACTGTACACAAAGAATCTACAAAGCAGTTCTTACACATAGTGCCATTGTTAAGAAGGATACATAGCTGAAGTGCATCCAAATTTGAAGAACTGTTGTTAATAAGTGTTGAGGGGGGCTGATTCAAGGAAGCATTGTTACATTTCATCCAAACCACAGTGTCCATATCTGTCCAAGCAGTTTGGTGGCCTGTCTCAATCCAGCAGAGCATTCCTCATATAGTGAAGGCAGTTTACCTCTTCCAAGGTTTATTTCAAAGACAGAATGCCTCCCAAACGAGATCACAAAGGCGGACAACATAAGAGATATGAGCCTATCTCCATAGAAGACATCAATGCTCATCCCTCAGTAATTTTCAATTTCCATGAGGTAGGCTGTCTTGATTTCTGTCAAAGGATAGAGGAAGTCAAGAGTTTCTCGCCACTTACACATTTGTGCGCTTTGAGATTCAAAGACAAACACTTCCAGTTAGCAGGTTTTGACTTCAAAATCTCTCCAAGGTATGTATCCAAAGCTACCAAGATCCCATATCATGGTGAAAAGTGGTTTAAACAAGCGCATCTTGATCTGGAGGATTATAAACCTTTCATCAAACCTGAACATAGGGAGACCATCACTGCTATTTTTCCTTTCTCCTATCTTCTTGACAGTTATGCTCCGCTGATGAAAGCCATAATGAGATATTTCACTTGTGAAGGGAGGTTTAGCCAAATATTTGCCTATCATGTTTGCTTGTTGATGCATTTTACCAGGAGCAGGCAATTAAACCTTCCATACTTTTTGTCCAAAAGCATAGAGAAAATGGCAGCTACTGTCCAAAAGAAAGCTCCACCTCAGCAAATCCCTTCTCTCTTTCATCATTCCTTGATCAAAATCATCTTCTTACACCAACTGGAGAAGAAAGGAGTTTCATGGGATTTATTCATTAGCCATGCCGATTTCGCCACTGTCCCTCCTGTTCATGTGTCTCCTACTCAGCCTGTCCATCGCCCAGTGCCTTTATCTAGTAGGCCTACCCCTAAAAAACTCAAGATGATCACTGGGCAGCCAAGTACACAAGGAGAAGGAGAGGGCAGTGAGCCACCGGGAGAAAAGGAGGATGATGAGCAGCAGCAGCCAGATTTAGAGGGACAGCAGCAGTTGGATATCATTGGACAGCAGCTAGAGGTTGATGAACAACATCAAATTCAGGGAGAGGGACAGCAGCAGATAGAGGTTGAAGAGCAGCAGGTTGAGCAAACACTTGAAACATCTTTTGAGCCACAAGCTGAACAGGATGTTGAGGAAGGACAGCAAGCTGAGGCTGCCTCCTTAATGGTGACCAAAACTGTCCCTAAGAAGGGGAAATTGCCCAAAAGGACAACTCCTAGCTTGCCAAGGAGAAAGAGCGCTAGATTGACCTTCAAAGGCAAAAGTACAATTGGAGAAAGCGCCAAGCATGGAGGTAAATCAGCTGTCATCCCTATCCCAAGCGATGACAGCGACAATGAGGCACGCATCCTTGAAAATCTCCTCATTCACAAAGAAGGGAAAATTGAGGTGTTACAAGAAGATCTCCAAAGGGCAAGGAATTTCAATCATTTCTTGGAGGTTGAGAACAAACAAATGAAATTTCATGCAGCCATTCATGAGGCAAGGGCCATCAAGTACAAAAAGGAGGCAGAAAAGGTGCAAGTAAGAATTGAAGAGCTTATTGGCGAATTTGATGATGAAGAAGAGGAGGACCAGCCTAGGCGAAAGAGGCCTAGAACCATCGGGCTTAGGAGAGCCTTGGAGAAACAGAAGGCTGAAGAACAAGCTCAATTCGAAGCTTTTCCCCTCACTACCCTCTTTGAGCGGGAAATTGAGGAAAACAAGGAAGCTTGGCTTGAGAGGGCTAACCAACATTTGGAGACCAAGCTTGAGAAGGAAAACAGGGATCTTGAGCTACAGAGAAAGATAACTCTTCACTTTCAGAAGCTAAACCAATTCGCCAGGCGCAAATTGAAGGTGGCACAAGAAAAATTGAAGAAATTGAAGGAGAGGCGCCTAGCACGGAAAGAGGCAAAAAGCATATCAGCCCTCGATATTTTAGCTTCAGCTTCGGAACATGTTTCTATGGACCCTTGAGGGTCATACATGCCAATTTTGGGCCTGTTTCGAAAACTTTTTGTTTTTTGGCATTTTTGGGGTTTTCGCCAAAAACTCATAAATGCGCCATTCCAGTTTGAAGAGTCGTCAAGGGAGGAGGGTGATACCAATGGATTCCATAATTTCATGAGCAGCTCTCCAGCGATTTTCAGGGCATTTGAAGATCATTCGCCCCTCCAAATTGGCGAAAAACAACCTCATTTTGCACATTCTGCCCGCCCTATCAGCAGCCTGCTATTTTCTGGGTTTTTGCACACAGGTACAGTTTTGAGGGACTTTTAGAGATCAGATTGAGATGATTCCACTTGCATTGGAAAGCAGACACAGAGAGCTTTCCAACGAGCCATCATGAGCCTCATTTCGACATCGGGAAGGCTTCCATTTGCATCCAGCAAATCAGGGGACCTTTTTCAAGCATAAATATGAAGTATTTTTGCAATTTTTGAACTCCAAAATCTGCTTTTCCCAAATGTGCGTTAGGCTATTTTTATCATGGGAAAATCATGTAAAGTCAATATAATTTCCGTTTTTAGCAGTTTTTTAGATATTTTATGGGATATTTTGTGCCTTGGGCTTTGCAAAGCCTCAAGGACAAGTTTAGATATTTTGACTTGGCCAATGGGATAGCTGGTTGCTCCATGAGGTTTTCCTCCCTCAAGCCTATTTATTCCATGGTTCTCATTGTAAATCAGAGGCTGAACTTGAGAGAAGAATTAATGCATTGGTCATATGAGCTTTGAAGAATACACTTGAGTTATGATTTTTGGACTGCCTCTTGGATGCTTTTGAGGAATGTTGAAGGCTTGTTGATGGATTCTTTGACATGGTAGAATGGTATAGTGCTTCTTAATGTGTTTTGTCTTCTAGTTTTCACTCATATTTCATTTTTCTTGCTGCTATAGATCAGTAAAGATTGATTTTGAGACATGCCCATGGAGGCACCTCAAAATCCCTGAATCTTCATAGCTTGATGTTTTCTTCTCCCTTAGTTATGCTAAAGAATTCTTAGTTGCTCTTTAGTAACCTAAGGTATTGTTGCTAAGTTTTATTCATCAGTTCCATGTATGTTGAGTGGGATGTATGGTTTGCCCTACCTACCTATCAGCTGCCCATAGTTCTGTCCATAAAAATTTCTCTTTGACTGATTTGTTGATCATTTTGTTGAACCAAGGAGGCCTAGTCCCGATCTAGCCCTTTGCCTAAAACTATGAAAACTTATTTGTCCAAGTGCCCAATGACTTAGAGACTATGTTTAGGTGTTCCGGCATAGTTTATGAGTTGTTAGTTTGTCTCATGTGTTTTCCCCAAAGTCTGATAGCCTTTTCCCGAAGTTAGAGGGTCATATACCTCTATGTATGGCTTGAATGTTTGATTTCTATGTATTGATTAGCTTATAGTTATTCCTAGCATGATTAATGGCTTGCTGTTACATGTTTATGTCTGTTATTAACTAGTTTGCACTTGAAATCCCTTGTCTTTCATCAACTTATTGTTCATTTAATCCATTTTGCCCAGAGATCCCTTCTACTGTGAATCAAATCGGCCCTACAGCAGCTTTATATCATCACTTCATAGCTTCCTTGATCTGCTTGACCCCATAGCCCAATTTATCTACATCTTGTCATCCAGTTTATGTATTTGATCAGTTTCATCCCTCACAAACTTAAAAACTAAAAAAAACCAAAAACACACTTCATAACTAGCCTAATATCAGAACATCGCAAGTAAACACACCGACATCTTCTACACATATAGAGAGAGCCCTCTCTGAGTCCACGAAGGCTAGGTCCTTGGGCTCCAAAGCTTGGTTTGATGTTACATCGTCATTTGGCTAGCCAATCGGCCAAATCACGGGACCCTAACATGACCATTTCAAAGATGCCTATAGAACCATTGCAAAGATGGAAAAGGGACCTAATAGGTGAGCAGGTAACTACTCTAAAGTGGCTCATAACTATAGCATCATGGAAGATTTAGCTCAATCACCTACTGCTATGTCTGCATTAGAGGTACTGTAGTCATGCCCAAAACAATAGAAAGCCCTACTTTCCACATTAGGTGCTATCAACCCTTCCTATACGCTCATGATGGCTTTCGACTTAAACAAAGTCACCCTAGGCTTCCTTCCATGGTCACATTCTACATACCAGTATCGGTATAGAATATCACTATTCACTGATGTGTCATAGACAACGGTGCATTGACATGAATCATGTCAAAAAATGTTTGGCAGAAGCTGGGTTCTCCCAAACTAAAACCCTCGGTCATATTGCTTCGACCCTACGATGGTCGTCCCTCGACACCCGTCGGCCTCTACCAAAATGTACCATTCTATTTAGCCAGAAAGACGGTTGACATAGACATTGAAGTCTTGGATGCTCACTTGGATTACAATATACTCCTTGGCGGAGTTATATGCACACCATGTCCACCATAACCTCCACCGTCTTCCACATTATGATGTTCCCCCACGAGGATTGCATCGTTACTATCGACTAGCTGACACACAACGAGAAGCATCCCCTAACCAACATAGATGTAATTATACCCTATGTAGATACAACTACATATGGTATTTCATGGTACCAAGAATATGGCCCCAGTTAATTCAAACCGTCGTCCGTCCTAGGGTCATTCCTAGGAGATCCTCCCATTATCCCTGAGGCATCGCCAGATGCCACAGGGGTCCCAGTGTGCATGATGTCCACATCAAGCACCGAGGTCAGTTAGGACATGGATTCAGTTAGTAAAAACATGGAGGCATCGGCCACGGTAGCCTCTCTAGCCTATGCCACCTCCCAAACCCATTTCCTCTACCCTCCAGCTGGCTTCGTCTCCCAACAGGTTTTGGCAACACTAGTGTTACCCAACATATCGTTGGCGTTCCCAGTTGAGTACTTAGTTCTCCCTTCTGGAACAGGAGCCACCAATGTTATTGCCACAGGGTTAAAGCCCCTCAACCCTGAGGAGCCCCAACCAACCCAAGAAACAGTCGGGACTGCCCCCGCAAAGAAAGTTCCCATTCTGAAACTGGTTATCATGACAAAGAAAAATGCAAATAGAGGAAAGAATATGGTGACCCCCGCCATTCAAAGGGAATCACCATTATGTGCCATATGTGGTGTTATAGGCCATCCTACCCACATATGTCTGGAGCTAGATGAGTTAAAACCACTCCTTGGCTCCGAAGTAGACGCCTCGACACCGTGTTCCCATAAAAAGGAACCTACAACCACAGGTAAAGGAAAATCGTTACGTACCAATCATGCATGCTCACTCTATGGCACCCCTGGGCACTATACCCACCATTTTCTAGAGATACCATGGTATAGGGATGCCTTACATGTGGTCGAGTGATCCTATCAGGAGGATCCCTACATCTAGTCCATCAATGACAAGCCTTGCACCATCCTGTACTTACAAGAGGAACATTGGACTATAGAACGGCCCCCATTAATGCCCATTATGCATTTTATGTTATGCGATGAATGTGGCCACCACCTCGAAGAGTGCGCAGCCTTGGAACTAATTCACATATGGTATCCAATCGAAAGGGTTTACTACATAGGGCAATGGGCAGTGCAATTCACATACTTGTTATGCGCTGAAAACCACCTTTTGGAGGATTTTCACAACATACCTCACTTTCAGCTAGCCCTTTCTAGCCTCCGCTCAACAATAGTTCACCTTTCCCAAGAAGACGATATGGATGCCAAGTCCAAAGGCAGCTCCATGACCCAAGAAGATGAGATGAGCAGATCTATTATGTTCTTGATAGCCGAGGAATGGCCTAGAAAGGAACCCCTAGTTAACCCCAATCGCACTTCGCAGCAACGACCAACGTATACGTTCTGCCAAAATACAGACCATGTAGTTGTCCATTGCTAAAATTTAGCATCATTCTGGCGCTTGTTCCCCATCAAACCTCGATCTGAAGTTGACGGAACTTTCATATCAAGGATATTCTGCCTGATATGTCAGGATAATCATTATGACCGAAATTGTACTTATGCCTCGGAGATTTGTCCCACTATAGAAATGATTAATGCCATAGAGAAGAGACAGGACGATCTCTAGGAATGGCATAAAAAGCACATCTCCGGATCAATGTCCCCACCCCCACAATGGTGTGTCAAGCCTGACAAGAGAACACACTGCCAAAGAGTAACCTCAGCCAAGCCTAGGATAACATGTGCCCTATGTGATCTAAATGATCACCAAGTCAACCAATGTAGAGAACTCAAGCCCCTAGAAAACAGTCTCCACATAGTCTCTTCTCTCCCCCAGAAACTTCTCTCCAATCAAGAGAAGATCACACACACTTATTGCCGAATTTTCTCACTTTCACCATACATTTAAGTGTATACATCTCCCCAAGCTGATAGTGGCACAAGCTGTGTTGATTCTACACTCCACTAAAGAGGAAGACAAGTCTAAGCCAACGGTATGTAAATGGAGACATAAGACAACCTCATCTACGTCTAACCGTTTCCAAGCATCCACATCAGGAAAAAAAAGTAGCATAGAATCACACACTATCTACTCCATTGGCTCAGTAACACTATGCACCATCTGCACTGGCCTGAATCACGCACTAGAGACATGCCCACTAATGGAAACCTTTAGGCACCTCTGTGGCAAGCACAATTTCCACCTACTGGAAAACGACTATCCTAATGGGAAACCTAGCTTTGAGCCCATACAAAATCCAATTATGGAGATTCTTGCCCCACCGAATGTTGATGATACAATCCAACATATATGATTTGTATCCACTCATATTGGTGATAGGATTGCTACCTCAAACTTGTCCCAGGATTTCCATCATAGTCCTGTCACAAAAAACCAAGGTACCTTGCGCTTTTACATTGGTTTATGCAAAATCCCAAACCTGCATGCCGCCATCAAACTCCTTGATGACACCTAGCCTCTATAACAACGCCTAGTACAACCAGAGCTAGTTGACAAAATTCGGCAACAATCGCTGCAACAAAACGAGGCCCATAATAAAAGGGTAAAAGCATCATTTGACCACCACATCAACCCTCGCTCATTTATTGAGCGAGAGTTAGTCTTGTGTTACGATGTTGCAAAATAGGTCTTAGGGCCACGAAAGTTTGAAACCCTATGGAAAGGACCCTACATCATCAAACACTACCTTCGACAAGGGGCATACATCTTGACGGATTCGGATGGGATCGACCTCACTAACCCTGTCAACGGCCTTTAACTCAAGAAATTCTACCCATAAGGGCCCCAACTCGGTCACTCTCCCAACAGAGAGTGGGTACCTCAAATCCTCACCCTGAGGTAGTAACTCGGTCACAAAGTAAATATCCGTCTCAGGATGGATCACCAGGTTCGTCCCACACAGTACGAATATATTGTGCCTTTGACACCAATGTTGTATAATGTAACGTAGTAGTCAGTCCTGAGACTGAAGGAATGCATTCTCAATGAAATTCAGAAAGCCCCATGCAGCCAAATGACGATGCACCCCAGCATTAGTAGCTAGGGCGGTCCGGATCTCGGGCCAATCCTGCTCTCTCCACACTAACCTTCCAAAAAAAAACAGGCACCCATCGGTACAGAGAAAAACATCAAAAATAGACAAGAAACCAAAATTTCCTATCACTATGGCCTTTTCGCGCCTGTCCCTTAGAAAGATGTGCCCTCGTGTGCCTGTCTTCTTTACAGGCACGCCTTTGTGTGCAAAAATTAGGGAACAACGTGCCCTCGCGCACCTGTCCCTCAGAATTACGTGCAAGAAAGGCACGCTTTTGCCTAGATCACCCATGAAATCTAGGGCAAATGTTACTCAGAGGCCATATAAACCTAATTTGTATGGCCCCCGACACCATCAAACTGAAGAAATTACAATGCAGTATGTCATGAAAGTTACCTCAGCATAGTATCGCTAATCCTTGGTACACGGGCTGACTGCAATGACAAGAAAGGCTCTACAAGCACCTCTGGTCTCCCAAAAATCAACAAGTACAAATGAATAGGATTAGGGCCACAATCCCATATTTATTGCCCTTTTCCAGAACTTGAGAGGACCATAATAGGAGATCAGAAGGTCCATTCTGCAAACCATAAGTTGCACCATCATCAGTATGCCATGACGAACAAAAGTAATGGCACACATTTTCTTTCCAAGAAAAATAATTCTTCAACGCTGGCAGGTATGTCCTCTCCCATCTTCTTTTTTAAAGCTCCTGTCTTTCAAATAATATTTGATGAAAATAAGATGCTTTCACTGGAGGTAGTTGTTTTTGCAGGAAGAACCCGCAGGTTACAACACCATCCACTGGAAATAATAGAGCATGTATCATTCTACCCCCAACATGATAGAGTCCCAGAAAACTCTGCATATCTTGACATCATTTCTCCATCAGAAATAAACCATAGGGTCCTCATACCCGACTGTGTTTATCATCACCTTACCTTGCACATGGTAAATGTTCGCATTAGTCGGTAGAGCCTCCCCTCCATGGTGCTCGTCACCTAAAGTAGACCATATATCACATCACAAGTGAAGCCATGGCCATACCATTTTAGTCCAGGAAGCACCTCATGCCCATCCATTCATCATGCATAAGGTCAATTTTACCATTCAAACTAAAAATCCCCCTTCTCGGACGATCAGGTTGTACAAGCTGATTGAAAGCACACCTCCACACATCGCATTTGGCCCACCATACCTCCATCAGCATAATCCCATCTACGACACTTATCCACTTCATCAACCTCGCACATGAGACCAACCAATGGGACCCCAAACCCCAAAAAAAACCATCCTCACACCCTTAGTGAGTGAACCCTTTCATGTTTTTGGGCACCTGTCTCTATGTTTTGTATAAACCAAACCTAATTATTTTATTCTTTTGGTAAGTGTACAAAGACCACCAATGATTCCCTTCGCCTCTTCACCCTCATATGTCATCTTTTCCCCCATGGCAGCAGTCCCTCATTCCCCTTGGTCGAAGTATTTCACCCCCACGCATGCACCATCACGACTTTCATAGCTAGATCACACCCGCCCTGGAAGTCCTACCGACTCCAGGGATTTTCCCTTCAGAAATGCCTATGACTGCCGCCAAGCTGCTGAAGTATACTTCGACCTCGGGCCACTAAATCCTCATCATCCATTTTCAGTCACCTCTCACCAACATGCCTATGTTAAACCCATCACGTCTAAGTCCTTGACCCCTCAGGTAGGCAACCCATGGTTCGGTTAAGGCTTCCTTTTTGTTGACCTCAAAAAATTCTTTTCCAAAAAGGAAGTGGTAGCTTGGATCACCACTCCCCATGAAAATGGGTATCCTCGGGTGGCATTGTGGAAGACATCATTGTCCACATATGTCATCAATCCTCCTGAAATTAGACTACAACAAAATATTTCATGTCACAATGGTATTGTACCTTACAACCATTTCACTTAGATCAGATCCATCGAAGACCCGTGCCTCCATAACCGTCTCTGTCAAAAATTCTTACATGGGAAGGTCAAAGTCAGTACATATATGTATATTTTGTAGCTTGATGCCATACCAAGTTTATGCATATGGGTACCACATTCCACCTTTCTTCAAAGAAAAATTCCCCCGAGGACATCAATAGTCATCGTCAACAACCGCCAGCATCACTACCACAGTAGTGACACAGACATGACATGTATCTGTAAATTTTGTTTAACTAGCCATACCATCACGAGCATGCGAAATGCCCGAGTCGTTGAAATTTTGTATATATATTGTATATTTTATTCGCTTGCAGGGGTCCCTTAGGCCATGGTCATCTTTGAAACGGTGCAAGGTGTTGTCAATTCCAAGATTCACATAGGTCTCTCTCTCTCTCTCTCTGCGCACAATAAAGAAAAGAAACTATAATGTGTTTCAGCTATACAGTCCTTCCTAGACCTCACACATTAGGGGGAAATTGTTAACACTAGAAAATCGTACAGCAAAAGATTAAATTAATTAATGTCAATCCTAAGGATTTATAGGGCAGGAACACATTATGGAATCAAGAAGTATTTAAAATCTCTAAGGTTTTGAGAAAATAAGATTTGAACTAGTCTTAAACGCTGAAATGCACGCTTAATACTTCAAGAAGAGCACCTTCTACATGCCTTTTTTCCCGATAAGCGCGCATTCCTGGAAATGGAAAAATGTCGCTTTCCAAAACCACACCAAGCAAAGGACAGTTACTCCTTATATGAAGCCGCCTAAGTAAAACCACCAGTACCTCCTTAGACACTATGTGAGCACACAATGGAATCATAATTCTCCCTTGGGTCACCATCCATGATGTACCAAGGGAGGGAAGGAGGATTTGAAACTCCCCTATATAAAGCCACCAAGAGATGAAGAAATGGTGATCACATTGTTATGATGGCCAAAGTTTCCCAAGAAACACCAACAGTGTGTGACCCGAAGCTGGAGCTGAAGAGGACTCGATCATTGGCCACCCAATAGTCCTAGTCCACCACGGCAGAGAGACAGAGAGACTGCATCACAGGCAGAGCTTGGAAGGCAACATCCTTGCATCAAGACCTAGAGCCATTGCCTAGGTGCCCTTTGGCAAGTGGGTAAAATTTCTTCTCCATTTCAAAAATTTAATAAGAAGAGGCCTTTGAGTTGTCGTTGGTATTATTATCATTTTGACTCTCTTTGATAGCCTCTGTATATTTGTGTTTTAGTTTTAGTTTACTTAGAGAATACATTCACATACTTTTTTCACTGAATTGTGTGCTTTTAAGCTCCACCACTTTTTTCCTGTTACCAATAGTTTAAAGAGTAGACCACACTCTTTAAATTGGTGCGCTTTCATACACCCGTGCGAATAATCCACCACAACACCACCTTTGTGACTCTTGCCCAGGATTTTCTATCTTATTTCCCACTTCCCCTTCATTATGGCACTGGTACCGAACTTTTGACTTCTTTTCGTCAATTGTCTGTGACCTGCCTATCCAATCATGTCCAAGAATGGCAGAGAAGAAAGAGCCTATTTCGAGCCCCTACCTTTGAAGACCGTGTCTACATGGACTAGTTCCTTAGATCCATTTTTCCTAGTATAGGCAAAGATATTGCATTGAATTTCCCTCAAACCGAAGAAGTCGCTCATTAGATTGCATTAAAATATAACCTGATCTACGCTCAGTCAGGTTATGTTTATACCATTCTACCTGATCCTCCTAAACCTGGTGGTGCCAATGCACCGAGGGAATCTCATGTCACTGATGGTATCGCTGGAGATCTTTCTCATCCATATGCTCAGCCTCCTATGGGTTATGGTTTCCCTCAGAGAGGAGCCATCACCTCCAGCACTTTCGCACCTCCTGGTAGCATCTATCC
This sequence comes from Pinus albicaulis, assembly GCA_034641835.2. NCBI lineage: Eukaryota > Viridiplantae > Streptophyta > Pinopsida > Pinales > Pinaceae > Pinus > Pinus albicaulis. The sequence goes on along the minus strand of CM076583.1, from coordinate 227,807,929 downwards.
AGGATACAACATGCCTCCTCATTTTTCCCAACCTTTTTACCACAATGTTACTCAACCTCCTTATTATCCGTATCCATAGATTGGTACTCTAGCTCCTCAAGCATTAGCACCTCCACCTCCCTTGCCTTCTGAACCCTCACAATAACAACCACCACCCCCTCAAGGGCAAGTATATGTACAGCAGGGCGTGAATAATCCTCCTCCTACCAAAAAGAATGTAGAAATTTGTTGAATAATGATTAATTATTCACTGAGACTATCCTGATCACATACAATTCGAATTTATATGCAACACATAATCTCTTCCACTCAGATCATCACACATGCGGAAATAAAACAAGCGATAGCACATCAAATCATCATACACATTAACACGGTATGTATGGGGAAAGCTTATAGCTGAAAACCCCGCAGCTATTGTGTATATTATAATGGAGAAATCATGTAACAAACTCAGTACAATACTCCTCACAAGTACTCAGTACTTTCTCATAAAGTTACACACAAACTAGCTTGGTTTTGAACAGGTTACTGGTTCAAAACTCACCACTAATTTCCTTGCCTCTATTGCGCAATCATGGCCTATCTAAATAGAGATCCAAGGTTAGAATCTCCTTGGCTTGAAAGCACAATCATCATGGGCAATTCCTCCAAGTGTGGTGCAAACCTCATGCACAACTGATGTCGCCACTGATAGCTAACTCCACCCTTTCATCTACCTTTTTCACTAGTCTCCACTAAACTGTCCATGCAATGTAGTGAACTGATGTGTTCTTGAGTTGAATAATGAGTTACTAATTAATGAATTAAATAATATTTAATTCACTCTACTCATTACTAGTTGATTAGCTAGTTAAACTAATCTCAACTAGTTCAACTAAGTTAAACCGAACACAACTCCACCAACTGTCTCATCAACTCCACCAAACTTCTGCCACTGAAGTCCTAACTGAAGTCAACCATGCATGATCTCACCAAACCCTTAGGAATAGCGAATTCCTCTGTCAGATGCATGAGCCACTTCTGTAGCTCTAACTGAAGTGCTCCAAGAGAGTAAACTGAAGTTTAGAGTCCAAATATTATTAAGGGTAAATAATATTTGACTTCCCTATTTTTAGGATAGGCAGTCTAAAAATAGACATCGACCTATCGACCTATAGGTCAAAAATAGAGGTCCATATATTTTTACCAACATGACCAATACTCCAAGAATAACATACTGCAACCCCTGGACCATGCTCCATATGTCTAAAAATAGACATAGTCTAAAAATAGACTTTGCGCCAGAATTTGCCTGCGGGCCCACTTAGTGAAAGCGACTTCATTTCACTAAGCTCCATCATCTTGCTGCATTCTCAACACTCCCTCTCAGCAAGATATGGATTATCTGCAACCCCTATCCTGCCTCTGTGGAATTCGAACTTGCTCCTGGTGAGCGCCTTCGTCAGGATGTCGGCATCCTGATCCTCCGTGGGAACATATGAAAGCATCATGATTCTCCGCGGAACACAATCTCTGATATGATGGTACCTGATGTCGATGTGTTTGGACCTATCATGAAATACTGGATTAGCCAAGAGTTTAATGCAACTCTGGTTATCACAGTAAATCATTGTAGGCTCCAAATGCAACCCGAACAATCCAACGAGGATCTTCCTCATCCAAATAGCCTCGCATGCAGCCAAGCTAGCTGCCATGTACTCGGCCTCTGCTGAACTGAGTGCCACGGATCTTTGCTTCCTGCTGTACCAGGAAACTGCTGTTGACCCAATGCTAAAAACTCCTCCAGAAGTGCTCTTCTGGTTCGTTGGGCTCCCTGCCCAATCTGCATCAGTGATGTTGGTCCCCCATGTTTTGACTGTTTGGCAAATCAAAAGACAAGGCAACATCAGAACCAATCTTTAGAGTTCCAAGATCTAGTCCTCCTATTCTCAGAGAGGGATCTCTCAAATATTTGATCGCAAAGGTTTATCTTGTGTGCTTTGAGTATGATTTTAGACTAGTTATTAAGTGAAGGTTTTTGTTTATTTGGTTGGATTGAGTTGATACAACAGAACATGAAAGGTCTAGGAAAGATAGACAGAAAGAGGAAATATCTAGTTCATTGGGCGATGGAGTCAAAATAACGTTATGACAAACTCATCAATGGATATGGGATATCAAAGGGAAAATCTAACTTGGCCACAGGATCCTTTTGTTTTTGGAATGAGATGAACATTAATGATTTGGAAAGAGAAGTTTAATTCTCAACAAAGGGAACTTTAAGAACGTAACTCAACAATAAAGAGATATTTGATAGACAGGGCTAACCATAAATCCTACAAACATTCTTTAAGAAAATAATGACTTCAAGACAACTTTTAAAATGAAATCTAAGATTCGGGGAACTCCCTGTTTCCTCAAAGATTTTATTTTAAAGGATTTAGAAAACATAAAAGATTCACTGATAATTGCAGTCATAGAAGAGGGAACACCTAAATAACATCTATGCTTACAACTATAACGACCTTCAAAACAACTGTTCAAGCAATGGCAAAGGGCAAGATCAAAACCGACCTCTTTGATTAACTCAAAACAATGGTACTTCAAAGGGAGACTTCAATAACAACTTTCAAGTGATAGTAGACAAGCAGGGAAAACCATAAATCATGCTAAAACCAACTATTTGAGCTTTTAAGGAAATAAACAAGCATGAAGACTAAAGAGAAGGTTTAAAGCCTCTAAAATACTTCAGCAGAAGAAAACATAAAATAGTGAAGGGTGAACAGGTCTAAGGTGCTTCCAGGAGTCATTTCTTAGCCTAAAACTTTCAGCCTACTGTAGTAAGAAATTATGGAACATAATGAAAACAGGAGAAAACATTAAACAGTTAGAATACTTCACCAACAACCAAGCTCATAAATCCAATGATAAATCCTTCTCAGGAATGGGCATGCAACAACATCATCGAGACATCCAAGACTTCAATTTGTTCTTCAACTTCAACAGATTATGTATTTATTTCAAAGAGTTTCAGTATTACAGCTTGTGATCAACAACAACCAACAACTTCTCATCTTATGCAGAAGTACTTATAGGAAGATGAGGAGGTGAGATTTTAACAAAATATCTCAAGGATAATTAATGCAGAGTGAAGACTTCTCGGCCCTTTGAGAGGCTCGAGGGAGAAATTTACAAGTGGATCACTACATTAACCGTTTCACAATAAATATCAAAGCTCGGTGGAAGCTTTTTTTGACTTTGAGGCTCTGTGTATGTTTTGGAGTAACTTTGCAGATATTTATGCATTGGTTTCCTTGCAGAAATAACTTCTTGACAATGCTGGAGGCAAATATTTCTTCGTGCAATAACTTCGGCCTCTGTTCTGAATGGTTTGAGGCGACAGGTGGCTCTTTGTAGTAGCTGAGGAATCAATTCGCCTCAGTTGAAGTGGTGGAAACCTTTCTGTTAGCGAAACACTTATGATTTTCTTAAATAGTGTCTTAATTCGGGGAATTAGGTTTTTATAAGCATTCTTAGCCATAATCCCCCAAATCTGTCTTCAATCTTCTGTCCTTCCGCGCTCTGTTCTTTAAAACTTATACTCTTTTAAAATCGCGTTAAAACGCAGTGTCTTGTCAATGTGCAGAGCCGCACTGGGCCTTTCATGGTATCGACGCCCATGGAACGTTGATCAAATGCCAAAAGGGAACTCTGCAAATGGTTCTTTCCATAGGCCAAAGGCATGGGAATCGTCATTCCCAGCTCCCGAATTTCCTTCATTCTATAATGGAAAACCATTAAAACACCTGCAAAACACAAAAAAAGTTAAGAAATCCTGCGTTTTTAGGTTTAAACTGCTTCAGAAGGTGGGAGAGGAGCGTGGCCGTCGGATAAAAATATCTAACGATGGAGATCGGTGCAGAACAGGCAAAGGAGAGCGGGGAGAAGAAATAAGGCGGGATGGCTTTGGACCATCCGATCTGAACACGTGGACGGTCCAGATCAAATCGGAGGAACGCAATCGGGGGGGAGCGAGTAAATGGAGCGATTGAATCACGTGACGTGATTATGAGTAGACCGTTGATCTAAAACTCAGATCAACGGTGGGAATTGAATCGGGGTAATCACAATCGGAGGTGGCAGGTAGGTGCATGTGATTTCGCAATCGGGGAATAGGAGCGATTAAGCGATAGCCATTGATCTGGGGGAGGAATGGACGGCTGCGATGGAATCGGAGAGGCAGTAGAGAAGGATGATGGGAGAGGAGCGGGATGAATCCGAACCGTTGGATCTGGCGGGATGGACGGCTCAGATTGGATCGGGGGATCGCAATCGCAATACGCAGTAGGAGGGTGCGATTGAAAGTTCCGATTGCGATTGGAGCGGGTGTGCTATATGTGGCTAGCAGTGGATGTGAGGAAATTAAACAGGTAGAATGTAATAGGATCACGATGGGAGGCACGAGAAAGCACCTAGAGTGTCGAGTTACAACATGATGGAAACGATTACGGAATTGATTGAAGTACGTTAGCGCTCTACCATGGATAAGGTATAGTCAAACGATAAAAAAAAAAAATATCGGGGACTTAACGGTATAAAAAATAATGTAGAAGTTTTTGATATTATAAAGAGAATTTCACCGCCGACTTTAAGATTGCAGGCAGATTAATAGTAAGACAAGCAACAGTCCAGTATGCCGGGCATCATGGAAATGTGGATGGACTTGGCCAGGGCTTAAGTCCATAGTCATAATACTTTGTTTTTATGACATTTTTCATGGTTTTTTAATGGAAATGGGGGTTCCGAAATAGTTAAAAAGTGAGTTTTTAACTATGGAAAGGGGAATTTTTCATAAATGGAAAGAAGAGGACTTATGAAATCAAGGCATTTTTGATGGAGAAAAAGGGAAGAAGATGAAAGGTTTGAGAAGAGGGAAAATGATGGTCTTTCAGCAGTCTTTCATTTGGAATTAGCAGAATTTTCTGAGTATAAAATGGGACAGCAAATGAGGATTTGGGACAGAGGCATGAGGCCTTAAAGAGACTTCAAGAGCCAACAATTTTTAGTGATAAAATTTGTTCCTTGGAGGCTCAAAAAAAAAAAATCTTAGCCACCTTTTGGTATAACAAAATATTATAGGTGGCTAACAGTGGCTCCACTTGGGGATGGTGCCTTCTTGAAGGCATCAAGAATTCAGACTTGATTTCTGGGAGGCTGGTTAGTTGCCTCATCCATTGTTCTCTTTAGGATGCTGACCAGGTGCCTCATCCATTGGGCTGCCCTTCCTTTGCTAGATGATCTAGCTTTGAAAAAATGTTTGGCGGCTATGAAAACAATGGACTTTCATCAATACAAACTTTCTACCTACCCAATCCTACTGGTCTAACATTTTTTCTTCTTAGAGTGCACTTGGATTGGAAAACTCTTTTTACAACATTTTATTCTTTTGAAAGCAGGAAATCTAATCTATTTCTACTCCTTATTTCTCCATGGATCCAGATTAAATAGTTGGAACCAGATATTTCTCTACCTAATCTATTGTCTGTTGGGATTAAACTGTCCAACAGACTTTCATTCTCTAAATTCTACAACAGAAATTTAAAAACAGCCAAGTCAATATTGAGCTGTTTGACTTGCTGTGATCTATGGCATAAAAACGAGCTGCACATAGATTATTATTTGCAGAAAATTAAAATAAAAAATGGAAGGCTTAAGATCTGAAAGTTTCAAAGTGCTGCCTTCTCCTTTTCACAGCTTTGTTTTTGCTTTTGTTTGAGCTGTCTTTGCTTTCTTCTGGTTCAGATTTTTTAGTTTGTTTTGAACCTTTAATTTCTATCCTAATCTATCTACTGATAAGACAAGATTAAACAGTTTGGCAAACCAGATTCACTACCCTATCAGCAGAAAATTTAAAACTAATTAGTCAAGATTAGGCTGTTTGACTAACTAGAAGTGTGATAATCAGGAGTGGCATTTAAGCTTGCACACTTTCAGACTTGTATCTCTTTTTTGGCATGGGGATCTGCCTTTCTTGTTTTCAATTTGCCCTCTTTTCTTTCTTTTTATTGTTTTTTGTATTTTTTATTTTTGTAACTTTAAATGCAATGATTAGACTATGATATTTACAATGGTAAAACAAAAATTCTTTGAAACTTAAGATTCTTGGCAGAAGTAATGCTTGAGCATCCTACCATTGACAGGACCTCCATGTAGGTCTTCTCCATTCAATTCTTTCAAGAAAAATGTATTATGACCCCTCTCAGCGTGAATAATATATGGCCCTTTCCATAAGTTCTCAAACTTTCCATGTTTCCCCTTTTCTTCTCTCCTTGAATCCCATTTAAGAACAACACTTCCAACCTGGAAGTTGTTTGCCTTAGTCCTTTTATCAAATTTCTTCTTCATCTTTTCCTGGACTAACTGTGTTCTTTCATAAACTTCTTCTCGGGTCTGCTGCAAATGAATTGTTTGGTTGACCCTCCTCTGCATATCATTTTCTTCAACCTGTACTTCTTGAAGGAGCTTCATGACTGGAACTCCTAATGAGGTATTGAAGACTGCATCCATGCCATAGACTAACTGATAGGGGGACATATTTATTGATTTCTTTGTGGTTAATCTATCAGCCCATAAGGCATGGACCAGCTTGCTATGCCATGATTTTTGATTTTCTTCCAACAAATTTTTAATAATATTAATGAGACTCTTGTTGGAGGATTCAGCTAATCCATTCCCTTGGGGATAATAAGCAGTGGAATGGCCCAAGGTTATATGGTATTTGTGACAGAAATCTACCATCTTTTTAGATTTGAAAGAAACAGCATTGTCTGTTATGATTTTTCTGGGACAACCAAATCTGGATAGGATATGGGTTTCAAGAAACTTGATAATGACAGAGTCATTAGCATTCCTGGTAGGTATAGCTTCTATCCATTTGGTGAAGAAGTCAGTGGCTATGAGGATCCACTTATGTTGAGCTGAGGAAGATGGGTGAATTTCTCCAATGAAGTCCAACCCCCATTGTTGAAAAGGTGCCTCAACTCTGATAGGATGTAGGGGTAAGGGAAGGAGCTTTCTCTTGCCATCAAAGATTTGACACTTATGGCAAGACATGACCAGTTTCTGAGTGTCTGAAAAAAGGGTAGGCCAATAGTAACCTGATCTGAGAATTTTATTTGCTGTGGCCTTCCAGTAGAGGTGTCCTCCACATTCACCATCATGCAACTCATGCATGATTTTTTCTGCATCATCTTCAAGCAAACATTTAAGCAAGATTCCAACAGCATTTTTCCAATATAATACTCCATCTAATATGCAAAAATTCAAAGCCTTTTGTTTCAAGAATCTGGCTTTAGTCTTAGTCAAAGAAGGAGGGGTATTTAAAAATAAGAGCACATAAACAATGTCAGCATACCAAGGAGAATTTAGAAATGTTTCTTCAATAAAAGGAGCATCAGACTCCTCTATTTCTTCCAACACATCTACCATATTCATGTCTAGCGCTTGGAAGTTAGACTGAGCCATAAGTTTTGCTAGTCCTTGCCCTTTTACTAGTTTGGTGGGCCTAATTTCTAAGTCATATTCAAGAATAGTTGCAATCCATTTTCCCCTTTTACCATCAGGGTCCTGACTTAGAATATCCTTGACAACAGTATGTGGAACAAAAGCAATTATGTGAGAGTGTAAAATATAGACCCTAAAGTCTTTTAATGCTTTCACTAATGATAAGGCTTGTTTCTCCATGATAGTATATTTGAGAGGAGCATCTCTTAAGGCCCTACTAAAGAAATATATTGGCTGTTCTTTCCCTAAATCATTCTTTTGAAGTAAAACTGCAGCTATTGTATGGTCAGATGCAAAAGAAAAAATGTAAAAATCTTTGGTGAAATCTGGGCTAATCAGGACTGGTGTTTGGGTAAGAGCCTGCTTGACCATTTCAAATGATTGTTTAGCTGGTAAAGTCCATTTGACACCCACATATTTCTTGAGCATGTTTGTAATGTTCTTTAATAGCTCAGCAAGGTTGGGAATAAACCTTCTCAAAAAATTTATCTTTCCAATGAAAGATTGCAACTCTTTGAGGCTTCTAGGATGGCTGATTTGCAATATGCCATCTATCCTTGTAGGGTCTATTTTGATTCCCTTTTCTGAAATTATGTGACCAAGGAGTTTCCCTTCTTGGAGACCAAAGAGGGTCTTCTTGGGATTCAGTGATAAGCCAAATTTCCTACATTTCTCAAAAACCTTTCTTAGGTGGATCAAATGCTCTTCATCAGTTTTTGAGAAAACCGTTATGTCATCAAGGTAAATAATTTTAAAATAGCCAATATATTCAAAGAAGGCTATGTCCATGGCCCTTTGGAAAGTGGCCCCTGCATTCATTAATCCGAAATGCATTTTGACATACATAAAGGTGCCCCAAGGTGTGGTAAAAGCAGTTTTGATTTGATCACTTGGGAACACTAACACCTGATTGTAACCTGAGAACCCATCTAATAAGGATATTCTTCTTGACCCAACTACCCTTTGAAGTATATGGTCCATTTTGGGCAAGGGGTAGTTGACTTTTAAAGAGGCTCTGTTTAAATTTCTAAAGTCAATACAGAGCCTAATCTCCCCTATTTTCTTTCTAACAAAAACTAAGTTTGATACCCATTCTGAAAATCTAATGGGTACTATGATCCTAGCATTATACATTTTCTCAATTTCTGCTTTAACCAAAGGTAGTAAAAGAGGATTTATTCTCCTTAGTTTTTTCTTGAAAGGCTTTTGATTTTCCTTCAAGGGGATTTTATGCTGGATGATGCTGGTATCATATGATTTCAAGTCTTTGTATTCCCAGGCAAACACATCTCTAAATTATTTGAAAAGCTCTATGTATTGCGATTTTATGTGGGCCGGGAGGGTGCTGGATAGTTTGATCATCATGGGTTCTGCTAGACTGCCTATGTTATGTTCTTCTACATTTGTTTCCACAAGTTCCATTCTTGGCTCTTTAGCTACATCGTTGAGATCGAATAGGTGTTCTAAGGGTGTGAGACCTCTTGGGATCTTATCATTTTTGCATTGTAAGACTTCCAAGTCTTCTTGGTCTTCATTGTTCACTACCTCTGCTTCAAATGGATTTTCGCAATGATTTATATTAGCAAGATACGTTATTTCAGCCTCTGGGATTTGTTCAATATACAAACAATTTTCTTCATGGCTAGTGTATGATGTTGGTATGCTGAAATCATTCTCTAATTTCAAGAAATCATCTATGTGTTTGTCGGATTCAAACACCTGCCAGTGATCTTTGTTATCAGGCATAGCAGGTCTGTGTTTCACCTTTATACTGAGTTGTTCATTTATCTCGGGTACCTGGCAATTGCTGGCAGCGAAGGCAAGTTCATTCGCTAGATGATTGAGTGCTCTGGGGATAAAAATGAGTTCATATTTTTCGAAAGTTTTTAGTAGGTCGAGGGCAGCGTTTCGATATTCCCTAAGTCTTGGATTTTTGGCTGAGTATTCTCCTTTGATTTGTTTGATGATAAGTTCAGACTCCCCCAAAATAGATATCCTTTGGGCTTCTAATTCTTTAAGCAATTGTAAACCTAGGAGAAGTGCTTCATACTCGGCAATATTGTTAGTGCATGGGAAATCTAATTTGTATGAAAAACTCTGATTTGTGTTTTGAATCCAGACACCCGCCCCGGCACTAGTTTTATTATAGGATCCATCGAAATTCACTGTCCAAAGTATATTTGACTCATTCTCATTTTCATTTTGTTGTTGCTGTTGATTGTCAATGTTTTGAAGTTGATTCGAGGTAAGATTGGTGTGTTTTGGTGAACTGATTGGGTCCATGTTTTCTTTATCTTGTTGAGTAATTTCATCTTCGTTACACAAGATAAAGGAATCTAAACTTGATTGAATAGAATAGATTGGAGTGTTGTTTGGCCTATCCATGTTACTCACCATGTATTTCATGTGTGATTCTCTATATAGTCTTCTTTTTTGGTTAAAAACAGGGATGGTGGCATAAGACATCCATTTGAAGGCTTCCCTGAAGTTTGGCTCCCCATGATCTTGATAAGAGCATGCCATACTTAGGGGGAATGTCAGCTACAACTACATCCATTACTAGATTCTTGGCGGGGATCTGAGCTAAGTTAACACATAAATCTTTGATTAAACCCAAACATTTGACTCTACTTGAGTCAAAAGAATAAAAATCTTTGTATGGTTTAGTAATTTCTAAGCCTAGACTTTCCATTACTACTTTGGGAATTAGATTGTGTGAAGCTCCAGAATCTAACATGGCGTTATGTAAAATTTTATCGTGTATGTTCAAGATGACATAGAAGGGAGGGACTGGTCCTTCTTGATATTTTCCTTCAACCTCTGTGTGGAGCTATAAAAAGGGTCTCTTTCACCTCTAATTACCTCACATTAATATGTCAACCCGAGAGCGTTTTGTCATTACAAAGAGTGACTCAATCCGAGGCTCATTTGTCAGAGTAATGCTAGTAGTACAGTGCTTAAGAAATACAAGAGTAAACGGATGCTTAACTGAAATCAAATTACTTTAAAGAAATAAATCACACACTCAGAAAACTCAATAACTTATCAGTCAAGGGTTTGGCAATGATAACCCATCCCTTCGGAAACTGATGGAAAAGGAACTAAAGCATAGATCACGAGCCTGGGAGCTAGACAGTGACTGCCAATGCTCACTACAGCCTTAGATCATCTCTCACACCAAAACATCAAATGCAGATAAATAGAACAGCAAAGTAAATAAAGGATTAACAGCAATTCTGAAATGGAACAGCAACTCTAAAATGGAACAGCAATTGAGTAACTAAGTCCCGCGGGTTATAACCAAACTCAATCTATACACTCTTTGCAATCAAAGAACATTCTGTCACTCTAAAGGCGATTCACACAAATCACACTAAAGGAACAGCAACAATCGATTAACGAATTATAGAACAATACTGCACACAACACGAACGTTAATATGACAGCTCTGTAACATAACAGTAAGAACATGTAATGAACTCTTGAAAGGATTAGTAACTTGATGTGGAGTTAACACACGGTTCTATCTGTAGCAACCTCAATGATTCAAACTTGAACAGAGCATATAATATGAACTTGTAAAGCATAGCAATTTATCAAATAACAATACTAAACAAACCACACAGAAGTGAAGCCGTAATGGTACAGAAGCAAGTGTCCTTCGGGGTCGGGCCCTTAGCCTCCAAGGATACACCGCTTTAAGTTAATGCAGACGTGAAGATGGAATAATCACCAAGCTTCCATTAACGAATTGATCAAAAATACATCGAACCAGTCTTCAACGAAACTTAATAACCAAAGCTGATGTCTTACAGAAGATTACATAAAAACGTATCCTATCTCTCCATTATCTATCATATATATCCTAAACTAACAGTGCTGTCTCTTTTTATAAAGACGACGGCGGAGATGTCCAAGCAACTGGATAAATAAAGCAGCGATCCCTCAGGATCGGAGATCCTGAGGGATTCGCCAAACTGTTTAACTCTTCATCCTGTCTTTTCTTTTGCGCTGAGCTGGTGTCCTCTCCTTCTTTCCCGGGCCGATTTGCCTTGATCTGTTTCTCTTTGTTTGCATTCGGTTCTCGTCCAGAGAGACAGCAGTTATCTCCACTTTGTCCTTTCCTTTGGAGCGGCAACTCTTCGTTTTCTCTTTTTCCTGTATAGAAAATAACCATTATTAGTGGCTAAGTTATGCACACCAATTCTCACATGTTTTGTTATAGTTCCTTATTACTTTCCAAATTCATGATACAAAAGGTTCACAAATTCTATTAAAAAGCCATTGAAATAATCATCAAAATCATACCTTTTTAGTACTCCACACTCTGGTCCAAACAAGAGCTCAGGTTTGTCATCTGTCAAGTTTAAGGTGTCAGTATCATTTCCTAAGTTTAAGGCTTTCAACACTTGGTTTTTGTACACTTCTTGGGTTACTAGTTCAGCTAGGGGGATGGTAATTTTTATCTTAGCAATCTCTCCCTCAAGGCTGAAAGGAATAATTGACTTGTTAATATTTACATCTGTTTTTTCAATTGAATTCTTTTCAGTGGCTCTGATTTGCTAAAACTTTCCTGAACTAGTGATAGGAATAGTTTTACTAGGACCACTAGTTGAAGTGCTAGGGGTGCTTTGTTCAACATTTGGCTGGATTCCCTTGTCTTTATTTAAATTTGGTTTTTTGGCTGAAATTTTAGTTTTTTCTGTTGTCTTCTTGGGCTGGTTTTATGCGTTTTTCTTGACAGCAGTGCTAGTATTCTTATCCTTTGAATTCTCTATACTTCCCTTGCTCCTAAGGTCATACTGCTTGTGTATCTCCATGATTGCATTTTCAAAACCCAATCTATAGTCATCAGAATCTTCATAGGTGTTTTTATTTTGATCATTAGAGAAGAAACCTTGTTCTTCCTCAGTGAGGAAAACATCATCCCCACTGTCTGATCCAATCAAGTTTACATGTGATTCTTCCAACCTTTCCAGCTCCTTGTCTTCCTCATATTGATCTACGTAGTTCTGTTGAAAGGGAGGGCTAATTTGCTGATCACTTTCCTTTTGCTTATCTTGATTGTTATCTCTTCTATAATTCTGATTTATATTTCTGTTTTGATTGTTTTGAAGTGCAGTCTGGTTTTGATTTGCTTGTGCTTTCTTAATTATGTTCATCTCTTTCATCATTTCTTCCAACATTCTCTCCATTTTTGAGCTTGAAGTAGATGGAGGGGATTCCTCTCTGAAAGATACTCTCTTCTCAGTTTTAATTCTTGCTCTCTTTTCTATTAAGTTGACTTCCATAGAAAGAGCACCCCTTTGCATATCTTCAAGAGTTGCAAAATCTCTTTCTCTTAGTGAATAAGTCATGTCCGAGTCAAATCCTTCAGGAAATTTGTTTAAGGCTGAGCCTTGTGGAGGTTTTAGTTCTGGGGAGAGTGCATTATACACACTGTTAAATCTAGTACAATATGCTTGTACACTTTCCCCAGGATTCCTACGAATATTTTTGTAATCAGCAAGAACTTGGAGAGGATTCTTCTTCACTTCCCATTTGTTCAGGAAAGTTTGATGAAAGGCCTGGAGATCATTAATAGTACGGGGGGCCAAACCTTTAAACCATTTTCTTACTTATCCCCTAAGCTCTGAGAAAACAATCTAAGTTTGACAGAATCATCATCAATTTCATTTCGGTCAAAATAGTCATTCATCTTATCCACATGCTGTGATGCAGTTGTAGCATTGTTAGCATAATACAATGGAATCTTGGACTGGTAGTCTTGTGGGAGATTGAATAATGGTGCGGGAAGAACTAGGGGAGCATACCATGCAGCCATGGCAAGAGGTGGAGGTGGATTTACAGAAGGGAAAGTGGGCTGAGGTGTAGTGGTTTGAACAGTGGATGTAGGGTGAGTAGAAGTGGATGGACCAGGTGTAGACTGCTGAGCTGACCTTGGATGAGAGACACCTAGGTTGTGAAGAAAATGTAAATCAGGAGGTGTTGTTTCTCTACTACCAGGATGTTTATTTGTCTCTGGGGATGAAAGAAAATATTCAGAGTCTAACTAGATTATATCATCAAATGACCTGGTTCTAAATGGGTTAACTAGGTCATCTTGTGAGTGTCGTAGAGCTGAAATATTCTCAGGGACTGAATTAGCTCTCAAGGGTGATTTGAAAACAGTTGATAATTTTATCTTAGGAGACTTCCAAAGGATACTTTCTGGGTTATCAACTATCTCAGGTGGGTTAGGGTCTGGATGGGCTCTAGTGTGAATCTTTTTAGAAGCCACTATGCTATGTTTTTAGACCCAAATAACAAGAAAATTTTAACCAAGTATGACAATATTTGAGAGGTTAACTAATCCGTTTACATAAATTTTAATCCTACAGTCCTCTAACCAAGTTGGAATGATATTATATTGATAAAGGTTCTTCCCAGTGGAGTGTTAAGGTCTGCTAAGGATTGTGGAGTCGCCAAGTGGAAGTTTTTAGCTCCTATGGAGGTAAAAGGTTTTATGGTCCACAACCAATGTTTATTATGCAGCCAAACTTGGAATGTTTTTTTTTTTTGGTTTTTTCTGAGTTATTTTGTTTTTATAGGTCAAGAGAGTGTTCTAAGTCTGATTTTTCACTTAGATAAGGTGCTCAAACAAATAGAGTTGCTCTTATGGCTTGGTAACTGGTTCCTTCAAGGTTTTGTACGACTTTTCAAGAATCCTAAGGGTTTCTTAGTTTGTCACTGATTCAATCAAGTCCTATCATGATTGCCATTTGTGAGGCAGTGCTTGAAGAAATTTACTTATGTTAAACTGGACCTAACAGTTTAAAGAAAGGTTTTGAAACCTCTAATTCTTAGCAGGTCCCACCATGATCGCCATTATGTTGGTCCCCCGTGTTTTGACAGTTTGGCAAATCAAAAGACAAGGCAACATCAGAACCAATATTTAGAGTTCCAGGATCTAGTCCTCTTGTTCTCAGAGAGGGATCTCTCAAATATTTGATCGCAAAGGTTTATCTTGTGTGCTTTGAGTATGATTTTAGACTAGTTATTAAGTGCAGGTTTTTGTTTATTTGGTTGGATTGAGTTGATACAGCAGAACATGAAAGGTCTAGGAAAGATAGACAGAAAGAGGAAATATCTGGTTCATTGGGCGATGGAGTCAAAATAAGGTTATGAAAAACTCATCAATGGATATGGGATATCAAAGGGAAAATCTAACTTGGCCACAGGATCCTTTTGTTTTTGGAATGAGATGAACATTAATGATTTGGAAAGAGAAGTTTAATTCTCAACAAAGGGAACTTTAAGAACGTAACTCAACAATAAAGAGATATTTGATAGACAGGGCTAACCATAAATCCTACAAACATTCTTTAAGCAAATAATGACATCAAGAAAAATTTTAAAATGAAATCTAAGATTCGGGGAACTCCCTATTTCCTCAAAGATTTTATTTTAAAGGATTTAGAAAACATAAAAGATTCACTGATAATTGCAGTCATAGAAGAGGGAACACCTAAATAACATCTATGCTTACAACCATAACGACCTTCAAAACAACTGTTCAAGCAATGGCAAAAGGCAAGATCAAAACCGACCTCTTTGATTAACTCAAAACAATGGTACTTCAAAGGGAGACTTCAATAACAGCTTTCAAGTGATAGTAGACAAGCAGGGAAAACCATAAATCATGCTAAAATCAACTATTTAAGATTTTAAGGAAATAAGCAAGCATGAAGACTAAAGAGAAGGTTTAAAGCCACTAAAATACTTCAGCAGAAGAAAACATAAAATAGTGAAGGGTGAACAGGTCTAAGGTGCTTCCAGGAGTCATTTCTTAGCCTAAGACTTTCAGCCTACTGTAGTAAGAAATTATGGAACATAATGAAAACAGGAGAAAACATTTAATAGTTAGAATACTTCACGAACAGCCAAGCTCATGAATCCAATGATAGAGCCTTCTCAGGAACGGGCATGCAACAACATCATCAAGACATCCAAGACTTCAATTTGTTCTTCAACTTCAATAGACTATGTATTTATTTCAAAGAGTTTCAGTATTACAGCTTGTGATCAACAACAACCAATAACTTCTCATCTTATGCAGAAGTATTTATAGGAAGATGAGGAGGTGAGATTTTAACAAAATATCTCAAGGATAATTAATGCAGAGTGAAGACTTCTCGGCCCTTTGAGAGGCTCGAGGGAGAAATTTACAGGTGGATCACTACATTAACTATTTCACAATAAATATCAAAGCTCGGTGGAAGCTTTGTTTGAATTTGAGGCTCTGTGTATGTTTTGGAGTAACTCTGCAGATATTTATGCATTGGTTTCCTTGCAGAAATAACTTCTTGACAATGCTGGAGGCAGATATTTCTTCGAGCAATAACTTTGGCCTCTGTACTGAATGGTTTGAGGCGACAGGTGGCTCTTTGTAGTAGCTGAGGAATCAATTCGCCTCAGTTGAAGTGGTGGAAACCTTTCTGTCAGCGAAACACTTATGATTTTCTTAAATAGTGTCTTAATTCAGGGAATTAGGTTTTTATAAGCATTCTTAGCAATCATCCCCCAAATCTGTCTTCAATCTTCTGTCCTTCCGCGCTCTGTTCTTTAAAACTTATACTCTTTTAAAATCACGTTAAAACGCAGTGTCTTGTCAATGTGCAGAGCCGCACCGGGCCTTTCATGGTATCGACGCCCATGGAACATTGATCAAATGCCAAAAGGGAACTCTGCAAATGGTTCTTTCCATAGGCTGAAGGCATGGGAATCGTCATTCCCAACTCCCGGCTTTCCTTCATTCTATAATGGAAAACCATTAAAACACCTGCAAAACACAAAAAAAGTTAAGAAATCCTGCGTTTATAGGTTTAAACTGCTTCAGAAGGTGGGAGAGGAGCGTGGCCGTCGGATAAAAATATCTAACGGTGGAGATCGGTGCAGAATAGGCAAAGGAGAGCGGGGAGAAGAAATAAGGCGGGATGGCTTTGGACCGTCCGATCTGAACACGTGGACGGTCCAGATCAAATCGGAGGAACAAAATCGGGGGGGAGCAAGTAAATGGAGCGATTGAATCACGCGACACGATTATGCGCAGACCATTGATCTAAAACTCAGATCAACGGTGGGAATTGAATCGGGGTAATCGCAATCGGAGGTGGCAGGTAGGTGCATGCGATTGTGCAATCGGGGAATAGGAGTGATTAAGCGATAGCCGTTGATCTAGGGGAGGAATGGACGGCTGCGATGGAATCGGAGAGGCAGTAGAGAAGGATGATGGGAGAGGAGCAGGATGAATCCGAACCTTTGGATCTGGCGGGACGGACGGCTCAGATTGGATCGGGGGATTGCAATCGCAATACGCAGAAGGAGGGTTCGATTGAAAGTTCCGATTGTGATTGGAGTGGGTGTGCGATGGAGCGCTGGCCGTCAGATCGCGGGAAGGATGAACGGTCGGGATGTAATCGGGGATCGCAATCGGAGGTCGGAGAAGAAGGCTTGCAATCAATCGGGGGTTACAACATGAGTGTTGCGATTGCGATCGGGTGGGGGGCTGGGATTAGCGCTCTACTGTCAGATCGGGACCACAGATCGACGGTGTAAAACATATTGCGGGACTTAAAATTATAAAAAATCGCATCAAGGTTTTTTGATATTACAAAGGAAATTTCACCCGCCCGACCTTCCGATTGCGATTAGCGCTCGGGACTTAAGCGCTTGGTCCTAGCGCACGGGCATGTGGGGGAAGTGGATTAGGACTTAGCCCAAAGGGGCTTAAGTCCATAGTCATAATACTTGTATTTTTATGAAAATTTCAAGGTTTTTAAATGGAAATGGGGGTTCCGAAATAGTTAAAAAGTGAGTTTTAAACTATGGAAAGGGGAAATTTTCATAAATGGAAAGAAGAGGACTTATGAAAACAAGGCAGTTTTGATGGAGAAAAAGGGGAGAAGATGAAAGGTTTGAGAAGAGGGAAAATGATGGTCTTTCAGCAGTCTTTCATTTGGAATCAACAGAATTTTATGAGTATAAAATGGGACAGTAAATGAGGATTTGGGACAGAGGCATGAGGCCTTAAAGAGACTTCAAGAGCCAACAATTTTTAGTGATAAAATTTGTTCCTTGGAGGCTAAAAAAAAAAATATCTTAGCCACCTTTTGGTATAACAAAATATTGTAGGTGGCTAACAAGTGAAGCCAGAAAGCTTCGCTCCATCCTCCTGTCTGTACCATAGACCATATCCTGATGTGCCTCTAATATAGCGTAATACATGCTTGCCTGCCTTCCAAAAGAGCTTGGTAGGCTTAACCATAGCTTGCGAAAGATGGTTAACTGCATAGCATATATCGGGTCGTGTATTGACCAGATACATAAGCGACCCCACCAATTGTCGATAGACAGTGGCATCCACTACCTCTGCTGAAGTAGCATCCTCATTCCTCAAACCACCAGGAAGAGGAGTGTCAACAGGCTTGCAACCTTGCATGTTGAACCTTTCCAGAATCTCCCGGGCATACTTTCCTTGAGAAACAAACAGTCCTCCACTGCGCTGCCAAATCTCCAACTCCAACTCCAACTCCAACTCCAACTCCCAGGTCCTTCATCTCAAACTCTCGTGCAAGATCCTCCTTTCATGAAAGTATCAACTTCTCATTGCCAGTCAAAATCATATCATCTACATACAGTACGATGATCAACAGCTTCCCCTCCACCACAATCTGGTACAGATTAGGATCCGCCTCACTCTTGGAGAATCCAAGCCCGGTGAAGTAGCTGTCTATCCGAGTGTACCAAGCACGAGGTGCTTGTTTCAGCTCGTACAGTGCTCTCTTGAGTCAGCACACATGCGACTCACTGCTGAAGATCTTGAAACCTTCAGGCTGCTCTATGTACACCTCCTCCTCAATAACTCCATTGAGGAATGCAGTCTTCACATCCATCTGATGGATGTGCCACCCCATCTGCGCTGAGAGAGCAAGGATCGTCCGTATGGAAGAGTACCTTGCGACAGGTGCAAAAGTCTCCTCATAGTCAATCCCCTCGATCTGTGAGAAGCCACGGGCGAAAAATATCGCCTTGTACTTCTCCACACTCCCGTCAGGCGCCTGCTTCACCTTGTAGATCCATCGCGAACCTACAACTGATTTCCCAACCGGTCTTGGGACAATCTCCCATGCACTGTTCCTGATGATCGAATCATATTCTTCGATCATGGCATCAACCCATGCGGGTTCCTCCACGGCTTCCTCAAAAGAGGATGGCTCCGTCACAACACATTGACTCACGAGAGCCATGTATCCAGTGTACCGATCCGGTGACTGTCTCTGTCTGCGCTGTGTTGTAGGTGGTCCTACAACCTTCTCTGCATCCCGAGCCAGTCGCTCAGCTTCTGTAGTGCGCATGCGCCCTCTGATGGTTGGCGCTGCCTGGGTGGTTTCTTCCACCTCTTGAACCTCCTCTTGTGGCTGATCCACATCCGGAAGCTCCTCCTTAGGAACTAACAGCTCCTCATCTGCATGCAAGTGTAGCTCCCTCTCAAGCGAACACTGCATGGCTTTCTCCTCCTGAAATTTTATATCTCGTCGCACAACAGTCTTGCGACTGTCTGAAAAATACACTCGATAGTTGTGAGGTGTATCAGTGTACCCCACAAATATTCCAACCTTAGCGGTTGGATCCAACTTCCTTCTTGCATCCTTCGTCACATGCATGTAGACAGGAGAGCCAAAAATCTGCAAATGGGAAATATCAGGCCTCTTGCCAAAATAAGCGTCCTCCGGTGTACTCATGCCAAGAACCTTGTGAGGACAATGGTTCTGCACATACACTGCTTTATTGCATGGCTCAGCCCACAAGTGAAGGGGTAGGCCCTGATCATGCAACATCGCCCGTGCAACACCCACAATCGTTCTGTTCTTCCGCTCAGCCACCCCATTCTGCTGTGGGTTATGGGGTGCGATGAGCTCTCTCCGAATCCCTTCTGCACTGCAGAACTCCTTGAATTCAGCCGAGATGAATTCACCACCGTTATCACCCCTTAGAGAAATCACCTTCTTCCCCGAATCCTTCTCGACCAGTGCTTTAAACTCACAAAACTTCGCGAATGTATCGCTCTTCTTCTGCATGAAGAAGATCCAACACTTTCGAGAGAAATCATCAACAAAGATCACATAATACTTGTGCTTTGCTGTCGAAGCAACTGAGAAAGGACCACACACGTCTGTGTGAACTCTCTCAAGGATTGTTGTGGCGCGACTATCCTTCTCGTGAAAGGTGGCTTTCACATACTTCCCCAAAGTACACCCCTTGCACTGATCTGACTGTGCAAGAGTGCCCTTAGGAAGCCCAGTAGAAATCTGCTGCAGGATCTTCAAAGCTCCATGGTGAAGGTGGCCCAATCTCCTGTGCCACAGTTCGCCCTCATCATCCCGGATCACCACTTCTTTCGCCTTGCATGCCATTGCTGCGCAGCCATATACCTGCAACTGATAAAGGTTCTTGGTTTGAACCCCTATCTTCCGGGTCTCTCCAG
Organism: Pinus albicaulis; assembly: GCA_034641835.2. Classification (NCBI taxonomy): domain Eukaryota; kingdom Viridiplantae; phylum Streptophyta; class Pinopsida; order Pinales; family Pinaceae; genus Pinus; species Pinus albicaulis. Next base: position 227,787,858 of record CM076583.1, on the reverse strand, counting down.
TAGTCTTACTGCGCAGGAAGGCTTTTCCTTCGCTGAAGACCACATCATACCCCTTATCCTCCAACATCACCACAGATATCAAGTTCTTCTTCAATCCAGGTACATGCATGACATCCTTCAATACAAAGGGTTTACCAGACTCCCTCTGAAAGGATATGGTACCGATACCAGTCGTACTGTATCTACCATCATCGCCCATCTCGATGTGCACACTCAGATCTTTGTCCTCTAGATCTGAGAACAAATCCCGATCTCCTGTCATATCAAATGACGCACCGCTATCCAAGAACCACACTGATCCCATCACACTTGAAACCAAGCATGCGATCAGTGAAAAGTCAAGCTCTAACTGTGAAGCCAAAGCCTCTCCATCTGCAGATCTTCCCGCTTGCTTGTTTTTCTTCTTCTTTGGACAATTGGTAGCATAATGTTCGTGATCATGGCAGTGAAAACACTTCACTTTCACCATATCCTACTTCTTTCCCTTTGCACTGGAATGAGAATTTTTCTTACCCTTCCCTTTCTTTGCTTTGGCAACCAAAGCACAATTTTCTTCATCAGCTACCTTTGATGAAGATCCATCCCGAGTAGTCCTCCTTATCTCCTCCTGCATGAGATCCGCCCAAAGGCGCTCCCATCTCGACAGCTTCTCCCGACCATTGAAACTATCTTGATATGAGTTCCAAGCCTTCGGAAGACGAAGGAGATCCAGGTCGACCATGTCCTCGTCTTCGACAGTCACCCCCACACTTCCCAGCTCATCTCTGCATTGAGTGAACTTCGTGAGGTATTTGGCGATACTGTCGCCTTTCTCCATCTTGATGTTCCTGAGCTTATCTTTGAGCGCCAGCTTCCTTTGGTCGCTCTTACTCTGGAATAGATCCGTCAAATATTTCCACATTAGAAATGGAGAAGCCTTTCCATGCAGGCTGGATACAATATGATCCTTGACGCCCTCCAACAGGATCCTTCGACACTTCGCCATCTTCTTTTGGCATGCATCGACTTCAGCAGGATCAGTGGGCTTTTGGACATCCGTATCTACGAACTCCTTGAGACCATTATCTTCTAATACTGCTTCCATGCGATCCTTCCATGCAACATAATTCGAACTGCCTTCAAGAGCATATTCGAGTCGCAAACTGTTGAAAGACATTTTCAACACTGGCACCAAGAAAACAAAACTGCTGCAAAATTTCGAATTCCACCTCAAAGCTCAACCACTCTAGATCTGTGAGAACAAATTATTTCTAGCATAGAGATTGACTGCAAGGGGCATTTACCAGACCTTTCACTTTCCGAAGAAAGATGAATCCGGAGGCTACCTGGCCCGCATGCAGACTCTGTCTACCAAAATAAGTTTGTAATCACTGTGATGATCAATCTCTGCTTCAATAGCTTCGATACCATGTAGAAATTTGCTGAATAATGATTAATTATCCACCGAGACTATCCTGATCACATACAATTCGAATTTATATGCAACACATAATCTCTTCCACTCAGATCAACTCAAATCATCACACATGCGGAAATAAAATCAAGCGATAACACATCAAATCATCATACACATTAACACAGTATGTATGGGAAAGCTTATAGCTGAAAACCCCGCAGCTATTGTGTATATTATAATGGAGAAATCATGTAACAAACTCAGTACAATACTCCTCACAAGTACTCAGTACTTTCTCATAAAGTTACACACAAACTAGCTTGGTTTTGAACAGGTTACTGGTTCAAAACTCACCACTAATTGCCTCACCTCTATTGCGCAATCATGGCCTGTCTAAATAGAGATCCAAGGTTTGAATCTCATTGGCTTGACAGCGCAATCATCATGGGCAATTCCTCCAAGTGTGGTGCAAATCTCATGCACAACTGATGTCGCCACTGATAGCTAACTCCACCCTTTCATCTACCTCTTTCACTGGTCTCCATTGAAATGTCCATGCATTGTAGTGAACTGATGTGTTCTTGAGTTGAATAATGAGTTACTAATTAATGAATTAAATAATATTTAATTCACTCCACTCATTACTAGTTGATTATCTAGTTAAACTAATCTCAACTAGTTCAACTAAGTTAAACCGAACACAACTCCACCATCTGTCTCATTAACTCCACCAAACTTCTACCACTGAAGTCCTAACTGAAGTCAACCATGCATGAGCTCACCAAACCCTTAGGAATATCGTAATTCCTCTGTCAGATGCATGAGCCACTTCCAAGGCTCGAACTGAAGTGCTCCAAGAGAGTAAACTGAATTTTATAGTCCAAATTTTATTAAGGGTAAATAATATTTGACTTCCCTATTTTTAGGATAGGCAGTCTAAAAATAGACATCGACCTATAGGTAAAAAAATAGAGGTCCATCTATTTTTACCAACATGACCAATACTCCAAGAATAACATACTGCAATCCCCAGACCATGCTCCATATGTCTAAAAATAGACATATTCTAAAAATAGACTTTGCGCCAAAATTTGCCTGCGGGTCCACTTAGTGAAGGCGACTTCATTTCACTAAGCTCCATCATCTTGCTGCATTTTAAAAAAAGAAGAGGAAAGGCACTCAAAATCAATATACCCCCAGTAATCTTGGACCTAATCCTCAAAATAATTCACCTAACACTGCTAACCAGCAACAGGGCACTAAGCCCAAGCAGGACAGGCCTGTTCGCACGAATAAACCTTTTTTTTGTTGTGGTTTTTATGGTCATTACACTCACGATTGTCCTTTATTACAATAGATGTGGCAGATTTGGGAGACTCAAGCATCATCACCATGACAACAAGCCTCCCCTTCCATCTCTCCCCATGCTGCACCTAGTGAGCTGGTTGTGTTTACTAATCCTTTCCCTCAGCAAGGATTCGTGGCTACCCAACCACCTGAAGGTCAGGCAGCAACTCAAACTCATCCATCTGGTAACTTCGATTACCAGATTATCATGATGAATTATGACCAAATTATAACCGTAGACCTCAAACTTCAGACTCAGTCCCGTCTATACAACAAGCCTCCCGCTACATCTATCCGAGGTTGGCTAGTCAGCAACCTCACCCTCCACAGCCTACTCCTAACCCTTCGATTCATCCTTCTGGACCCCCTCCTCTTGGTCCTTCACCTATAGCTAGTATCCATGAGCCTCTCTACCCTCTTATAACGGTTCCTCCAGGCCTTAACCTTCTCAGAGCCATCCCGCCTAGCCATTACCCCTCCGGTCAGATACTGTTCTTGGCTCCCCCTCTTGGAGTGTTCTTGGTACCCGTCACGGCTACCCTATCTCTTCCTAACCTAACCCTAGGATTCTTGTCTGGTACCCAGATCCCCCAGATGCTACCCCGCCTGGTCAGCCCAAACCTTATCTTGCTTTGACCCTGGTTCAACCGGTCCCCATGACTACTCTTGCTGCTATAGTGCCTCAGCCACCTCAACAAGAACCTTCTCCTATTGTGATAACTTCAGGTAAAAAGGGAAAAGCTCACAAGAAGGCACCAAAGGACAAGACTGCCCCGACTGACCCTACTCCTCCCCCACCTCCAAAGCCTTGTGCTTTGTGTGATGTTGTCGGTCATGCCACCCATACCTGTCCTGAGTTTCCCCGTATTAATCCCATTGTTAATGTTGCGTTCCCTAAGTCTACAGTCCTTGAAGCCTCTGTTTATTGCTCGAGTGTAGCCAAGAACCCTAAGACTATTCACACCAACCAACCTTGTGCTTTGTGTGATGTCCATGGCCAATATTCTCACCATTTTCCCTACCTTACACATTACCATGCCTCTTTGGAGGTAGTTTGGGAGTACTAGATTGAACATAACCAGTTCGCCTCTCCCGTTGTTGCATAGTATGCTTCGGGCTAGCTTGAGGATTTACCCACTCCCATTGACATTCCCCCTCTTAATGTCAAGATGACAAAGCGTGCGACCACCATCCTTTACCTATCATCATCCATGAGACCCTCGGTAGAAACTCCCTCTGAGACTTCCCCTTCTGTTTCACTCCACCTCCCTTTAGCGATCACCATGGGCTCAACATTGGTGGATCCCTTATTTTCTTGTTCCTCCATCATCTCCTATGATGATACGTGTGTGAACCTTTCTTCTCATGATGATGAGTCAAGTAGCTTCACCACATCATGTGGTCTCCCTTCCTTTAGTCACTCCATCTTTTATTGTGATAATGACATCATGGAAGCCTTGTCCACCCCTGACTTCATATTACCCGCCCATAAGCGGGATCGAACCATTCGTGTCTATGGTGGATTTCATGGCCTGAGTACAAGCTACACCTCTGATAGCTCCCACCCACCACCTAACCGTCAGTGTGTGAGTAGTAGAAATCATACCCAAATCACTCCCTTTCGCAGTGTTTGTTCGATTTCTAATTTGCGCTTAGGTTTCCATAATTGTTCATCATCCTCCCATTTATTGTCTTATGGCACCTTTCATATGGACCTCCCGTCCACACCCTCTATCGGTTATGCCGATGGCGCAAGTCGCTACTTCCAGAATCTAGCCTTGGCAAGTTGGGCCATTTTTATCGCCTTACATTTTATTTTTTTCTCGAATGGTGTAAGCATTGGTACTGCCACCAATAATTAGACCGAATATGATGTAGTGCAAGGTTTATTAGCTGATTCCCTTTCCAATTGCATCCTCCACCTTCATATTCATTTAGATTCCCTACTTCTTTTCATGCACTTGAATGGTGTATATCATGTGCATAATCCTATCCTTTTTAGAAGATATTTACGAGTGAAGCTTTTGATGCGTGAATTTGAAACCATTACATTCAGTCATGTTTCTAGAGCACAAAATCACTATGTAGATAGCATTTCAAACAATATTCTAGATTGGCATTTAGCACATGCATTTAACACAAGACAATAACATAAATAACCATCAAAATGATGCATATCCATAATATGTGTCATATAGCATGTTTTAGAGTCCATCAACTATGATACATAATACATGCCCATAGCATGTTACAAAAACTCAAAGCTGGGGGCACCACCTGCCCCTACACACTAATCACTATTTGGAGGATCCCGAGCCAATGCACTATGGATCTCTGATCGTAATGTGAGGTCTATCTCTCTCCAATTGATCTATAATTCTGCCATATATTCATAAAACAATCATTTTTCTTAGTGTACAGATAGGAAAGACTATATCAAAAAATCAAAACCCAGCTCTCAGCTAAAAAAATAGCACAGAAAAACCCCTCTCTGTCAAGTCGCGCTTTTCAGGCCCAATCCTGGGACAAGTCACAGTTTTCTATCCAAAACCTGCTACCTAGGTCACATTTTTTTCCCCAAAAAGTGCGTCCTCGCCATGAAGAGGAGCAGGGGTCTTTTCCTGAGCTTTGGGAACCTAAACTGAACTTTCAATACACTGAAATGAAAGTGTAGGGTTAAGCCTCTTACCTGCAACTGATGAATCTTGTTTCCAATGGTTGGTTTGTCTACTAAAATCACCGCAAGATTTAGGGCCTTCTCTCCTCTCTACATTCACCACAACTCCACTTGCAAATGAGTGAATTTGGAGGGAAAACTCCTTATTAAAATATAACCCCTGATTTTCTTTCACCTGCTGCGGCCAAATCATAGCTCAGTTTGACAAACCGTTTGTACCATTCGAAAGCTCTCATCGAGCCCTCAAATGAGTATCCGTTAGTCTTTTGTGAGTTGATACTTCACCAGGAGACATTTTGTCCAAGAAGGGTCACTTCACCACTCCTAAAAATCAAATTTCTTCACTTGCAGCACTTGTACTTGGGGCACCACTTTCTCTCCATACTTGTCCATGCTTATGTTTATCTTTGTCATGAGTACCCACCTTGTACTTATGTCTTTATGGTTCCCATTGGACCTCTTCTGTGTGGAAGCATCATCGAGTCGCCATTTTTTAGAGCATCCAAGTTGAGTCATCATCACATCTATGGAGTCTATCCCGAGTCCCTTTGTATACCACTATACACCTCCATCCTTCATTGCTTGGTTCCTCTCCCGTGTTGCACATTATGGCCTTCACTCCTACTGTCCCCTATCCCCTTTGATATTGTGTCCGTCACTACCAGTTCATCCATTCCCTTTATGCTCTAACAAGGGAATTCATCGGTTCACTACTTAGTCCCCCCCATTTAATCATCATCCCTGGTATCGGTTTGTAAGCACTCTACTATTTTCTCTTATGCCTTAGTTGAGGATCCCTTATTGCATCACCTATGACGGACCTCCTTCTGTCAACATCAGATAATTCATTCCATAAGACAAGTCTAGAGGGCAGTGTACCTTGGTTCCATTTTCCACTCTTGTTCGGTGTCTTGGATCGGGAAAAGGGACTCCTTATTTCCCTTTGACTTGAATTTTTCTCAGCCCCAACTCCTTATATCATGATCGAGATCTGTATACTTGATGGTTGAGTGATGTAGCATATGATACCGGTGATTCCTAGTTGTGTGTGAGATGTTTTCAGACCTCATGATAGGGTGGCCCTTTAAGTAGCCCCCCACATGCTCGGATGACCTCTTCAGTACAACCTTCGGTGCAACTCCATGGATTTGATGATGACGACCTCGGCTGCTTGTAGTGCCTTTTGGTTTTCATGAATTAGGCATATTGTCAGAGCCATTTCCTGTTCACAGGGGCACTTTGGTTGTACTTATATCTCATGTACTCAGATATTATTGTATAAGTCCTGGCTATTATCCTAGGCACAGTATGTATGTGGGATTCATTATCATGTTTTTACATGGCTCATGCCAGCATGTAGTATATATTTCAGTCCCTTATTTAATAGATGCATTATTCTTTGTACTTTAGCTTGGCGGGCATAGGTATGCTTCCCCCGCCGCCAATAGCACAGGTACTCACTCATAGCAGAGACTTTTCACACCTGTAAGTCTCGCCTCCTCGGGGTCTAGTCCTCTAGCACTTTGGTCTACCTTATATTTCTCTCTCTCTGACTTCCCCTTCGGTTTTTAGTGATCAAGTTCTTACAACGTACTTTGGTCATATGATTAGCTCCTAATGCTCGCATGTTGGGGGACAATATGTTACACCATTTTTTTGGTCATCTAACCTGTTACTATTAGTTGGACCTAAGTACACCATGTAAGAGTGATTTTACCCTAAGTAAAATTGCTTTCACTATGAAAAATAACTTAGTAAACCACATTTATTAATTTTTTTATGGTCTAAACAGGAAAACCCATGAGGAAATATTAAATAAATCCACATTTGTTTGATTTCCCTCAAGGAATAATTAGTTAAACAATAGTTTAATTAATATTCCTCGTCATATTTAATCCAAAACAGGAAAATTAATTAGATAAATCATTATTTATCTTATTATTCTGTAGGAATAATTATTTAAACCTTATTTAAATAATACTCCTTGTGAAATTTGACTAAATTTTTCATAATTAATTAAATAAATCATTATTTATTTGATTATTACTCAACCACATCCTTAAAATAATGAATAAATCATTTATTTATTTATTATTTATGAATAAAAGGATTTGACCAAAGTCAAATTCTTTTTCCCTCCAACAAATATAATAAAATATTCCATAAAAGTTGGATCTTGATTTGGTTAATAATATTTTAATTATGCACCAATATTTAGACTAACTCAATATTTTGTTATAAATAGAAGGTTTTTTCCATTCGCTTACTACCTTTTGTTGCCTAAAGATCACTCTGGATCTATACTTTTGGTTTGACTTTGATCCACCATCATTGTCATATTTTGCTACCATTTTTCTTGTGAGCTCCCTTTGAGTTCATGTTAGGAAGATTAATCTCTCTTGCGGACAAGAGTGATCTCCCTAGTATCCTAAGGATATCTAGAAACAAATAGACCGAATGAAAACCATTTTCTCTAGATTATTATGATTTAGAATTGTTAATTAACTAAGTATGAAGAAATTCTCCTACCTTAAGTCCAACGCTTGCTGTAATCTTCAATCCAGTGGCTCCAAAAGAGGTCAATTCAGCGTGTAAGACCTACATGCAAAGACAAGAAAAAAGATTAAAAGCACGTACAAGATATAATAATTCAGAAAAATTAATATATCTCAGTGATCAAGTAATCCAAGAATTAAATTACTCAAATAGATACATGAACAACTTAATGAGAAAATATAATCCATTTGTATTAACTTCTATGATAAGAAGTAACCTTACAACCTTGTCGCCTTAATGTTATACAGACTCTTTCGAGGTCTTCAATAGCCATTTTCCATTGGATTGAAAACCCTTCTCCTCTATGAACTAACATAAAAATATGGATATGAGTATTTAATCGTTCTCATACCATTGATGCCAAGTATAGAGAGTATAATTTCTTCAGCAATTCACCTCAAAACAACCAAGTTCTAAGTACCCTTGAGACTGAAACATGATCTCAATTTATAGCAGAAGGGAGGAGGTTTCAGTTCCAAAGAAAGGGGGTTAAAGTCCTGTTAAAAAGGGATTTTAGCTCGAAATACCAAGGGACAATATCTATTAATGAAGGGATAGTAGTTCATGAATGAAGGGGTGAAGCTCAACCAGATTACGCTTCTAGAAGCTTCCAACTGGGAGAATATTCAACCAGCTCGGCTTCTAGAAATTAAATTTTCTTTTATTTTACCTTATACAGAGGTTTGCAGTTTTAATAAGCAGAACATGAGAGATGTACCACAGGTTATAGAGCAAGAAACTTGGTACAAGAGGAAATGACTAGGAAAAGTGCGGAGTTAGGATTTTTAGAGTTTTAATGAGATTTTTCCAAATTCCAAGACTTGGATTAGGAAATTTATAATTTTTGACCTTCAAGGGAGCATAAAATAGGTAATGATGAACCCATATAGACAGCTAAATTTCATGGTGACAATTTTTAGTGTAACAGATTGCCCCCTAAAGTGCGAAGTCTGAAGTAGTTCTGAAGAGTGAAGTGCTTTATCATTTCGAGGGTTGGGTTGCAGGCGTACCGATTGAGACCTATAAAAACATTCAATGTAAACATATATATGTATATCATCACTGAGGTAGGCATTCCCATACTTAGATCAAAACTAACTACATGTTCTGATACAGAAATGATTTTAGAATTACATCAATAGTAGACACAACATGGATGCAGCCATCTGTCATAAGCAGTCTACTGTATCATGAATAATAAAACTCCTCATAGCCTGGATGGTAGAAACTAGATCTAGGGTCTTGATTTCTGCATCTCGAACTAGTACAATTCTATCCATGAGACTGATCGTGTCGAAGTCAAACATGGTATAAACCACTTGATTACTAGTCAATGATGTTAACTATTAACAAGTGTGAGAGAAACCACCAATAATGACAATGGCTGTCAAAGTACTCAGTACAATCCATGAGGTGTGAATGAATGCTTTGCAGTCGAACACTTCACAGAGTCATTCCATCGAAGGTCAATGATGTCAGCTATTGTCGAAGGCAAGAAACCTGCCATTACGGCATGCAGATCCAGAGGTACTGATAGGATTCTGGATCAACTTCCTAGATGATGAGCTATCGTCGATAAAAACTAATCCATCGTAGGAAATCCCATGACACGAAACCATTAGATCAAGTTTTGAAGAAATTTTAGCAAGGAATGACTTAGGGATGGTCAACGCGAATGGAGACAAATGTTTGCAAATGAATGGTTTATTTGAACTTTTCTCTTGAACACATAATGACATTGCAGAGGGTTTGCTGACAATTTACATAAAGCTGATACCCAGAAACTGGTTGAAGACTTTCAATGTGGTTTGATTAACTGTTAGAAAAAGGATTTTCCCAACCCAAATATGAGTGTGATAAAAGTGTCATGTTCAAGAGTGGTATACTACTTTTTGGAACAAAGTGTGACAACTGGATTCATTCTCTCTCTTTTCCCCCCACCATTTCTGGGAAGCACCTCTTTATTTTTGACAAGCTTGAGGAGGATAACATTTTCTTATTATATAAGCTCATCCTTCGGATGATTCCAACTTAGTATTAAAATTGAACCCTAAGAAGGAGTGGTTCATTCCTATTTTTAATTTACAGGTCCTTTACTGTTAAGTTTTAACGAGTCCAGTATAGGTGAAACTCGGTGTTTTTCAGTTTTAGGGAGTTAGAAGAAAAACTTGAGAAAACTTCGTTGGTGTATTTTTTCATAAATTTAGTCTCTCAAGCCTGAAAAAGGATAAAATAATGCAGGAGAGAACTCTATTTAATATGATTATTCAACATATACCTTTTTCGTAAATAGTCCATTTCAGTCCAGAACAGGGGTCAAATTATACTGAAAGGACGACTATTAATTTACTTTAACAAGTTTGAATAGTCAAGTACTCGAAAATATTTTCATGTTTAGAGAGTCTGAATAGGGCTTAAAATAAGACTCCAGGGTTTTTCTTTTCTGTAATTTTTAAGAGTCCAAGAAAGTGATAAGTGTAATCATCATAAAAATAATCCTTTTTACTTGAAAAACCTGTTTTCTGCACATAAACTCGAAAAATTAAACATATATGTTTCCAATAAGTAAAAAATTTTGAAAAATTAATTTTTAACGTGGAAAACAAATAAAATAATATTTTATTCATTCAAAAAATATTATAAAAAGTAGTTCAACAAAGTCATTTTCACCTTTCGCATTCAGAGTTGAAAGTTGAGAGCTTTTGGCAAAAAACGTTCTAGAGGTGATAACGAGAGAACTAACCGCTCAAATAGAAAACTGTCGAATCTAGATAATCCAAAACACTCTTCTCTTAATTTTCATCCATTTAAATTCTCTTTTTAAGTGTTGAAATCATTTTTTTAGGGGAAAAAATGTTCAAAATTCCGCTCTCAGGGGTTTGCGGGCCATGCACTCCTTACCTGCGAACCTCGATAATTTTCCAAAAGGAAAAATATTGGGCTATCGCAATTTTTACGAAGAGAGCATGCGGGGGTCCACACTGTCTCTATATAAAAACTGTGGGGGCACCGTGAGAAAAGGAATTTTACTAAATTCTCTAAAAACTGGTTAAAAATTCTCACTCTAAAAGCTTCTAATATTCAAATGCATCCATTTGTAGATTGTTCCACAATATTGGAGTGGAGAGAATGTGAGCACGGAGAGGTAGATGATGTAGCTATGAATGATCTATCCGTAATGCGTGTATTCAGAAATTATGGATTATAAAAATTCTAGGCAATTCAAGGCATGAGGGAATAGGTGGAACTAATGACCTAGCTGGTGAACACATGGGACATCCAAGAACAATGTTTAATCATTGTTGATCACAAACTAGAACTTGAGCTTGAAGACATTTACTTCCTCACTGGTTTATCTAGAAGAGGTGACCATATTTATTTTTTTGGAGCTAGACAAGTTGGCCTACCTATCGCTAGCTATAAACAATAATTTTGCAGTGACGAAGATGATCCCAAAGATAACTGTATAGACATAAAGACTATCCTACGTCTTGATCTTAAATTCATTGCATTCACCGTGACTAGGTTGTGTGGGAGTGTAGCTCCACATGTATCTACCAAATCTTAGATACAAACAATAGTTGACTGTTATAGAAGTACCATTTTCAATTGGTGTGAAGGGGTATTTGCTAATATGAAAGGCCAATTGACCAGAGAAAACAACTCAAAGTTGAAAAACTTTGGGTATGGTGCCATCTTGGTTTCTTTTGCTTTAGAGAGGATTCCTTCTCTCGCCCCTCAGCTGATCCCTGTTGATCTTGGTGAACCTAGAGAGCCTTGCATGGTGCACTGGGTTGCATTGATGTCTCGCCATGGTGGCGAAGTTTGTGTGGTAGTTCGATTCACTCCATCATATTTTTGTTGGCTTTAGAACCAAATATTTTCTACTGAGGATTTCCTATATGCAGGCATAGATTTTCGGGGTGATCCAGAGATGTCCTTACCTCTAGGGGCACAATGGGATGAATCATTTAAATGAATCATTTTGATGTGTTTTAACTCTAATTTTATTTTTTTTTGGTTGTGCAATATTGATAACAAAAATTTTAAATGCAAATATTGGTCCACGAAGGCTAGCCACTCTCTATCGCTTCGAAAGGAATCCAATAGAACCTGTTTTACATCGACAAAATTAGGTAGCATAAATCCTTACTGATTTGGAGCACAACCTAGAAAGTTTGACTTTAGATATCCCAGAGACATCGATGGATGATATTCCGATTCATCTCCAGAGACACGTTACGGGTGTTCCTAGCCAGTTTAGGAGATTCTTGTGCAGGGTGGCGCGGGTGATAGTTTAATATCATGATCATAACCACGAATAATGGATGATCATCATAGACTACTGTATTTTGTTTTTTGTATCACTATCTTTCATATCATAAGGTGTTTTAAACCTATGATGCAGACAATGTAATATTTTTTTGAAAACAAAAAGTCTTATCTATGATATTACTACTTTTGCTGGCTATCTTGTACAACACATATCGAATGTTGTTTTTGGTTTACTATTTAATGTTTTAAATGTCTATTTATATGATTATTAGCTAATGCATCAGCCAATGTATTTAAATTTCTCAGAATGTGTTGATATTTGATGTAATCAAATTGCCTTTCCAAGAGACGAACGTTAAAAAATAATCTCAATAACACTGGATTTTTAATTGCATATACTCTATTTAAGTTCAATACAATGAGTTTTAAATCTAGAATAATGATCAAAAGCCGAATGACAAATGAAATGGCACCAAATAATAACTCAATCACTACGCCATATTCTGCAACATTATTCATTGTTTGACCAAGGCTTGCCCCATGCATAGAAACTAACTCATCAGTGGGTGAGTAAATAACCCAGGTTGCGGAAGAAATATTCCGTGTAATACGACATGCACCATTAGCAAAACCAATGTCTGTTTTAAGGGATGTCGACATCTACAATATCAAGAGTAATCAAGGTAAGAAATGATAGTAGTAAAAGAAAACTTAAACTAGACACACTCATCTAATCTATGGCATCTAATTTAGAAAAATAAATAATGTATAAGTAAGATCTTCACAGAAGACTTAAGCATAATATCTCTTTAGATAAATTCCATTTCTGGGTTTATCTAAAGATACCCCGCCATAATAAATCAATTCATAAGCCCTTTTTGCAAGCACTCGCTTGACAATATAAGGACCATGCCACATAGGTTCGAATTTACTAGCACCTAGCTTATCGTTAGCTTGATCATATACCAAGACTAGGTAACCTTCTGAAAAAACACGAGGTGTAATACTTCGATCATACTGAGCTTTAACGTGTTTTTTATGGGCTACGACTACTAATCCAGCGGTGTGCCGAGTCTCATCTAATTGTGCTAAGTACAAAAAGTGTTTTTCCTCTTCAGAGGTAGATGGTAGTAACTCTATGGCTAATTGGAGTGACAGTATTTCACATTCAATAGGTAACACATCTGCTAAACTGTAAACCAGTTGAAAAGGAGTGAACCCTATTGCAGTTTTTGCTGAGGTTCGATATGCCCATAGCGCTAAAAAAAACATGGTATGCCAATTTGATTTATGAATCCCAATTATCATTTTGATAATGGTGGTTAAAATTTTATTAATGACTTCAACCTGACCATTAGCCTACGGATAATATGGAGTAGAGTTATCATGGCGCAGGCCAAGTTGATCAGAAAGTTCGGTCATCATGATATTTCGAAAATGACTCCCATGGTCAGTAATAATAGCTTGGGTTACACCAAAACGAGCAATTACCTGATTGAATATGAATGTAGCTGCAGTTTTGCCATTGGCCACAAATGTAGGCATTGCCTCGGCCCATTTTGTAAAATAATCTACTGCGAGAATAATATACCCATGCCCCTTGGCCGAGTGATGGTTACATGTAATGGAATCAATGCCCCATTTTGCAAAAGGACCTACAACAATTATGGGGTGAAGAGGAGCTCATGGTGCATGCATCCTTCGATAAAAAATCTGACAGCTGTGGCATTTTCTGACCGCAAGAATGAAATCTTTGAATAATGAGGGCCAAAAATGACCACCATGCAATATCTTTTGGGCTATGGCATACCCAGAAATATGACCACCACACGCTCCAGAGTGGCATTCATTCAAAAAAATTTCAGCCTCTTCATGAGTTAAACATCATCGAAATACAAAATCCACACCATGACGATAAAGTGTGTCTCCAACAATATTGTATTGTTGATATTGGTAACATATATTTCATCGATTTGAATGCGAGAGTTCAGGATGAAATTTTTGGGTTTGGAGATAAGTGATGATATCTCCATACCATGGATCTAATATAATGATAAGAAATAGAGATTCATCAGCAATCGGATGTTATACCACAATTTCTATCTCAGTATTTGGGAAGTCACACATAAGTTCAACGAACACCAATGATTTCTTTGATTTTGATTTTTCAAATTCTAATTCAAACTCCTGAAGGATAAAAATCCATTTAGAGTATTTTCCCTCGAGTAATTGTTTAGTCAAAATGTACATCATCGGGTTTCAATTAGATATCACTGTTGTTTTTCGTAATAATATGTAATGACAGAATCATTGGACACCTTAAACTGCTACCAAGGCCAATTTTTCCACATGTGAATATTTAATTTCAGTTGGATTGAGATTCCGAATGAGATATTAAGTCACATGTTCATTTTGGAATTCATCCTTGTGAACTAATACCATTCTGATGGTGGAATCAGAGGCTTCTAGGTATAAAAAGAAATCCTGGTTGTAATTTGGTGGATGCAATAACAGTGCATGGGTCAACATGTGTTTTAAATCATCAAAATATTGATCAGCGATCTCATCCCAATAAAAGGAACATTCTATTTCAACATCCTGGTAAAACCTTTTGTTAACTTAGCATAGTTCTAGATAAATCTAGGTAAAAAGTTTACTTTCCCTTGAAAGCTTTGGAGTTAGGAGAAGTGTGGAAGGAGGAGGTAAATTAACAATAGCCTCAACCTTCAATGGGTCAACACGAATACTTGTTTTGGAAACAAAAAATCCCAGCAATCGACCTGATTGTACACAAAAAACACATTTGTGGGATTTAACTGAATCTTATAATGCCTACATCTCATGAATGTTGCTCTTAAATGGGTAGGATGATCTTTCCTATGCAACGAATGAGTAGGTAAATCATCAAGATAAGGCTGCACAATGTGTTTAATGTCGTGAAAAGTGTAAGACATTTCCCTTTGAAAAGTTGCACCAACATTCTTTAATCCAAAAGGTAGCCTACTATAAGAAAAACTCCCCCAAGGACAAATGAATGTTGTTTTTGGTTGATCATCACAGAGTATGTTTATTTGATTGTACCCCGAAAATCCATCCTTAAATGAATACATTTCATTTCCAGCACAATCATCGATGATTTGATCAATATAGGGAGTTGGATAATTGTCTTTTGGACAAGATTTGTTAATATCCCTATAGTTGACACATACTTGTATGGTTCCTTGTTTTTTAGTAACAGGAACAATATTACATACCCAATCTGTTAAAGGAATTGGATAAGTAAAACTTTCTTTTAATAATTTCCCAACTTCAACTTTAATAGCAGCAACTTTTCGTGGAAGTGTCAGACGTAATCTCTGCTTGACATGTTTAGGATCCGAGTAAGTCTTTATTTCATGAATGACAATGTTAGGATCAATTCTTAGAATTTCTTCATAAGACCAGGAAAATATGTCATGGAATTCTTGAAATAGGGCTTTAGATGTAGTAATTTCATCTGACGTACAAGAAGCACCTATATGAATGTTTTCAATAATTCTTGGTTTAATGGATATGTATGGGAACCGTAGAAGAAATATTTCCCAAATTAATTTCAGAATCCGAATTTGTAATCGATATTGGACTTTGAGGTTTATTGACATAGTCAATTGGATAAATAGATGAAAAATTATTTTCAAGTCTATCAAGCTCAGGTAAAAATGATGACCTATGATGGAGATCATCCCATGGTAATTCATCTATGGACAAGAATTCACGAATGCTTTCATCAGTATGAAACACTTGTTGAAAAGGATCAGGAATTGATGTTATAGCTAAGCTTGATGGTGATAATTATTCTTAACTGGTCACATTCATTAGATCATAATCATTTGATAAAGGATTGGAAAATGATTGTACTACTTAATATTCTATCTCAAAAGGACTCAAAGGCATCGCACCAATGAGAGAATCTAGTTTTGACTCTAAAGGCACTATCCAATGATCATCGAATGGAATACTGCTTGATGTAATCATATTGATATTAGCAATAGTACGTGGTACATTAGGTGGAGGCATGGAAAAATTTCCCATTAAGGTAGAATATTTGATTAAACCTAGACCAACATCCTCATAAGGGATAGTTGATTTTCTAACATGATGAATACTATCTGTAGAAGTTGGGTCAGACGAATAATATGAGAGCTGATTGATTTTCACAATCTTTCCTTGATGAGGGAACATGATTAATTGAAATATGGATGACACAAAAATATTCATAGCATAATACCAACTTCGACCCAGAAGAAGGTTGTAATCTATAGGGGCATCAACAACTTCCACATCTAAATTAACAGTTTTTCCTTCGACCTCTATTGGTAGATCCTGCAAAATTCCATATGGATGGAATCCTCTTCCATCAAAAGCTTTGAGAATTGTCAGATACTGGTTAATTCTTAGATAACCAATTGATTTCCAACAGTTTAATGACATAATACACGTAGATTCCCTTTCATCAATCACAGTACAAAAACAACGCCTGTTTTTTACTAGTACTGGGATCTGAAAAGTGATTTGATGAGGGAGCCGAGGTGTAAAATTTTCTAAATAAAAGACCATGAGGTTCAAATATTTAAGATCTACAGCTCCAATAGCTAATAAAAGTAATTTTCTTTGTGCTGGACATGATTATAGCACTTCTAAGGCTGACATTGTTGAAGGAGATATTGCTAAATCCTCAACAATGTTGTAGTTCTGAGCAGTTGTGGCATGTGGATTGAAAGATGATTTCCGAAGTACACCTTTAGCAGGCGGTTTAATCACTAATCAGGATTAGGTTTCTCGAAATGAAGTGGATCAGAAACCAGAGGAGATGTAGCTAGTACTGGATTAGAATTTTCTACTTCTTTACCAGTAACAGGATTCTTACTGCCATAGTCTTACGATTGAGTCGCAACCATTACTTGAGACATCATCAAAATATCTGCTAATGTATTAGAAGAAGATCCAATAATTTTAATATCTTGAATAGGAAAAGGATCTTTCAAGTCAGCGGGTGTAGATGAACCTTTGACAAACTTCGATACCTCAGACCTATGCAGGCATTCCTTGCTGAAATGATCCTCGTCACAGATAAGACAAGGATAACAAGGTTTTTGTTTATCATCAGACGGTTCGTTTTTCTCAGTTTTTTATTTAGGAGAGGAAGTATGTTTAATTTTATTCTTCCCTTTCTTCTTATTTCCAAATTTAGACTTAGTTGTAGAAGAATCTACAAAGTGAATGTCGACAGAAGTTTTGAGGGAAGAATCTCCTTTTGGTGAATCAGGTAAAGTTATAATAGGAGAAGTAATTTTGGAAGATTTATTCTTACTTTTATTAGTACTAACTAAACCAATTACACCATCAAATGCATGAGAGCCTGAGGGAGTTGCTGTTATCTGACCAGGACGCGTTAAATACAAAATTTTCTTGTACAAAGTACCAGACTGAGTATATACTAAGTCAAGGTACTAAGCTTGAGCAATGACTTGCTCTTCTGTAACAATTCCCCCTTTAGCTACATCTTTAGTAATTTTTTGGTAGTAATGATTTTATAAACCATTATGCTAAAATTTGATCCAGAATAAAAAAATTCACCAAACGTGTCTTACGTATCCATTCATGTATGTGATCTGATATGTAAGTAGACGTAAGATTGTTTTAGTGAAGTCAATAATTTTGTGCCATTATTGTATCTGACTGGCAACTAAATATGAGTTAAGAAGGCATTTTCTAATGCTTTTAAATTGTTAAACGAGACTCGTGGTACTTCAATGTAACATTTGGATGCTAATCCTATGGGCATTCTCTAAAAAAGTCTTAATCGAATCGAATCATCAATCAAAGAGTTGGATGCAAACCAGAGGTGATAATTCATGACATGGTTAGAAGGGTCCTCTCTTGATTTACCTTCAAATTTTGGAATATCACTGGGAAAATTATTTGGCATTGGTGGCCAATATGGAAGATAATAAATTGGATCATTCGTAAGGAGTGATAAATCAGGTAAATCCAAAGTTGCTATGAATGGTAACTGATGATTAGGGTCTTTTTTATTATATGAATAACCTTGTGGGACTATACCATTTTCAGGAGGAGGATATCCAGGATATCCTGGAATAGCCTGTGTGTTTGGAATCAGAATGCCCCCTGGATAACCAGGATTAACCGGACCATACTGGGTTGAGTAGGAATTTGGTACGTATACCCAGGGTATGGTTAATATGCTGGATTTGGTGCTACAGGTCCATATTTATATGGCCCTTGGTAATGTTGATAAGTAAACTGAGGTTGGCTTGTCATAACCGTACTTGTACCAAGTTGTCCTGCAGGCATCTGAATAGTAGTCTGGAGTGTAGGTCCAAACTATGGAATAGAAACTTGAGGATTTGGTACTGATACTTGAGGGGTTGTAGAAATAGGAGCTATTGATACTCTAGGAATAGGTGTGGTGTCTTGAACAGAAATTGGCACAACAGTTTGGGTTGGAGTTCCAGGCGTATACAGACCGGGCTATTGAACACTACCCGATGTAGGTACCTGAACAATAGGTTGAACAGGTTGGACAAGTTGGACAGGTTGGACAGGTTGTTGGACATGAGTATAACCAATCGGTTATCGAGGCTGATAATAAGGTACTTGCATATTAGGTTGCAAATTCTATTGAGCTTGAGATGGATCCCACACTGTACTAGGTTTAGGATACAAAGGTCCCATAGAAGATTGTGGATAAGAAGGACCATAACTAGGTTGATAATTTGGAACATAAGTTAGATAATTGACTGGATAATTCCCACCTCTAGGATACAATTGTTGCTCCGGGTAGAATTGTTGCGCTTGAGGTGGATATTGACCTTGAGGTATGTACTGACCTTGAGGCATGTATTTCCCTTGAGGTTGCTACCCTAGGCTATAAATTACTAACTTGAGGGTGCCCCCCAAGCTGTAAATTACTACCTTGAGGGTCAGGGTTCGGAATGTTTCTAGACATCATATAAAATTTTTCTACATTTACAGTTCTGGTATTTGATTCATGTAGTCCAGATGATAGTGTACATTTATCGAGAAAATGATATGCCCCTGAGAAAGTACCATAGAGCGATTGGTATCCTACACGAACCGAAGGACCACTATATAAATATGTTTCTGGAGATTCAAAAAACATGGATGACTCACCAGACATGTTTAAAGGAGGTCTATAAAATCTTGGTGTAGAAGGAAATGGAATTCAGGGTGGTGAATAATTCAGACCAACGTTCTATAGAAAGTCTGTCAATGAATAATACAAAGCATCTTGTCTAAAATGAGTATAAAAATTGATTCATTTTCTCTAAGATCTAAATTTTCCTAAGCCAAAGGAAGAACTACTTCTTCTTCAGTGTCAGTAACTTCTTCAATACTAATGAGACCAGGAGGAATATCTTCTGTGATTTGAGTGTTCACTCTAGGTGAATCAGGATGACTAGGGGTTGGAGTAACAAACTCTAAAGTAGGTTTAGATGTAGCAGGTTCAGTTTCTGGCTCAGAAATTTTAGGATCAGTAGATGATAATTCACTTGTTGTAGAAGCAAGTTCAGTTAGTTCATAAATTGAAATTTTCTGAGGAGTATACTTTGCTATTTGCAGTTGATCTACTTTGTAATTAGGATGAATAATTATAGATGTTTCTTCCTGTTATATTGATCCAGTTCCTGATGTTTGTCCTCTTTCAGATCTAATTATTTCTAATTGGCTTGGTGTATATTCAAGGGGTTTCCCCTGCATTATAGGTGATTGTCTTGGTAATTTAGCCATGATTAAAAATTTTAATCACACGCAAGAAAACAAAATTTCAATAAAAATCCTTAAGTATCTAAGGAAACAACCAAATTTATCACACACTTAGAAAATATAAGATATCAAACCACAAAGAAATAGTAGATTCCCACACTAAAAATAGTAGTTTGTGATGAAATCCAAAATCGTAGAATTTTAATGCAGAAATGGTGGTTGTAATAGTTACCCTAAAAACCCGCTTAATGAAACAGATCGATGCAAGTTTCTCCACTTAAACCATCTCCAGTGAAGAGAACCCTCTGGAGAGTCCAAGTGAGTCTAACCAACATCTGTTCCAGGTATAGTGGGACCTTCCCTCCACCGTCAACTTGGGAGAGAATCCTAAGGTTTATAGCCACTAAGGTCACAAAAAAAAACACATATTCCTGGGGGGACAATCTACGATCCGATATACACACAAGGGCATAGTAATAAGCTAAATCCCCTTGAAGGCTCCTTGACATAATCCAAGGTTTACCGACAAGTGACCCCAGGCTCCTCGACAATGGTCTATCCGAGGTTTATCATTTTTAATACGTGCACACCTTCGATATATCCCAATGAGATACGTA
The DNA here is from genome assembly GCA_034641835.2 of Pinus albicaulis. Classification (NCBI taxonomy): domain Eukaryota; kingdom Viridiplantae; phylum Streptophyta; class Pinopsida; order Pinales; family Pinaceae; genus Pinus; species Pinus albicaulis. The sequence continues at coordinate 227,767,202 of CM076583.1, read as the reverse complement.
TGATTACCTCACTGGTTCAGATATGATCTTGTGCTTAACTCCTTTTGGAGGAGATTCCTAGAGCATACATGCTACAATTGGATTTTCCTACCGCAAGATTTACTACTTGTTTGTTTGAACTACCTTGGAAAGTTAACTACAAGCTATTCCAAGACACTAGCCTGAGCTCACTACTACATTTCGCGGAAATTCCGACACCTGTTTCCGACGCTTTTGACCAAATGTCGGAAATTTTCCCAAATTTTTTCCATCCCGCCCGAAACCGTCGCTATACCGACGTCTATAAAAAAGTGTCGTAATACCGACACTTAAACTAGTGTCGCAATTACGACGTTTAAAGGAAGACGTCGCAATTGTGACACCATGGCCCAAAGCGTCGCTATTGAGACGACTCTAAACGTCGCAACGACGACACAATGTCTAGGTGTCGCCATTGCGACGTTTGGAGGCACCGTCGTAATAGCGACGCCTTTTCCGTCGTCGGTATAGCGACAGTTATTTTCGCGCTACATAAAAATACCAAACTTATATGGGCGCTACATAAAAATTTGAAACTTATATGCGCGCTACATAAAAATGTTTGGTATTTGTCGCAATAGCTACGTTTGATATCACGCGCGCATTCGCTCTCTGCTCTTGCAGAACAGCATTTGCGGTCAGCATTCGAGCTCAGCTCTTGCAGAACAGCATTTTCCCTCAGCATTCGACCTCAGCGTTCGCCCTCAGCTCTTGCAGAACAGCATTCGCCCTCAGCGTTCGCCCTCAGCTCTTGCAGAACAGCATTCGCCCTCAGCTCTTGCAAAATGGTAAGTTCTTACTGCAGGCCCTTCCTCCTATAGTAGGGTTGACTCTATTTGGGTTTTTTGGTCAATTCCATTGGATTGTGTTAGGCTGTAGGGTTCTTTGTAGATGTCAAGAATCAAGATTCAATACCCTCTATTATCTTCATCACCCAATACAAGATTTAAATTTTTCCCAAAGAAACGCTTATTAATTTGGCAGCCATTATTTCTCCTTGCTTTAAAAACCCTACATTTAAATGAAAACAAGCATTGCATTTCAACTACAAAAATCTATTAGTGTTCAAATGTACATGTGTGCTACATTAACGTCGGATGTCACGCGCGCATTCGCCCTCCGCTCTTGCAGAACACCATTCGCCCTCAGCATTCGCCCTCAGCTCTTGCAGAACAGCATTCGCCTTCAGCATTCGCCCTGAGCTCTTGCAGAACAGCATTCGCCCTCAGCATTCGCCCTGAGCTCTTGTAGAACAACATTCACCCTGGATTCCCCCTCATCTCTTTCAGAACAGCATTCGCCCTGCATTCGCCCTCAGCTCTTGCAGAACAGCCTTTGCCCTCAGCATTCGCCCTCAGCGTTCGCCCTCAGCTCTTGCAGAACAACATTCGCCCTCAGCGTTCGCCCTCAACTCTTGCAGAACAACATTCGCCCTCAGCTCTTGCAAAATGGTAAGTTCTTACTGCAGGCCCTTCCTCCTATAGTAGGGTTGACTCTATTTGGGTTTTTTTGGTCAATTCTATTGGATTGTGTTAGGCTGTATGGTTCTCTCTAGATGTCAAGAATCAAGATTCAATACCCTCTATTATCTTCATCACCCAATACAAGATTTAAATTTTTCCCAAAGAAACGCTTATTAATTTGGCAGCCATTATTTCTCCCTGCTTTAAAACCCTACATTTAAATGAAAACAAGCATTGCATTTCAACTACAAAAATCTATTAGTGTTCAAATGTACATGTGTGCATCACTTGTGTAGGGTATTCCTTTTCCACTTTCACATTATCCAAGAATGTGTGCAGTATAGTTCATATTTTTTGTGATTTAAATTGCCTTGAAAAAGGAAAGGTAAATTATTTCCCATGGAAAAAGAAGGTTTTCCATTTTTATAGGTTGTTTGGACTTACGTGGAAAAATTTATGGTATGCCTTTCATATTATGTAGTTTAAATTTGAATTAACAGATTATTCTACATGAAAATATAATTACCTATGTGATGTCCTTCATCACTAATTAAAATTATAGGCTTTCAATTTCCTAGACTCTAACTCATCCGATGCTAAATTCTAGGTTCTCATTGGTGGATCACTCTTCCATTGATTTCCTTTCCCTCTGGATCTTGTCATACTTTAAAAGTCATCAATGATACATATATTATTTCAGGTATCCCAAAAGGCTTTATAGTAGAACATATTGTGAAGTTTTTTTGACACTTGAGGATTCTTTTAGAACTGCAACGCGTTCTATGCTATCGAGTTATATACCAAGCAACTTGTCCTTAATAACCACACTATGAGGTAGGTTCAACCAGTTTGAACTTGTTGGGACATAGCATATGAAGTTGTGTGATGAGTCCATATCACAGGTCTATTATGGTGAAAAAAGGGAAGACATGTAATGATAGTTATTATGTTAACATTACTAGAAACATTTTCGAAATTATCCATGCTATCAAGATGTCAAAATTCCAGGCATTAGGTGTCAATACTCGTAGCTAATAGATAATAATAATAATATAAAAAATCACAAATTTATTCTTGAAATATGATTGTTACACATTGGTAACCTAGTTCATGAGTTACTATCACCCAAAGATTGCAAAACAAACTTAAAATATAAATTAAACCAACATGAGAATCCAACTAAGGGTTTTTCGACAAAATCATGCCATAACCTGGCATTTTGAAACCCAAATTTGAATCCATCATAAGTAATACAATGCAAACTCAGATGGATTTTCAATGCATGTTTGCATGCTACACTTATTCTCCGTCTAGATATCATTTTTTAAATGGAACCATTAGTCAAGCCCACAGTCCTTTTTATGTGAAAAATTTCAGCTCTATTTGAGCTCTTTTTTGCTCCACCACCTCCATGTCCAAGTTAGTTACACCGGGTCTCGCCACCTAGGGGGTCTGTTGGTTCGAACCCCTCGCGCTCCGGGGTCTTGGGGACTTCTAGGGGATGTTTCCCTCACGCCCCCTCACGTCCCCTCACCGGCCCTTTTAGTTTATGGTTTCGTGTTAAAATTTGATGTGCCACTTAGCATATTTGAGAATCCAAGTGATTCTGATTCAGATGGTGACATGGTTGATCTTGATATATTCGTGCAGAAGTTGGATGCGGAGACTAGTGGGGCATTAACTTGAGCATTTATGCTCATTTATCAGTATGATGATATCATTTGATATTCATATGTTATGTTTTATGTTTCAGACATAACTTATTTGCGTTTAAGTTTTATGTTTCAGACTTGAGTTGTAAACTTCAATTTAAACTCTATTTTGAATCTTGATATAATATGTCATATGATATATTAAACTTTATTTTCATTGTACATTGTTAGTAGTTACATTAATGATTATATAGTTACAAACTTACAAACTTACATGCATGATTGTATGATGTATGTTTTAACTTTTAACTTTAAAATTTGTTTCAATTATATGATTCATCATTCATCGATTTGTAATTTTATCATTTATGATTTATCTTTCATGATGCAAGTGTATGATGACTGTATATACATTCCTTGCAAAAATATAGTTACATTTTAAATATTAAATTTTATAATTTTTATGACCCCGACGGCCCCCCACGTTTCCTGAAAATTGGTAGGGAGCTTTTGCATAGGCCGCTCCCGCGCTCCCTCGTCCCCTCGCTCCCACCTCCAAGGGACTTGGTGGAACATTGCCATAAACATATGCAAACATATATCATGATCTTGGAATCCATTACATATGTATGTGCCAATGTTCCATAATCTTGCCCCATCATCAATTTAAGAAATTTCCATTGACTATCAAATTATGGAGGGGGGGAACTTTTTGCTGCAACATTTGGCTCAAAATCAGGGACCATCTTTGTATGAGGTGAATGAGAAATATAGATATTTGAAGAAGTAGATTAGTGCCTTTTTCTCTAGCCATGGAGTCATATACAGTCATCCATCACAAAAATTTGTCTTTGTTCATTCTCACCTTGAAAGTTGCAAAAAATCATGCCCTAATTGAAACGACACTAAATTTGAAAGATATAATAAAAATGCAAGCTAGAAGTGCCCTATTAATACAAAGGGAAAACCTTCCTACCTACCCTAACCGAGATAAATTTTGATTGAATAGGAAACATGATATTTCCTATGGAGTTGATCCAACAACTTGTTAAATGTATGGGACTAAATCATGCATTTGATTTCCAGGAAACATGCGCATGAAGAGAAAAAGTGCAGAATTAATGGAAAATCCATACATGCCACTTATAAAAACTACACCGAAAGGTCAAAAAATACTTAAGGCCTTAACTTAATTTGAATCCAAAAATGACAAAACAGGATTAGTGAAAACACCAGAGTGGTGTGGGTGAACAACATAAATAAAAAGTGAAGATACCTTTCCCCAAGATGCCTTTGTCACCGTTGTATGAAAACATGTTTTCCTTTCCCTTTATACATGCAAGTGAATTCATTATAGGTATGGTGTTTTCCTAGAATAGGAGAAGCCTACTTAAATATATCATTTGTGGATTGAATGTTTGGGTGCCTTAATGTGCAATGACATGTTTCCAGGACTGAATTCAATGCAAGGCATATTTGAAACTCTAACTCTGTCTTCCGGGGTCTTATTAGAAATTATTTCAGTTTTCATTTTGTGTTTTCAAGTTAGATATTGTTTTCAAGTTTTTACATTTATAATTTTATTGCAATGTAGCAGACTGATCAGAGCAGTGCAGGAACAACCCCGAGACGGGATGATCGCGGAAAGAGGCCAGCGGAAGAACATGTAAAGTGCCAACATTGCTCTATCTTCAGGTATTTTAGTTATTTACATAATTGAAATAATATTAATTTTGTTCAAATATGCAGACACCTAGCCATGGTACGCCCGATGATTCCCTCTTTGAGGAAGAGCTTTTTTCATCCCTATCTCCAGTGTTGTTGTTGCAAAAAAAGGCACGAGATGCAACGTCGGAATTTAATGCTTTGATAGAAGCGCCTCAAACACCTGAAACAGAAGAGAGGATACAACATCTTATGAGGCAGCTAAATAGATATCAGGTAATAATAAAAAGTCAAAAGGATATTTTTTTGTTCTGCATGAGATGAATTGTGATAGTTTGATTTTTAATTTTTACATTGACTAAACTAACAAAAAGTTCTTTTGTATGTAGCGTTTTCTGGCATTTGTTGAACCCGGTGTTGGTGGTAGTGGGACACAAGGGCAAGAGATTGCCCAAAAACCCTCTCGTACACCTTCTACTCCTTTAGGTGCTAGCCAAGAAACACACCTTTCCCAAGCAGACACCCAGCCAACCGTTGAACGTGTTGGCAATGATGACGCTGATATGGCCAACTACATTATTGCGTTTCCTGGAGCTACACGTGTCAGCTCCACAGGGACCATTAATGGCACGTTGTTGGTGAACGATGAGGGTGTCTCTATAAAGCATGTACAACTCCCAGGTAAATTTTAATATTTTAACTATTTCATGTACTTTATCTAAAACATATTTATCATGATTTTTATTTTTAAATTAATGATAATATCTTTTTCTTTTTTTGGTTTTATTCTGTGTAGGAAACAATGAGTTCTACAGGATTCTGGAGAGCCATGCGTTGGTAATTTTTGGCCCAACCATACGTACAGGGTGGAATTCCCAGAATTCCAACCTGAAAAAGAACTTTTAGATTATCTAGAAGCCCTTTTTGGGGTCGGCACATTTGACAGAAAAGCGGTGGCTCAGGTAGCCGGCAAATATTTGAAATATACTAGGGACACCTATAGGACGCAATTGCAATTTAACCCTAGATATGAGCGTCCTCTCGCAGTTTCAGAGAGTGAGTGGAGAGCACTCATCCATGACTGAAAAGAGAAAAGGGCAAAGAAAGAAGGAAAAATGCCAACTGGACCCGCAAGGTAAATTACAACTTTAATTCAATAGCTTTAATTTTCTTTATGTCTAAAATAAAAGTGTGCTACGTCATATCTGACTTCAATCTTTTGATGCTAGGTTGCCCGACACCTCAAAGGCAACCAAAGCTAGGATAGAGAAAAAGGGCCATCACAAGCTCGGCCAGGGTGGCTACTTGAAATTAGCTGCAAGAATTGTAATTAAGTAGCTAAACATCTTATAATTAATTGTATCGCCTTCCAACGTTTTTGTAATCCTATCCTATATGATTAAAAATACACAATCATATATAATGTAGGGTGATGACTTTGGAACAATAACTACAGAGGAAGATAAAAATATTGCTTTCCGTTTTGGCTATCAAGCTGTAGTTCAACGTCGCAGAAGCTTGGGGCAGGTCCCAAGATCTACAATGCCTGATAAGGTAAAACATTAACCTTTCAATATTTTTGTTTTCGTCCATAAATTTAATGTCTAACAACTTTGTTTAAATCAGGGGAGCAACACTACCGACGAGGTAAATAACCCAGTTTTAGAGCCGTATGTAGATGATCCTCTCATGCAACCTGATCATTGTAGTGGGGACCAGGCCGACAATGCTGCTATCAGTGAGGGTCGTGACGGTAATTAATTTCCACTTATATTTTTTTCTAATTATACCTTGATGGTTGTCCTTATAACGTTTTTTGTTTAAATGACAGAGAATGTTTCCCTTGAGGATCTTACCACCAGAGAGGAAGACAGGGCAACAGTCCCAACGGCGACAACTGGTGCACCATGTAAATAATCTCATTGCAATTTTTTTTATTAATATTACCGAACTAGTTCAATGATATTTAAAAACTGATAATTAAAATTTAATTATTATCTGTTTTTGGAGGTGATGCCCCGTCACTGGATGAGACCAGACATCGTGACAATGCAACTAGGTCAGCGGCGACAACTGGTGCACCAGGTAAATAATCTCATTGCAATTTTTATTTATTAATATTACCGAACTAGTTCAATGATATTTAAAAACTGACAATTAAAATTTAATATTATCTGTTTTTGTAGGCGATGCCCCATCACTGGATGAGCCCAGACATCGTGAATACGCAACTAGGTCAGCAGTGCGGGTTGAAAGGCACGAAACAGAAGCAGAGCACGATGATATTGATGATGTAATTAGGAGCTTTAAAAATAGGAAGAAGAAAAAGAAAATTTGACAATGTAAAATATTGTATTATTATAAGACAAACGTTACCATACTTGGAACATTTTTTTGCGTTATATAAAAACTCATTTATCATACTATTTTTATGTCAAGCATTAATTGCAATGTTTCCTTGCGTACTTTTTGTTGAATTGTTTTTTTACTATTTATTGAATATTTTTTTTTATGCTCATGAAAGTAAAAATTGAAATATAGATTGGGTATTGGGGAATTGAGAGTGATGTGTGGGGGGGGGAGGGGCCATAAGAGCTTCCACCTTCACGTGGTTGGCCCTGTTTAGTAGAGAATAATTTATTGGAGCGATTTAATCTTGGAGCAAACCTCCCTTGATCCAGCGTAGCAACAAAAAAGTCACTGTTGACTTAGTTGCTACTCTTTGAGATCGTGGAGGCTTGTTCCAAGTTCATGCGACTCCAATAAATTGTTCTTGAAACGAAGAGGAGCTTCTTCAGGTATGTTTTGACATTTTCAACATATGTTCTAACATTATCATAAGAATGCATCTTATAGTAAAAAATACTACATCAATTACTTGTATTTATTGTATAGATAATGATGGATTTTGATTGACTTGGCAGTGCAGGTACAAATCCTCTTGCATCATGAGCAATACAACTTGTCAACCAGGGTCATGTCCAGGATATTTTTGCTTATGCGCTTGACATTTTGTAAGTTCCTTTACAGTTCATAATTCAATATTAAGCTTGTGCACGATTATTATCTAGGTTTTTTGTATGTGTTTTTTCATCTATTTGATTGTAAGCAACTATGCATGTTTCCTGTTGTTCACTATGATTTCTCCCATTACCACTCCCAGATGAATCCAAATTTATTGTTACATAGGTTACTTTATTGTTACTATGATTTCTCCATTTACGATTTCATAGGTTACATCATGTAAAGTTGTCAATCTCAGGTTGGTGATGAGCTTTAGTTCTCCAGATTTGGGGCTTTTCTGATATTTTCTCCCTCATGTCATTCCTGCATCACTTCGTTGTTTGAGCATGCCAATTGTCTACCACTTGTACCAATTGGCACATGTCAATCTCTGAGTGGTGCCACATTTCACCTATTTTCAGTGAGAGTTTAGGGTTTCTCTAACATAGCTTCAGAAATCCGATTCAGTGCCTGTTTGAATATTGTCACATAATACTTATGGTTTGGATTGATGAGCATGTTCTGAATGGTTGGTTGATTCATAAGAACCACCCATAAATCTCCCTTCCTCTAACACACAGAAAATAAAAATTTCTTTGACAGGAGACAGAGTTTCAATACTTTGAAAACAAACTTCTATTCCCTTCAATAACTCAAAAAAAAACTATTACACTACTTCCTCACCGAGAGGGATTACAAAATTATGACTGCTACAAAACGCAGTGCATAAAACCAACTCACTGTCTGTTCAAAACAAACATACTCTGTCTCTAAAACACTCTGCTGTGTTTTTCCCTTTCGCACTGCTGTGCATACACACTTAAAAAGTTACACTCAATTTTTCACTTTTTACACACTGCTATGTAATAAAAAATTTGCGTACTGTCTATAAAAAAAACTACCAAGCTTTTTCGACCTTTTTATTTTTATATGCCGGAACATATAAAACATATTATAATAAACCCTCTTTTAAAAAAAATAAAATTATAACTAAATTCTATGGCCCACCTTTCATTTCGCATATGATATATATATAACATATGTATATATTAAACTATCAAAACATTAAAGAACCCTTTCTGTCGGACTTCAAAAGTCTAAATAGATTGAATTTCAAACCAAATTCGCGTTCCAAAATGGGATGCTGACGTCTGCCTAATTTTAACTCGAATTCTCAATCCAATGTGCCCTATAAAAAATTCGGGTCCGTTTTTCAGGTTTTCAGATTCCCTTCAATTTCATGCGATCCAATATTAATGCTCCACGTGTCCTCCTTTTGAATTTACAAAACTGTCGGGTAAATTTCTGTTTGTTTAATTTCTGGTTGGTGAATTGCGTTAATGCTGGCTGTTGTGTTTAAATACAATCCTGTACAAAAATATGGCTGTGGTCGTCTACAAAAAAAACTTGCAGAAATTTTAAATGCTGAATTAAATTTCTGGATGGCATGCAAGCAACCTCCAAAAAAAAATGTTGCTGCTGCATCCGTCCTTCTGCTGCAGCAGTTGAAGTTAAAATTCAACAGCACAGGGTTTAATAAGTGAGGGTGTAAAGGTAACTTTTTGTCGATGGTACCGGATTAAGATCATCTATTCATTTTTGTAGGGTCTTATGGTGTTTGGTTTTTTAGTTTTGGGTTGGGTTTATTGAGTCTAAGATAGTTTTTGAGTGAAAAAATTGCTATCATGTATTAAAAAATTTTGGTTCTTTTGTCAAAATTTATGAGCTTGTTAGGAAATACAAAACTGACAATGGTTGTATCTTAAATTTGTGGAAAATAATTTGAAATGAAACCTTTTTGTTTAGGTTGTTGCAACAGGTGCAAACCCCATTCAAATTACTAGGGGCATTGACAAGACAATAAAGGCCCTTGTTTCGGAACTCAAAATTTTGTCAAAGGAGGTAAACGCTTGCCTTTTGAGTAGGCTGGTTTTCCTTTTGCTGATGGTTTGGTGTATCTAATTGAATTAGTTGCCTAAGGTATTTTTGGTTGCAAACTCCTTTTCATTTTTCATACAGTATTGGCCTTGTGGAATACATTTGATTGTGTGGTCTCGTTAGATCTACAACATTTGTAGTTGTTTAGTCTTATGGCCGAGGTGCACTTTTATTATGGAAATAGTTGATGCAATATTGTCATTTAATCCTTACTGCAGGGTAGCATGTTGAGAAGTTTCTTGTGAAACATTTGGTATCCAAAATGACACTTGATCCTATACAGCATCATGCACTTGACTTCAAAATTCATATTCAAAGTGTGCCAGACAATTCTTGCAAAATTTCAAATATTTATGTTGTTTTAAACCATTATCTTTTCATGTATTGGATGCTGAAAATGAGAAAAAGACTTTGGTATGAAACCAATTGGTGAATAATTTCCAGCAAAACAACCACTTCCAAGACATTATTTAGAAGTAGAACATATGTACTTATGAAGCATAGAAAGATATCCTTGATGCATTGTCAATGTTTGGCTAGGGTTATTTTTGGAGAAAATAACTCCTTATTCCTAGAATAGTGATCTTCAATACACGTAAATGCCAGAGAAGAGAGATCATCGTGTGACGCAACAAAACTGAAATTGGACCCCCAAGGAGAGCTGGTGTGTCTACAATCGCTCTGTCAGCATTTTTCCTTGGTGTACCCCGTTCTTTTCCTCCAGCCTGAGTCTTAATTGACTTCTTCTTTCTTCGGGTTTATTTATCAAATTCGTAGAATTTGATAAATAAATACTATCCACAATGGTTTGACTTTAATTTATATTCCCGACTTTATATTATCTCCAATCCTTATAACCAATGTTTAACTTTCAACACTTTGTATTTATACTCCACGTTTCTTTTTAAATAAATAACTTGTAGTGAACTTTCGACTCTATATTTCACCACCCAGCCTTACAACAATCACCCTCCAGACTTATGCTAATTATCCGCCAATCGTTTAATTAAACAATTTCATTATACTTCGGCCCCACCTATATATATCAATAACCAATCAAACACTCGTATCGTACTTGGCTATCCTCCGCACACCTTAGTTAACCTCCGGGCAAGTTCAACGTGCGACCACCGTCCGATGGCCCTTCTCCAAATCAACGACTCTTGGCAATTTCGCCCGGCTTCCAACGTCGGGCTTTAACGTGCGATGGCGTGGGTTAAACGGTTGTTTGCCGGGGTCACTTCGCCACGTGTCGCATTCCCTATGGAATCGCTCGCGAATAGGCAATACCGCCTACTCCGCAAAAGCGGTGCGATATGGGCAACCAGCTTTTGTGATTCCGCTCGTGGTTTTGGTAGAGGGCTTGACCACGGGTGCATGTCTAGTTCCGCTATCCTTTTGTTTGTTAACTCATGTCCAATCCTCGGGTCAGGTTCCGAAAGCACAACAATTTTGTCTCTTTATTAAGCGGGATTTTAATATGTGTATTATCAAAGAAAACCAACACAAATTTTATAGGAAAATTGTTCAAAAGTCGAGCCCGCCGGACTTCAAACGGCGATAAACCATAATTCAAACCAAATTCGCGTTCCAAAATAGCCTGCTGACGTCGGCCAATTTTGTGACGCGAATATCTTATCAAATTCGCCCTAATATTTTACGGGTCCGGATTTCCACTGCGCGAGCGGCCCAAACAAAGATCCGCTCCAATCAATTTTTGCCACGTGTCCTCAATAAAAACTTGCCCTGCTCCCGGCTGCGGGTGCATTCGATGGCGTTTAAGGTGATGGGACATGGATATGGCGATTTCATAACATTCGCATTAACATTTAACGCTGTTCAATTAAGTTTTCACATCAATTCTAGATTAATTAATTTTTAACACTGTTCAAGATCGGACCTCCACTCCTCTGAGCGATTCCGCACGCTCCAATTTGATCCGGCCTTCGGCTCTCATTATTAATGATCAGAGATTCATTATGACGGTAGTCCTTTGATTGCATTGTGACGTCGACATAAAAAATGGCGTTTAGCCATGGTTTTTCGTACACCAAAGTGTCGGATTACACCGTCTCGGTAACTCCGGGACGATAAGGAGAAGTGGCTGGCTGGAATTTCGCCTAGACTCGTCGCATATTTCCATTTCTCTCGCGTTCGTCTTCGTCCGTCTTCCTCCGCACCCGTGGAATTCCTACTTCTTCGTCTCTTTGTGCCCATCGCGATTGCACCCATGCCTCGCGTGCGTCATAGGATGCGTTGCCGCAGGGGGAGCACTAGAGGTCAATCCCGGCTCGCTCCCTCCAGCACCTCAACAGAGGCTAGTTCACCTTCTCCCACGACGCGCACTGCGCAATTTTCCTTTGATTGAACTCTCAACCGCTCGCGAATCACAGCTGTAGTCACTGTGGTCTTCCGCGAGGAGGCCCAAACGCAGGAAGAATGCACCCGTCCGGCGGGTCTGAGCCGGTTTTAATTTGTTTTTCTTGCTTAGCAGGCCCAGTTAATTGGGCTGCTTTTAGTTTATTTTACTGTGCTCGACCTTTAAGTAATATTTTTGAATTCTGTAAATTAAACGTTCAAGACTGGTTTCCCCGTATGAGGGCAGTCATCTTAATTTTTTGATTTTTTGATGACAAATTTGCCATGAGTATGGCCAGGCAATGTTTTTGACTTCGGTGTAATTTTATTCGCAATGTTAATAGATTAACTTTACTTTGAATTCTCACATGATTAGCGTTTTTCTTGATCCGTTCAAGGATTTTGGGTACTTTAATTTGTATTTGGAACAATGGACGTCGGTACTCTATCTGTTGCTTTACTGTTCTACATACTACTATTTCACTTTCTTATAGATGCCTCGGGAATATTTGAATGCTTTCTCAGATTGTCGATAATCTCCATGTGGACCGTTACCGGATTTTATATCATGTCCCTGTATGTGACATGGGGTATTTTTCTATCATTGTCTGGGGTGGGACTTCCACTTTTCTGGATGGATATTTGGGTTCCAATCTTCAGATGTGAAAATGTAATGACTTCATGGACTGCTTTACTTCATATAATATATTCAAAACAACGTTTTTTCTCTTGTGAAAAAAAAATGATTAATGTTTATCACTCTGCCTTCAAAACTAGCGATGCTGGTCTATGTTGCTGGTTTATTGATATGGTCTGATTTGATATGGTCTGATGGTCTTTTTATATTTTGGACATATCACACTCCTCACATGATTAGCGTTTTTCTCTGTTCAAGGATTTTAGGTACTTTAATTTGTATTTGGAACAATGAATGATAAGTGTACTCTTCTGATGCTTTACTGTTATCTTGCTATTTCTCTTTGCGTCCTTAGGCACTCTTTGGATACTTTCTCGGATTTCGATAATCTCCATGTGGATCGTTGCGGGTTTTATGTCAAGTAAAACATGTGACATGGGGTATTTTTCTATCATTATGCAGGGTGGGACTTCCACTTTTACGGATGGATATTTGGGTTAATCTTAAGATGTGAAAATGTAATGACTTCATGGGTTGTTTTTACTTCATACAATATGTTAAAATCGTTTTTTTCTCTTGTGAAAAAAAAAATGATTAATGTTTATCTTTCTTGTTAAAGCTAGCGATCTTTGAGGAAACGAAATGTTCTTCCGGTTTATTGAAGTGAATTAAGATGGTCTTTTTATATTTTGGACATATCACACTCCTCACATGATTAGCGTTTTTCTCTGTTCAAGGATTTTAGGTACTTTAATTTGTATTTGGAACAATGGACGTCGGTACTCTATCTGTTGTTTTACTATTCTACATACTGCTATTTCACTTTCTTATAGATGCCTCGGGCATATTTGGATGCTTTCTCAGATTTGTCGATAATCTCCATGTGGATCGTTACTGGGTTTTATATCAAGTCCCTGTATGTGACATGGGGTATTTTTCTATCACTATCTGGGGTGGGACTTCCACTTTTCTGGATGTATATTTGGGTTCCAATCTTCAGATGTGAAAATGTAATGATTTCATGGACTGTTTTACTTCATATAATATATTCAAAACATCGTTTTTTTCTCTTGTGAAAAAAAAAATGATTAATGTTTATCACTCTGCCTTCAAAACTAGCGATGCTGGTCTATGTTGCTGGTTTATTGATATGGTCAGATAGTCTTTTTATATTTTGGACATATAACACTCCTCACATGATTAGCGTTTTTCTCTGTTGCAGGATTTTGGGTACTTTAATTTGTATTTGGAACAATGGACGTCGGTACTCTATCTGTTGCTTTACTATTCTACATACTGCTATTTCACTTTCATGGACTGTTTTACTTCATATAATATCTTCACTTTCATGGACTGTTTTACTTCATTGTTGTAGGGTTTTGGGTACTTTAATTTGTATTTGGAACAATGGACGTCGGTACTCTATCTGTTGCTTTACTATTCTACATACTGCTATTTCACTTTCATAGTTTTATTTACTTCTTTGTTGTAGGGTTTTGGGTACTGGTTGCATATTTGGAACAATGGACGTCGGTACTCTATGCCTTTACTATTCTACATCTTGCTATTTCACTTTCACTTAATTTTGTTTTACTTCTTATAACATCTTCTTTCATGGTATTTTATTTCATATAATATCTTCACTTTCATGAATTGTTTTACTTCATATAATATCTTCTTTCACTTAATTTGTTTTACTTCATATAATATCTTCACTTTCATGGACATCTTCACTTTCATGGTGTTTATATATAATATCTTCACTTTCATGAAATTTGTTTTACTTCTATTCAGGATTTGGGTACTTTAATTTGTATTTGGAATAATGGACGTAATTATTTCTCTTATTTGCTTTACTATTATACATACTTTTACTATTTCACTTTCTTAATTGTACCTTCACTTTCATATAGTATCTTCAAAACAACGTTTCTCGTCTTTTAAAATTTTAATTTTTTTTTTTAAATTGAACCTCCGTCGGTCTACCCGCGCCTTATAAACATCAGACGACATTGACGTGGACGAAGACGGTGAAACGTCGGAAGCACGACGTTGTCGCCGTCGAGCTGCGACAACCCGAAACGTCGGAAGGCGGTATGAAAACGTCGGAAGAGAGACAGTATGAAAACGTCGGAAGCGCGACGTTCCAAACGTCGGACCACATATCGTCGAAATTACGACATCTTCCAGACGTCGGAAGAGTGACGTCCAAAACGTCGGACCACGTTTAGTCAGAATTGCGACAGTTTACAAGCGTCGGAAGAGCGATGCCAAAACGTCGGACCACGTTTAGTCGGAACTACGACGGTTAATGAGCGTCGGAAGAACCACGTTTAAAACGTCGGAGCCGCGACGGTTTGTGAGACGTCGGAAGAGTGACGCCTGTTCGGAACGTTGGAATAAGTGTCAATAGTGCGACACTTTTTACTTGCGTCGGAACGGCGACGGCATGAGAAACCACGGTTTGTCCGCCCTTGAACTGTCGCTCTTGCGACGAATATGTGTCGGAATAGCGACGAATTGGCCGTCGGAATTTCCGCCAAATTCTGTAGTGGCTATATTGGTGGAAAAGAGCCCTAGAAAATATAAAAATTTCTAGACTGATTTTAATTAAGAGTTGATTTTAGTTTGGTTGTTTCTTAGGTCAAAAGGTACGAAAGTGAAACTTCGATGATGTTTAATGACCCGACTCAAAAATTTCTTAAAATGCATCTATATGAAAAGAAATTCATTTCTTTTCAATGAAACCTATTTAGAGGTAATATTTGAGAGATTTCAATAACTTTTAAAACATCAATTATTCCTTTGATAAACAAGAAACTTTGAAAAGAAGAAAATTCACTGAAAGCTATATTTCATAGAAGAGAAATCACTTGTTCAAAATGAAATTCCTTATATCATTGAAATCAGAAACCAGAATTAAAATTCTTCCAAAAGAAAACTAAAACTCTTAAAAACATAAAATTCAAAACCAAAAGAAAAACTCTAATTTTGAATCCTATCTAAAAAATTTCGAGGATGTTTATGCTCAGTTTGTAATCTAACCAATAATTTTCTACTTATCTCAGCAAGAAATCAAAAAAATCCAATAATGGTTTTAAAGTGAAATTTAGACTTTATCAAGCTAAAAGGTTTTCACAATTTGAAAATGAAAATAAAATCAAATTTTCACAAAAGCAAGACTTGCATCAAGTTCAATGACTCAACAAGAAAAAAATGACATACCAATTATCTGAGGTATATAAAATTTTCTGATTCAGAGCAACAAGAAGACAGGGCAAAAACTCACTCTTAAAATGCAAATCAATTGAAAAGATCACTTCAAAATAGAAATTGTTCAAAGAAATTCTCACAGAAGACTATTGACAGTCAAGACAAGGTAGGGAAATTACAGAGAAACAAGTAATTACATTCCTCAAAATAGAATTTTTATTTTTCCAGAAGTCTGTAGTTTCTAATGGAAAAAGGTGTGGTACTGCACTGTTTTACACTAAAATCTACGGAGTCTACTGATCTATTTTTAAACAAAAAGTGCGGAAGGTAGGAAAAACACAGAAAAAATAAAAATACAGATTCACAGTCAAGGATTATAATGAGTTATTTACCCAACCCAATTTTGAACTAATCAAACTCAGAGAATTTATCCAAAATCAAACCAAAAATAAAAAATAAAACTAAGCTCAATAATTCCCCAGTGGAGTTGCGATTTTGTTAGATGGATTAATCCCTCTTGCAGATAAGAGTGATCTCCCTAGTATCCTAAGGATATCTAGAAATAAAAAGACTGAATGGAAACCATTTTCTCTAGATTATTATGATTTAGAATTATTAATTAACTAAGTAGGAAGAAATTATCCTACCTTAAGTCCAACGCTTGCTGCAATATTCAATCCAGTTGCTCCAAAAGAGGTAAATTGAGCGTGTAAGACATACATCCAAAGACAAGAAAAAATATTAAAACACCTGCAAGATATAATAATTAAAAAATATTAATCTATCTCAGTGATCAAGGAATCCAAGAATTAAATTACTCAAATAGATACATGAACAACTTAATGAGAAAATAAAATCCATTTGTATTGACTTTTTTGATAAGAAGTAACCTTACAGCCTTGTTGCCTTGATGTTATATAGGTTCTTCTGGGGTCCTGAACAGCCGTTTTCCATCGGATTGAAAAACCTTGTCCTCTCTTAACTAGCATAAAACTATGGATATGAGTATGTAATCGTTCTCATACCATTCATGCCAAGTATAGAGAGTATAATTTCTTCAACAATTCACCTCAAAACAACCAAGTTCAAAGTACCCTTGACACTGAAACCTGATCTCAATTTATAGTATAAGGGAGGAGGTTTCAGTTCCAAAGAAAGGGGGATAAATTCCTCTCAAAAATGGATTTTAGCTCCAAATACCAAAGGATAATCTCCGTTAATGAAGGGATAGAGGTTCATGAATGAAGGGGTGAAGCTCGACCAGAATACGCTTCTAGAAGCTTCCAGCTGGGAGAATATTCAACTAGTTGGGTTTGTAGAACTTACTTTTTCTTTTATTTTATCTTTTATGGAGGTCCGTAGTTTTAATAAGTAGAATGTGTGGGATGTGCCACAGGTTATAGAGCAAGAAACTGCAATACCGTAGGCAATGACTAGGAAAAGTGTGGAGTTAGGCCTTTTAGAGTTTTAATGAGCTTTTTCCAAATTCGAAGACTTGGTTTAGGAACTTTATAATTTTGGACCTTCAGGGGAGCATAAATTAGGTAATGATGAACCCATATAGGCAGCTAAATTTCATGGTGACAATTTTTAGTGTAACAGTTACATTTTTGTCTGGGTTTTCTACACCATCAAGAGAGAGGGATTTTAGAGTTGAAGTGCTGAGGACTTAAAAGAGCCCATCCCATTGAGGAGGACTGGTAACATATTCCTATGTTCTCCTCTCAGGTGTCATAAATACAAAAAATTATTTAAAGCAATCTCATCTTGTATATTGGATGCATGGAGCAACTCTTGCTTTTATTTACTGCTTAATGTCTTTTAATGCATAGATCTAGATTTTTGCAACATTTATCTTCATCAACTAATTGTAGATCTAAAGGTATTGGCAGCCATCTTTGCTGTTAGGGGTGTTTTTTATGCGTGGCTAAATTGAGCCCTTTTCGTACGCTTACGATTAAGATTCATAATAATAGGCAGTATTAGGAATTTTCTCTGATCTAATACATGATTGTGTGGAATTCCATATGGATGATTTTACATTTTATGGAAATTCA
The DNA here is from genome assembly GCA_034641835.2 of Pinus albicaulis. Classification (NCBI taxonomy): domain Eukaryota; kingdom Viridiplantae; phylum Streptophyta; class Pinopsida; order Pinales; family Pinaceae; genus Pinus; species Pinus albicaulis. The sequence goes on along the minus strand of CM076583.1, from coordinate 227,749,198 downwards.
TTTGAAGAAGCTCTTGAAAACTTGGAAAAGGTTCTTAAAATATTCAAAGAAGAAAATCTTTCATTAAGTCATGAAAAATGCTTTATGATGTTTATTGAAGGCATTGTTTTAGGACATCACAATTCAGGAGATGGAATTAAAGTAGACTCATCTAAGGTGAAAGTCATCTCCAAATTATCAAATCCAAGTTGTCAAAAATATGTTAGAATTTTTCTAGGATTTACAGGATACTATAGAAGATTAATAGAAAACTTCACTAAAACAACATCCCCACTCTTCAAACTAATTACCGAATATTGCGAGTTCAGTTGGAATCTCGATTTCCAATTGGCATTTGAAACCTTAAAAACAAAAATTTCTAAAGCACCCATCTTAAGAGGTCCAAATTGGAAAATACTTTTTGACATTTCAATAGATGCTTTAGATACAACTCTGGGAGCTGTACTACAACAAAAATATTTTATTCCCTATGCCATCTATTACATAAGTAAAAATTTGACACCTTCTGAGTTAAATTAGACTGTAACTAAAAAAAAATTCCTAGATGTTGTCTATTCTATCAACAAATTTAGACACTACATCACCTACTATGAAACTTTTATTCACACAAACCATTCTGCAATTAGGTACTTAATGAATAAATCTATCACTAATAGCAGAATCACAAGATGGTTATTACTCCTACAAGAATTTAACATAACCATTCTAGACCGCCCTAGAAAAAAAATCATAGTTGTTGATTTATTTTCTAGAATTCAAAACAATAATAATGATACTCCAGTAGAAGATAAATTTCCTGATGAATATTTATTTGAAATAACTAATAAATATCCATGTTTTGTAGATATTGCTAACTATTTGGCTACATGAAAATTACCAACATACTTGTTTCCTAGAGGGAAAAGAAGAATTATTCAAATAAGTGCATTATACTCCTGGATTAATGATGAATTGTATAAAATAGGTCCAAATCTCATCATCAGAAGGTGTGTTTGAGAAGACGAAAAGCCTGAAATTTTGAAGGCATGCCAGGATGAACCCTGTGGAGGACACTTTGCTGATAAGAGGACTGCTTATAAAATTCTTCATTTAGGATATTATTGACCATCCATATTTAAATATTCTAAGTGGTATGTCAAAAGGTGTGACAATTATCAAAGAATAGGGAAACCTGTTCGTATAGATGAAATGCCCTTACATCCTCAAGTACTCATCGAACCATTTGAAAAATGGGCCTTGGATTTTGTTGGACTAATCAATCCAACATAAAGACAAAATATGTACATTCTGGTTTGCACTGATTATGTCACTAAATGGGTGAAGGCTAAATCATTTTCTAATGATATTGAAGATGATGTAGTTTCATTTCTCTCTAAGGATTTATTCACTCATTTTGGTGTCACAAGGGAAATTGTGTTAGATCAGGGATATCAATTTAAATCAAAGATGGTGCAAAAGATTGTGGATGAATACAAGGTTAAACATAGAAAATATACTCCTTATCATCCACAATAAAATGGTCAAGTGGAGTCCACCAATAAGGTGATCCAAGCAAACCTCACAAAGATTGTACGTCTACATAGGAGGGATTGGGTAGATAGGCTTCCTGACATGGAGAAATACAATAGGACATACTCCCTATGAACTTGTTTATGGGAATAAATTTCTATTTCCTATAGAATTTCAAATCAAAACCTTCAATATTACAATCATATTGGGACTTACTTTATCAAGATCCCAGTAGGACAGAATGGAGCAACTTAATGAGATTGATGAGATCAAGCAAGACGCATTTTAGAGAACCAGTCTAATCAAGAAAAAAAGGTCCAAATGGCATGATAAGTACATAAAAGAAAGAATTTTCCAAGAAGGAGATTGGACACTTTTGTTTGATTAAAAGTCCAAATACTTTCAAGGAAAAATTCAGACTCATTGGCTTGGGCCTTATGAGATTGAAAAAATATTTGACAATGGAGCAGTCAGGATAAGGACAATTGATGAAGAAAAAGTACCTCTTCTTGTGAGTGGAGATGGATTAAAATTCTATCATAAGCCAATTAAAAACGATGAATTTATCAAAAAATTTCAAGACAATATTTATATAAAGTTGGTGAAGAAGAATCTCTCTTCTTCCCCAACTTAGTATTTTTTTTTCATATCTAAGAAAAAAGGAATATATATATATATATATATATATATATATATATATATATATATATATATATATATATATATATTATTCAAATAATAATAATAATAATAATAATACTAAAAATAATAATAATTGTATAAGTATGAAAACCAATCTATGATTGGCATCTTTATACAGAAAATATAAGACGAAAATAAGATTTCTGACATCTTATATTTTCTCCATTCTAAAATCCCAACTTCTTTGTTCTTCAAGCAATAAAAGAAGTAGCTATAGAATTGCTACCATACTGCAGCTCTCAGGATATTCTGCAGCTGACATCACATTCTTCAGCTTTGTTACATTTTCTATAGCCTACTAAAGAAAACATATTGAAGAAAAAGGACTCTATTGAAGATCACGCTCAAAGGATACCAGAAGAATCAACACAAAGAAAAAGCAACAAAGTTAGTTCCAAAGGTATGTTACAATTTTTTTTTAAAAATAATAAGACCAAAAACATTAGAATATATAATGTAGGTGATCATGTTGCCTCAATATGTCATCATTATATTTGATTCAGAATCAAATCACAAATTCACAATCTTACCATAGCATCTGTATCATGTCTCATAATAATTCATAACCATTTTTCTATTAATGATTAATGGTCATCTCCTAAATCCATAACCCACTCATCCACGTTCCTTTAAAACCTCACTGAATATCTATTTCCCCTATACTTCTCTACAAACCCTCAATATCCTTAACCATGATCTGCGACCTCAATTCATTTGATCAAAGAAGAACAATTTTGTAGGGAAAACTCCTCATGTCAGAGACATGGGCCTGATTGTGAGAACTGAACCTATGGGAGCGAAATTCATGGATGTTTATCCTCAGTAAAATGAAATTATGAATAAAGTACAATGACTTAGCTTTATAGAGAAATTTGACAAATTCCATAAGGAGGTCACCAAGTCTTTTGTAAGATATTTCCTGTACGTAGTCCTGTACACAGTCCAAGCGGGAAATCAACAGAAATTGACCTAGTACAATAGGAGGTATATGAATATATTGAGTCATTGGAGAAGAAACATGCAGAAGAAAATCCAAATGTAGAGGAGCAACCTATTAGTCCACAAAAACCTCTAGTAAACACCCTCAAGAAATAAATTTATGAACTGGAGATACTGAAAAAGCACCTTAAATAGGAGATTGAAACTTTAAAATAACATAATCATTTGGATAATCTCGTTAGTGATAACACCATCCTACATTTGGGGCTATGGTATAAGAAGAATAAGAATTTGAATGAAAAGAGCAAATCTCTGAAAAAGATAGTCATCAGCCCAAAGTACAAATTCCTTATGAGAAAAACCAGAATGGCAGCCATTGCAAAGAAAGGGAAGAAGAGAAATCTAGATGTATTAGCAGAGGTATCAGAACAAATAAAATAGGGGAGGAAACTTACATTTTTGGAAACTGCATGAGGTGATGGAATGGTTTCTGAGTAGGGGTATGTTGAACTGCAAAATTGTTCTTACTTTGACACCCTTTTTCATCAAATATTCCTTCCTTTCTCACAAATTCATGACTCCAATAAATGATAATTCACATATTCTATACTAGAGAAAGCATTTAATAATCTCTACTTTATATTATGATGTTTCTTGTTATTTGAATGAATTTCTGTAACTAGGTACAAAATGTCTGCAGTTCTGAAGCTAATCATTGTTTCTGCGGCCACTGTTATGGTTTAATAGGTTTCAAGAATAAAATAAGGGAATGGGTCACATGGGTATCTTAGGAATGATCCACACATGGATCATATCCCATATACCTATTATAATTTGAAAAGAAAACATGCCTATGTTTGTAGTGAAAGGTCGATCAAGGAGCGAGATCAGCGAGTGGGATACTCTCGATTTGCTCTAACGTAGAAAATTGAGAGACAACCACTAAGATTTTTTTTTTTTTTATGCTTCTAAAGTCCATTTCTAATCGTTTTATGTAAGTGGAAATGCCTCACACAGTTAAATTGAAAACTTGTTTAAATACCAGTTGTTTTGAAACTAGAGACAATCCTAATTTCTGATAATACAGTGTATGCCTTTGAAACTCTATTTTGATAATAAGAAGACTAGTTCGAGCCTTTGATGAGTACGTGGTCCATTAGATTTTCAACTCATTCTATTGCAGAGGGCCCCTACACAGAAATGAGGTTTTTTTAGTTGTTTTCGTGGTTTGAATTTCATTATTTTATTCACTGATAATTATCATTTATGTTGGACAAAATTGTGAATTACGGATAGAACACGCTTCCCTAGATAGGTGATAATCTAGAACAACATATTAAATATTATACTACTACTTCTCCTAATTAAGAACAGACACACATAATATATTAGAAGCTTACTTGTAATCCAAGTGCTTCCAAATGTTTCCTTCTATCGCTTCCATTGTAGCTTCAAATTCCAGTGGTTTGTGTAAAATGTTTCCTGCAAGAATGAACACTAAACAAAAAAAGATAGAAATAATACAAATGTCTATTCAAGTTAGCTTGCTAAATCAGTAAAGCATAAACCATATACATCAACTAAGATCTTACAATATGGAAAATCAAAGCCAAGACAGATGCATATAGGGAAAAGTAAGTTGTATTCTTTATTGATGATAGAATGAGAGGTTACAACCTAGTGTGATTTGAAGTGACCATTCCAGCAAAATTCCTAGCCTCATCACAATATAAATCTCTCTAGCAATTGTTACACAAATCTAACTCTTAATTGAAAATCCACTAGCATTTCTCTACTCAAATTCTTCCTTTTCAAACCTTGGAAACCTTTGCTTGATGAAAGTCATGCTTGATTTGTCTTGTTCCCGTCTTAGGGCATGTAGCAACTTGAAATGATAGGGGATGATATACCCTTAGTCATTGGTCCTAGAGATGATGCCCGATTAACCAGGTCATTGGGAATGATGCCCAAATTGACCTATAACAATTTCCCCCTAAAGCATGAGGTCAAAATAATAAAAACATTTGATTGAGATGCTTTACACTGTGATGGGCTGGAGATGAAGTGGATTGGTCACCTACACCAATCTTACAATACATTACATCATGACATATCCTCTTTGATCATAATTTCCGAGGGTGGTAATTCCCATGTTCAACACATAAACAATCTAATAACATGTACATAATTTAGAAATTCCTCGACATTGGAATGTTGCCCAATGAAAGCATGCCTACAGATATAGGCCCATGTTCGGATGATGATCCGTATGTAAGGTTTCCATACAGATGATGTGTACAACAATCGTGAAATCGTGGCCCAGATGGCTGAAACTAGATCTGGGGTCTTCTTATCTCGTTTACTTGATCATTCGGGTACAAGTATAGCCATGCGAATATATGATTTGTCGTCAAACATGGAAAGACATTGTTTGATTACCAGGCAATCATGTGAGTTGTTAGCAAACGTGAGAGAACCACCATTAATGAAAATTTCCCTCAAGGTATTGCAGTACATTTCGTAAGGCATGAATATATGATTTGATGTCGAACGCCAAACAAAATATTTCGGTCAAAGGTCTGGAAGAGAGGATCTTGTCGACACTGTAACAAGCCTCATGGTACTGGAATTTGATGTTTCTAAGTGAACTTCCTGGATATTGATTTGTCATTGACAAGAAGTCACCTTATTGTGAAACGAGAGTTACTGATTTCAGAGACAAATGTATGACTTGATATAACAATTTTCAGGGATGACGGTCATGAAAATAAAGGTTTATGAGTATTGCAGAAGGATACGTTTATTCATTGGATGAATTATCTTGAACATATCGGCGACATTGTGATGAGTTGGCAACATTGACCCAAAACCGAAGTGAAGGTATGATGAACCATGTGTATGAATGAACCATTAAGATGACTACCCAACCCAAACAGTCATGGACATGGAGTGAAGGAAGTGTCATATTGAAGAGTGACTTGCTACCATAAAGAAATTTTGCTCACTTTTCCCAAATTTTCCCAGTCATTTGTTGACCAGTACCTCTTTATTTTTTAACAAGATTGATGAGGTTAACATTTGCTTGATCTATAATTCAACCCTTCGGGTGAATAAAGCATCGATATTTAATAATTTAACGAGTCTAATGATGAATGAAACTCGATTCTTGCCATGATCGACAAACCCATTGATATTTTATGTTTTAATGAGCTTAACGATAGTGATAGCCTGGTCATTTTACATATTTAAAGAGTTTGAAAAAGAGGACGAAAGAAAACTCCATAAGTATTTTTTCGTAAATTTGTCACTCAGACCCAAAAAAGTGTGAAATAATATCTGAGAGAACCTCTTTGGTAATGTTTAACCAAGGTATTCCTTTTTCATAAATAACCTATCTCAGTCCAGAAAAGGGTTAAAATTATACTGAGTAGATACCAATTCATTTACTTTTATGGGCTTGAAAAGACAAGTGCTTGGCAATATTTTCACATTATCAGAGTCTGAAAAGAGCTAAAAGAAGACTCCAAGGGTTCCTTTTTCACTGTTATCGAAGCTCGGAAAAGAGATAAAAGTGCACTTCAAATCCTTTTTCGTTTTTAGCAAAGCTCGAAAAATAAGGAGAAAAATTATGCTTTGTGGTCAAGTCATTCCTTGAAATAAATTTGCACGACTAATCTATTCATCAGTTGTATGTCCTATTCAGAACAACATCAAATGGATTAAAAATACATGTTTCATGACAAAAACATAATAAAACCATAGTCATAGCAATAAATTTGACTTGAAAGTAATTAAATTACTATTAAAAGTATTTTCACTATTCATTTCTACCGTTCCATAGTTACCATTTGTATTTTTGAGCTTTGAACCTAATTTTTCCCCCAAACTTTAGCTGTTGATTGCGATCGTTTTTATGTCTTGTCACCTAATTTGAACCTTAGGCTGAAAGAAGGCAAATTAGGGTAACCTTAAACCATGCTTAGCCTTGTAGCTAGCCCTACAAGGTCAGGAGAGGGCTCTCTCCAGGATTCAATGAAATATAAGAGTAAAATAATGTTAGGCTAGGTATAATAACTGGAAATGTTTTTATAAATCTTTAGGGTTGTATGGAGTAGATGGGGCAGTTTGAATCTAGAGAATTAAATCAGAGATACAGGTTATTTCATGGGGCATGGTAGGCAAGGATTTTAACAATTCAATTTAAGTAATGATGAGATGATTAAGATTGGTGAGGAGCTGAAAAGGGCATAGGAGATGGATCCTTTTCAAATAGACGAAAACATTGAGTATTGAATGATTTCCCAAGGCGGAGCATTATACAATGGATTCTACCTATCTATCTTGAAATCATTCAACTAGAGATATGAATGAAATTAATGGAAAACATAACAATTAACAGATGAACACAAAGGAGAAAACAATGCTAAAATCCATACCACAGGGATCCCACAAATCAAAATTGTATATATTTATTAATTCCTTGCCAAACTGTTACAGATGGAGCGCAGAGCATCCTCAGTGATTTTTCAACTTTTTCCACACTTTATTCCCCTTTTCAAATGATGAAGAAATTACATTAAATATACAAAATTTGAGGAGAGTATATCCACAGAAGAAGGAGTTGTTTCACCATCTTAGAAACCGAAATCTAAACATAGGGAAAAGACCAATAGTATGCCCATGAAAAAGAGGGGAAACAGTACATTTTGAACATCTGGAAAGTTTTATGTTGCTAAAACAGAGGGAAAGAAAGAAAAATTTTGGAACCATTCCTCCTTTTTATCGTTGCTGTCATGCCTCCATTTCATATTTAGCTCTCAGCTTTTGACCTTTTCTTTTCTTTTGTTGAAAATCTCCTTTATACTGAGAAATTCCTTGGAAACTGATAAAAATGAAATTTTCCATTTAATGAAGAAAAATCCCCTTTTGAATAAAAAGAACAAAGGAAAGGATTGGTGGGCCCGCGTTGCAATCGAAAATCGCAATCGCAAATCGTAGTTGGGAGAGGGGAGGGAGTATATCACATAGTGGAGAGAATGCGATTGGGAATTTTGTGATGTGATGGAGTAATTCAATACAGCGGGGGTAATAAGTGAGGGAAATAAATCTGGAGACTTGCGATGCAATTCGTTTTATGGAAATTGCAATCACAAATCGGAGTGGAAACAGGCATGACATATAGTAAAGGAAATGCGCGATGTGATGAAAGGAAAGCCTTTTTAAAACAAAACATGAAAAAAAAAATTAACACAGGGGAAAGCCCTTTTTTCTTTGAAAAAGGTGGAAGACTTTAGGTGGGGCCCAGGCCAATCGCAATCGCAAATCAGCGGGGAAAGGGAGCGGAGGAAAAGTATCACGGGAAATGTTGATTGCGATGGAATAACTTAAGAAATCCTTCAAAATCGATTTATTTCTTTTACAAAGGGAAAACCCCTTTTTGTTTGAAAAGGGCGAAAGCATTTATGGTGGGACCAGGGGGCAAATCACAATCGCAATCGGGAAGCGGAAGGGAGGGGAATGAGTCGAGGGACCGCTACAAAATTTGTGATGCGATTACATGTGGGATGTCGGATCATTGAGAATATCAATGGTCGGGATATGATCGAAGGTGGTAAATCGGAGGTTTGCGATCGCATTGGAGTTTTTTGATCGGCGATGAGTCAATTGGGAGCGGATGGACTATTGTAATGCGATGCGATTGGATCGGAAGCAGGACCTTTGCAATGCGATTGAGCAATCAGATCAAGGAAAGGGGAATTTCAATGAAAAAACTTCAAAATTATATAGAAAGGTAAAGTTACAAAGTGTAAGGGATAAATGAGAAAAGGGGTGAGGTTAGGCTTTTGGGGAATTTTGTTCACTTAGGCATTTTTTCCAATCCAGAAGTCATTTTTGAGAGTATAATATACCGTTGGAAAGCTCTTTCTGGGATCTTTCTGATGGAAATACTTAGAACATGATTTTATACTGAAAATAATATGGAAATCCTCTTCAAAAAGAAGGGTGGTGGCTCTGTGGAGATAGCAGCTTATGAAGTGCAACTTATTACATATAAAATTACATAAAATATGATAATGAAAGCAAAGTACCATGTTTTCACCTCAAAACATGGTTTTGAGGTGAAAATTACATCAAGCTCAATAGAACAATTCTTTGATCTTTCCAGATACTGTGCCTTTGAGTTTATTTGACCTCCTCATGACCTTATTGATATTTATTGACACTTGACTCATTAATTTGACCATGATGAGACCCTAGAACCTAATGAGACCAACCCTATGACCTAATAATATGAATTTGGAGTGAAAGTGAATCATGACTGAAAACCATAGAGAGGAGAATAAACAAGTTTTACATGAGGGAAAACTGATGAAATACCACTACCATCAATGAATCCATGTCCTAATGGAATGATGAAAATTTATGGTATGGGACTCCTAATATGCAAATGCAAAAGAGTAAGTTTGATAACTGATCGCAGTATGACAAGACTGACACTAACATTGGCTCCAATGGGGATGGTAGCTCCTTGGAGGTGCCAAGAACACCGTAGACCAAGTAGCCTTATCCATTGGGAATGTTACACCATTTTTTGGTCATCTAACCTACTATCATTAGATGGACCCAGGTACACCATGTAAGACCAATTTTACCCTAAGTAAAATTGCTTTCACTATGTAAAATAACTTAATGAAACACATTTATTAGGTTGTTTATGTTCTAAACAGGAAACCCCAAAAGGAAATATTAAACAAACCTATATTTGTTTGATTTTCCTCAAGGAATAATTAACTAAACAATAATTTAATTATTATTCCTGGTCATGTTTAACCCAAAACAAAGAAATTAATTAGATAAATCTTTATTTATCTTATTATTTTCTAGGAATAATTATTTAAATCTTATTTAAGTAATATTCCTTGTTAAATATGACTAAATCACCCATAAATAATTAAATAAATCATTATTTATTTGATTATCCTTCAACCACTTCCTTAAAATGATAAATAAATCATTTATTTATTTATTATTCACAAATAAAAGGGATTTGACCCAAGTCAAATACTTTTTCCCTTCAACAAATATAATAAAATATTCCATAAAAGGTGGATCTAGATTTGGTTAATGTTATTTTAATCATGCACCAAGATCTAAAATGACCCAATATTTTGTTATAAATAGGAGGGTTTTTCCTACCATTCTTCACCTTTTGTTGCCTATTAGATCACTTTGGATCTATACTCTTGGTCTGACTTTGATCCATTATCATTGTCAAATTTTCCATTATTTGCTGTGTGAGCTCCCTTTGAGTTCTATCTTTGTCTGGGTTTTCTACACCAACAAGAGAGAGAAATACTAGATCTGAAGTGATGAGGACTTCCAAGAACCCATCCCTTTGAGGAGAATTGGAAACACCTTCTTGTTTTCCTCCCAGGTGCCCTTAATACAAAAATTCTTTCAAAAAATATTGTTCTTGTCTTGTCTATTGGATGTATGGAGCAAAACCTTACTTTTACTGCTTAATGTCTCTTGATGCATAGATCTAGATTTTTGTAGCATTTGTCTTAATCAACTAACTGCATATTTGAAGATATTGGCAGCCACATTTGATGTTAGGGATATAAGTTATGCATAGCTAAAGTGGTATTTTTTCGTACACTTCGACAAAAGATTCTTACTAACAACTGGCGACTCCACTGGGGATTTCAATTACGACTGTTGTCGTTTTTCATATTCCTGCATATTCAGCTGCTTCAAACCCTAGGGTTTCTCTTCAGATTTTTTTTTTCCTATTTTTATGTTGTTTTTCACTCATAAAACCCTAAAACATTAAAATTTTTAACTTCCGTGTGTTTATGGCCCTATTGCGCAGGTGATAGACATCAGCCGCAGCTGAGACGACATTTTTTTCTGAAATATACCGTCGAGAGTTTCGAAAGTGTAGGTCACACTTTTTGGCCTAAAAACTGCATCCTGGGTAGCAGAAAACAGCCCAAGAACTGCGACCTGAGTGAAAAACAGGTCAAAAACTGCGACTTGGACTTTTTTCTGGAATTTTTCTGGGTTTTGTCTGAACCTCTGTCAGGGTTGTCTGACCTCTGTCTCCGCCCGTTTAGGCCTATTCTTGCTCTGTTTCACTCACCTAAGTGGGAGCATAGCCCCCTAGGGCTTCAGTACCCTCCACTTTTTGTGGAAGAGTTTTAGCTGTTTCAGGTGTCTGAATTTTTCAGAGTTTCAACCTTTTCTTTTCAGATCTAATACCTCATTTTCAGATCCCTTTTAGGTCAGCTTTTCTCCCTCTCAAATCACCTCTTCTAGTTTTTTTTGGATCTACCTTTAGGGCCTCCTCCTTGTCCCTTCTGCTTTTTGCTGATTTCCTCGTTTTTTACAGCCACCTTGCCTCTATCTCTCGACTGTGTTCTACACCTCTTTTCAGCAGTTTCCTCCTTTAGATCCCTGTCCCTCTCGACCTTAGATCTATTGGCCTCTTTTTAGTGTGTTTTGACTAGATTTTTTCCCCTCTTTTAGACTAGTTTTGAGAGACCCACCTTCTTGGGTTAGATCGATGCATTATTAGCTATTAATTTTTTGTTATTTCAGAATTATATATTGTTCTCTGCAGATTTATTTTCAGTTACGTAGCACACTTTTTATTTTACTCTCAAAACGTCTGGGTTTAAAAATTAAAATTAACGCACGCCACACACTCACCCTAAGCGAAGAAGAGCCTGGTTAACACCGCCAGGCAAAGACTTTAAAACATTGTAAAATCAATTGATTCTGCACCTTTTTGCCCTTGTTTTGACATTGTAATCACTTGATTCTGCACCTCCCTGTCCTTGTTGGTCGTTCTTCTTCCCCTTGTGCCATGTTTGTGTTATCATCATTGCGCCCCCAAGGCACACATCCCGGAGACTTCTTGGCCTTCACCCTCAGTTTCTGGTCAGTCGACCTACTCCTTCTCACCATCGTTGAGTTAGTCCACCTCCGAGTCCACACTCCGACTCCTCTTCTGGTTCATTGGGTTCTCCTTTTACTTTCGGTTCTCCCCCTGTCAGCTTCACTATGTCTGTTCCAGGGCGTAATGATAGCGGTAATCTCGGCCCTAATGCCGGGACTGCTACTAGCGGAACCACCATAGGAACTACCTCAGCTGCGCCCTTGCTCCCCTTCATGGCAGGCCTCAGCCTCCCCGATTTGGACCGGTTGACAAATGACCCTATACACCATGACGCTAGTTGGCCTGCTATGCCGACAAAGCTCCCTTCTGACATCCCAAAGTTTGAAGGTCTTGCTAGAAAAGATCCTTTAAATCATGTTTGATCTTTCCACACGTGGTGTTCATCTACCTCCATTATCGATGACTCTGTCCGTCTTCGGTTGTTCCAACGAACGCTTACAGGCGCGGCTTCTAAGTGGTATGTTGATCAGGCCCCTTGATCTCATACCACCTTTGCGACTCTTGCCCGAGCTTTTTTATCTTACTTCCAGCTTCCCCTTCGTTATGACACTGGTATCGAACTTTTGACTTCTTTCTGTCAATCATCTGCGACCTGCCTATCCGATCATATCCAGGAATGGCAGAGAAGAAAGAGCCTATGTCAATCCCCTACCTTCGAAGACCGTGTCTACATGGACTGGTTCCTTAGATCTCTCTTTCCTCCTATCAAGAAAGATGTCACATCGCATTTTCCCCAAAATGAAGAAGTCGCCCTCCAACTGGCATTAAAATATGACTTGATCTACGCTCAGACAGGTTATGTTTATACCGTTCTATCTGATCTCCCCAAACCCGGTGGTGTCACCGCATCAGGGGCACCTCATGCCACCGACGGTATCGTTGGAGCTCTCTCTCATCCATATGCCCAACCTCCCATGGGTTATGGTTTTCCTGGGGGAGGGGGCAGCACCTCCCGCACTTGTTCCCCTCCTGGTAGCATGTATCGAGGATACAGCATGCCTCCTCTTTTGGCCCAACCTCCTGGTCACCATACTGTTACCCAACCCCCTTATTATTCGTATCCGCAATTTAGTGCTCTAGCTCCTCCAGCATCAGCACCTCCGCCTCCCTGCCCTTCTCAACCCCTGCAATAGCAGTCACTGCCTCCTCAAGAGAAGGTGGATGCACAGCAGGGATTCATGGCTACCCAACCACCTGACAGATAGGTGGCCACTCAACCTTCCCCTTCTGGTTCCTCCAATTACCAGATCCTCATGACAAATTCTGATCCACCTCTAACCGTCGACCTTAACCTTCAAACTCGGTTCCATCTGTACCCCAAGCTTCCCACTCCGTCTGTCCCCGAGTCACCTTCTTCAGGGTCTACAGAGCCTCTTTCAACATCCAATGGTCCCCTGCTTATCTCTCTACCCAAAGTCGAGGTTCATACCCAGATTCCTAAGGGACCATTATGCCGAAACGCTGCTGTTGTTCGAGCTGCTCATTCATATAGCATTGTAGATGATTTGGCACAATCTCCTGCTGTCATTTCAACACTGGAGCTCCTCGAGTCGTGCCCTTCTCAAAATAAGGCTCTACTATCTGCCATGGGTGCTGTAGATCCTAATGATGACCAATTGATTGTTTTCGACACCCATCAATCAGAACATCCTCCTCTTCCTGCTTCCGTAGCTTTACAAATCCCAGTCAAAATCCAGAACACTAATGTTTCTCGGTGTATCATTGATGAGGGGGCATCCACCTATGTGATGTCCGCTTCGGTTAGGAAACAACTTGGATCTCCTGAATTTTCCCCTTCCACAATCACCCTCCGTGCATGGGATGGCCATGCCTCCCAGTCCATTGGCTTATTCCGTAATTGTCCTATCACTCTTGCGGGCAAGACTGTTTGCATTGACATTGAAGTCATCGACGCCCCTCTTGATTATAACATTCTTTTGGGGCATAGCTACACTTATGCTATGTCTTCTGTCCCATCCGCGGTCCACCGAAAGATGTTTTTTCCTCATAATGGAAAGATAGTCACCATTGACCAGTTGACGTATCATGAGCCAAAATCTCAGGCCTCCCCTGAGTCGACCATCTCTTCTGTAGCCAATCAAAAAACTATCGATTCTTTGACCAATGTCTCTCCCGGCATCTACAAAGACTCCTCTTTTCTTGGAACCTTCCCTGGTCTTCCTCCTCCTCCTGTCTCTGACCCCAGCTCATCGAATTTTTGCATGATGCAATCGTCTCAGGCTGCTCTCAAGCAACCTGCTTCGGCTAGTCAACAACCGCGCTCTCCGCAACCTGCTCCTAGCCCTTCACCTGTAGCTGGTAGTCATGAGCCTCTTTATCCTCCTAGAACGGTTCCTCCAAGCATTATCCATTTAGGAGCCATCCCACCTGGCCACTACCCCTCTGGTCAGATACCGTTCCTAGCTCCCCCACCAGGAGTGTACCCGGTACCTGTCATGGCCACCCTCTCTCTTCCTAACCTAACCCTTGGGATTCATGTCTGCTACCTTGATCCTCCAGCCCCAATCTTTCCTGGTCAACCCAAAACTTATCTTGCTTTGACCCCGGTTCAACTGGTCCCCATGACTTCTCCCGCTTCAACAGTGCCTCAGTCACCTCAACAGGAACCATGTTAGGTCCCTATATCACTAGTATAGCCCCTTATTATTGTTAGTGTAAACCCCTTATTGTTATTATTGTACCCTTGTAACCCCCATTTTGTTATTATTGTGCCCTTAAATTATTATTGTTAGGTCGGCTAGGATTACATTGTGGCCCACTAGGATTACATTATGGCCCCATGGACTCCTATATATAGAAAGGAGGTTTTGTAAATTGTATCATCCAAGAATTTTTCATTTATGTAATGTATTGGAGGTTGCCCCCTCGAAGTGGCTCATTTCTAAGACGTTTATATCTCTTTTCTTCTCTTTTTGGAGCTGGTTACACAACATTTGGTATCAGAGCTTTGGATTCTAGGGTTTCGCTGCTCCAAACAGGTCATCGTGGAATTTTCGCTATAACTTTTTTTCTACGAAGTTTCAGAAGCTGAAATTTTTAGGGTGCGAAGAAAAAATCCTGAGGAAGCTTGTATAAAAATTTCAGAGTTTGGTTCACAATAATTTCGGAGATATGATCTGTGGAAGTCAGGTATTTTTTCAGGCTCCTAAACAGGTCATCATGGCATTTGCGCTATAAATTTTTTTCTACGAAGGTTCAGAATCTGAAATTCATATGGTGCGAAGCTGAAATCCTGAGGAAATTCATCAAAAAATTTCATAGCTTGGTTCGCAATATTTTTGGAGATATGATCTGTGGAAGGTAGTGCTTTTTCAGGCTCCTGAATTTCATCTCAAAGAGGTGATCGTGGGAAAAGTTCAATAACTCTCTCTCTGAAGATTGGATTGGAGTTCCGTCAAAAGTGGTCACAAGCACACATCCTTTAGTTTCTTCGCTATCAATTTCAGAGACAAATGACAAAACAGTGACACGTGGCAAGTCGTACAAGTTCGCTCTACTGAACCAGTCCAGAATTAGGTCATTGTGGGAGATTGGACACAACTTTGTCTTGGAGAATCAAAATCAGGTCAGACCTATGGCATTTGAAAGAAGCTTCAGAGGGCTACTACAGGGCTGAATTTCAGATATTTAAGATTTTCAATTACAGAGATAATTCAATTTCAATATCGAGCTCCTCAAAGCAAGTAAAAGGTGTGTATTTTTTTTCCGAATTGCATAAGTCTTGTTTGAAGAATCAAGTTGAATTGATTCCAAGGGCATCTTGTAGAATATATATCAATATTGGATTCTAAAATGGCCCCTAAAAATAATTCAACACCCATTAAGCCTTCATAAGGCTCTACTATGACTCATGAAGATGAAGAATTGCAACATGATCTATCAAAATTACAAGAACAAATGCAACAGTTTTCACTCTCACAAAGAGAAACAAAAAATGAAATGGAAGTTTTGAAGAAAGGCATGAAAGTGAAGATGGAAGGTTTGAAGAAAGGCATGGAAGCTAAAATGGATGGCGTGGAAGCTAAGATGGATGACATGAAAGAAAACATGGAAAACATGAAGAGTGATCTAAAATCATACATGGAAGGCTTGATGACAAGCTTAAAACAAAAAATGATTCCTAATGGAGGAAATATAGGAGAAGAACCTCATGATGAAGAAAAAATAAATGTTAATCATGATTTCATAAACTTGAATGTTGGCGGTAAGAACCACCATATTCCAAAAATAGATATGAGGAAGTTTGATGGAAAGGATCCTGTAACATGGATACTACAGATGGAGCAATATTTTGATCTCCATAACGTGAAAAACACACAAAAGGTACGCATTGCAACTTTACATTTAGAACAAAATATATTTGTATGCTATCAATGGCTTTTCTCCCGTAAAAAAATTGTCACCTGGTCAATTTTTACGGAGGAAATGATAGCACATTATGAGGATACAAAGAGCAACACCTTCTTTACCCAATTGATAAATCTCAAACAAAAGGGTTTAGTGGGGCAGCACATTGAGGACTTCCAAAAATTGAATATAAGAGTAACTGATCTTACAGAGGAACACAGGATTGATCTCTTCCTAGGCACTTTAAAGGATAACATCCAACATGAAGTTCGCGTTTTGGAACCTGATTCATTGGAGAAGGCATTCGGGTTGGCAAGAAAAGTTGAATGTAAAATTATGGCGACAAGGAAGCCTACCACTCAATTCTATAAAGAAGGAAGTGTTGCTACGCCTAGATTTCCACAACCTACAAGGTTGAAACCACAACAATTGGAAGAAAAAAAGAGCAAAAGGGCTTTGCTACAGTTGTGATAGCAAATACACTAAAGGTCATAAGTGTGCTGAGAAGAAATTATTTTACATAGATTGTGAAGAAGAAGAAGAAAATGAACAAGAAGAGGATATACACCAAGAACCACCCCTAGAAGAAGAAGAAATGAATCCGACCATATCGTGTAATGCACTGGCAGGAATTACCACTCCTCAAACTCTCAAGATATAAGGACATATAAAGAAGAAAAGGGTAATAGTGTTGATTGATTCAGGTAGCACCCATAATTTTATTCATTATAAGGTAGCCAAGGAATTAAATTGTTTCCTATACGCAGCACCAGAATGTCAAGTGATGGTTGCAAATGGAGGAACTATAAATTGCTCTGGAAAATGCCATAATATCAAGCTAACCATGGGGGAATATGTATTGACCAGTCCAATGCTTGCCATTCCTATGGGAGGTGCTGACGTTGTACTAGGAGTACAATGGTTACAATCTTTGGGGACGGTAGCTTTTAATTTTCAAGAACTTTTCTTGAAATTTTTTTCAGAAGGAAAGGAAGTCGAATTACGGGGTATTGATGGGAAGCCGGGAAGGATAATAAGCTCTAATGTCATGACAAAGCTTCTAAAGAAAGAACAACGAGGCGTAATTTCACAATTATGCTCACTAGAAGTTCCGACATCAAAATCATCTATTTCTGCAAATCTCCAACAAGTCTTGGACAATCATTCCAAGGTGTTTGAAACTCCCAAAAGACTCCCACCTATTCGTGATCATGATCATGCTATTCATTTGATTCCAGGAAGTGTTCCTCCAAACATCAGGCCTTATAGATATCCTTACGTCCAAAAGAGCGAAATTGAACGTATGATTGCAGAAATGTTAGAGGCGGGTATAATTCAACCTAGTCAAAGTTCTTTCTCTGCTCCTGTAGTATTGGTACATAAGAAGGATAGATCATGGCAAATGTGTCCGGATTATAGGGAGCTCAATAAGCTCACCATTAAAGATAAATTTCCCATTCCTGTGATTGATGAATTATTGGATGAATTACATGGAGCAATTTATTTTACCAAGTTGGATCTTCGTTCAGGATATCATCAAATTAGAATGAAGACTGAAGATATTCCAAAAACGGCATTTCAAACTCATGAGGGTCATTATGAATTTTTGGTCATGCCTTTTGGCCTTACCAATGCACCTTCTACATTTCAAGGGTTGATGAATTCCATTTTCAAACCCTTCCTTAGAAAATTTCTGCTAGTATTTTTTGATGATATACTAATCTACAGCAGGTCTTGGAAGGATCATGTTGAACATGTTGATAGGGTGCTCAAACTATTGCAGGAGAAACAATTATATGCAAAAAAGTCCAAATGTTTATTTGGAGTACAAGAGGTGGAATATCTGGGTCATATTGTATCTCATGAGGGTGTTAAAGTAGACCCTAACAAAATTAAAGCCATTAAGGAATGGAAATTTCCCACAACCATAAAGCAGTTGCAAGGATTTCTCGGGTTAACAGGGAGAATAGCAGCACCTCTAACAACATTATTGAAGAAAGATGCATTTTCATGGACTCCTGAAGCAACTAAGGCCTTTGAACGTCTTAAAGAGGCAATGTGCCTAGCACAGGTCTTAGCTACACCAGACTTCACAAAAACCTTTATTGTGGAATGTGATGCCTCAGGAAATGGAATTGGTGCAGTTTTAATGCAGGAAGGAAGACCCATTGCTTTTGAAAGTCGTCCAATCAAAGGAAAGTATTTACGGAAACCTATTTATGAGAAGGAAATGTTAGCAATACTACATGCACTAAAGAAATGGCGAACTTACCTAATGGGAAGACACTTCAAGGTAAAAACTGATCATGATAGTCTTAAACACTTTTTGGAACAAAGACTATCGTCAGAAGAATAGAAAAAATGGGTCACAAAGATGTTGGGTTATGACTTTGAAATAATCTACAAAATAGGAAAGTTGAATGTTGTTGCAGATGCACTCTCAAGAAAGAATGAAGAGGTGGAAGCATTGCTTTGTGCCATTTCTATTATCCAACCAGATTGGATAACTGAAGCAAGAGATGAATGGAAGAAGGACAAAGATGTATGGATACTCATTCAAAAGTTGCGGCAAGATCCTAGTACATCTGATACATTTAGTTGGAAAAATGATTCCTTATGGTACAAAGATCGCTTATATCTTTGTAAGAATTCCCAACTAAAACAAAAGATTCTTCTGGAATTACACACTTCTCCTTTAGGAGGACACTCAGGATTTTTAAAAACTTACCACAGGGTGAAGAAAGAATTTTTTTGGGATGGCCTTAAATCCGATATTCGAAAGTTTGTGGCGGAATGTTTGGTTTGCCAGCAGAATAAAGTGGAAACAATTAAGACCCCAGGACTTCTACAACCTTTATCCATTCCAAGTCAACGTTGGGAGGAGATTTCAATGGATTTTATCACGGGTTTACCTAAGTCCGAAGGAAAGAGTGTCATCATGGTGGTAGTTGATAGACTTACCAAGTATGCACACTTTTGTGCATTATCTCATCCATTTAAAGCAAGTACAGTTGCTACTACATTTATGGACAGAATTCAAAGCTACATGGAAGCCCAAGGGTTATTGTGAGCGACAGAGATCCCATTTTTACTGGAAATTTTTGGACGGAGTTATTTTCTTGTTTGGGTACTCAATTAGCTCATAGCTCATCTTATCATCCTCAATCTGATGGTCAAGCTGAGATAGTAAATAAATGTTTGGAAGGATATCTTCGTTGTTTTGTATCTGATAAACAAACACAATGGGTCAAGTGGTTACCTCTTGCTGAATGGTGGTATAACACTTCCTTCCATACTGCAGCAAAAAATGACCCCATTTATGGCACTTTATGGATATCATCCACCATCCATCACATCATATTTAAGGGAAAATTCGAAGGTTCAAGCAGTGGAAGATCACATCGAGCATCAGCAAGAAGTTCTCCAACTCTTAAAGGATAACCTGAATTTGGCACAAAATCGAATGAAACAAGAGGCAGATCAACATCGTAGCGAGAGAAGTTTTGATGTAGGAGATTGGGTATTTTTACGGCTACAACCATACAAACAAATGTCCCTCAAGCAAGCAAAGAAGGATAATAAATTATCGCCAAAGTACTATGGTCCTTACAAGGTGTTGCCAAATATTGGTACTATGGCATACAAATTGGAGCTTCCTGCTTCTTCGCAAGTACATCCAGTTTTCCATGTTTCATGCTTAAAGAAGGTTATAGGTGAAAATCTTCCAGTTCAAACAGTATTTCCAGAACTTGATGGGGAAGGGAAAATCATATTGGAACCTGAAGCAGTCATGGAACCAGAAATGATTCCTAATGGCGGGGGAGGCATACCTATGTGACCGCTTCGGGTAAGAAGGGAAAAGCTCGCAAGGGGGCATCAAAGGACAAGGCTGCCCCAACCAACCCTGCCCCTCCTCGGCCTCCAAAGCATACCATCTGGTGTGATTTATGTGATGTTGTTGGTCACACCACCCATTCCTGTCCTGACTTGCCTCATCTCAAGCCCATGGTTAATGTCGCGTTCCCTGATTCCACGGTCCCGGAAGCCTCTACTCCTTCCGCAACCATAATCAAGAACCTCAAGACTATTCACACCAACCACCCCTGTGCTTTGTGTGATCTCCATGGCCATTACACCCATCTTTTTCCCCACCTCGAGGACTTTCGCACCTCTCTAGCCGCGGTCCACCAATTCGAGGCCAAGCGTAATGAGTCCACCTCTCCCCTATTTGCGCATTTTTCTTCGATAGAACTACCAGACATGACGGCTCCCATTGAAATTCTCCCTCCTGATGTCGAGATGACGGAGCCTTCATCCACCATTTTCTACCTATCATCATCCATGAGACCCTCGGGGAACATTCCCTCTGAATCCTCCCCTGTTGTTTCGCTTGACCTTCCTTCAGCGATCACCCTGGGCTCAACATCGGTAGATCCTTTACCTGCTTACTTTTTCGTCATTCCTTGTGATGATGCGCATGTGAACCTCTCTTCTCATGATGATGAATCAGGTAGCTTCGCCACGTCAGGTGGTCTTTCTTCCACTAGTCACCCCATCTTCTATCACGATGACGACATTATGGATGAAATCCCCACCCCTGACTTTATCTATCCCCCCTTACATCGAACCCATGCGTTCGAACCACATGCACCTTGTGGCCATTACATTGAAACCCAATATTTGGGTAAGGGGGCACCCATATTCGAAAGACCAGGAGAAGAAATTCTCCAAAACTTTCCTATTGTATCTGGTCGTGTTGACTTTAGTAACATTATTCTTCCACATTTCAAAGAACCTCTAGAGTCCCATATCACTTCAGATCACTCTAGGGAGGATACCCCTTATCGTTCCCTCATCTTCCATGAGCAACCCAATCTCTTAGACATTGTTGTTGACCAACCTATGGGTTTTCTAGGAGCGCATCAGTCCATTATCTCCAAATCCTCTCTTTGGGATAGTGACACCAGGTATGCCAACCCGAAAACTTAAAGTCCATTTGCTTCATTCATGCAGTACTAAAAGAGATTGGTAATCCTCCATTTCCTTTCTCAAACTGGATAACCATAACGAAAACAAATGGCACACCACATCATTAAAATGTGTTTAGATTCCCATTTTTCTAAAATACATTTTGGCATGACCACACCATGCTTGGGGGAACCTATGCCCCTCAACCATAACCCTCCTCAAAATCGAATTTCTTCACTTACCACACTCATACTAGGGGCACCATTTGGCCTCCATACTTATCCATGCTCGTGTTGATGTTCGTCGTGAGTTACCATCTTGTACTCATGTTTTCATGGTCTCCCATTGGACCTTTACTATGTGGCAGCACCATCGAGTCGCCCTTGTTTAGAGCATCCAATTTGAGTCATCATCGCATTCATGGAGTCTATCCCGAGTCCCTTTGTACCCCACTATAGTCCTCCATCCTTCATTGCTTGGTCTCTCTCTTGTGTCGCACATTATGGCCGTCCCACTGTCCCCTATCCCTTATGATACTGTGTCAGTCATTGCCATGTCATTCATGCCCTTTATGCTCTAGCAAGGGAAGTCATCCATTCGCTACTCAGTCCCCTCCATTCCATCATCATCATTGGTATTAGTCTGTCCGTTGCTCTACTATTTTCTCTCGTGCCTTAGTTGAGGATCTCTTATTGCCTCACCTATGGCGGACCTCCTTCTGTCGACATTAGCTCCTTCATTCCAGAAGACAGGTCTAGAGGGCAGTGTACCTTGGTTCCAGCTTCCACTCTTGTTCGATGCCTCAGATCAGGCAACGGGATCTCTCATTTCCCTTTGACTTGATTGTTTCTCCACTCCAGCTCCTTTCAGCATGATCGAGATCCGTATACTTGATGGTTCAGTGATGCAGCAGTAGCTCTTCGTGATTCTCGGGTGTGTGTGAGATGTCTCAGCCCTCATGAGGGGGTGGCCCTGCAGGTAGCCCCCCACATACCCGGATGACCTCTTCATTGTAGCCTTCGATGCAGCTCCATATATTTGATGATTTCGGCCTTAGCCGCTTGCAGCGCCTCTTTGATTTGCATGTATCAGTCAGATTTTGTGAGCCCTTCCCGGCTTATCGGGGGCATTTGGGTTGTATTTGTATCTCATGTACTAAGATATTATTATATAAGTCCTGGATGTTATCCCAGGCACAACATGTATATGGGATCCCTCATTGTATTTTTATCTGGCTCATGTTTATGCCGGCTGTACTTTATGGTTCGGTCCCTTGTTTACTGGACACACTATTCTTTTGTACTTTGTCTTGGCGGGCATAGGTATGCCTCCCCCGCCGCCTTTAGCACAGGTACCCTCTCATAAAAAGAGACTTGTTGCACCTGCGAGTCTCGTCTCCTCAGGGTCTAGTTCTTCAGCACACTCGTCTACCTTACATTTCTCTCTTTGACTTCCCTCTTGATGTCTGGTGATTGAGTTCTTACAACGTACTTCGGTCATACGATTTGCTCCTAACACTCGCACGCTGGGGGGCAATCTGTTACACCATTTTTGGTCATCTAACCTATTATCATTAGATGGACCCAAGTACACCATGTAAGACCAATTTTACCCTAAGTAAAATTGCTTTCACTATGTAAAATAACTTAATAAAACACATTTATTAGGTTGTTTATGGTCTAAATAGGAAACCCCAAAAGGAAATATTAAACAAACCTATATATCTTTGATTTTCCTCAAGGAATAATTAATTAAACAATAATTTAATTATTATTCCTGGTCATGTTTAACCAAAAAAAAAGAAATTAATTAGATAAATCTTTTTTTATCTTATTATTTTCTAGGAATAATTATTTAAATCTTATTTAAGTAATATTCCTTGTTAAATATGACTAAATCACTCGTAAATAATTAAATAAATCATTATTTATTTGATTATCTTTCAACCACTTCCTTAAAATGATAAATAAATCATTTATTTATTTATTATTCACAAATAAAGGGATTTTACCCAAGTCAAATAATTTTTCCCTCCAACAAATATAATAAAATATTCCATAAAAGGTGGATCTAGATTTGGTTAATGTTATTTTAATCATGCACCAAGATCTATAATGACCCAATATTTTGTTATAAATAGGAGGGTTTTTCCTACCATTCTTCACCTTTGGTTGCCTATTAGATCACTCTGGATCTATACTCTTGGTCTGACTTTGATCCATTATCATTGTCAAATTTTCCATTATTTGTTGTGTGAGCTCCCTTTGAGTTCTATCTTTGTCTGGGTTTTCTACACCAACAAGAGAGAGAAATACTAGATCTGAAATGATGAGGACTTCCAAGAACCCATCCCATTAAGGAGAATTGGAAACACCTTCTTGTTTTCCTCCCAGGTGCACTTAATACAAAAAATCTTTCAAAAAATGTTGTTCTTGTCTTGTCTATTGGATGTATGGAGCAAAACCTTACTTTTACTGCTTAATGTCTCTTTATGCATAGATCTGGATTTTTTTAGCATTTGTCTTGATCAACTAACTGCATATTTGAAGATATTGGCAGCCACATTTTATGTTAGGGCTATAAGTTATGCGTAGCTAAAGTGGTGTTTTTTCGTACACTTCGACAAAAGATTCATACTAACAGGGAAATATGATCAAAATACTGAAAACTGACACAATGCAGACTGAATCTGACTCAAACTATGATTGAAAACTAAAATAAAACTAGCAAACCTTACACATATAATTCAAGTTTTATAGCCTTCACCTCAGGCCCCAAACTTCAATGGCTATGTAACTGAAATCTGACCAACAATAACATGGTATATACAATGATTGTGACATAGTTTTTTCATCCATTATCTTGAACAGTGGTAGTGCTTCAAAAGCCTTCCATTCACTGGTCCTCCAGGGAAATCTTGGCCATCCATCTTTGAGAGCAAGAAAGCATTCTATCACCTGTATGCTGAAATCTTGTATGGTCCTTTCCATAGGTTGTCGAACTTACCATGCTTTCCTTTCTCCTCATTTCATGCATCCCATCTCAACACCACATCATCTAACTGAAACTTTTCTGCTTTGGTCTTACAGTCATAGATTTTATTTATCTTCTCCTACAACTGAATAGTGTTCTGAGACACTTCCTCTCTTGTTTACTAAAGGTGGATCGTTTGATTGATCCTTCGTTGATTATCATCGTCTTCAATGCCAACTTCTTGCAATAATCTCATGACTGGAACTGTAAGTGATGTGGGAAAAATAGCATAAGCACCATAAACCAATTCAAACGGTGACATACCTATGGATTTATTACTGATGACTCTATCTGCCCATAACGCGTTGATGAGCTTTCGATGCTAGTTCCTCTTATTTTCTTCTCGCATTTTCTTGATTATGTTTATCAAGGATTTATTCGATGATTCTGCCATGCCGTTGCCTTCTAGGTAGTATGATGTCGAATGGCCCAACAAAATATTGTATTTTTCGCAGAACTCCACCATTTTCTTAGATCTAAACGTTGTTGCGTTATCTGTTATGATTTTGTGAGGGAAACAAAAACGAGACAAGATATTTGATTCTAAAAATTTAATGATTACCATATCAGTGTCCTGCCTTGCTGGAAAGGCCTCGATCCATTTGGTAAACTAATCGGTACCTGTGAAGATCCATCGGTGTTGTGTTGATGATGGGGGATGGATTTCCCCTATGAAATCAAGTCCCCACTGCTGGAAAGGAGCATTTACTGAAACTAGTTTCAAAGGAAGAGGAAGAAATTTCATTTTTCCTTGAAAAACTTGACACTCATGGTAGCTCATCACTGTTTTGTACAAATATGAAAATAAGGTGGGCCAATAATATCCTGCTCTCAACACCTTATTAGCTGTATTTTTCCAAAACAAATGACCACCAAAATCACCTTTTTGAAAGTCATGCATCACCTGCTGAGCTTCACCTTCAACCAAAAAATTAAGCAGAATACCTCCTGGATCTTTCCAATAAAGAGCAATGTTTAAAATACAGAATTTACCAGACTTAAGTTTTAGTGATCTACCATTGCTTCTTGACATCCCGGGAGGTGGTGAAAGGTGTTGTAGAACATAAAATATGTTTAAATACCTTGGGGATTGTAGAAAAATGTCTGAAACCGGAACAAGCAAACCTTAATCCTCATCTTCTGACATTTTTGCTATGAGATTTATATCCAAAGCACACAAGTTTGATTGGGCCATTAGCTTTTCCAAGCCTTGTCCTTTGATCAACTTTGTGGGTTTGATCTCCAAATCATATTCCAACATTACTGCTATCCACTTATCTCTTCTTCCCTCTGGATCAGTTTGCATCAAAACATCCTTCACTGCTACATTAGGAACATAGGCTATGGTATGTGAATGCAAAATGTATACTCTAAAATCCTTTAATGCTTTAATAAGGGCCAATGCTTGTTTATCAATGATATTATACCGCAAAGCAGCATCTCGAATGGTCCTACTAAAAAATGCAATGGGTTGTTCTATCTGATCTCTCTTTTTCATCAAAACCACAGTAATAGTATGCTCCGATGAAAATGAAAATATAATAAAATCTTGAGTGTAATCAAGACTAATCAAGACTGGGGCATTGGACAGAGAAAAATTTACCATATTAAATGACTTGATAGCCTCCTCACTCCATTTGACAGTGCTATCCTTTTTCAACATATTAGTCATTTCTCTTAAATGTTAAGCCAAATTGGGTATAAATCTACACAAGAAGTTCATCTTACCATTAAATGCCTAAATCTCCTTTTTGTTATGTGAAAGTTCTATGTGTTGAATTGCCTCCACTCTTGAAGGATCAATGCAGATACCGTATTTAGAGATGATATGCCCTAGTAGCTTGCCTTCATCCATAACAAACAGAATTTTCTTCGGATTGAGAGAAATCCCAAAATTTCTGCATCACTGAAAAACAACCCTCAAGTGGTGCAAATGTTCATCATCAGAACCAGAAAAAACTTTCAGATCATCCAAATAAACAACAAGAAAAACATCCTTTTCATTGGCAAAAGCAATATCCATTGCTCACTGGAAAGTGGCTCCAACATTCTTCAGCTCAAATTGTATTTTGCATATTGGAAAGTTCGCCAGGGTGTTGTGAAAACAGTTTTGTCTTGGTATTTTTCATGCCCCAAGATCTAATTATAGCCTGAGTAGCCATCAAGTAGTGACATCCTTGATGCTCCAACTGCTCTCTGCAGAATGTGGTCCATCTTCGGAAGTGGATAGTTATCCTTTAAAGATGCTTTATTCAAGTTTCGTAAATCTATGCACAACCTTACCTCTCCTGTATTTTTACGTACCGGGACCAAATTTGAAATCCAGTCAAAAAATCTAATTGGGACAATGATACCAGCCTTATACAATCTGTTTACCTCTTTTTCAATAGATGGCAGTAGATTTGGGTTGATCCTTCTCAGCTTCTGTCTAAATGGCTTCTGATATGGCTTGATGGGAATAGTATGTTGAATTATATTTTTGTCATAGACCTTCAAATCTGAATAATCCCATGCAAACACATCAGAAAATTTATAAAGTAATTTAACATACTGTTCCTTTACCTCAGGGGAAAATGCATTTGACAACTTCACAAGATTAGGCTTGTCAGCTGTCCGAAGATTAACATATTCAACTCCCTTATTAGTAGGCACCAAGCTTGGTTTCTTTGCAACATCATCTTGATCAAAAAGCTCCTCCAAAGGTATGAGACCTCTAGGAATTACATTGTCTTTCAGCTGCAATATGTCCATATGATTTGCTTCAATTTCTTGATCATCAACATTATAGTCACCCTATATGGGAGTATCCTTCAATTTTCCTTCACTCTGCAAAAAAAAATTAATTTCTTTGTCATCCAAAAACACTTGCCAATACCTTAGATTATCTGGAACAACAGGCCGATGTTTGACATAAATTTCAATTTTTTTGATGGAGTTCATTGGAATGTTTAAATTGGTTGCAGTAGTGACAAGAGAATTTGCAATAAGATTCTACATTCAGGGTACTTCTGTCAAAGTGTACTCAGAAAACGTCCTCAAGATGTCTAGGACTACATTTCTATAGGCCCTCAATCATGGATGCTTTTCTTGGTACTCTCCTTTTACCTGTTTGATTATCAACTCCGAATCTCCATAGACAGAAATTCTCTTAGCCTTCAGCGTCTTCAAAATTTTCAAACCTGCAATCAAAGCTTCATACTCTGCTTCATTGTTAGAGCAGTCAAAAGCCAATTTGTAAGCACACACTCTTACATTACTAGGAACTTTTTCAGGGTGGAAAACAGGGCTATGAATCCATATTCCTATACCAGCACTGTCCTTACCAATATCTCCATCAAAATCCATGCTCCAAAGGCCTTCTTCTTCTTCTGCTAGATGCTGAAATTTTTCTCCTTTCTCTACTTTATCTGGACTGATTTCTACATTTTTCTACTGTTCTTTATCCTTTTTCTATTGGTAGGTAGGAAGCTCATAAATGCTTGCTGATTTATCCTTTTCTTGTTTAAGGACTTCCCTAAAATTTTCTGAAATTTCAAGTATCTCATCTACTTCTACCAACTGAACATTCTCATCATTCAAACCACCATCTGAATATAATACAAATGACTCTAGATCTGTGTGGACTACATTAATGGTATGATTAACTGGCTTCTCTTTGCTAGTGATCATGTATTTCATTTTCTTCTCCTTATATAATTTTCTCAACTGACCGAACATGGGAATGGTGGCATAAGAGAAGTCAAGCTGAATGGTTCCTTTCAATTTTTCACCCCATGACCTGGACAGAAGAATTCCAAATCGTGGTGGAACATCGACAACAGCTACATCCATCAAAACATTTTTGGCTGGGATTTGGTCTAAAGATACTACCAAGTCTTTGATAAGACCAATACAATGGACCCTACCGGAGTCAAAGGAATACAAATCATGGTATTTGCGGGTAATATCAAGACCCAAATTCTCCATAATTGTTTTAGGCATCAATTTATGTAAGGCTCTGGAGTCTAACATGGCATTATGTAAAATGAACTCGTGCAATCTAAGACTCAGGTAGAAGGGAGGGACTTCACTTTCTTCTGACTAACCTTCTATGGCTGGACCAAAAATGAGTTCAGGATAATCATCTTCAACATTTACCATATCTGATACATATTCTATTTGAAAAATTATAGACACTTGATGTTTCTAAGCGCTATTTTTCACTAATTCAGTCAAGGGCATTGACACCTTTAGCTTAGAAATTTCATTTTCCAAATTAAAAGATGGGACTTTTTCTACCTCTTTGATGGGAGGATCTTTCTTCTGTGCTTGCTCCTTTGTTTCGCTATGCTAGTTCTTTTCATTTGCAATGTTAGTCGTTGAGGATGCCTTGCTGGGAGAAGGATCAACAAGCTCTTTCCCTTTTCTTTGAGTATTTTAGGGATCGTTTTTTGATTGCAGCTCTTTCCATTTCTAAATAAGATTGATTGGCACATCTCTGTTCCTCAAAGAATACTATTTATGTTGTGCTGACAAAGCGTTCATGTATCCTCTTTGATAATCATCAGACTCTTCCTCTAACACTACATCATTGGCCAATATGAAATCTTCGTCCTTTCGGATATCTGCAGTTGCTGTATATTCCTCATCTTTTGTGAGAAATATGGGCACACCATCAACAATGAAGAAATGGTTGGCTTCAACAAATGGATCGTCATCATCATTTGTTTCCATTCCTTGAACATAATTTTGCTGCAAAGGAGTTCTGATCTGCTGTTGTGGCATAGCCTGGTCTTGCGTTCTATGTTCCCTCTGCTTAATTCGGAATTGTGGCGACTTCTGTCCTCTGAAGTTTGGATTCCTGATTTATGCTTCAGGTCTATCTGAAATATTCAGCCGATCAACCATCTTCTCCACTATCTAGATCAAAGTATCCATCTTACTGTCTGAAGGGGAAGCTTCTTCTTTCACAGTTACTCTCTTTTCATCTTTTTCCCAAGCTCTTCTGGCTAGCAAATTTGCTTCAATGTTCACAGCTATCTTCTACATGTCTTCAAGTGTGGTAGGATCTCTTTCTCGTAGCTGATACGCCATATCATCATCGAAACCATCTGGAAACTTGAGTAAAGCTAATCCCATAGGGGGTTTTAGATTGGCTGGAATAGCATTATATATAGCATTGAATCTCACACTAAATCGTGTAAAGTTTCACCCACATTTCTTTTAATATTTTCATATTCAGACAAGATTTGAAGTGGGTTTTTCTTTACCTTCCACCGGTCTAATAATTGTCTATGTAGCTCCTGTAAAGTGTGGATAGAGCCTGCTGGTAATGCTCTAAACCATTTTCAGACTTCACCTCCAAAGATTTGGACAAACAACCTTGTGGTTACATTTTCTGCCCCTACCTCGTGAAGGTCAAAGAATTCATTCATCTTATCAACATGCTACTGGGCTATGGTGCTCTGAGTGGCATCAAAAATAGGTATTTTACTTTGGTAATCAGCAAGTATATCATTAAATTTCTGAGGTAAAACTAAGGATTCATACTGGGTAGCCATGACTCGAGGTGGATTTACAACAGTGTTTGTGCTACTAGGATTCAAGGGAGGTGTTGATGGAGGATTCAGAAGCTGAGAATTGACTTCTGAACCTGATGGGAATGCTGATGAATTGAGGGCAGGAAGTGTTGTTTTTGATAACTCGGAAGGCTGAAGGATATTGATTACAATGATAGATTTCTGAGAGGAATTCAGAATATAATCATCAATTGATGTATTTGCACTTTGAACTTCAAGATCTACAAGAAATTCTAGATCTAAAACTGTATCATCAAGTATAGTTTCAGATTTACTTTTGAACAAAGAAAGCTCAAAATACTCATCAAAAGAAAGGTCTTCTACAAACAACCACTCACTGGGCTAGGTATGGAATCTGAAAATAGGCCTAGGACTTAGTGATCCTTCTTGTCTTCTGATTATCCTTGGAATGAGATTGGGATTTTCAAACATGGGGGGAGGATTTGGATCAAGGTTAGCCCTTGTGTATCTCTTCGAAGCTAGTGTGGTCAAATTTCTACTTTACAACATTTTATTTTAGCTTATAAAACTATGAACCTCATCATCCAGAGTCCAAGAATTTATATTGAAGATATTACTTGGGTGACCAGTCTTATGTTTTAAATAGCTTCCCCAGTATGGACGCCCGAAATTTTATCACCTAATTTGAACCTTAGGCTGAAAGAAGGAAAATCAGGGTAACCTCAAACCACACTCAGCCTTATAGCTAGCCCTACAATGTCAGGAGAGGGCTCTCTCTGGGAAAAATATTCAATAAAGTATAAGAGTAAACTAATTTTAGGCTAGGTATAATAATTGGAAATGTTTTTATAGATATTCAGGGTTGTATGAAGCTGATGAGGTAGTTTGAATCTGGGGAATTAAATCAGAGATAAAGGGTATTTCATGGGGCCAGGTAGGCAGGGATTTTAACAATTCAATTTAAATAATGATGAGATAATTAATATTGGTGAGGAGCTAAAAAGGGAATAGGAGATGGATCCTTTTCAAACAGAAGAAAAAATTGAGTATTGAATTATTTCACAAGGCATAAAATTATACAATGGATTCTACCTATCTATCTTGAAAGCATTCAACCAGAGATATGAATGAAATGAATGGAAAACATAACAATTAACAGATGAACACAAAGGAGAAAAAAATTCTAAAATCCATACCATAGGGATCCCACAAATCAAAGCTGCATATATTTATTAATTCCCTACCAAACTATTACAGATGGAGCGCAGAGCATCCTTAGTGATTTTCCAACTTTTTCCACAATTTATGCCCCTTTTCAAATGATGAAGAAATTACATTAAATATACAAAATTTGAGGGGAGTAGATCCACAGAAGAAGGAGTTGTTTCACCAACTCAGAAACCGAAATCTAAACATAGAGAAAATACCAACAGTATGCCCCTAAAAAAGAGGGGAAACAATACATTTTGAACATATGGAAGGTTTGTTGTTGCTCAAACAGAGGAAAATAAAGACAAATTTTGGAACCATTCCTCCTTTTTATCATTGCTTTCGTGCCTCTGTTTCATATTTAGCTCTTCGCTTTTGACCTTTTATTTTCTTTTGTTGAAAATCTACTTTATACTGAGAAATTACTTGGAAACTGGTAAAAATGAAATTTTCCATTTAATGAAGAAAAATCCCCTTTTGAATAAAAATAACAAACGAAAGGATTGGTGGGTGCGCGTTTCGATCGCAAATCGCAATCAAAAATTGCAGTTGGGAGAGGGGAGGGAGTATATCACATAGTGAAGAGAATTCGATTGGGAATTTTGAGATGCGATGGAGTAATTCAATAGAGCGGGGGTAATAAGTGAGGGAAAGTGATTTGGAGGCTTGCAATGCGATTGGTTTTATGGAAATCACAATCGCAAATCGAAGTGGAAACGGGTGTGACATATAGCAAAGGAAACACGCGATGTGATGAAAGGAAAGCCTTTTTAAAACAAAATATGAAAAAAAATTTTAACATAGGGGAAATCCATTTTTTCTTTGAAAAGGGCAAAAGAATTTAGGTGGGACCCAGGAGAATCGCAATCGAAAATCGGTGGGGAAAGGGAGTGGAGGAAAATTATCATGGGAAATGCCGATTGTGATCGAATAACTTAAGAAATCCTTCAAAATCAATTTATTGCTTTTACAAAGGGAAAACCCCTTTTTGTTTGAAAAGGGTGGAAGGGTTTATGGTGGGACCTGGGGGTAAATCACAATCATAATCAGGAATCAGAAGGGCGGGGAATGAGTCAAGGAATCGCTGCAAAGTTTGTGATGCGATTACATGTGGGCCATCGGATCGTTGAGAAGATCAATGGTCGAGATATGATCGAAGGTGGTCAATCGGAGGTTTGCGATCGCATCAGAGTTGTTTGATCAGCGATGAGTCAATCGGGAGCTGATGGAATATTGTAATGCGATGCGATTGGATCAGAAATAGGACCTTTGCGATGCGATTGGGAAATCAGATCGGGGAAAAGGGAATTTCAATGAAAAAAACTTCAAAATTATATAGAAAGGTAAAGTTACAAAGTGTAAGGGATAAATGAGAAAAGGGGTGAGGTTAGGCTTTTGGGGACTTTTGTTCACTTAGGCATATTTTCAAATCCAAAAGTTAGTTTTGAGAGTATAATATACCGTTGGAAAGCGTTTTTTGGGCTCTTTCTGATGGACATACTTAGAACATGATTTTATACTGAAAATACTATGGAAATCCTCTTCAAAAAGAAGGGTGGTGGCTCTGTGGAGATAGCATCTTCTGAAGTGCAAATTATTACATATAAAATTACATAAAAGATGATAATGAAAGCAAAGTACCATGTTTTCACCTCAAAACGTGGTTTTGAGGTGAAAATTACATCAAGCTCAATAGAACAATTCTTTGATCTTTCCAGATACTGTGCCTTTGAGTTTATTTGACCTCCTCATGACCTTACTGATATTTATTGACACTTGACTCATTAATTTGACCATGATGAGACCCTAGAACCTAATGAGACCAAACCTATGACCTAATAATATGAATTGGGAGTGAAAGTGAATCATTACTAAAGACCATAGAGAGGAGAATCAACAAGTTTTACATGAGGTAAAACTAATGAAAGACCACTACCATCAATGAATCCATGTTCTAATGGAATGATGAAAATTTATGGTATGGAACTCCTAATATGCAAATGCAAAAGAGTAAGTTTGATCACTGATGGAAGTATGAAAATACTGACACTAACAATGTGGACAATTTTCATTTTTGTTTGATCCAGGTTAGTGCCATGAACCTCCTCTTTCCTTTGGTATTCATTTGATTTCCAATTTCTACAAATTTTTAGGGTTTTAAGGCCCCTAGGGTAAATTTTACCAAAAGTGAGGGCAACGTACCCCTGAATGTTGAAACCTAAATTCCATAGCAGGTAAAATGAAGGTTAATTGCATGTGCAACACACTTTCTCTTTGTTAGGGAGTGCGTTGGGCGTAGTCTAAGTTTTTATTTTCTCATTATGCCCAAAATTTTCCTAGTTTTTTGCAATGAATGGAATCTAATGGATCCTATGGTTGTATCTTAGGCTTCCATTGGATTATAATGACGATTACATGGAGGGAAAGAGAACATGAATAACACGATATGATTGCCTTAAACGATCTGGGTATAGTAAGAGCCCTGCGAGATTGTGGACTACTTAAGTACTTCAATTTGTCGAGAATGTGGCAAAAAATAGAACTCTTGGAGTTCTTAGTTCGAGCATTTGATTCGATGATAGAGACATTTCATATAAAGAACCAAGTGTTTCCCATAATATTTGAGGATGTGTATTTTATCATAGGTTTGTTGAGGAGAGGTTTTCCCATTTCACTCTCAGGGTCTACCGTTGGAGGAGAGACAGTGAGGGATTATATTTTGCAGCATTTATATCCAGGGGTAGAACCTAGAAAATATGGAAATATAAACATCCAAGATGTTAGATATTTTCCTTTAAGAACTATCCTTTTCATGATCACTAAACTTGCTGGCACCATTACACTACATGTAGCGAATAGATCGTATATGCAGTATGCACTAGAGTGTATGGAGCCAATAGTCTTCAACTGGTCTGAAGCTGTTCTATCTTAGATAAAGGAAAAATTGAATAAAGCAAGGGGAGGGAGGAAGAATAATTTCAGTTATGGTTTTATCCTTATATCCTTCACTTTAGAACAGATTCCACTGATGCAGCCATAACATGTGACACTGGATATAGCTAGTCCTAGAGATCCTTGGATGCAAAGATGGGTAAAAGTCATGGGTTGGCATGCAGGCCAATCACTATTGTGTTCTCTACTACATTCTTCGCCTGGTTCCAGCAATAGATCGTTGCCATCGATGAGTATGCATACGCAGGCGTAGATTTTCGAGGGGATCCAGATTTAGCATTACCAGAAGGCGCTCAGTGGGGTGCAATAGCTAAGAATTTTTTGACCATTTTTTTTTAAATTTTATAAGGCTTATACAATGTTTTTGTCTTCTTATTTTTTCCCAAGACTAAAATAAATGTTTGATGTAATGCAGATGTTGGTCGTGTTCAACCAGTAGTGGAACCGAAGCGTGAGGCGGATGTACTAGCAGAGAGGGCCGTGAGGAGAGCAGTCCTTCAGGATCTTGATATGGCTAAGAGTCTGACTGAGCTTCAGTAGCACATAGAAGGTTTTACTTTCGAGATTCCAAATTTCTTGATCGAAGAGCTTCCTATGCAATTACAGCGACACACTATTGGGGTTCCTAACCATTGGATGCGGTTACTTCGTAGGATAGACAGATCTATAGCATGTTACCATGAGCACCACTAGTTTCCTTGTGACATTTTGCATACATTTTGAGGTCTAATGACCAATGTGTCTTGGGCACAAATTTTGTAAAAATCTATAACTATATATCTATATGATTTCAGAGTTTTCCTATGTTTATTGTGCAATCCTATTCAATGATGTGAATGTTTTCTTTACATATGTTGCAATTGTATGTCTAAAACTTGATTAGCTAATGAATCAGTTCATGTGTTCAAATTTCTGGAAATATGTTGATATTGAATAGAATAAAAATTTCTTTCCAAAAGTCGAACTCTTAGGAGAAACCTAAGAAGTGTTGGATTTCTAACAGTATAAACACTAAAAAGTTCTAATACCACAAGTTGTGAGTCTAACCTTATGATTATGCGGTTAATACCAAAGGAAATGGAATCAGAGATAAGTTTGATCAACGTGTTATACTCAGTGATATTTTTCATCAATCTACCAATACAAATCCCTTGAAAACTCACTAACTTGTCGTTCGGAGCAAAAATGGCGCTGCAGAGGATAGATTATGCATAGTACGACTAGCACCATCAGTATATCCAAAAAATGGTTCCAAAGATTCATACATCTGTGATGAAATCTAAAGAGGATTACTAATGTCAAGAAAACTCTAAAAACAAAATTAATATAGTGAATGCAAATCAACAGTATATATATACAATATAATACAAAAAATTACTACGCTCATGATTAAGCATAGTAACATTTCAGATACAATCCATTTCTAGGCTATGCCAATGGAATTCCATCATAATAAACTAACTCATAGGAACCCTTAGCAAGAACTATTTTCATAATATAGGGGCCATGCTGTAATGGCTCAAATTTCCCTATACCTATTACATCAGCTTCTTGATTGTAAAAAATGACCAAGTCGCCCTATGAGAAGATGCGAGGCTGAAAATTTTTGTCGTATTGTGCCTTTATACGTCTCTAATTATCTTCATTGGCCAATTGGGATTCACAACGTGTTTCATCAAGATGGATGAGGTTAAGGAGACGCGCTTCTTATTCTGAGGTGTCAGGTAACAAGTCTATTGACAATTTTAATGATGATATTTCACATTGGATTGGTAAGATAACTTCTAGACCATACACCAATTGAAAAGGAGTAAAGCTAGTTGCATATATCACTGAGGTTCGATATGCCCACAAGGCAGAGTACAGGATCAAATTCCAGTTTCTTTTATGAACTCCTATCATTCGTTGAAGCATTCGTTTAAGAATTTTGTTGATAGCCTCAACTTGCCCATTTGATTTTGGATAATAAGGAGTAGAATTATCATCTGACAATCCTAACTTTGCAGTCAATTTAGACATCATGTGGTTGCGAAAATGTTTCCCATGATCTATAAGTATAGCTTGTGGGACCCCAAACCATGCAATGACATGATTCATGAAAAATAATGCAGTTGTATGTCCTTTGTTGTTGAATGTAGGCATCGCTTCAGCCCATTTGGTAAAATAGTCAATTGCGACAATAATATAACCATGCCCCTCAGAAAAATGAGGGTTACAGGTCATGAAGTCAATACCCCATTTCGTAAATGGTCCTGTAAATACAACAGGATGCATTGGCATTGGCGGTTTGTGGATCTTACGATAAAAAATTTGGCACGCATGACAACTTCTGACTGCGAGGATGCAGTCTCAAAAAATAGTAGGCCAAAAGTAACCTGCGTAGAGTATCTTTTGCGTGGTAGCATATCCAGATAAATTTCCACCACAAGCCCTAGCATGATAATCATTTAACCATTTTTCAGCCTCCTCATGAGTGAGGCACCTCCTTAAAATGGTATTGACACCATTACGATAAAGTGTATCACTGACAATCAGATAATCTTTGGCTTGGTATCGAATACATCGTTGTTTAGAGCGAGAGGTATTAGGTCGAAAAGGTTGGGTTTGGAGATAAATGATGAAATCCCCATACCAAGGATTAGATGATCTAATCAGAAAAAGAGACTCATCTGGAATTGATGGTTTTGATGTAGTTGTAGTACTATCAGAGGGAAGGTAAAAAAGAAGCTCAGCCAAAACTGAAGACTTCTTTGACTTGGATTTGATAAATTCCAAATCAAATACCTGCAAAATGACAATCCATTTTTAATACGTGCCCCCCAACAATTGACGTGATAAGATATAAGTCATGGGGTTGCAATCCGAAAGTATTTTTTTTTCTTTTCAGAGCAACATATAATGGCGAAATATTTGGACAACTTGAACAACTTCCAAGGCAAGCTTTTCTACGTATGAGTACTTAACTTCCATATCATTGAGATTACGACTCAAATAATAAATCTGATGTTCGATTCCATATTTTACTTGGACCAATACCATAGCAATGATCGTTTAGGCGTCGGCGATATATAGGAAATAATATTTTTGATAGTTAGGAGGATACATTAATGATGTTCAAACAAAAGTTTCCTTGACAACATCAAAAGAAGCTTGCGCAACTTGGTCCCAATGGAAGGGAACCCCCTTTTTCAAGAGTCGAGTAAATCCTTTATCCATTTCACCGTAATTTGGAATGAACCTTCTTAGAAAGTTAGCCTTTCCTTGAATTTTTTGTATCTGAAGTAAGTTTGATGGTGTAGGAAAATCAAGAACGACCTGAACCTTCAAAGGGTCGATTCTATTTCCTTCTTTTGAGACTACAAATCCCAAAAAACGAACAGAACCAACATAAAAAACACAGTTATGTGGATTGAGGTATATTTTGTAGTGTCGAAAGTGTAAGAAAATGGCTCTCAAATGCATTGGGTGATCAGTCTAATTTCGTGAATGCACTGGTAAATCATCTAGATATGGTTGAAAAATGTGCTTGATTTCATTGAAAGCATAATCCACTCCTCTCTGAAAAGTTTCTTGTTGTTATTTAAACCAAACAGAAGTTTCCTATAAGAAAATGTACCCTAGAGATAGATGAATGTTGTCTTATGTTGATCATCTGAGCGGATATTGATTTTATTATAGCCGGAAAATCCATCCATAAATGAAAATATTTTGCATCCAACACAATATTCAATAATATGGTCGATAAAGGGAGTAGGATGGTTGTCTTTTGGAGAAGCAAGATTGACATCCTGATAATCGACGCACACTCTAATGGTTCCTTGCTTTTTCATGATAGGAACGATATTGGGAAGCCATTCAATTAGTAGAATAGGGTAAATGAAACCAGCACGCAAAAATTTTTCAAATTCTGCTTTGATGGTAGCGGCTTTCTTTGGATGAACAGGACAAAGCTATCAACACACTATTTTGACATTAGTATACATATTAATAGTGTGTTCAACTATAATATTATACATGCCTGGCATTTCTTCGTAAGACCAAGAAAATACATCACGAAATTCATGAAATAGAGACCGATATGATTCAATTTCTGATGGAGAACAAGATACACCAACATGGATTTTCTCTACAATGCCAAGTTTGGTTGAAATATTGATAGAAATCATTTCTTCAATATTTGATAGATTTCACTCAGAATCAACTGCATTAATGGGTAAATAATTCTAAAAGAAATTTTTTATGGATGGGTGATATAGTCCACTAAGATTATTTTCTTCATAATTAGGAAGATGGGAATGATGATGATAATCTTCCCATGGTTCTCCTTCTACCATTATGGATTCCAAAATATTCTCATTTTTCAAGAATGTTGAGGAAAATGGATCAGATGGAGTACCATAATCTAAGGAATGATCAACCCAAACACTTGGTGACGTTGATTTCAGATTTTCCGCTGAATCTAGATAGATTGATTGCTATGCCAGCTCAATAGGGCTAAGTGGCAGAAACTCATCCAACGTAGAAATATTAGAATCACCCGTACTCTCCCTTAATCTAGATAGACTGGAAGAGATCATGTATCAGGTCTCTATACTTGCAATTTCTGCTGACGTCGCGGGCGGTGGTAATGCAAAGGTTCCCATGAGAGTGGAATCCCTTAAGAGTACTACACCAATGTTCTAAAGTTCTAGTTAGGGTATGTGAATGAGCGAGACGCTTCTAGTTACCTACGAAGTAGAGGAAAAGAAGGATAGTTGATTAATGACTGTGATAGTACCTTTATGTGGAAAGAAAATCATTGTAAAATATGTAGAAACAATAGCAGTCATCGCATATACCCATGGACTTCCAAGTAAAATATTATATTCAAGGGGTCCATCAACAACCTCAACATCAATATTGACTATTTTACCCCCTAGTTCGACATAAAGATTATTAATAATACCACAAGGTTTATATGTATGTCCATATTATTCCTTAAACGTCGTTGATGATTTTGATAAGCACGACGAGCAAAGTGACTTCCAAAAATTTAGAGACATAATGCATGTAGATGCTCCCTCATCAATAATAGTGCGATGAACAAGGTTATTGAGAACATTTAGTTGTATGGAGAATGCCAATTGTACTGGTAGTTGTGACACATAGCCTGTATGATTAAAGACGACAAGATTAGAATCAGTCGGATTAATTCCACCAATAGCCGACAATAAAGCTTGTTTTTGGGAGGGACAATTTTGTAATACCTCAAGAGCAGACATAGCTTAAGGGGATTGAGCCAAATCTTCAACTATATTATAATTTTGTGCAAATATTGCTCAAGGATTATATGTTGATTTGTGAATTACACCCTTTGGTGGCTTGATTTTCAATTCAGGAATAATAGTAGGCGATACTGATTCCGTAGACGGATTCGTAGTCAAGGTAGTAGGTTGATCAGCAGCCTAAGTACCATAATATTTATTACACGTTGACACCAAAATATTTGTTGAAGGTTTTTTGATGGATAAAATTACCGCTTGGGAGCTAGGAGTTGGATCCGTAGCAACCAAATTAGTGTTCGGATTTGGAAATGGGTCTGTCAACACAGTTGACGCATGGGAAGTCTTGATAATTTTTGAGACTTCAGTGTAGTGAGGAAAATCCTTAACAAACGTTCCTCATTATAGATTATGCATGGATAATGAGGTTTCTGAGATCCATAAAATTGATCAGATGATCTTTCCTACGAGTTAGAAGTTTTCGTTTTCTTATATTTCCCCTTTTTCTTACTTCCGGATTGCTTGTCACTTTTGCCTTTGTCAAATGACACAGCATTAATTTCGGAAGTAGGAGCAGTATCAGATGCAGTAGTGTGGTGTGTTCTTGCAGTGCCTATCAAGCCGTCTCCAGAATGAGAGTCCTTTAATTGAGGAGGAACATTGAAATTAGATCTTGGTGTGTTAGGAATTGTTTCATAGAGCATGCTAGACTGAGTATAAATCAAGTCTAAATATTGTGCATGAGTTGTTAGATTATAAAATATTATAGAGAAATGAAACACATAAAATATGCGGAAAAAACAAGCACAAAAAACACATAAAATCAGAGAGACACAGATATACGTGGTTCACCCAATTTGGGCTACGTCCACCCCGAATAGCGAGTCCTTCCTTTATATTATCCAGCAAAATGAAGAGACACAACCTACATCAGATCCACTATAATATCCTCTGTTCTCTCTCACAGTCTCCCTATCTGTTTCTCGCTTTGAGAATACACACACCATCCACAACCACAATAAAATACCCTCATAAAAGTGAGGGGTTGCCTTCTAGGGTAAAAAACCCTAAACTAAACATAACTTCTACCATCAGATCATTTTCCTAATGAACGGCCCGGATTGACTAGAAATTACTATACTTTTACAAGGCAATTTTACATCTGTTTTTAGCTTCAAGGGCACTGCCCCTAAATCCCCCCGCCAAGCGGGGGCTCCATAAAGTCGTAGCCACCCCCTCCATGACCCTCCAGGCATCGTTTAATTACGGGTGGCATTGCCGCCCCCATTAAGGTATAGGGGTCCAATGCTATGATACAAAATAAAAAAGATAATCAGGATCCACACCCAACAATCTCCCACTTGGAGACTAATTATAGAAACTCCACCGATGCTTCATTTGCTGGATAATGACTCCTCTTTGGACGTGGCTGTTTCTCATCTTCATCGTCATCCTTGAAGACCAATTGAAACTAAGCATATTCTCAGTTTCTCCCTAGTTACAAATTTTGTTAGCATATCTGCAGGATTATGGCTAGTGTGTTTCTTTTCTAGCTTCAACTGTCCATCTTCCAATACTGACCATATGAAATGGTACTTGAGATGTATGTGTTTAGTCCTAGAATGAAATGCTGCATTATTTGCAAGATGAATGGCACTTTTACTATCACTGTATAATGTGCCCATATCATGCTTCTTACCCAATTCATCCATAAGCCTTTGTAACCAAATCATTTCCTTACCAGCCTCTATAGCAGCAACATACTCTGCTTCTGTTGTTGAAAGTGCAGTAATACTCTGGATTTTTGAAACCCAACTAACAGTTGTTCCACCTACAGTAAATACATATCCTGTAGTTCTCCTCCTATTATCTCTGTCACCTGCCATATCTACATCAACATATCCCTGTAGAGCAATGTTTAAACCACCAAAGCATAATGCTTGATTTTTGGTACCTCTCAAATATATGAAAATCCATTTTACTGCCATCCAATGTTATTTTCCTGGATTGTTCATGTTCCTTCTTACAACTCCCACTACATGTGCAATATCAGGCCTTGTGCATACCATTGCATAAATTAAGCTTCCAACTGCTGATGCATATGGAACTTTAGACATATATTCCATTTCTTCGTGTGTCTTGGGGCACATCTCGTTACTAAGTTTGAAATGGTTAGCAAAAGGTGTACTAACTGTTTTTTCATTCTGCATATTAAATCTTTTCAACACCTTTTGTATGTACTCATTCTGAGATAGTGTTAATTTGAGATTTTTTTTGTCTCTAGTTATTCTCATACCAAGGATTTGTTTTGCAGTGCTCCCAAATCCTTAATTGCAAATGAATTTGCCAATTTTCTTTTGAGCACATTTATTTCCTGCATGTTAGACCCTGCAACAAGCATGTCATCTACATACAATAGCAATATAATATAGCTGCCATCATTTTTCCTTTTCAGATAAACACA
The DNA here is from genome assembly GCA_034641835.2 of Pinus albicaulis. Lineage (NCBI taxonomy): Eukaryota > Viridiplantae > Streptophyta > Pinopsida > Pinales > Pinaceae > Pinus > Pinus albicaulis. Next base: position 227,707,312 of record CM076583.1, on the reverse strand, counting down.
ATGATCAGAGTGACATCTAGTATAACCTTGTTCAGACATAAACTTGTCAAATTTTAGATACCACTGCCTTAGAGCCTGTTTTAAGCCATACAAGCTCTTCTTTAACCTGCACACTAATTTTTTTTTCCCTTTGACCTCATATCCTTCTGGTTGCTCCATATAGATCTCTTCCTCCAAACCTCTATGGAGAAATGTTGTCTTTACATCTAACTATTCAAGATGTAAATCTTCCACTACTACAAGACTAAAATAGTTCTGATTGAAGTCATCTTAACAACAGGAGAAAATATCTCATCAAAATCAATACCTTCCTTCTGTGCAAACCACTTCACCACAAGTCTAGCTTTGTACCTTTGTTTTCCTCCATATTCTTCCTTCAGCCTGTAAACCCCTTTATTCTGCAATGTAGTTTTACCTGCAGGAAACCTGAGCAAGTCCCAAGTCTGGTTATGCATTAAGGATTCCATCTCTTCTTCCATGGATAGCTCCAACTTCTTCATGCTTTCAACCTGCACTGCTTCTTCATAACATTCGGGTTCACCAGAATCAGTCAACAATAAATATTATAATGAAGGAGAGTATCATTCAGGCAGTCTACTTATCCTGGTAGATCTTCTAACACCACTTTTAGGTGTTTGAGGTGCATGTTGCTGTTGTGGTGGTTGTTGTTGTTGTGGCTCTTGATTATTATTATTTTCAGGCACCTTTACCTTTTCTGTGATCTCATCAAAAACTGTGTATTCTTTGTTTTCTTTTTCCCGTTTCTTTTCCTGCAACTAATTCTTATACAAGACCTTTTCATTGAATAATACATCTCTGCTCCTAATGATTTTGTGATTTTCATAATCATATAAGCGATAACCAAAATCATTAACACCATATCCAATAAAGGTACATTTCTTTGATTTTTCCTCAAGCTTTGTTCTGTTTTATTTATTAATATGGACAAAGGCTTCAAAGCCAAAAGGATTTAAAAAATAGTAGTTTACCTTTTTACCTATCCATGCTTCCTCTGGAATACCACCATCCAAGGAACTTGAAGGCCCTCTGTTTATCAGATAAACAACAGTATCTACAACATCTACCCAAAATTGTAAAGGAAATCCTGCATGCAATCTCATGCTCCTTGCACGCACCATGATTTTTCTGTTCATTCTTTCTGACACACCATTTTCTTGTGGTATTCTTGGAACTGTCTTCTCTCTTCAAATTCCATCCTTTGAACAATACCTATCAAAATATTTGCTGCAATATTCACCTCCATTGTCTGATCTGAGACACTTCAACTTCTTTCCTGTCTCAATCTCAACCAAAGCTTTCCATTTCTTGAAAATATCAAATACATCATATTTATTCTGAATACAATAAATCCATGTTTTTCTAGTTGCATCATCAATAAAAGTAACATAATAATGAGAGCCACCAAGAGATGATACCTGAGCAGGTCCACATACATCTGTATGCACAAGCTCTAATTTTTCACTCTTCTTTTCTTTACCAACTCTGAGAAATCTGACTCTCTTATGTTTTCCATAAATGCAATCCTCACAGAAATCCAAATCAACATTCTTCAAACCTAGCAGCAAATTCCATGAGTCAAGAATCTTCATACCCTTCTCACTCATGTGTCCGAGCCTCTGATGCCATAATGTTGCATCTGCTCCTTTGGAAGTTAAAGCATTAACAGAGTTAGAAATACTCTTGCATAAATACAATGTACCAACCTTTTCGCCTTTTGCTATTACCAAGGCTCCTTTGGTGACCTTCCAAGTTTTATCTGTGAAAGTTGTCACACAACCTTCACTGCCTAATTGCCCTGTTTAAATCAGATTTTTCTTCAGATCTGGAACATGCCTTACCTCTTTTAGTAGCCATTGGTTTCCATTCTATTGTTTTACTAGAACTTTACCGATTCCAACAATTTTACAGGGTTTATCATCACCCAGAAGAACTTGTCCAAAATCTCCTTGAACATAGTCATGAAAATATTTCTTATCAGGTGTGGCATGGAATGAAGCCCCTAAATCTACAACCCAAGAATCAGTAACATTTTTGAAAGAAAGAATCAAAGCATCTGGTAACACATCACCTGTCACATTTTCTTCATGATTGTTTTCTTGCTATGTGTCTCCTTATTTTCCCTTCGGAGATCTACAGTATTTCTTTAGGTGTCCTTTCTTTCTGCATTTCTAGCACTCTATCCTCGATATGGACTTGGATCTTCCTTTCCTTGATTTACTATGATATCCTGAGCTCTTTCCCCTTTCCATTTTTCTTCCCCTAGACTCTGCACTCAAAGCTTTACCCGATGTCTCACTGGAGCTTTTCCGTCGCATTTCCTCGCTAAGGATAGCACTGAAAACATCATCAAACTTTAAAGTACTAGATCCAGAGACAGAGTTACTAATGGCCATAACTAAACCGTTCCAACTTTATGGAAATGGGAACAGAAATAAAAGATCCCTAACTTCATCATCAAAGTTTACCCCTACATAACTTAACTGACTAGTAACTGTATTAAAATTATTTAAATGGTCTGCAACAGATCCACCTTCCGACGTCTTCATATTAAATAAACATTTCATAAGAAATACCTTGTTTGAGGTCGAGGGTTTTTCATATAATTTCGCCAACGCCTTAATCAAACCCTCTGTTGTTTTTTCCTTCAAAATTTTGAAAGCTACTGACATTGCAAGGCACAATCGTATTGTTCTGAGTGCCTTTCTATCGAGAATATCCCATTCTGCATCTGTCATAGCCATTGGCTTCTTTGTTTTTCCGCTCAATGGTAGGTACAGATCTTTCTGATATAGATAATCTTCCATCTGCATATTCCACAGTGGGAAGTTTTGGCTGCTAAATTTCTTGACCCTAAACTTACCATCTTCCGCCATTTCTCCCACTCGAATCAGGAACCCTTCTTTCCTGTGATTTTATCAGCCAAATAGACCTTCGGCTCTGATACCAGTTGTTATATTATAAAATATTAAAGAGAAATGAAACACATAAAATATGCGGAAAACACAAGCACACAAAACATATAAAACCAGAGAGACACAGATATACATGGTTCACCTAGTTTGGGCTACGTCCACCCCAAACAGCCAGTCCTTCCTTTCTATTATTCAGCAAAATGAAAATACACAACCTACAGCAGATCCGCTGTAATATCCTCTATTCTCTCTCACAGTATCCCTATTTTTTTCTCACTCTGAGAAACAACACACCATACACAATCACAATACAATACCTTCATAAAAGCGAGGGGTTGCCTTCTAGGGCAGAAAACACTAAACTAAACATAACTTCTACCGTCAGATCATTTGCCTAATGAACGGCCCAGATTGACTGGAAATTACTATACTTTTACAAGGCAATTTTACATCTGTTTTTAGCTTCGGGGGCGCTGCCCCCAAAATCCCTACCAAGGGGGGGCTCCATAAAGTCACAGTCACCCCCCCCTTAACCCCCCAGGAAGCGTTTTATTATGGGTAGCGTTGCCTCCCCCATTAAGGTACAGGGGTCCAACACTGTGATACAAAATAAACAAGATAATCAGGCTCCACACCCAACACGAGTGATGACTTGCTCTTCTGTGACGACGTCACCCTTAGCCACATCCTCATTTATAGATGGTAATAGAGACTTAATGAAGCATTCAGCAAGGAGCTGATCTAGAACAAAGGTTTTAACCATTCGATGACAATGACGCCACTCATGAATATGATCAGAGATGTGAGTAGCATTAGTCTGTTTGAAATTGGTCAAGAGTTTGATTCCAGTTTCATATCTGATGGGTAACTGGAAATGGGTCAAAAATATAGTAGCTAGGGCTGTGAGATTATCAAAAGAAGCTCTAGGTAATTCAATGTACCATTTTGCAATCACACCTGTGAGCATATGCTGGAAAAGATGTAGTCAAACAGAATCATCATTGATGGAGTTTGAGGAACACCATAAATGATAAGTCATGACATGAGCCGAAGGATCTTCTCCAGGGTTTCCATTGAACTTAGGAATATCCGAGGGTAGTTTATGAGGTACCATCGGGCACCAAGGAGGATAGTTGATTGGATCATTGGTTAACCGATTTAAATCTGGTAACTCTAAAGTTACAACAAAAGGAAACTATTTATTAAGTTCAGGTTGAGCATAGCCAGGGTAAGATGGAATTGCTTTAGCAAGAGGTCTTTAAGAACTAGCATAAGGAATCTGCCACTGGTAACCCAGATAAGGTTTGTTTTGTATAGCAAACACTTGAGGATTCTGTTGAGAAAAACCTAGATATGATACTTGTTGAAAACAAGTTTGAGGCATTTTCACTTGTGGCTGCCAAGGGGTTTGCCCACCAATGTTATAACCCAAATTTGGATAACTTGGATTAGTTGATAGGTATAACTAGGTTGCGGTTGTGACATCCCATAAAATGGTAAACCATCTTGTGAATAGATGATTCTGAATACAGGTTTTTGTAAATTAACTGAAGGATTTTAAGTCTGTGGACCAAATATTTGATGGTATTGAGTTGAAGGACCCACTTGATAAGGTTGATGTACAACATTTTGATTCTGTAATAGGTGTAAATATGTATTAACAAGTGGTAATGAAGTGGGTGTAATAGGTTGAACTGGTTGATATGAGTGTACAATCGTTTGTGGTTGGATATGCAGAGTAGGCTTCCATTGACAAACATTCATTTCAACATTATATTGACCAAAAATGACGGAGTACTGTCATATTGGGTGACCAAAGGTTGCCCCCCAGCATGAGGAGGATAATAAGATGGAAAATATTGTTCTCTGAATGTTGGGGGTCCAGTTGATATTGTACTTGAAGGAATTGACCCAGAAGGACCGACTTGATATTGGCCTGATGATGTAGATAATGAATCAAGTCATTCAGTAATAAAAATAGGAATACTTGTTAAAATATAGGATGATGACATTGGTAAAGTCCATGGATTTGAAGTTGCACCAGAAAAAATTCCAGATAATGATTTGTAACCTCATGGGACCATAGGGCCACCATGAAAATATGACTCTGGTGAAGTAGTAAACATCGACGGGGTAGAGAGGGAGGGAGATGATGTAATTGGAACATATGGCCCAACCGAAGATTTTGGTTTAGCCATGGTTACTTGACCAAATGTATACCCTTTTGAATCAACATGAATTTCAAATGGAGTAGGATCAACAAAAGTAGATGGTGTTGATTGAGAAAAAGACTCGTACAGGTAAAGGTCCTCCCAAAAATGGGTTCGATTTAAAGGTGTATCGTCTTGTGGGATTTCTTCAATCACAATTAAAACAGGTGGAAGTATTTCACCGTCAGGCCCAAAGTATATTTCAGGCGGTTAACTATGTAATATAGGAGTTTCAATGGCTAGAGAAATTGTGGGATGACCAAGGTAGGAACAACATCCGGTTGTTCGACTTCAGGATTCAGATGTTATGGCAAAGAAGAGAAAGGATCTAGATTAATTTGTGGTTGAACAATGTCGGGTCCAGGAGGTATGGTCATACTTATTGGATATATCGTGACCATGGGTAGCTCTGAAGACTCCATTTCGAAAACAGTGGATAAATCGGGATGTGTAGAAACAATTTTAGCTAACTTTGGTTTATTGGAAAGTGATGTTTCACCAGAGGTACAAATTGTATTTGATTCATCATATCATGATCGCCTTCACCTACCAGAAGTAACTTTTGGTGGTAAAGGTGGTTTTCACGCTAGTCTACGTGAGCGACAGGGGAAAGGATTTTGTTCTTCCATGATTATTGATTTATTTTAACCAAAATCAAATAAACAAAATAAAAGGGTAATGCTAGGAAAAATGGTTTACCAAGAAACTATGAACTTCAGAATGCCTCCTGGTGAACCAAGAAGTACAAGAAGGAAATCTCCTCGAATGTTGTGTTCGGTGTATCACAATTTACAAGGTGGCTGACTCGGTTCACCATGGATGGATAGCACCAAAAAAATATCCTCCCAAATATACCCGAAGGTACGTGGAGGCCCAAGTCCGTATTAGCACTATGTGATGTGAAACCACACAGTGAGAGCACCACTTTATACTTATCATACTGTAACACTACCCGATATACCCGAAATTACGTGGAAGAGCTATGATATACTTATGTACATGGAGTGAGGTATCACACTCGGAATGTATCGTAGACAAGTTAACGACATCCACTATGTTTTACGACACCGGAACATGTCTCTAGCCTAGGCCTTCTAAATGTTATCGTTATGGTTCCAATGCTTTGTTAGGTAAATTGAGATTAATTTTATGTTGATATTGCTTAAAAATTTTCCTTTCAACGGTTCACCACGATGATGTGTTGGAAAATTTCTAAAATTCAACTAAGAATGATAAGAAATCTTTCGCTTTTAGTTTCTTCAATGAAAACCTTGCTACTAAGGGGAAAGAGCAAACAATTTGTGAGAAAACAAATCAATGAGCACAAACTAAATGCATATTTCCTAATTGTCCCTTTTGCAAAACACACAAAATCCTACATGCAAATGCAAGTTTTTCTTTTTCAGTTCCTTTAATGTTATGAATGTAGAAAAGAAACTAAGTGCACTAAACCAACAAATCAAATTATTTTTACTTTCAAGAAATGAGGAATACAAACAACAATTTCTCTTTTGATGGAAAAATGAAGAATTTAACAAGAAGTTCTCCTATCAGGAAAAGAAGAATTTACGAAAATTTCCTATTTCTAAAGAAGGTGAGCCTAATGCGACAGTAAAAATACTTTGAAATAAATCTTTCAATGATAAAGAAAAATGTTTTAAACAAACATTGAAGAAAGTTTCTTCCAAAGGAGGAAGAAATATATCGATTCACTGGTCAATATGAGGTACAAACTTTTCAAAACAGAACAGAAACAAATTGAATCAGTTTTCAAAGACAAATTCAAGGGAATCTGTATGGTTTCAGGAGGCAACGTAGTCTCTAAGGGGAGACAATGCTCTGCAACACAGGCCTGAAAGGGAGATAGTTCTCTGCAAAGCACTGTGTCCTATCCAAGAGTGCGTTGGGCATAGTGTGTAAGGAAAAACACCACTGTTTAACAAACTTCTTTTGCAAATTAATATTTCAAAAAGTTTAATATTTGTGAATAACAACTACTGGGTGGATAAACAGAGCAAATCAGAGGCTAAAACACCTAGAACTAAGAGAAATTCTCCCGAACGGAGTCGCCAATTTTTTGGACAGAATTGTGAGTTATGGATAAAACATGCTTCCCTAGATAGGTAAAAATCTATAACAATAGATTAAAGACTATATGACTTCTTCTCCTAACTAAGAACAGACTCACATAATATATTAGAAGCTTACTTGTAATACAAGTGCTTCCAAATGGTTCTTTCTATTTCTTCTGTTGCAGCATCAAATTCCAGTGGTTTGTGCAAAATGCTTCCTGCAAGAATGAACACTAAAAAACAGAAGATAGCAATAATACAGATGTTTATTCCAGTTAGTTTGCTAAATTAGTAAAGCATAAAACATATACATCAACTAAGATCTTATAATATGGAAAATCAAAGCCAATACAAAAGCATATAAAGAAAAGTAAGATGTATTCTTTATTGATGATAGAAGGAGAGGTTACAACCTAGTGACTGATTTGAGTTGACCATTACAACATTCCTAGCCTCATCATAGTATAAATATCTACAACATTTGTTACACAAATCTAACTCTCAATTGAAAATCCACCTTCATTTCTCTACTCAAATTCTTCCTTTTCAAGCACTCATATCTGTGCTCAATTTATAGAGGAGCTAAAGGTTTATTTACAGTTAATGACTTTCCAATAAGAGGTAATACATGTTCCCAATCTTGTAGATGTCAAACTGACACTTGGATTCGAAGCTTGACACATGTGAACTCTTCTAGAAGACACTGTCAAAGTGGAGATTCTGGAACAATGAGAATTTCTCTCCCAATGTGACCAACACACCTGTGAATGTCAGGAAGTGCTTTGCAAAGCAACCTTGCATGGGGCTACCTACATATGCAACTCACTTAGTCCCTTTAGAGGCAGCGTTTATAAGCTCTCATATGCTATATAATAAACTTCAATCCTTGGAAACGTTTTCTTGATGAAAGTCATGCTTGATTTTTCTTGTTCTTGTCTTAGGGCATATAGCAACTTGAAATGACAGGGGATGATAGACCCTTAGTCGTTGGTCCTGGAGATGATGCTCAATTAACCAGGTCATTCGGAATGATGCCCAAATTGGCCTATAACAATTTATGTTTTTTTCAATTTCATAATTAAGTTCACATTACTTTCATAGATTAATTTCCTATCAATTCATAATTTAAATTGTTTACTGATTTGTAGATTAATTTTATGAATGTTTTCTTAGATTGAATTTCCAATTAGCTATGTAATATTGTGCTCACTAAGACGTCGTAAGATGGTGGTTTTGCCATTTTCTAATTTGACCAGATCTGAATATTCAACCACACAACAGTCATAGTTTCATGCTTTGTATTTTCTTTCAATTTCAATTCAACACTGTTATTTCAATTCTTAGAGATAGTATTTATGATTTTAGTCTATGGAATATAATTAGATTAATTTATGCTATGTTTTTCATAAGAGTAGAAGCCTTCAATGAATAAGATAGGAATTGATTTCATCTTGTCATTTGAATGCAATTAGATCTAGAATGATGCTTTGATTTAACTAGCTAGATATTTTTCATAGACATTATGCCGGCCTACCAACATCACTCAAATTATGATTTATTTTTATGCAATTTAGATTAGTTGATAAACATTTCCTTTTATTCCTTCTTTTAGATTTCAATTTACATTAAAAATAGTTTGTAATTTAATGTGTTGTTCTAGAATAAAAACAAAATTTCTTTTTCTTCCTTCTTTAATTATTTTTTCTTCATTAAGATACACTTAGGTTTAAATATTCATTAGCATTAAGATATTTCATTTCTTATATATAATATAAAAAAAATCCCCTAAAACAACATAAAAATACACAACGAAGTAAGAGAACAAGGTTACCTAAGCACATATAGTGCACCTCACTTCATCAAATAACTAACCTCGATCGATAATCCATGATAGCAATTTGAGACATCAAATTGACTAAACACTATTCTGGGGAGAACATAGAGTTTTGTGTCCTAGGAGCTCTGCAGAGCCTGAAATGTATTATGGTGTATTATGTTGAACTCTGCGGAGTATAATATGTAATGCGTTGATGATTTAATATAACAGAGAAATTCCAAGTTGTGAATTATATGATGTGTATGAAAATTAGATTTGTAGTTGTGTGTTTAGATATTTCAAAAATTTTTATGTTTGTGTTGCTAATTTATAAATGGTAACTTGTATCTTGATTCATATGAGATGAATGTGCTCTTTGTATTGTAATGTTTGGTTAGCTGTTCGCAGTATCCCTTTGGTATTATTGCTATAGATCCCTGTCTTAGAAGGGTCAGGACATGCCTTGAATGAGACTCCTTGCTCTCTTGAGTAAGGTGAAAATGTCAGCGTTGTCCTAGACTACAACGGAATCTTGTTGGCCCTGAGCCTAAACCTGGGTGTTGCCCAGAAGTCACCCTTTTTCGCAACATAGTGTTGAGGAGAAAACCAAATGTTGGGTGAACCTTTGGTGTTCAAAATGATGGTGATTGGAAACCCCAATTCAACCTCTGGTTTTTATTTTAATTAAGAAACTATTGAGTATTGTGATGCATTCAAATATACTTTTTGAAATGTGGTTTTAGCATTACGTACAACTATAAAGTTGGATGTATAATGTTGTATTTATATTGGAAATCTGAGGAGAGGATTATAATTCATCAATCAAGCCAAACAAATTAGAAATAATAACATATAGAGCCATGATGTTGTTTCAACCTTGTTCATCTTGAAATAAATTATTTTAGTTTCCATAATAATTTGAAAATGACTAAATGAAATTTTATTGAGTAAATAATATGTTTTTTATTGACATATAACACAATGAATTTATGCTACAATTTGGCTTTGACAAAAGGGAAATTGTTTTTTATTCATTGTTGTTGTTTTCCATGACATTACCAAGCCAAAAAAAAAAATGATAGTTTGCATGTCTATTAAAGAATAATAAGTAGATAAGTTGCAATTAGGTTTTTATTGAGCACGAAAATATTGGTGATCAATTATAAAGAAAAATCACTTAGAATTTTGATGAGTACAATTATCTTGTAATCATTTTTGAGCAATTGTTAAGATAAAAAAAATCATTTTCACAAAGCATTCATGTTGGTAAAGCATGAGGTCTATGAGTCCCACACTTATGGATCTTAAGGTATTAGAGAAATTAAATTATTAAATATCATGCAACTACTAAAAATTTGAATATAAAAAAAACATAGAATGGGTAAAGTAAAAAATTAATGTTTGAATATCTATGGTCCATCAGTGTGTAGCTTCAAAAAAATAATAAGAACTTAAAAGAGAAGGTCCATATGTCTTTTGAAGGATAATATAAATGGAGAATAACCTTGATACTTTAGCAATAATTCTGTCATTTGTAAAAAAAAAAAATTATTGAACACCAAGATTCCCTCAGCATTGTCATGGAACATTGGGAAAAGTGTAGAGTTCATTTTTGTAGTTGGGAAAGAAGGCCATACAAATTGGTAGAAGAGGCTCATTAAGATGATGGATTAGTTGCACCATTAATTGGTAGAGAAGGAAGAAACATTAATAGAGATATAATTCATTGTACAAGAGCACATGGAAGCAAGGCATCCTTTCATTGGAACCACATAGGCTAGCACTGTGACTAAGAAAAACATGGTAAGTTCATTTTTTTCAAACCTTTCCCAAGAACCTTTTGAAAGTTTTGTAAAGAATACAAGAGGCATTGGTTCAAAAATTTTAAGGTAAAGAAGATATTATGGAAAATATCTAAGAAAGAGAAGATGAGGAATCCTAATCCTCACTATAGCTGACTGAAGGGTGAATCATGAAGGCCTATATTTTAATGGAAAATAGGAAAAATACACAACCAGAAAAATCACATTTGTGAAGTAAAAGACATGGTAAAATGACCATGCTTGCCAAAATAAAGGGTTGCATCATATGAATGTGGTAGCACACTACTAATCCATCATTCATGTGGCACATTCCAAAACTAATATGATAAAAAAAAATTCAAAGACTTACTCTATACTAGTGCTTGAAGGAAGAGGAAATTCAATCGGCTAAAACAATAATAGAAAGAGTAAGAGGTATGCATCAAGTAAGACACCCCATATTTTTTATTTTTATAAGAAGAAATTCCATAGAGATACTAATTGTTGGTATTCTAAAGTACATATATTGTTTTAAGGAAGAAATACCAAAGTGATAAAAATAATAAATACTTAAAGGAATATTCATTTTGTGGGAAGAAAGGCCATGTTGAGGAATCATGTTGGGATGAACAAGCCATATTCCATAAGCAACATTTTTTCAAAGGAGGAATGGTAAGAAGCCTTCCCAAACCCAAGAATGTAAAAGGCATCTAAAGAAAATAAGGATGTAGAAGTCCACGCAACACTAAGATTTTTTTCCACCACTACATGTTGAGTGGACACTAGGAACTAAAGTGTTAGATGCTTCATCCCATAAACTACATGGCCAAGAGATCAACAATGTGGAGAATGAAATATAAAGGAGATGAATAGGTACTAGATTAGTATCCCAAGAAGCATAAAGTATTTGTATATTTGTAACAACACAAAAAATTAGACTAAGGAAGAAGTGTAATATTCCAAAAGGGAAAAGATAGGAATATAGAACATTTATAACATTTCAATCTAGGCAATAACCAAAATGTAAGCACAAAACTGTAAAATGTTGGAAATGCGGGAATATAACATCAAGAAATTAAAAAATTAGCAGAAAAAACCGATCCATATCATTATACATCAACAGTAATGAAAGTACACAGTGCTCCAAAAGGAATGCACTCAAGCCACAAGATGGTTGAAATGCACCAAAGAAACCAAGCATTGGAAATGTGTGTTGCTACTGCTGGAAACTGTGACTACAATGAAGAAGATCTATGTGCGAGAGGAAGCTGTAGTGCTCAACATGATTCAGCCTTATAACCATCGATTCTAATCTCAAAACCCAGGAAAACCCAAAAATGGTTTTTGCCAGACTTTTAACTTTGGATTTTCTGCCCTTTTTTGGGTGGCCCATTGCACCCCTGCTGGCTGAGTTACGCAATCCCTGAAGACAACTGCTGATATGGGGCTAAAAGAATGATATATCATCTAGAAAAACACACAATCAACTCAATACATGAAGGGTTGGTGCGTTCTCTTTATCACCAAGCTAGAATATTGAGATCTAGCTCCTCCTTCGCTTGCTCAAGTTGTAGTGGCATACTACACAACTGATGGAATGAGATGCAATGTCAAGAGGGCTGAGCTGTAGCATGTTGCTAGGTGATGAAATATAGCTCATAGTAGATGGAAATGATCTCTCCAAATTGAGGGAAAGACCTGTCACAAGATTCCAAGCTAAAATACTTGGAACTTCCTTCCTCCCTTAGATCTGCCTAAATGAATTGCGCAATTCCTGAAGGAACTGTTGCTTCCTGGAGGTGTAGAAATAATGGCATGATGCTGGATGTATAAATTTTGATCTCATAAGACTGAAATGAATCTCAATATGAAAGGGATGATCCCTCCATTGGTTCATTATTTGAAATTCTAAAAACTACCTCCTCCTCTAAAAACCTAAGACATGAATGTGTAATTCTTGAATCTGTATGTGCTGCAGAGAGGGGCTGGATGTGGCACCAATGTTGGATGATGATTTTCTGCTCAAAAAAACCTTCCAAGAGTAGGAACTCTAAGTCCACCATGGTTAAGGGTGGAATTCCTGCTCAAGAACACTCGTGTGCTAAACAACACAACAGACTTAGCTAAACAACTGAAGCGTGAAAAGAATGTCAAACGACAATAAAATATCAAATTCTAGACCGATTTTATTTGTTGTCCTCATCTTCCTTATATGTTTGTGAGCCTTCCCTAGCCTTGGCCCACCTCTTAACTGCGTTGCACATGTGGCCACTAGTCTCCATGAAGACTGCATTGTCTCTCCATAATCTCCATGATCTATGCAATTAATCCCCACTTCCTCCATCATGTGTGTATTTAATGCACCACTTCCTCCACCACTTCATCATTATCTCTCCATGAAATTAATTTTATTCATCCACTATCTCCATCATCTTCATCATTAATGCTCTATGACCTCCACTCTTTCTTCATTATTAATTTTCTCCACTGCTTCATAAGGCTGATTCACCACCTACTAACCCACATTCACATGATAGAAGTGGTATTTATTAATCTAATGGGGTTTGTGGGTCCCTCACCCTTTTATTTACTTAACTAAGTAAGAAAAGAAAGAACTCTAATATTCCAATTTACTGATGGAAAATTGGGAATATTACAGTCCTCCCACCAAAATGTTTCTTTTCCTCAAGAAACTACAAAATTATATGCTACATCAATCCTCCTCCCTCCAAATGGCATCCTAATATGGAAGCTCTCCCCATCTGCTCCAATGTGCTATGAATGCCTTGCTCCATAGCTACCTCTCTATAATGTCTAAAATGGACTCCAACTAAATAGTTAGATGCCTCTCCCCATCAATAATTCCCCTAGTGGCAACCATGTGCTGTTGAAGGATCTCCCTTATGTATGAGATATATGAAATGAAGTGGTTTCTCCCCAAAGTGGAAAGTCCCAACTCATGAACTATCTCTCCAACCAATGCTACATAGAGTATATTATATCTCTCCATGCTCTGACCCTTGGCCCTGTTGGCCTTGCTTGCTCCAAGCACCATCTCAACATGTGAAAAATAGAGAATAGAGATATATGGGGTGGCATGTGAAATGTCATACCATAATCTCTCAATAGAAACCACTGCAGCAATGCCTCTTGCTACCATACCGCCCCATCATCATACCAAGTATGGTGTCCATACTCTCCTACGAGAAGCCAACACAATAATGCCTCCTGTTTCCATCCTCCCACTCATCATGCAAAGTATGAGAAAAATTCAGCCCATACTCTCCCAAGAACAACCAAATCAGCAATGACTCTTGCTGCCACCTCACATCATCATCATGCAACCCATGGAGCAACAACATACTAATTTACATGTAGAATGTCACATCAACCCAACATAAACAAGCTCCTTGCTTCCACATCATGTGAGTGATATACAATGTCCCAAACAATAATCCACTCATTGACATAGGATATTTCATTAGATAACCAAACTCTCTCAAGAGTAGCTAGCATAGCCATGCCTCCTCCTGTTAGCCTCCTATATCAATAGGTTTCATCTTTCATGATTGTCTTGATGGAAGTGTGGAATATGTTCAAACCTTCTTACTTGAGCAAAGGTGTTCCATATTCTTAAAAAAAAAACCAAAAAAATAAAAAAATTTAAAAAATATAAAGAGGGTATACCCTAAAAGAAAGATCAAAGGGTAAAAAGAATAAAATGATCAAAAAAGAGAAAGAAATGAACCCTAAGCAAAAAATAGACCAAGGAAAGTGTGCAAATCCAAGTGCCACTACTTTTTTCATCTGTTGTAATAAAACAATTGTGTGCAGCTTGTGAACTTTTGCCACAATTCATGAATAAGTCAAACTGTTTAAACTTGGCTTAGTCATATTTCAATTTCATGTTATAGATTAGAGAATAAATATCTAGCCAAACAATTTAATCTTGGCAGATAAGTAGCTAGGTAGAGTGAATAAAAGGTGCTCAATAGTTTAATCTGAGCCCTTGGATGTAATAAGGGTAGAAATAGATAGATTTATCATGTAAAAAGGGAAATATTGAAAAGGGTTTGCAAGTCTAAATGCACCCTAATAAAGAAGAGAAAATGGTAGTGTTAAGTAGATAGGGTAGGTAGATGGTGCTGCAAAGTGTTATCTGATGAATGGTGCTGCTACATGTTGGTTAATCATTTACTTTCATCACAAGTACTAAAGCAGGAAATGCACTGGAAAATCACAGCAAGCAAAGTCAAATTCATTAACCTCCCTCATCATTTTTTCCCCTCAGGAGTTTTACTAATTTCCCCCAAAAGTACTAAGGTATTTGGAGATCAAAAGGGCTCAAGGCATTTCCTTGACTTCTGGAGGGACCGGACCCTCGGCCTAATGATCAAAAAAGACCTAAGCGCTTGAAATAATCCATCATGATTATCTTCCATCTTTAACTTTTTCCTAAGTAAAATCCTATTTTACTTAGGAAACTGATGCAATATTCCATAAAATTCCTCAAAACAACTTGTTATTCTGAGTTTAAGTGTTGAAGATAAAATGTTGCAATTTACTTCATAAGTTTTCACTTTCTTAGATGTACAAAGATGTTTTGATTTTCCTTGTCCTTTTTCATATTAACATTTAACTCTATTATATTAAATCCCTAGTGAAACCCCTTTTTCTAAGTATATAACTCCCTTTTCTAATAAATATCCCCAAAAACCCTCTTATAATAATGTTTTACCAAAGTATATATTCCCACTCATTTAAAATAAATACCCCGCTTTATAAAGCCCTTTGGTTAAAACTATAGCCTTATGCATACTCCCCGCCCTATGGTGAATTAGTTGTGTTTTAATTAATTCATCGTATAATAAAATATATATAAAAAAAAAAACGTTAGACATGTAATATACGTGTTTAACACCAAAAACAAGAATAAAATGCGACGGAGTCCTGTGCCATAGTGTTCCGTCCACGTAGCATTCCACCTGGCCAAACTACCGCAGCAATCCATTTCATAATTTCACGGGGTTAATTAATCATTTGGACTAATTAACAACCATTCCCACCTATTAACTTCTCCCCGGGGTAATCAAATATCACATTAAAACCTGTTTAAAACCCCGACTGGCCCACCTTCGAAATCGCACAAGTTCCCCGTCCTTTCAGCCGTTGGATCCTTCGTCCGTAGATCAACGGCGATCATCAATCCCGCTGCCCATCCCTTGCCAGCGTGTTAACCAGCGGGGGATGGGCGGTTTCTGAAAAGTCATCATTCCACGTGGCAAGCGTCCTGTGGAATCGCTGCCATCGCGTTTTTTACCGCCCTCGCCCATAAGCGGTGCGGGCTCACCGCTTACCGCTTACCAAATACCACTGGCCCCACTCCCTTACGTCACCCCGTACGTCAAATGACGTCATCACCTCGAAAACGACAAAAACCCTTTTGACTTGTTTTTAAGCCATTTTTCGCGTTTTTTCAGTTATTTTTAGTTTCCGAAAGAGACTAAGCTCCCGCTGCAATTTTCAAATTTCACTGCAAATACACCAAATTACTCCGAAATTCCGCTGCGCCAGTATTGAAGAACGTCCTCGCCATTGTTCATTACCTGTTGAAGAACCAGTTTCCATTAAAAAACAGGTATTTATCATTCCGCGCCCCGACTGCAAGTTAAACTTAGTTTCCTGTGTTTTTCTCTGAAAAAGTGGTCAAAAGTCCTCTCTGAAGTCCTCATTGAAGATTTAAAACCTGTGAATTTGCTTCCCAAAAACCTGCAAATTGTTCCAATTTCTTCCTTTTTCAGAAATCCCGTCCGGTCTGTAAGAAAAACGAAAACCTCCATTTTGAATCCACAAGAACCAAAATGGAGATCCCAGCAGCTCTAAATATCACTCCATTGAATGCTCCTCACCGTGAATTGGACTATTTACCTCTGATAGATGAAGATTTCCAAATAAAAGACCTGTATTTTGATGAAAGTCCCCGTTTGAGCTTCTGTCGCTGCAGAGACGAATACTCAAAGGGGCAAGATCTTATAGGGTTGTGGGAATCCAATCTCCCAAGGTATTTCATTCCTACAGTCCACGTTTTCCCCGAAATCATTCATTATTGTCATGCAAATTATGATCCCACACAAAGAGCTGTATTAGCTCCTGATCAAAGTGTTTTGTTCCCTATAACACCTCAAGCTATCAATGCTATGTTACAATTTGAGCCAGAACAAGAATTAGCACCTCTATCCATGGAAGGGTTGATTGAGAAAACCAGACTGTTAACTCCAGAGAAATTGAAAGCAATGTGTCAGTATTTCATGTTACCCGAGCATCAGCCAAAAGGGACTCCCCCCTATGGTTTTTACTTTTTCAATAAATTGGGAAGGCTTATTGTGAATGTAATATCCTTTGTCTTAGGATTCAATACCAGTGAGTATGTAGATGAGATAACTCGGGCTTTGCTATCTATCTTTACCCCTGGGCAGCCTCCTGAGATTAAGTATGATTATGCTTCCTTCATTGCCAACAAAATCCATGATCAATTTTTAAGGCTAGATGATGAAAAAGTTTTCAAGTACTCCTCAGTTATCTATCATCTCATAATTTTCTATCACTCAGACAGATTCCCTTTCCCTGTTCAGAAACTTGATGCTAAAGGTAATCCTAGGTCTGTTATTTTTTGGTCCCCCATCATTCATTTGTCCTCTGATTCTCCCTACTCTTATTCAGAATTCATTGATCAGTTTGTACATCCTGCTACAACCTTGTTAACAGGAGTTTCTCCCCCAGGCTTAGTACTGAGATTAGAAAGACCCTGCAATTTTCAAAGAGTTATAAAGTTGGGGATTGGTACTTATACCAAAACCATACAGTCATCAGGATTTATGGATGTGAATTACATCCATTCAAGTTACCCAGATATGTACCAATGAGAATTTTTGCTTTGGAATACTTTAGACAGATGAATAATTCAGATGTAATTCATTTCTGCAATGTAAAGAAGAAAGCACAGTTAAGGATCAAAAGCCAGTTAGGTCCTTTCATTTGCAATTCTAGAGAAGCTGAGAGAGAAGCAGAACTTATTTTAGAGAGAAAATTCCAGACATCTTTCCGTTGGGTCCCATATGACCCCTTTGGTTTCATTTGTGAAAGAAGGTTAAAAAATAAGTCATCTCCTTATGTACATCACAGAATTCCTGACATAGAACAGTATGCAAATCAAGATGAATGGGTTAAAGGAACACTTGTTGAAGAGGGAAGTGGAGCTGACAAATTGAATAAATTTATGAGAGATGTTGAGAAGAAATTTGACCTAGAAACATATGATCAAATGCAGGTACCCTATATTGGCACATCTTCAGCAGCTACTCTACAACAAGCTATACAGGAAGATAGTCCATCAGTAGCAGCAGAGCCCAAGGGTAAAGGAAAAGAACCTATAGTTCAGGTCATTGAAACCCTAGTCATGGCAGAAAAATCACAGAGTTCCAAAGCACCAGAACAATCTCAGACTTCTCACACACCAGCAAAACAAATCCAAGTTCCAGAGATGCAAACTCCACTGAATGTGGAAATAGGGAAAAAGAGGCCAGCTCCAGATACCACACCTTCAAAAGGAGCCCCACAAGTTTATCAAGCCAAAAAACACAAGTCTGATCCACCTCCAGAGGTAGAGATTATAGATGAGATATTTGATGATGGTAGGGAGGATAGTCAGCAAACAGGTACAGCAAGTGAGACAAACATAAGCCAGAAAGGGATACAAAAGCAGTTGAGCACTGAAGTATCTTCTTTCAGACCGCTAAAGACAGATACTGGAGACATTAAGAAAACCTTCATTAATATCAAAACAAAGAATGAACCATTGAAAATGAAGGTCTATGATCAGTATATGAAAATGGCTCCTCACAATCAGCAAAGGTTGATGTCAGCATTTGATCTTTCACAAGGTAAAATGCAAATGAGCCACTTCAAAGCAAAGGTGCCAAAACCAACTTCAGCAACAGATTACATCAGAACAAATTTTGAAGTTTTAGCAAAAGATATCCATCCCTTGGATCAGATAGAGCTTCATAGGCAAACAGGGGAAATGGTTTATTCTACTCTCACCAACAAAGCCATGGCAGCTTTAACACTACAAGAGTCCTTGAATAATACTACTGCAACATTGAAGATTGAAAGGGCCTCCTCACAGGCCAAGGACAATAGAATAAAGTCTCTAGAAGAGATCATCATTGGTTTGGGTCACAATCCCAAAGACACTAAAGGTATTGAGGCACTGATAAAAAAGAAAGAGGATGATATAGCTGCACTGAGAAAACAGCTGAAAATACCAGCCTCAAGGCACCCCCAGACACAGGAAGTAATAAAAGGAAATTCACTAGAAGAAATGATGGAGTTGCTCTTGAATTTGACAGAGCGACTAAATGAAACAGAAAAGGAGTTGGAAAAAGCATTGCAGGAACAGGAAATTCTCAAGCAGGCTTCAGCAACAGGTACTACAACTACAGGACAGCAGGAACAACCATCTCCGGTGAACATTTCTAATTTGAATTCTGAGGATTTAATTAAACAAATGGAGAGTTTGCAGCTAAAGGTCACATAACTCCAAGAAACAAAATTACAATTAACAAAACTGGAGGGAAAATATGACACATCCAAAAAGACAGCTGCTGACAACCTCAGGGAAATAAAAAGATTGGAGAAATTGGTTGAGGCTTTGCAAAAAGATCTTTCACAGGAAAAGCCTCTGAACGAAATAAATGATATTCTTTGGGACAACATCATTAACTTAATAAGAGATATTTGGCCTTCCATCCAAGCTATTTTTGAGTAGAATGAGTTAGTCAAGATAGCTCAAGAGGAAATAAATAAAACTAGACATGAATTAAGAGGCAAGCCAGAGCTGGCCCAGCAGCTCATTCAGTTTTTGAATTCCAGAACAAAACAACAGCTAGCATTGTTAGGAATTGATGACAGAACAGGTGTAGTTTTGGAAGCAAAGAGAATTTTCACCAAGAGGACTTTCATGCAAAATCTAGAAAGAAAGTGTACTGACATTTTGGTCGACATCAACGTTTTCAGAGAGAAGTTTCAAGCTTTGCTGGACAGTGAATTGCCAAGTCCCATGCTCACAGAGGATCAAATAGTAGACTTGGAAACCTATGAGAAAAGAATAAAATCTCATGCTAAAAATACAGCTATAGGTTCTACTAGCTCATCAGAACCTGCATTACCAACTGGGAAAAGTATTTATGAAAAAGTGAGGAATCTATTTCATCTGGAGCATGAAATAAAGTATCTATTTCCGAACGAGCCCACTTTTTATAAACTTACTGAAGCAGATGAAACTTTAAGGAAGCTCAGAAGAACTATGATACCAGATGATCAATGGTGGAAGGAAATGCTGGAAGTTCTGTAAAAGTTGTTTTCAGGATGAGATTTTATCTTTACTATCAAGTAAATGGTAAAAACAGAAAGACAGATGAAAGAGTATCAGATGAAAGGTTAAAGAGCATCCGTGAGAAGAAAGAGTATTCAACAAGTCAAAGAAATACGCAAGGGACAGCACAGAGTCCTATTTTAAGCACTTATCTCTAGCACGTCCATGAAGAAAGGAACAACACATCAGCCGTTACCCATTATTCTATTTACGAGACCATGTGTCTCTTGTTTGTTTGTAAATATGCTTTAAGTCAGCCTAGATTATTGGCTAAGATAGTGTAAGATTGTTAGGATTATTTTGTGTATAAATAAACCCTCAAAGAGAGTGTTGAGGGTGGATTCTATTACTCTGCTGTAACATTGAGGTTTTCAGAATAAAAAGCTTTTGGACAAATTTACTTGTGGCTTACTGGATGACGTTTTGAAGCACTGGACTTGTTGCAGGATTCATGTGTTGGACTTCAGTTCAATAAGTTTTCCAACCCTTGTGTTTAAATTTTATATTAGTTTATGCTATCATCATATCCGTTTCTGAATAGTTTACATAAAGGATTGAAACAAAATTTGCTTAATTGTACTCTGTTTTCAAATGTGATTATTCTCGATGTTTTCTTCTGGATTAGTTATAAGCATGAATTCTTAATTGCTCATGTTTTGCTGATTTCAACATTGTTGATTACTGTAACAAAGAATCCTTCATTGCTCTTTGCTTGTAGTCATTTCTCTTCTTTCTCTTGAATATGGTGAAAAATTCTTAGTTGCCTTTCATCCCTTCAAGACCATCCATCCACTTTAAATTTTAAGGCTTGTTCTCTGTCTAGCTATCTTGCCCTGTAATACCATCTTGTGTTTAGAAAAGAAATCCAGTAAAGCCATCCTTAGACTCCATAGCCCAATGGACTGAAAGCCCTCAACCTTGCCCTTAGTTTGTGGATTCCACCATTTTCCCAAAACAAACTTCGAAATCTATAACTAGCCTAAAATCATTCAAAAACAAAGATAAATCATAAAGAGAGAGCCCTCTCTGGATGCAGATTGGCTAGGTTCTGCATCTAAAAGGTTGGTTTGTGGTTACCTCAGGTATACTTTCCTCTTACACAACTTCTAGGAAAACCTGAGTGATAACATAGTGGCGACTCCACTGGGGATCTGAATCATTTTATTGATACTATCGTTTGATTTATAAGCTATAGACAGAGTCTGAAAATCAGCCAGGTAGCCTTTGAAATTGCTTTTGCTCTGCAATTGCAAAAGTAAATAAAAGCTACTTCAGTCTATCTCTGATTTAGCTTATACATTGAACCTTAGTTTCAAATGTTTAATCAGACTCTCTAGTTTAATAAATCTTTGAGAAAATTTTAATTAAAAATCTTAAATTTCTTGAAGAGTTTGTAGAAGTTGTTTTGAAAGTTCACAAAAATTTGGTTTCCTGAAGAACTAACTTTTTCTTCAGAATTGTTTTACAGGTTTAGATCTGATCTATGATGGTGGACAGGGATCAGACATACAAAGGTTAAAATCATCCACCTGGCGACTCCAAAATCAATTTCACTACTAAGACTCCACTGGAGGAATGAACCTGGAAGAACAATATGGAAAGATCAGGCTTTCAAATTGGATTGTTATCCAAGACATTATGTTCTTTCTAAATTGATAGAGTTTTCCAATGTATATTGTATTTTAGAGAAGAACTTAGAGTAGTTTTTAATTTATCTCTTTTGAAAATTGTAAATATAAAATCTCCATGCACATTTGAGCATCATTCTTCTGACTCTTTTGATATCATTTTCCAATCAAGACACTGTAGATCAGAGATCCAGAGCTTCAAGTTTTAGAGAAATTCCACAACCAAATAATCCATAGTCCAAAGCATTAATAATGATACTGGATGACAGGGTTTGTGGAAAATCTTTCATTTGATGAAATTTTAAATGAATTCAGGGATGAGTTATCAAAAATTCAGTTTGATGAGGATTTTCTAAGAGATTTCTTTCTTATTTTTAAATCAAGAAAATGTTCTCCTCGAGTTAAAAAATGGCTTCTTGATATAATTTCTGAAAATTATGAAAATGAAATCAAACTTTTGCATTCTCAAATTCAGTCATACAATTTCCGAAATCCTAAAGAGTTCTTTGAAAATATTCCTTCTCCAAAGCAAGAGGAAATTGTACTATCTTTTGACTTGCATATTGAAGATGATTATTCTTTCAAACAAAAGACTGAAGAAATAAGTTCATGGTCTAATACTCATAATTCAATTGAACAATTAGTCATTGAAGGCCTAGAAGTAAATAACATACATCATGCTTTTATTGATCCTATATCAGATTATATGGAGAATCTTTTGAGCCTAAATTTGCAAACATGTTTTCTCTATGAGGATCAAATACATCAAAAGTGGCCTTTACACATCATATCATTTATTATAAAGGCACATGATCATAACATACTTCCAATTTTGATCACAAGCAATCAAGTTATCCATTTATTTTTACAGCTACTTGATTGGCTTCATTGGCATTTTTGTATTACCTGATTCAATAAGACTTTTAGTAGATTAGAATAGGTAAATAAATGCTAATAAGCTCAGAATTTTGAGCATTTTTTTAGTTTTTCAATTTTCAGCTAATTTTTCATTAAGTTGGTTTGAAAATTTTTGTGTGTTGTTTTAGTTTTAGATCAGATTTCAGGTTGCAGAAAAAGGACTATATTCAATTCAATATTTTCAACCACAGCAAATGCATGTTTGAGATTGGATCAAGGCAAAATATTTTCAACTAGGAAATGCAGTTTTGATTGGATGGTGACTTACTAAAGTTGAAGCCCGAAGTGAAGGCCCTAAGCTTCAGAAGTTTCACTATCATATGTAAAATAAAGCTACCAGAAGGAGGAAGATTTCATACTTTCAGTTTGAAGAGACTTTGAGGCATCTGATCTACTGTTCTTGACTTTCCACAAGGAAAAGCCATCCCCAAGTGGAGCCAGTGTTAGCCTCCTATATCAATAGGTTTCATCTTTCATGATTGTCTTGATGGAAGTGTGGAATATGTTCAAACCTTCTTACTTGAGCAAAGGTGTTCCATATTCTTAAAAAACCAAAAAAATCAAAAAATTTAAAAAATATAAAGAGGGTATACCCTAAAAGAAAGATCAAAGGGTAAAAAGAATAAAAATGGTCAAAAAGAGAAAAAATGAACCCCAAGCAAAAAATAGACCAAGGAAAGTGTGCAAATCCAAATGCCACTAATTTTTACTCTGTTGTAATAAATCAATTGTGTGCAGCTTGTGAAATTTTTGCCACAATTCATGAATAAGTCAAACTGTTTAAACTTGGCTTAGTCATATTTCAATTTCATGTTATAGATTAGAGAATAAATATCTAGCCAAACAATTTAATCTTGGCAGATAAGTAGCTAGGTAGAGTGAATAAAAGGTGCTCAACAGTTTAATCTGAGCCCTTGGATGTAATAAGGGTAGAAATAGATAGATTCATCATGTAAAAAGAAAAGATTGAAAAGGGTTTTCAAGTCTAAATGCACCCTAATAAAGAAGACAAAATGGTAGTGTTAAGTAGATAGGGTAGGTAGATGTTGCTGCAAAGTGTTATCTGATGAATGGTGTTGCTACATGTTGGGTAATCATTTACTTTCATCACAAGTACTAAAGCAGGAAATGCACTGGAAAATCACAGCAAGCAAAGTCAAATTCATTAACCTCCCTCATCATTTTTTCCCCTCAAGAGTTTTACTAATTTCCCCAAAAAGTACTAAGGTAATTTGAAATCAAAGGGGCTCAAGGCATTTCCTTGACTTCTGGAGGGACCGGACCCTCGGCCTAATGATCAAAAAAGACCTAAGCGCTTGAAATAATCCATCATTGTTATCTTCCATCTTTAACTTTTTCCTAAGTAAAATCCTATTTTACTTAGGAAACTGATGCAATATTCCATAAAATTCCTCAAAACAACTTGTTATTCTAAGTTTAAGTGTTGAAGATAAAATGTTGCAATTTACTTCATAAGTTTTCACTTTCTTAGATGTACAAAGATGTTTTGATTTTCCTTGTCCTTTTTCATATTAACATTTAACTCTATTATATTAAATCCCTAGTGAAACCCCTTTTCCTAAGTATATAACTCCCTTTTCTAATAAATATCCCCAAAAACCCTCTTATTATAATGTTTTACCAAAGTATATATTCCCGCTCGTTTAAAATAAATACCCCGCTTTATAAAGCCCTTTGGTTAAAACTATAGCCTTATACATTAATCCCCGCCCTATGGTGAATTAGTTGTGTATTAATTAATTCATCGTATAATAAAATACATACAAAAAAGCGTTAGACATGTAATATACGTGTTTAACACCAAAAAACAAGAATAAAATGCGACGGAGTCCTGTGCCATAGTGTTCCGTCCACGTAGAATTCCACCTGGCCAAACTACCGCTGCAATCCATTTCATAAATTCACGGGGTTAATTAATCATTTGGACTAATTAACAACCATTCCCACCTATTAACTTCTCCCCGGGGTAATCAAATATCACATTAAAACCTGTTTAAAACCCCGACTGGCCCACCTTTGAAATCGCACAAGTTCCCCGTCCTTTCAGCCGTTGGATCATTCGTCCGTAGATCAATGGCGATCATCAATCCCGCTGCCCATCCCTTGCCAGCGTGTTAACCAGCGGGGGATGGGCGATTTCTGAAAAGTCATCATTCCACGTGGCAAGCGTCCTGTGGAATTGCTGCCATCGCGTTTTTTACCGCCCTCGTCCATAAGCGGTGCGGGCTCACCGCTTACCGCTTACCGAATACCGCCGACCCCACTCCCTTACGTCACCCCGTACGTCAAATGACGTCATCACCTCGAAAACGACAAAAACCCTTTTGACTTGTAAATAAGCCATTTTTCGCGTTTTTTCAATCATTTTTAGTTTCCGAAAGAGACTAAGCTCCCGCTGCAATTTTCAAATTTCACTGCAAATACACCAAATTACTCCGAAATTCCGCTGCGCCAGTATTGAAGAACGTCCCCGCCATTGTTCATTACCTGTTGAAGAACCAGTTTCCATTAAAAAACAGGTATTTATCATTCCGCGCCCCGACTGCAAGTTAAACTTAGTTTCCTGTGTTTGTTCTCTGAAAAAGTGGTCAAAAGTCCTCTCTGAGTCCTCATTGAAGATTTAAAACCTGTGAATTTGCTTCAAAAACCTGCAATTTGTTCCAATTTCCTCTTTTGTCAGATATCCCGTCCGGTCTGCAAGAAAAACTGAAACCTCCATTTTGAATCCACAAGAACCAAAATGGATGCCCCAACTGCTCTAAATGTCACTCCTTTGAATGCTCCTCACCGAGATTTAGACTACTTGCCTCTCATAGATGAAGATTTCCAAATAAAAGACCTATATTTTGATGAAAGTCCCCGTTTGAGCTTCTGTCGCTGCAGAGACGAACACTTGAAGGGGCAAGATCTTATAGGGTTGTGGGAATCCAATCTCCCAAGGTATTTCATTCCTACAGTCCACGTTTTCCCTGAAATCATTCATTACTGTCATGCAAATTATGATCCCACACAAAGAGCTATATTGGCTCCTGATCAAAGTGTTTTGTTCCCTATCACACCTCAGGCCATCAATGCTATGTTACAATTTGAGCCAGAACAAGAATTAGCACCACTATCCATGGAAGGGTTGATTGAGAAAACCAGACTGTTAACTCCAGAGAAATTGAAAGCAATGTGTCAATATTTCATGTTACCTGAGCATCAGCCAAAAGGGACTCCCCCCTATGGTTTTTACTTTTTCAATAAATTGGGAAGGCTTATTGTGAATGTAATATCCTTTGTCTTAGGATTCAATACCAGTGAGTATGTAGATGAGATAACTCTGGCTTTGCTATCTATCTTTACCCCTGGACAGCCTCCTGAGATTAAGTATGATTATGCTTCCTTCATTGCCAACAAAATCCATGATCAATTTTTAAGGCTAGATGATGAAAAAGTTTTCAGGTACTCCTCAGTTATCTATCATCTCATGATTTTCTATCACTCAGACAGATTCCCTTTCCCTGTTCAGAAAATCGATGCTAAAGGTAATCCCAGGTCTGTTATTTTTTGGTCCCCCATCATTCATTTGTCCTCTGATTCTCCCTACTCTTATTCAGAATTCATTGATCATTTTGTACATCCTGCTACAACCTTGTTAACAGGAGTTTCTCCCCCCAGGCTTAGTACTGAGATAAGAAAGACCCTGCAATTGTCAAAAAGTTACAAAGTTGGGGATTGGTACTTGTACCAAAACCATACAGTTATCAGGATTTATGGATGTGAATTGCATCCATTCAAGTTACCCAGATATGTACCAATGAGAATTTTTGCTTTGGAATACTTTAGACAGATGAATAACTCAGATGTAATCCATTTCTGCAATGTAAATAAGAAAGCACAATTAAGGATCAAAAGCCAGTTAGGTCCTTTCATTTGCAATTCTAGAGAAGCTGAGAGAGATGCAGAACTTATATTAGAGAGAAAATTCCAGACATCTTTCCGTTGGGTCCCTTATGACCCCTTTGGTTTCATTTGTGAAAGAAGTTTAAAAAATAAGTCATCTCCTTATATACATCACAGAATTCCTGACATAGAACAGTATGCAAATCAAGATGAATGGGTTAAAGGAACACTTATTGAAGAGGGAAGTGGAGCTGACAAATTGAATAAACTTATGAAAGATGCTGAGAAGAAATTTGACCTAGAAACATATGATCAAATGCAGGTACCCTATATTGGCACATCTTCAACAGCCACTCTACAACAAGCTCTACAGGAAGACAGCCCATCAGTAGCGGCAGAGCCTAAAGGTAAAGGAAAAGAACCTATAGTTCAGGTCATTGAAACCTTAGTCATGGCAGAAAAATCACAGAGTTCCAAAGCACCAGAACCATCTCAGGCTTCTCCTACACCAGCAAAGAAAATCCAAGTTCCACAGATGCAAACTCCACTGAATGTGGAAATAGGGAAAAAGAGGCTAGCCCCAGATACCACACCTTCAAAAGGAGCCCCACAAGTCTATCAAGCTAAAAAACACAAGTCTGATCTACCTCCAGATGTAGAGATCATAGATGAAATATTTGATGATGGCAGGGAAGATAGTCAGCAAACAGGTACAGCAAGTGAAACAAACATAAGCCAGAAAGGGATACAAAAGCAGTTGAGCACTGAAGTATCTTCTTTCAGACCGCCAAAGACAGATACTGGAGACATTAAGAAAACCTTCATTAATATCAAAACAAAGAATGAACCATTTAAAATGAAGGTCTACGATCAGTATATGAAGATGGCTCCTCACAATCAGCAAAGGTTGATGTCAGCATTTGATCTTTCACAAGGTAAAATGCAAATGAGCCACTTTAAAGCAAAGGTGCCAAAGCCAACTTCAGCAACAGATTACATCAGAACAAATTTTGAAGTTTTAGCAAAAGATATCCATCCCTTGGATCAGATAGAGCTTCATAGGCAAACAGGGGAAATGGTTTATTCTACTCTCACCAACAAAGCCATGGCAGCTTTAACACTACAAGATTCCTTGAATAATACTACCGCAACATTGAAGATTGAAAGGGCCTCCTCACAGGCCAAGGACAATAGAATAAAGTCTCTAGAAGAGATCATCATTGGTTTGGGTCACAATCCCAAAGACACTAAAGGTATTGAGGCACTGATAAAAAAGAAAGAGGATGATATAGCTGCACTCAGAAAACAGCTTAAAATACCAGCCTCAAGGCACCCCCAGACACAGGAAGTTATAAAAGGAAATTCACAAGAAGAAATGATGGAGTTGCTCTTGAATTTGACAGAGCGACTAAATGAAACAGAGAAGGAGTTGGAAAAAGCATTACAGGAACAGGAAAATATCAAGCAGACTTCAACAACATGTACTACAACTACAGGACAGCAGGAACAACCATCTCAAGTGAACATTTCTAATTTGAATTCTGAGGATTTAATTAAACAGATGGAGAGTTTGCAGCTAAAGGTCACAGAACTCCAAGAAACAAAATTACAATTAACAAAATTGGAGGGAAAATATGACACATCCAAAAAGACAGCTGCTGACAACCTCAGAGAAATAAAAAGATTGGAGAAATTGGTTGAGGCTTTGCAAAAAGATCTTTCACTGGAAAAGCCTCTGAACGAAATAAATGATATTCTTTGGGATAACATCATTAACTTAATAAGAGATATTTGGCCTTCCATTCAAGCTATTTTTGAGCAGAATGAGTTAGTCAAGATAGCTCAAGAGGAAATAAATAAAACTAGACATGAATTAAGAGGCAAGCCAGAGCTGGCCCAGCAGCTCATTTAGTTTTTGAATTCCAGAACAAAACAACAGCTAGCATTGTTAGGAATTGATGACAGAACAGGTGTAGTTTTGGAAGCAAAGAGAATTTTCACCAAGAGGACTTTCATGCAAAATCTAGAAAGAAAGTGTACTGACATTTTGGTCGACATCAACGTTTTGAGAGAGAAGTTTCAAGCTTTGCTGGACAGTGAATTGCCAAGTCCCATGCTCACAGAGGATCAAATAGTAGACTTGGAAACATATGAGAAAAGAATAAAAGCTCATGCTAAAAATACAGCTATAGGTTCTACTAGCTCATCAGAACCTGCATTACCAACTGGGAAGAGTATTTATGAAAAAGTGAGGAATCTATTTCATCTGGAGCATGAATTAAAATATCTATTTCCGAATGAGCCCACTTTTTATAAACTTACTGAAGCCGATGAAACTTTAAGGAAGCTCAGAAGAACAATGATACCAGATGATCAGTGGTGGAAGGAAATGCTGGAAATTTTGTAAAAAATGTTTTCAGGATAAAAGTTTATCTTTACTATTGAGTAAATGGTAAAAAACAGAAATGCAGATGAAAGAGTATCATATGAAAGGTCAAAGAGTATCCGTGAGAAGAAAGAGTATTCAACAAGTCAAAGGAATACGCAAAGGACAGCACAGAGCCCTATTTTGAGCACTTATCCTTAGCACGTCCATGAAGAAAGGAACAGCACATCAGCCGTTATTCATTATTCTATTTACGAGACCATGTGTCTCTTGTTTGTTTGTAAATATGCTTTAAATCAGCCTGAAATATTGGCTAGGATAGAGTAAGATTGTTAGGATTATTTTTGTATAAATAAGCCCTCAAAGAGAGTGTTGAGGGGGGATTCTATTACTCTGCTGTAACATTGAGGTTTTCGGAATAAAAAGCTTTTGGACAAAATTTACTTGTGGCTTACTGGATGACGTTTTGAAGCACTGGACTTGTTGCAGGATTCATGTGTTGGACATCAGTTCAATAAGTTTTTCCAACCCTTGTGTTTAAATTTTATATTAGTTTATGCTATCATCATATCCGTTTCTAAATAGTTTACATAAATGATTGAAACAGAATTTGCTTAATTGTACTCTGTTTTCAAATGTGATTATTCTCGATGTTTTCTTCTGGATTAGTTATAAGCATGAATTCTTAATTTCTCATGTTTTGCTGATTTAAACATTGTTGATTACTGTAACAAAGAATCCTTCATTGCTCTTTGCTTGTAGTCATTTCTCTTCTTTCTCTTGAATATGGTGAAAGATTCTTACCTGCCTTTCATCCCTTCAAGACCATCCATCCACTTTAAATTTTAAGGATTGTTCTCTGTCTAGCTATCTTGCCCTGTAATACCATCTTGTGTTTAGAAAAGAAATCCAGTAAAGCCATCCTTAGACTCCATAGCCCAATGGACTGAAAGCCCTCAACCTTGCCCTTAGTTTGTGGATTCCACCATTTTCCAAAAACAAACTTCGAAATCTATAACTAGCCTAAAATCATTCAAAAACAAAGATAAATCATAAAGAGAGAGCCCTCTCTGGATGCAGATTGGCTAGGTTCTGCATCTAAAAGGTTGGTTTGTGGTTACCTCGGGTATACTTTCCTCTTACACAACTTCTAGGAAAACCTGAGTGATAACACCTCCTGCTACATCTCACTAGTAATATACAAAATATGGATTACACAAATATGAGATGTTGGGTGGTAACCATACTCACCCAAAAACAACCAGTACAATGATGATTCTTTTTGCCCCGTGTCATAGATCTGCAAGCAGCTCACCAACCATTTGCTCATCATCCTCACCCATCCATCCAACCGTGGGTGATGAATCCTATCATGATTCCACTTGGTATCCACCCAATGGATAATACCATCCTTCTCACTCTGATAATATTTTCACTCCATGACATGTTGAAGTGAATCCTCCTTGAGGTTGCTCCACGAGAACCTCTCATCAATGACCTGGTAGAATCCATAAGATTCTAAATTTTTTGTAAGTATAAACTTCTCTCTGAGATATGAGATTCTCATCAAGAAGGATATATCATAATAATGGAATATATTATCCATCACAATATGTCTATAATCGACCATCTACCCATCCAATGCTTCGTAACTGAAGTGGTCATTAGAATGCTCCAAGAATAGGTGGTCCCCCAACTCATCACTGCTCCTACGTGACAGTGTTGCTAATCTCCATGATGGTGCATTTGTTGTCTCATGGCCATACACAATGCTAAAATCATAGCCTGACATTGTACTGATTAGGAATATGTGGATCCCATACTCTTAAAATCCACACCTCAACAAAAAGTGTTGTGTGTAGCTCAAAAATGAAAAATTGGGATGGCTATACATATCCTCCTTGAGTAAGTCAAGGTTCCTCTACATAGTGATAGTTTGCTGCTCCAAATAATCAAGGTGCTCTAACCATTGGTTATGCAATTTTTCTGATGGCATAATGACACAAATATCAAACTGAGGCGCTGAAATAATAGGGGATAGAAATATTTGCAAACCTTGGATCAGCTGAAACTTGGGAACATCTTGCAAATCTACAAGAGTTCCTCCAATCGGTGCAATGTCTTCTCCAAATGATGGGGAGGGTGATGGATTATCCTCTACTGCTGCACCAAATCTGGTATCTACCTCATCTTACTCATGCATCTCTTGAATCATGCAATGGACTCTCAATGTCAAGTGCTTTAGACCATCTTGCAAAGATGCAAGTGCTCCTTCACCTGATGCAAGTACTTATGCAACTGATGATGGAGGTAGGGGTTCCTCTTCTAGAGTAATAATGAGGAAATATTCCTTTGGATCCTCATGTACTATCCCAACAATGATGGGAGATGTCTCAATGCGGGATGTATCCGGTTTGTTCCTAACAAAATTCTTCTTCAATATTTGAATGAAATATACAAAAGCAAACACTCTCATATGTGATAGATGACTGAACCACCAATATTTGGGTTCACCCTCTAGGTGCAGTGCTGAAATCTCCACAACCTCTCTTTCTGATATAGGATATTGTTGAAATAATGTAGCTAAATCTTCCCTCCAAGCCCTTAATGTGCTTGTGGAAGGTCCATGAAATGTAGGCAAGAAGAATGTATGCCTCTTTCTTCTATTGCTGTTGTGGGATATCCTCTCCTCTTTGAGTTTCAAAAATTGTTGGAGAGTTAGATTCTCCTTGAGTGCTCTATAATATGATTTTTACTCTGCCAAATATTTACTTAGAGTCTCATACCCAACTTTTCCTCCACCCCCATGACATTCACCTTCAAAGAAAGTGGACATAGTAGATTTTTTTGGAGCTCTATGCATGACCGATTGTTTATATTCATAATAGGAAGTTCTTGGACCTTCCTCACTCTGAAACCCTCTTGACGTTTCTCTTTGCCTTCCCCTTCTCATTTCTTTAGTCTCTATGGAGAGATCCTGTATATATCTGAAGAGAAGTGTGGAAAAACTCAATCCTTCTGCCAGTGTAGACCTCTTCTTTTTTTGCTTCTTCTTCTTATTCTTCTGATGTCATGAAATGCCCACAATCTGAGCCAAAGATCATGCTTTGATACCACTATAATATTCCAAAATGGAAAAGACAATAATATAGAACATTTATAACATTTCAATCTAGGCAATAACCAGAATGTAAGCATAAAACTGTAAAATGCTGAAAATGATGGAATATGACATCAAGACATTAAAAAATTAGCAGAAATAGCTGAGCCATATCATTATACATCAAAAACAATGAAATTACACAGTTCTCCAAAAGTAATGCTCTCAAGACACAAGATGGCTAAAATACGCGATAGAAACCAAGCACTGGAAATGTGTGCTGCTACTGTTGGAAACTAATGCTACTATGAAGAAGATATATGTGTGAGAGGTTGTTGGAGTGATAAAATTGATCTGGGATTTTAACCACGGATCCTAATGGAAAACCCCAGAAAAACCTAAAAATGGTTTGGCCATATTTTAACTTTATATTTTTTACCCTTTTTGGGTGGCCCACTGCACCCCTGATGGATTAGTTACACACTCCTTGAAGAAAATTGCTGATATGGGGCTAAAAGAATGATATATTAGCTGCAACACCACCCAATAAACTCAATACATGAAGGGCTACTCCCTTCTCTTGATCACTTAGCGAGAAGATTGATATCTAGCTCCTCCTTCCCCTACTCAAGTTGCAACTGCACACTGAACAACTGCTGGAATGAACTGCAATTTAAAGAGGGCTGAAGTTGTAGCCTGATGCTAGGTGATGAATTATTTCTCACATCAGATATAAATGATCTCTCAAAAGTGAGGTAAATACCCCTCACAAGATTCCAAGATGAAATATTTGGAACTTCCTTCCTCCCTTAGATCTGCCTAACTGAACTGCACAATTCCTGAAGGAACTGCTACTACCTGGAGGTGTAGAAATGATGGCCTGATGTTAGCTGTAGCAATGTTGATCTCGGAAGACTCAAATGAAGTGAAATAGGAAAGGGATGATCCCTCCACTGGTTCCTTAGCTGAAATGCTAAGAACTACCTCCTCCTCTCAAACCCTAAGACATGAATGCATAATTCATAAAGCTGTATGTGATGCAGAGAGGGGCTGGATGTGGTACCAATGCTGGATGATGAGTTTGTTCTCAAACAAAACTTCCCATAGTAGGCACTCGAAATCCCCCGTGTGTAAGGGTGGGATTCCCGCTCGGGAACACTCGTGTGCTAAACAACACAACAGACTTAGCTAAATAGCTGAAGCATGTAAATAATGCCAAACAAAAATAAAATATCAAATTCTAGACTGATTTTCTTTGCTGCCCTCATCTTCCTTATATGTTTGTGAGACTTCCCTAGAGTTTTCCCACGTCATAACTGTGCTACACATGTGACCACTAGTATCCATGAAGGCTACATTGTCTCTCCATGATCTGCATGATCTCTAGAATTAATCTCCACTCCCTCAATCATGTGTGCATTTGATGCACCACTTCCTCCATCACTTCATCATTATCTCTCCATGATCTTACTTTTATTCCTCCACTATCTCCAGCATATTCATCATTAATGCTCTATGACCTCCACTCTTTCTTCATTATTAAGCTTCTCCACTACTTCATAATGCTGATCCACTAGCTACTAACCCACATTCACACAATAGAAGTGGAGTTTATTAATCTAATGGGGTTTATGGGTCCCTCCACCCTTCTATTTACTTAACTAATTAATAAAAGTAATAAATATAATATTCCAATTAACTGATGGAAAATTGGGAATATTACAAGAAGATAAGAATTTGTTTGCTGGAAGTGGGAGAGAGTAGTGAAGGATATAAACATGGGCTAGTGTTCATTCATTATAATTTTCAGAAGAAATACTTTCCAACATATGAACCAAAATTTTAATGAGTGAAAACATTGAGCAAATTCATGGTAAATGGATGTTGGGACATAAGCCCATCTCTACTAAATACAGTTAATCACTACACCATTTTGACATAGGAGATTCAATAATGAGCCTTTGTGCTAGGCATGAATTTTGTATGGTATTTTGTGTTGGGCATTCTTTAAATTTGGTAAATATGGAATTAACAAGAGAATCAAAGTGCCATGATCGAAGAGAACATTTGACCTCTAGAAAAAAGGAGGAATGATGGAAAGGGGTCATTTGAATCCACTTTAGATACAATTAAAACTACTTCCAAATAACTAACTTGGAAATGGTCTAAATTTGGGGGTAAAATTTCTAATAAATAGAGCATGAAATTAACAATTTAATGTCTATTATAGCCAACATGTACGGGTATGTAACACTAGATTCATTGCATTTGATTCATTGTCCATGGTGATAGAAAGTGAAAGAGTGAATCACTTACATATTTCTTGATTAACGTTGTACATTTATTTTGTTGAGTAGAGGAATAACTACAAAATATAATATTGTAGAGTTTGATGCTCACCAAAGAGAATTGTTTCCATGTGTCGAAGCAATTGATCATAAAAAAAGTAGGTAGACCACATTTCCTTTTGTGGGCTTGTGGTATGATGACATTATTACTAGGATCTCACTAACCAAGCACATACAATAATTCAACCTTTCTTTCATTCACCACCAAGATAGACCATATCCAATTCTATGAATGAAATAGGTTTGCATGCTAAATATTTGAGTGAATTTTGATTGAAGAGTCTCAATTTGGTCATTTCTAAGCAGTAAGAGTTGGTGAGCGTACTTTTTCACTATGGAAGCACAAAAACTAAGGATTAAAGCTAGAGCCATAGCCAAAGTCAATGCTATAATTGAGAGCAAGAGTTGAGATCCATGTTTCAGAGGAATACATAGAAGGCACATCTATCCAAAGATTTGTTTCGTTCATGCATTTGGAGACCTAAAAGCCTCTCAATGGGGGGTTGTGATCTGAATGGATCTAAACAATAATGAAGGTTTTATAATTAAAAAAAAAACAATGCAAGTTCAACAAGAATTAAAGAAATTAAAAAACAAAAAGCTAAATGTTAAAGAAAATAAGGAAGACAAAGAGTAAGGAATGGGAAATGTTACATAGAAATTGAGTAAAAAATTGAACGCTAATTTCCATATTTGTGTTTTCAAGGTAAACAAGTAGCATATTGTATCTTGAATGGTTGGAATATCTTTCTATGTTTATGGAATAAAAAATTATACGATTTTTATTTTTTTCTTCTGTATTAGAGATGCTATATGTAACCATACTAATGTGTTTTCAAGGTAAATAAGTAACCTATTATATCTTGAATGGTTGGAATATCTTTCTATGTTTATGGAATAAAAAATTATGAGTTATTTTTTTATTTTTATTTTATGTATTAGAGATGCTAATTATAACCATACTAATGATTTACAGATGTTACATAGTCATATTAATAGTTTAACACTAAATTGCTAACCATCGTCATAGTTATTTTATTAAAGAAAAAAACTATTCATAATTATTGATATTAATTTATTTATTAATACCACTATTGATTTGACCACTAAAGGTTTTCTCATTGTTTGAAATAAATTTCTGATGAATACCAACCACTATATTTATCCATCATCCATTTACATTTACAATTGGTAAATGTGAGCCGGACTAAATTATCCATCGTCCATTTTACCCTAAAAGAAGAGATCAGTGGTTTTCATATAATATAGTGCCAATCAACATAGTTTCTAATTACATTCATAAAGAGTGAAATTTATGAAGTTGATACTGTAGCATAAGAAGACCAACCTAGCAGAGATCAATGGTTTTCATATAATATAGTGCCAATCATCAGAGTTACTAATTCCATTCATAAAGAGTGAAATTTATGAACTTGATAATGTAGCATGAGAAGGAAAACCTAGCAAAGATCAATGGTTTTCATATAATATAGTGCTAATCATCAGAGTTTCTAATACCATTCATAAAGAGTGAAATTTATGAACTTCATATTGTAGCATAAGAAGACTAACCTAGCAGAGATCAATGGTTTTCATATAATATAGTGCCAATTGTTGTGGCCCTATAATTTATAAGGTAGGCAAGAATAAATGATAGAGGACATCATCAAACCACTTTGGAGTCTGGGACCTGGCCTTCCTAGACTCAAAGAGGGCTCTCTCTGTTTTTATGATTTAGCTTGATGGTTATAAATGCTGATATTAGGCTAGTTATAGAAATTATGAGGGTTTTTTGTTTTGATTGATTATGTGGTTGGACAAATAGAGCTGTGAAACTTAATTCATTGGGATATGGCGTCATAAGAAGATGGATTTTTCATCAATGTTTCAAGGGCATTCACAGGGAAAGCTAACTATGCAGACTAGATCTTACTAGTAGTGTGAATATGAGATGAAAGAAAGCAGTGATTTTAGTAGTAGCTAAAGAGAAGTTAAGAATTATTTAACTATACTTCAGAAGAAAACATTAAGGTAGTAAACACAGACAAAATTAAGGTGCTCTCTCAGCAAATATTAATCTAAATTTTATTTTTTACAATTAGATAAATTGATGCACAACATGAAATACAAAGAAAACATTAACACAGAGGAAAACAAATCACCATTAACATAGCTCAATAATCCTGTGAATGATCTCCTATTATTGATGCCCAACTCAAAAAACTATGGTGCTCCAATACAATGATTCTTACAACGCAAAGTATAACAAGGTACAACGCTTGATAATGAAAATACATGTATTATTTAACTACAACTATGCCAGCTTCCCTAATATACTTCAATAGCCTTCATTAATTACAATTTAAATAAAACTAGACAACTGTGGCCATGCAAGGCCCGAACAAAAATTTCTGGAAAAACACTGACTGTAGTATTAACTTTGGCAGTTTTTTGTAAATAAAAATGTAGGCTAAAGGTGGTTGAGGTGGTCACGAAGAGGTAATAATAGTGCCCTTGACATCTATCTCAACTTTAGGGGCCTTTGTTGTTGGATAGTTAAAGATAAGGTGATGATGACACTTCCAATCAATTGGTGGTTATGTTGACGTTTCCATTGCGACTTTTCAACCTTGGTACATGCACAATTTTACCCATTCTTTCTTACTTGGAATTTTCATACCTATCACCTATTGGTACATGTTATCCACCTTTGTATATTTGTTGAAAGTGGGCTTGGTGAGAAAAAAATTCTTCAGATCATGTTGAATGAAGATATCATTGCTCAGGAGATCCAAGATCACCTTCTCGGACATGTTCCCTTTAATGTTGGCAAATTTGGTGGTATCCTTTGTTGCTTCCCTAAGATTGGTCATGTAATCTCCCTTTTGGACCAGCTTGTTGTTAATTACATACAGTGAGGGTAGTCCCTTTGCCCTCAGGGGCTCAATATTACTTAAGAATCTACTAATGGCCATGTCCTATTCATGACACTTCTCCTCCAGTTGACTCAATAAATTACTCTTAGGGAGGACCCTTCGCACTTCTAGTATGGTTGTTGTTTTGTCTTGTATATATAGCTCTTCCAACTCAAAACGCATTTTGGAATTTAAGAAATTTATGATCTTAGGGGTTGTGATTGGAATATCTCATAAATCTCGATTTGATTTCTCAATATCCAATTTTAATTTTTCAATTAGATCCTTCTATTAAAAAATAATGTGGATGGAATGCCAGATCCCATCCACTGTCTCTCTGATACTACCCCAAATTATCATTTATTTGGCCCAATATGCTACTGGAAAAAAATTCCTCTTCTGCCTTCTCCAACCTCTAAATCTGCTTCTTGGCTATCTCATGGGCAGTTTCTGATCTTGCCTTTTGATCCCTCAGGATGCCAATCTGTGTCTCTAGATTATTAATCTCTTATGATTGTAGGGTCATCCTTTCCATATCTTTGGAAAATTGATCTGTCCCACTTGATGCTCCAGTAGCTTCAGGAATAGCTAATGGAATTGATGACATATGGACAACTTCTAATGGGATGAGTGTCTCTCTAGCTACTTCTTCTTTTTACTTTAGGAGCTCCTCCATCTCGGTCTCCATCTGTTTGATTTGCGTAGAATTTTCAATAACTAACTTCATTAATTTTACCTTTTGTGTCTCATCTTCCTCAATGCCCTTTGCTAAGGGGTCTTTTGTCACTAGAATTTTGAGTTGTTTCCTAAGGACTGCTATATCAACATTCATTTTCTTAAAAATATCCTTCACATCTTGAACATTGGTTGGGTCATGCCCAAGCTTCAATATTAAATCTTCTAGATACTTGATCCTTGAGTCTGTAGCCATGGCAGATATCCTCTCCATCTTAAGCTGTGATTGGGTACTAGATAAGGACACCTCCCGTTTTGACAAGCTCATAGTAATATTTGTCAAGGTTGAGGTGACCATCTCCTCGGTCAACTTGTGTAATTACATTTGGTCAATATGATATATGTCCTTAGCATTGAAATTGAATTATGCTTTCTTATAATCTCCTACTCCTTGAGGCTATGGGACCAAGGCTTCTAAAAATGCCATCTTCATCCTCCCTTTTTTAGTGTTAAAGGCACACAGTAGCCTGATTTGTGAACTTGAGGTATGCTTCCATAATTGATTGTATGTATTAGTCTTCAAAACCTCATTCCTCAACTTTATCTCTTTGAATATCTCAAAAAAAAAAAATTCTTGGCCTTCTATGGCAGGTCTGGAAGCAGATGCTTGTAGAACTTGTTGCTAAACAGACATTGTGGCTAATGAAGTAGGTGAGGCCATTGTATCTCCCCCTGCTAATGATGACTTACGGGTGTCCATGATGTGAATCACTGTCAGCTTCTCTTACTCACCTCCTTGATTGATATCCATATGAATTTGGGTCCTTTTCCTATATTTCAACTTGAATTCTTTGCTAGAGGTATGAATCACCGAAGGTGACTGATCCTCTCTTGGCCTCTTGCTCCCTATATCCCTCTCTAGTTCTTTCCCCTTGTCTTATTTTTCTTTTTTACTCATCCTTTATTATGGTGTTGGGGTCTGGTGCCTGAAGTGGGGATCACCTGTTCTTCATCTTCTTGCAGGGTGTTGGTCACCCATTGTGTTTAGTTGGCATACTCCTCAATTGCAGGTCTGTGTGTATGAACATAGGATGTGGATCTATTTTCCACCCTTTTCTTGGAGATAATCCCTGCAGGTTCATAAGACCAAGTGAAGCTATGAATAAAACCCATCCCCTTCAGTATCCTATGTTCCTCCTCCCCTACTGCTTTATTGTTGCAGATGAAAGGCCCAATTTGTGTCTTGATCTTGAACTCATCCTTCTTCTTTGCAGAAACAAAGTGGAGCTCATATTCATCTATCACATACCTTATGTATTCTAATGCAAATATCCTCATGGAGAGGAACTTTGGAAATTTGTAAGGGGCTAGCTCAAGTCCATAGACTCGAATATCTATGTAATTTTGGTACAAGTACCAACATACTATCTTCACTTTCTCTGTTAGCTGCATGGTTTTCCCAATCTCTTCACTTATCCCGGGCTCTGTTGCCCTACTGAGTGTGTTGATGGCTAGATGCACAAACAAATCCACAGTCCTTATATGTATAGTTCTTCTATTCCTTAATAACAAGGTGGTCCAGAAGATGATAGATTGAGGCCCAACACCTTCATTCACCTTAGTCATTTGGAATTGAAACCTACTGGACTGGAAATACACAAACATATACACCAACACAGAGGTGTATTTGAAAACCTCTTTTGTGTGAAACTTTAAAAAAATTTCATGAATGGCATCTGCTAGGAACTAGGCATAATTAAACATGTCTGTGGGATTAGATTCTGAGGAGAGAATGGAAAAAATTCCTATCAAAACTTCATTGACCCACAGATCAGACTGATAACCTAATAAATAAAATAAAGAAATGATAATCTTCTTTGTCCTTTCGGGAAAAATAGATGAAGGGTAGGGTGCATTTTTATAGGAATTGGTGCATCAGTTGCCATGAACAATTGCAAAGTTTTGGCTCTGTTGGAAAAATCAATTCTTTGATAAAGTTCTCTAAGGGATTCATAATAGAAGGGGACTGTGATTTTAGGAGTGGGGGCTTGCATCATTTTCTTAATGGATTGAGCATTAATGTTTAATAGGATTTCTCCTGGTGGGGTGAATATGGTCCTCTTATTAATGTCATAGCAAGCCTAGCATTTTCTGATAAATTCGGGGAAACTATGGGTTTTGGGAAAGATGCATAGAGGTATTTGGGTTGCCCATAGACTAATGTCATCAGATTCATCGAGAAATGTGTCCCCGAGCCAGCAGTAAACATCGAACAAGTCGAAGGCTGACTTTGTCTCATGAATATTGTAATCTCATTATGCTAGGGTTGTATGATGTAAATCCATTTGAGGGTAAATCTTGGGGTTGAAAGGCTCCTGGTCCTTCTTAGGACACACGATTTTCCTTTTGCAACTTATTCTTAATCTGTAATGGAGAATGGGATATAAGAAAAGGGAGTAGAGAAGGGAAAGATTGGTATTGGAAAAGCGAGAAAATAGAAGAGACCACGATGAGAATTAAAAAAGCTTGAAGGGAGTCCGGTTTGATGAGATATGTTGATTCTTTTGGTGAACACGGGTCCTCCTAATACAATTGCTTAATTGTGATTTTCTCTGTAATTATCTGTAAGTCTAGTACCTGCAATATCGGGTCAAAATAAGTACATTAAACTGTGTATCGAGCATGAGTTTATCTTTTAATCTATGATCATTGAGACGTTGGGGTGGCGCAGGTCTTTTGGACAACGGCTCGACCATTTACGGTGCAACGGACTCTTGGCGGGAGTGAATGTGATTGGATAGGATGGACAGGTAAGTGAGGATGTGGCGCAGAGGTAGTAGGAAAAATATGGACCAATGGTTGGAGGGGGTAATGGTTTCATTTGGTGGAAAAAACAGCTTTCGGAGGGGGGTGGTCCCAGTTTATGGTATCGCCGGGGGGGGGCACTGGAAAAAATATAGGCACGACACACAAAAAGTTAGGCAGTATCACTTATCGCCAATTTCAGACTCCCCCCATCATTGTTAATGTTCGGAGGGTGAGGGGGGGGCTAAAATGAAATATGGGCCATTGGATATGTGGAGGGGAGCAAGGATGATGGGGATATGTGATGTGGTTAGTGACGGTGGGGACAAGTGATGTGAGGTGTGACGGTACATGCGATGGGATGGTGGGGTTGGGGTATGAAAGTTGAGGGGTAGTGTAAAAATTTAGGTTAAGGAAAAATATGAATGAGGCGGGGTAAGGGGACACTAATTTTTCAGAGCTTAGGGTAAAAACTAAATGAAAACATGAACGATACCCCAAATAACTATGGAGATATATTTGAGCTCCTAAAATTCGACATATAACCCTGTTTTTCACTCTTTTAAATGAGGGAACCTTTGGTTTACGGCCTTCTTCTTCCACCATAGGAAATGTGGAATTTCGATGTTGTACTTTATGAAATAGTCTTTATATTTTTTCTTTCATTCTAATCTTTCAATGTATCTACCTACCCAAAAAAAATATCTAACCCTTTTCTTCTTTTTAGGGTGCATTTAGACTTGCAAACCCTGAAATCATTTTTCCTTTGAATTTCTAACCTACCACCTATCCCTTATTTCACCTACTACTTCATATTAAAATGTTGAACCAACTTCAATTTCTACTTATCTACTGATAATCCAAGATTAAATAGGAAAATCTTCATTTTCTAACCTATCAATAGAAAATTCAAAATTGTACAATCATGCTTAAGTTG
This sequence comes from Pinus albicaulis, assembly GCA_034641835.2. Lineage (NCBI taxonomy): Eukaryota > Viridiplantae > Streptophyta > Pinopsida > Pinales > Pinaceae > Pinus > Pinus albicaulis. Next base: position 227,665,428 of record CM076583.1, on the reverse strand, counting down.
TATGATTGCACAAATTTTTCTAAGTAGTAGTGCCATTTTGATTTGCATCACTTTTAGAAATATTCATTTTTTGTGGGGATTTATTTTTCCTTCGTTTAACACCCTCTTTTCTTTTTATTTTTGTTTCTTTTCATCTTCTTTGGAATGATTTTGAATATTGAAATATATTTACAATATGAAAATTTGCAAGTAATAAATACACAGTCACCTTGTGATACTGTAAATTATAGGACTCTAATAGTGGCTCCAGGTTGGGATGGCACTTATTATTAGGGAAGTGTCAAGAAAATCAAGACCAGTAGCATTGTATACTTCTTATCTTGTTATTTTTATGAATTTGTCTTGCTATTTTTCAACACAACAAGGTGGCCTACAAATAGGATCTGAACCAAAAATTTTGGTATATGGAGTCACAAAATTATTTGTATTTAGGAGAAGTAATGCTTCAACATCCTGCCATTGACAGGACCTCTAAGCAGCTCTCTTCCATCCATCTCTTGTAGAAAAAATGCATTATTTCCCCTAAAAGAATTAACAATATTTGGGCCTTTCCATAGGTTTTAAAACTTTTCATGCTTACCTTTATTTTCTCTTCTGGAATCTGTTAGTCATCAATATGTTTTCCTGTTCTGATGACTATATGCCTTCCCTAGGTTTTCTAGAAACCAATTTCAAACAGTCAATTTTTCCTCCAGAAAACCCCACAAATAAATTTGTATATTTTTCCTCTCTTACAGACTGTGTTAGAGGTGGTCATCAAATTTTCAGTCTTGATAAAACTCCCTTGTCCATAACTGTCATAAGCCTTGTATACCTGATATCCAAAATCCTCTTTTTTTCACACAGCTCTCTATCAAAGCATAAGACAATTTTTCTTTTTCCCCTCTCACTGTTTGAATGTCCATTTGATGACCTGAATATGTCTAAGAAACCCTTCAGAAGTCATGAAAAAGTGTCTAGGTTTAGGTAATGGTGTTTAGAATAGGTATCTTGAGAAAAATATCTTTAGTCAAAAACCTGGTTTTAAATATCAATCAGCCATCCTTTGTCTTATCTGGAAAAACAAAACCTTGTTTACCCCTAGGTCATACACCATCAAAATGGTCGTTGTATTTTGTCTTATAAAATCTTATAAGTTTCAAATTCAGGAAGAAACAGAGTAAGAAGGTCCTATGTACGAAGAAATTAATCAAGTGAACTTTTCAAGGATTATCATCATGATACCTCAGGAAATGTCTCCAATGGTCAAACAAATTTTATCTATGTATCTCTATAGGGGTGATATGGATAGATGACAATAAGTAGTTCTAAAACGAAAGGGACACTTTAAGGAAATTTTTCAAAGCTGGAACAATTGACTGTTGGGAAATAAAGGAAATGCAGATTTCAGAGAGAAAGGAAACCTATATAATTCATACCTACAAATTCAAAGAACCAAGAAAGTCAGAGAATCATCCATCATGGAAAAATGAGTACAAAGGTTGCGAGTTTACTGCATCTAGCACTTCATGTCAACTCACAATGGCATTTTCACATTCTTCCCGAACATATGGGCACAACTCTGAAAAACAGTCTTATGAGACTAGGTGTGTTAGTTCTCTGGCAAAAGACTTCCAGCAGTTTTAGGCCTCAAAGTGAAAGAGTATAAAAAGGGAAAAAATGCCTTTTTCTATATCCCTATAGCCTAGACTCTAAAAACATCAAATACATTGTCATTATAGAAGAAGCTAAAGCTACTACAAAGAGAGTTAACCTAAGAGACACAAAGCATATATGTTGGAGTTTAAAATATCTTACCTGCTCACTATCTTCACAGCAAATTTCTACAAAGAGACCTGTCTCATGCAGATTGATAAAGGATAAAGCATTTGAATTTCCTCCTTCATAATAAGCAGATGGCAATCACTTGTGTTTATGAAATGCCTCCTTCAATGATAAGCATATGGCAATCTCTTGTTTTTATGAGGCGCCCCCTTCAATGATGATAAGTAGAGGGTATAAAGAGTTCTGTTTAAATTACCTCCTTCAGTGATAAGTAGACACAGGGAACAAGGTTTAGTTTTCAAGAGAGGATTCATTCAAATCACAAGAAGAGATCCTAAGCAGTTGTGCTTGCGTTGCCTCCTTAAGATAATGAGCAAAGGGCATGACACAAACAGTTTGTGTAGAAGACTAAAAGATTCATTTGGAAAATAGAGACCAGGCCTAAGACTGTTTTAAAGGACCTCCTTCAATTTATAAGTAGAGGGAAAAGATTGATTTAAAGGGCCTCCTTCATTTAAAATAACAGAGATTCAAAAGTTTATAGAGACTACTTTAAAAATCCAAAGAAGTGGCATCTCCTTCATCCATAAGCAGAGGGTACTTACAGTTGGTAAAAGGTCCTCCTTCATAAAAAGTAAAGGGAACATTTTATGAATTGAAATAGGGGAGTTTCGCTTTTACACAAAAAATGAAAACTTATCTTGATGTTTGCAAAGCACTTTTTTCAAAATTGTTTCATAAGAAATATGATAAATGAGTTAAAAAGGGCAGAGGTATGACAAAACTATTTTAAAAAAGTCAAAGGAAGGTTGCGTGCTTTAAAAACATTGCACAAGGCACAAAAGCCCTCAAAGGGAATATTTTATTCTCATATTACCGATTAGCAAAGAAGGAGGGTTTCTCTGGTTCCTCAGCAAACACCCCGTGCAAAAATCCTTGGCCGCGACGCACCTGTAGCAGCTCACCGCAGGAATTTACAAAGGACGTGATGCACCTGTGCACTAGCACGACACGTTTCAGCACTCGACCCTCGTTCAGTCTCCACCCGGTGCCCACAACCGCCTGTCGTTCAAACTTCGTTGAAAAAAATAGTTTTTTGAATTGGCACGGTGTATTTTTCTCGTGTAGCCTCCATTCGGACGCTATGCGTCTGTGTGCAAGGGTGTAGCACATGCTCATTTCATTTCAAACGACCAAAATTGCCAGTTTTTCTCAAAGGTCATTTTTCATCACTACAAAGAAGTTTTCGAGGTATTTATGACTATTTTACCCCTCAGTTGCTCTTAGAACATAAAGGATATTTCGAAAAATGAATTAAAGGAGAAAGAAGTGTTAAAGGAAGAGAAATCTTGTTTTTATTCAAGGGTTGTCTAGTTGATTTTGGAGAAGAACAGAAAGATCAAAATGCCTCCAAAGAAAAGGGTAAAAAAGGGAGGTCAACTCAAGAGATTTGAGCCCACCACTATTCAATAAATCACTGCCTCTCCCTCATTCTTGTCCTATTTTCAAGAGGTAGGTTGCTTTGAATTTTGCAGAATAATACCAAAGGTCACTAGCCACCCTCATCTAATAGAGTTATTTTCCCTGTGGTTGGATGGAAATCAAGTTCACATAGCAAGTTTAGATTTTGAACTCACTCCTAAAGCTGTTTCTAAGGCAACAAAAATCCCTAACATAGGAGAAGAGTGGTTAAAACAATCATACCTTGACCTCAGCCACTATCAGCCTTTTCTCAAGCCAAATCATCAAGATACGTGTAGCTCCATTTTTCCTTTCTCACACTTGCTAGATGACTATGCAGCCCTCATCAAAATAATCATGAAGTTTTTCACTTGTGAAGGTAGATACTCCCAAGTATATGCCTATCACATCAGACTCCTTATGCATTTCACAAAAACTAAGTTTCTAAACCTACCCTTTTTCCTATGCAAATTATAGAAAATATGTCTTCCATTGTTAGGAAAAATCCTCCAGCTCAGCAGAAATAAAGTTTATTTCATCACTCTCTCATTAAGATCATTATCCTTCACCAGCTGAAACAAAAGGGCATCCCTTGGGAAACTTTCATCTCTCACCCTAATTTCACTTCTCCATCTTCTATGCCACTACAAGTCAGGCCATTTTCATCCCAAGACCCTCCTCATGCTCATTCCTTGCCCTCCACACCTTATGTTTCCTCTTCTTCTCATGAGTCTACTCCCCAACAAAAAACATCCTCCACAGATAGAAGTGAGAAAGAAGAATGTAGTAAAAGCAAAGAACAAGGGGGTAATGGTGACAAAGATCAAGACAGTGAGGGAAGCATCAGTAGAGGTAAATGAAAGCATGATGTGGCAAGCATCCCACAAGGGGAAAATGAAGACAATGATGAAGTGTCAGGGAGCCCACAAGGAGAAAATGAAGATAGTGATGAAAGAGCAGGTAGTCCACAAGGAGGAAATGAAAGCAGTGATCATGAAAGTGGCAGCCCATAGCAGGAAAATGAAGATAGTGATGAAGAAAGAGGAAAACCACAGAGAGACAGTGAATATACTAAAGGAGAAGGTAGCCCACAACCAGAAAATGAAAAAAATAATCATGATGAAGGCAGTCCACATCAGGAAAACATTGAAAACAATGAAATTAATGGAAAAAGTCACAACAAAGAGGAAAGTAATAAAAACAATCATGACAGCAAGAAGATAGATGAAGGCAGAGATAGTTTCAAAAAGGAAAAAATAGTAGACCTACACATCTCCCACCAAACAGAAAATGAGCATGATCTTTCTAAGTTTACTCCTGATGATGAGTTCATTACAAATATCAAATTTAATGAATGAGGAAATTCCCCACAACAATGTAACCAAGAAGTGAAAGAAGAGAATGTTTTTGGAGAAGAGGATAGCCCTAAGGCTGCAGGAGACCAAACTAAGCAAGCCCAGGTATTAACTCCTCCTCTCACTCATCACCAGCAAGGTCAAGATCACGTGTTTACTGCCTCTCCAAGGCAAGGGGCCATGCTTCCTTCATCAAAATTAGAAAAGGCTAAAAACACCGAAACATCAAGGAAGAAAACCGTTCAAACAGTGACTAGCAATGTCACTAGGGCACTAAGAGGCAAAGGTAAATTGCTAAAATAGAGCAAGGTTGAATTGCCAAATAAAACAGGAGGAAAGAAGCCCATCAAAGGCAAGGGAAAGGAGAAGATTGAAGAACAAGAAAGAAATCATGAGCATGAGAGGGAGTTTGAGCTAATACAACTAGATAGTGATGCTAAAGAAGATGAGGCCAGGATTCTTAGATCCCTCTTACAAGATCGGGATGCCCAAGTTAAAGACGTGGAAAATGACCTAGAAAGGTCAAAAGACCTTATCCACTTTTTGCAAATGAAAAATAGACAGATGAGTGGACAGATGGCTATTTATGAATCCCAGGAAATCAAATATAAAATAGAAGTGTAAAATTCACAAGCGAGGCTAGAAGAATACATGGGTAAGTATGCGGAAGATGATGAAGAAGAAGGACTAACAAGAAAGAGACCTAGGACCATGGGACTTAGAAAAGCATTACAAAAGCAGAAAGAAGAAGAATCAGCTCGTGAACAACAATACCCTCTTACGGAGCTCCTTGCCAAAGAAATTGAGAATAATAGAGAGCCTTGGCTTGTGAGGGCAAATCAACATTTGGAAACCAAATTGGAGAAATCTAACAAGGATTTGGGCCTACAAATAAGAATGACCAAGCAATACAAGAAGTTGAATTAGTTTGCCCAAAGGAAGCTCAAAGCTGCCCAAAGGAGGCGCCTGGTGGAAAAACATGGAAAAAACCTATCCCAGCTTGGAATTCTTGCTCAAGCTTCATTACATGTTTCTAAAAACCCTTAAGGGGTTTACTCACCAAATTTGGGCATTTTTGGACACATTCTTGTTTTTTGTGAATTTTAGGCCTAAAAGCATAAAATCATGGGTGCCTTAACTTTTTCTCGGAGCATCCTCAACTAAATAAAAATATATTTTTTGATTCCTTGACATCGAAGGAACATGCTCAGAAATTTTTAGATCAAATGAAGCTGTTTTGGTCTCTCAAAAAGGCCAAAAGCAACCATTTTTTACCTTTCTGCCCCTAATATCAGCAGGTGCTACACTCCTAGGCTTTTTCACTGTTTCTAATTTTTTACTAACTTTCATGCATCATATTGGCCAAAATCAATTATTTTTGAAATTAGACATACGTAGCTTTCCAACGAGCCATCACGGGATTCATTTCAACATCAAGAGGTCTGCCAAAACTTCACTTTAAAAAAGACTTTTTTCTAGTGCTACGTTCCTGTAGATTTTGTTGAAAAGCAGTTTTCTGAGTGATGCTTTGGCCAAATGTGCGTTAAGAAAGCTTATCTTGTATGTTGGGCCTTGAAAGTGATTTTTTTTGCTATTTTGGTCCGAAAAGATATTTTTAAAGGATATTTTGTGCCTTGGACTTTGTTAAGCCTCAAGGACATTTTTAGATATTTGTTTTTGGCCAATGGCCTTCTAGTTGCTCTAGGTGGGTTTCCTCCTCTTTGGCTTATATAACCAAGAGGATTCATTGTAACAAAGAGGTAGAACTTGATATATTGAGAGCAATACATAGCATTACGAGCTTGGAAGAAATACTTGTTTTATGAGGTGGAAGATTTCTTGCTTGGCTTGATGGTGGAGGAGCATTGTGTGTAGGATTTCACGGCTTGGTGAATGGTGATGTTTCTCTAATTTTATTTATGTTTTCTTGTTTTCATTAATGTTCAATACTTCTCATTTTCTGTATATTAGAAAAGTATATGTTGAGACATGCTCATGGAAGCACCTCAAACATCCTGCATGTTACAGCTTTGATGTTTTCCTCTTCTTGATCATTTCTAAAGGATTCTTAACTGCCCTTTAGGTCCATCAAGAAATTGTTATTTTTTTCTTTTATGGTCAGTATTTTTTTGCTATCTTGTATGATTTAAGGTATGCCCTTCGTACTTATAGCTTCTCAAAACTCCATTTCTGAAATCTTTCTAAGAAATATTGGTTATTTTAGTTAAGTCAAAGAGGTCTCGTTCGATCTTGCCCTTTGTCCATGCTTACAAACTTATTTCAGAGATACCGATAGCTCAAGATATGTTGTTTAGGAGTTCCCTCTTCATAGATTGAGTTGTTTTTTTATCTTATTTTTTTTCCCAACAACTGAAGGTGATTTTCTAGAGTTATAGGTTCTTATGCTTCTATGTATCACTGGATTGTTTATCTTTCATATGTATTAGTTTGAGTTTTATTCATAGAGATTTATGGTTTTCCCTACCTCATGAATACCTTCTTTAAAACTATATATGTTTAAGATATCTTTGTCTTTCACAAACTTAATGTTCATTTCACTTCATTTTCACCCAAAGAATCCATTTACCTTGACTAAATTTTCCCTACAGTAATACCTTGTCCACCATTTAGAGAGTCCTGACTTTATCTAACCCGATAGCCCTGTCAATTTAATGAACTCTCTTTCTATTTGTCATTTTTTATCAGTTTACCTCAAAAACCCAAAAAACAAACCAAAATATACTTAACATCTAGCCTAAAATCAAACATACAAAGCGAACAAGTTCACATCCTTTGCAGAATAGAGAGAGCACTCTCTCAGTCCAGGAAGGCAAGGTCTTAGGACTCCAAAGTTTGGTCTAATGTTGTGCTGTCATTTCGTTTACCAATCTACCAAATCATGGGACTCCAACATAATGGTGATCACGGTGGGACTTTCTGAGTTAGTGACAATCTAAGTATACCTTAGGACTTCAGAAACCCTTGATTAAAGAATATCCAGTGATTTTCCACCACTCATCACCACACCAACATAATGGCGATCACGATGGGACCTCTAAGTACATAGTTTCCTGAATACCTCATACAAGCTTAGCTAGACTTAGAAATACTGGTGAATCTGCCTCCTCACTGCCACACTGATCATACTGGTGATTGCGGTGGAAGCACTATGTACATAAACAACCTAACAAGCCTTGGTAGACTCATTTAGTCCTTCTATATAAAAATTAGAAAAATAGCCTATAAACTCATTTAGAGTAGACTCTCTTTGTTTCAGCACCTTAGCTAAGTGATGAATCAAACATAGGACACTTTTACAAACTAGGCTACATATAAAAATCTGTTAAAAACCTCAAAAAAACATTTGTATATTGGTTTCTATCAGTTATTGGTGGTGGACCATAAAAATTTGTCTTTACAAGACAATAGTATTCAACACACGACTCCACTAGCCTCCAGTAGGCCTAATACTCTATTTAAAAAAAAAGCCAAAAAAATTCCATAAGCATGCTATCCTGTTGACTTACCTTTCCAATCACAAAGATCATGATGCAACCTATGAAATAAATGACAAACTAAGTACTACTTAGGAATTTAGAAATTTTCATCAAACATAAAGAAATCATCAGAATAGCATAAAATAAGAACTATAAATTTCTCAAAATCCTAGCAAGCTGTTGATCTAAGTTTTAGAACACTCTTACAAGTTTTTTCATAAATTTTTTATAGAAAAAAATTTCCCTAAAAAACACCTTTTTCAGTATTGGTGGTGGACCATAAACTTCAAAACATCCACCCGGCGACTCCACTAGCCTTCATTTAATTTTAAAAAATTTACTAGCATCCATAAGACTCTTAGGGAGGACAACCGTCCAAAAACAATCACAACTATCATCCTCTCTGAATTTTGAATTTTAAATCTGGCTTCAGGAAGAATTAATACTAGATCTCATCGAAACCCAAATCCTCCTATCATAGTTGACAACCTAGAAAAGATTTTGTGGAAAAATTCTGAAACTGGTAACTTAGCTACCGATAGGACCATTCACAAAGAAAGATCTATACTTGAACATCTTACATCCTTGGAAGATCCCCAGTTTGAATTGTGTTTAGCAAAAAGCATTTTTAGAAACAAGTCACAAAGTAGAATCAGCCTTGCTGATCTTGAGCCCTTAGATTTGAAGTAGAGTCCTAGCACAGAAGCCTCACCCACTACACCACCTGATTTTCAGCTTCTCCACCACTACAGCTCTTTTCACCCCAAATATTCTCAAAATCAGTCTACAAGTCCAAGTACCTCCATCACACCCATTCAAAACACCATTGTGCAAATCACCTCATCCCATACTAAAAATCCTCCTATTATGAATCTACCAACCACTCCCATCATGGCAGCTTGGTATGCACCCGTAATGTTACCACAGCCTTTGGTAGTACCTTTGCAAAATTATTACCAATCCAGAATCCCACATTTCACTGGGGCTGAGTCTACTACTGCCCAACAACATGCAGATAGAATCAATGATGCTTTTGACTACATGGAAGTAGAAGATGAAACCATAAAGATGAGAATGTTTTCCCAAAGCCTAGGTAGAGAAGCCAAGAAATGGTTTAAAAACTTAGCTCCTAACAGTATACATGATCTCTCGTCACTCTACCAAAATTTTATAAAAAAATGGGAAGTTAGGAAAAACCCCATCCAAATCCTTTCCGAATACAACAATCTCAAAAGGAATATGGGGGAAAGTGTTCAAGACTATTTCACTAGGTTCAATAGTGTCTATAATGCCCTTCTGCCTCACATGAAACCTCCACTTGGCCTAGCACTATCAAAATTTTCTGAATGTTTCGATCTAGATATGACATACAAATTAAGAGAAAGAGACCCCATAACTTTAGAAGAAATCCAAAAGGTAGCTATTAGTGCCAAAGCAAACCTAGCTGAGAAGAGAGCTATATGAGATCGGAAAATAAATTCACTTACCGAGATGAGACCATACCTTCCAGTTCCTTTTTAGATTCCAAAATAGAAAAACTTGTTAGAACTATGGAGAGAATGATGGAAAGAATAAATCTAAGTGAAAGGACACCTCCAAGGGACAACCAGCCAAATCCTCAAAACAAAAACTAGAATCAGAAACTAAGAAGGGACCCACCTAAAATCAAACCAAGGGAAAATGATCAATAGATTAGGCCACCTTTCCAAGAAAATTATGTTGATGAGGTAGAAAGAGATATGGAACTACTTGATGAAAATTACTTAAACTTGATAGGTTCTGATAGCAAGGGTGAGGTTTTTCTCACAGAAGAAGAACATGTTTTATTCTCCTCAAACAAAAGTGAAACAAATGATGAGGACCCCAAAGATCCTGAAATGGGATTACAAAATTCCATAATGGAGGATCATAGGCAATATGATCTTAGGAGTAAGAAAAACCAAGACAACTCTAGGAAAAGTAGCCCAGACACTGCTGTTACAAAATCCCCCGATACCATTCTTAAGAGAATAGCAGATAGTAACAAAATCATGGCTAAGAAGACTGATCAAAATAAGGACAAAACTAGCCAGGAAAACCTTGATCCTAACTGTCCTAGTACCTCTACTAAGATCCCCGAAACAACCGTATTGAACAAAACCCCGAATAAAAATTAGTAAATTAAGAATATATAAAAAGTCATGGCTAATAAAACTGAAGCAAATATATCTAAAATACAATTACCTTTCAGTTTTGAAGGGGAAATTACCAAAATTAAGATCACCATGCCTCTCACTAAACTTATTGCCCAAAGCTCATACAAATCTCAAGTGCTAAAGGTCCTAAACATAGGAAATGATGCAGATACTTTACACCTAGCTGATGATTCCCCTGAGGTGTTGTTTGGACCAAAAATGGAAGGAAAATATCAAGAGTGAACCACTCTTCCTTTTTACATTAGTCTAAATATACATGACCAAATCCTACATAATGCCATGCTAGATTCCGGGGCCTATCACAATCTCATGCCAAAAGTGGTAATGGAAAGATTATGCCTAGAAATAATGAAACCTTATAAAGTCTTATATTCATTTTATTCAAGCACAGTCAAGTGTTTAGGCCTGATAAAGGACCTTTGTGTCAGTTTGGCGTAAGTACCTGCTAAACACCTAGTCATGGACATAGTGGTAGCAGACATTCCTCTCAAGTACGAAATGATTTTATCCAGATGTTGGGGGGCCAAGCTCCAAGGAAATATTCAACTAGATATGTATTACACCACCATTCCTATTTTTAACCAGATAAGAAGATTGTACTGAGAATCACACATGAAGTATATGGTTAGCAATCAAGAAAGACCAGACAACATACCTCTTTATTCTGTACATTCAGACCTTAATTCTTTCATTTTACATAATGATGAGGACATTGATAAAAATATAGGTAAAGTTGAAGAAAATATAGGCCCATTGCATCAGGCACACCAACTTCTCTATGATGAGCTAGACACTCAAAACTATCACGACCCAGAACAATTGTATCTTGATGAAAAAAAATATGATGTTCTAGACATAGAAAATAAAACCTCAAAAATAAAAAACATTTTACACTCTCAAGCAAGTTTCTCAAACCAAGTACAAACCTCAAAAATACAATGAGAACCTTTTTCCAATAGAGAGGCGCTAAAGAACTTGCATAGAACAAAAATATTTGGAAATCAAGGCCAAGAAATCCTTATGTTCTTACCATATCTAAATACGTGGCCATCCCAACACTTTACTCGTCCAAATAAAACTTTAACTATTGCAAATACTTTTGTATATCTGGGAAAAATGTCTGATAGAGATAATATGGGGGAATGTGATAAAAGCAGTCTTGGTGAACCTGAGCTAATTGAACTAGCTAAAATTTTTTCATTACACCAGAAATTGAGAAGTGCCAGGATACACAAGATTCTTTAGGATACTAGTACATGTCGAGAGAATAGCTCAAAACACCATGACACAGCCATCATTTCCAAAAGTCACCCTTACAAAAGGGAACACAAAAATCTTGATCAGGTATTAACACTTAAGAAGAAAACAACTGGTTACAAGATATGTGTAGATTGTAGAAACATAGATAAACATTCCCTAAACAACACTCATATCCTTCCAAAAATGGGTCATACCACACAGAAGCTACAAATTTCTAACCATGTGTCCTGGCATGATAATATTTTAGGATATCACCAACTAATTCCTCTTCAAAGAAAATAGCTCAAAGATTTTTTCAAATACACTGGAAGCAGTTTCAAGTCGAACCCGGTTTTTCAAAATTGCAAGACACCAGGGACATGTTTCAGAGAGCTGTGTTTCCAGTGCTGAACTTCTTTACTATAATGTACCTTGATGATGTCATCATCTATTTTAAGAATGACAAAGAATATATGTATTACCTAAAAAAGATGTACAACAAAGGCAGGAGTGGAAATCAAAGGTATAAGGAAAAACAACAAGCAGACACAGGGTTTTTTAAAGATTCTTGCAAGAACCCTTATGTTGTGCTTACAAGAAAAAAAATTCCTGATTTTTCTTTTCAAGAACTAAGTGGACCAAGAGCATCAGGGAATCCTTTTGAAGATAAAATGCTCAAATTCCACCATTATGAAGAGTTCTAGTCGTGAAATTTGTTACTCATTGTACATATTTTGTTTGAAGAAATAAATCAGAAAACTAAAAAAAAATAGAAAACTAGAAAAAGAGGGAAGTCTTAAAGCAGTAGTATAGCCCCATATTCAAAAAATAGTCATGTTGAAGTGTGCAAGTCTAAATTCCACTACTAGTGCTCAAAAGATGTCTTGTTCAGTTATCTAGCCTAATCATAACTAAGCATGTTTTAAATTGATTGTTGATAAGTTAGTGAAAAATAATGATAGTCAAAATATGCAAGCTTGAATTATCAAAGAAAGTAGATTAGGAAACAAAGATGTTGGTTCCACACGCTCAAAACAGAACCAAAGAGGAAAATAGTGATGAAAAGAAAACTATGTATCCTAGCCCTGTTTTTTCTAAAATCTAATTTTGTACAAAAATAACATTTGTGTGCAGCTTGTCTTTATGCCACAAACACATGACAAATCAGATTGTCTAATCCTGATTTGATCATTTTTTCAATTTCATGTTCTAGTCTAGCAAATGAAATCCTATAAAACAGCTTAATCTTGATGGTTGATCTAGTATAGGTAGAGAAATAAAGGATTTCATTAGTTTAATCTGAACTCCTAGAAAATATAAGTGTAGAAGTAGATAGTGTTTTCACTTTCAAAAATGTCATGTCAAGGGCTTGCCAGTCCAAAGTGCACCCAAAGAAAAAACACTGTTAGGAAAAGTAGTTGGGTAAGTAGAGATGAGGTTGATGCTAATCATACTGTCAGTTTGTCAGAAAGTGTCATTTTCAGGAAAAGCATCAAGAAAAGGAGAAATATGCACCAATGGATGAGGCACTAGTCTTCATAAGCAAACGATCTACAATTCTAGACACCTCTCAAAAAGGAGCTGCCCTCCCCAAATAGAGCCACTATTAGTCATCCGTATTTTTTCCTGTTGTGATGACTATATGCCTTGCTTAGGTTTTCTAGAAACCAATTTCAAACAGTAAATTTTTCCTCCAGAAAACCCCTCAGAGAATTTTTTATCTTTTTCGTCTCTTACAGACTGTGTTAGAGGTGGTCATCAAGTTTTCAGTCTTGATAAAACTCCCTTGTCCATAATTGTCATAAGCCTTGTATACCTGATATCCAAAATCCTCTTTTTTTCACACAGCTCTCTATCAAAGCATAAGAAAATTTGTCTTTTTCCACTCTCACTATTTTAATGTCCACTTGATGACCTGACTATGTCTAAGAAACCCTTCAAAAGTCATGACAAAGTGTCTAGGTTTAGGTAATGGTGTTTAGAATAGGTATCTTGAGAAAAATATCTCTAGTCAAAAACCTGGTTTTAAATATCAGTCAGCCATCCTTTGTCTTATCTAGCAAAAAAAAACCTTGTTTACCCGTAGGTCATACACCATCAAAATGGTCACTGTATTTTGTCTTAGAAAATCTTATAAGTTTCAAATTACGGAAGAAACAGAGTAAGAAGATCCTATGTCCGAAGAAAGTAATCAAGTGAAATTTTCAAGGATTATCATCATGATACCTCAGGAAAGGTCTCCAATGGTCAAAGACATTTTATCCATGTAGCTCTGTAGGGGTGCTATGGATAGATGGCAATAAGCAGTTCTGAAAAAAAAGGGACACTTCAAGGAAAGTTTTCAAAGATGGAACAGTTTACTATTGGGAAATAAAGGAAATGTAGATTTCATAGAGAAAGGAAACCTATATGATTCATACCTACAAATTCAAAGCACCAAGAAAGTTAGAGAATCATCCATCATGGAAAAATGAGTACAAAGGTTGTGAGTTTACTGCATCTAGCACTTCATGTCAACTCACAATGGCATTTTCATATTCTTCCCGAACAAATGGGCACAACTTTGAAAAACAGTCTTATGAGACTAGGTGTGTTAGTTCTATGGCAAAAGACTTCCAGCAGTTTTAGGCATCAAAGTGAAAGAGTATAAAAAGGGAACAACTGCCTTTTTTATATCCATATAGCCTAGACTCTAAAACCATCAAAGACACTATCATTACAGAGGAAGCTAAAGCTACTACAAAGAGAGTTAACCTAAGAGACATAAAGCAAATATGTTGGAGTTTGAAATATCTTACTTGCTCACTATCTTCACAGTAAATTTCTACAAAGAGACATGTCTCATGCAGATTGATAAAGGATAAAGAATTTGAATTGCCTCCTTCATAATAAGCAGATGGCAATCACTTGTGTTTATGAAATGCCTCCTTCAATGATAAGCAGATGGAAATCACTTGTTTTTATGAGGGGCCCCCTTCAATGATGATAAGCAGAGGGTATAAAAAATTCTATTTAAATGACCTCCTTCAATGATAAGTAGACACAAGGCACAAGGTTTAGTTTTCAAGAGAGGCTTCATTCAAATCATAAGCAGAGATCCTAAGAAGTTGTGCTTGCATTGCCTCCTTAAAATAATGAGCAAAGGGCATGACACAAACAGTTTATGTAGAAGACTAAAAGCTTCATTTGGAAAACAGAGGCCAGGCTTAAGACTATTATAAAGGACCTCCTTCAATTTATAAGCAGAGGGAAAAGACTTATTTAAAGGGCCTCCTTCATTTAAAATAATAGAGAGTAAAAAGTTTATAGAGACTACCTGAAAAATCCAAAGAAGTCGCATCTCCTTCATCCATAAGCAGAGGGTACTTACAGTTGGTAAAAGGTCCTCTTTCCTAAAAAGTAAAGGGCACATTTTATGAATTGCAAAAAGGGAGTTTTTCTTTTACACAGAAAAATGAAAACTTATTTTGTTGTTTGTAAAGCACGTTTTTCAAAACTGTTTCATAAGAAATAAGATAAATGAGTAAAAAAGGGCATAGGTATGATAAAACTATTTTGAAAAATTCAAAGGAAGGTTGCGTGCTTTAAAAACATTGCACAAGGCACAAAAGCCCTCAAAGGGCATATTTTATTCTCATATTACCGATTAGCAAAGAAGGAGGGTTTCTTTGGTTCCTCGGAAAAAACCTCGTGCAGAAATCCTTGGTCGCAACGTGCCTATACCTAAGCTCTACGCGCCTGTAGAAGCTCACCGTAGGAATTTACAAAGGACATGACATGCCAATGTACTGGTGCGACATGTTTCGACGCCCAACCCTTGTTCATTCTCCACCCGACGCCCACAACCAGCCATTGTTCAAACTTTGTTCAAAAACAAAGTTTTTTGAACTGGCACGGTGTATTTTCCTCATGCAGCCTTTGTTCAGACGCTACACACCTGTGTCCAAGGGTGTAGCACCTACTCATTTCATTTCAAATGACCAAAATTGCCAGTTTTTCTCAAAGGTCAGTGTTCATCACTGCAAAGAAGTTTTCGATGTATTTATCACTATTTTTACCCCTCAGTTGCTCTTAAAACATAAAGGATATTTTGAAAACTAAATTAAAGGAGAAAGAAGTGTTAAAGGAAGAGAAAGCCTGTTTTTATTTAAGGGTTGTCTAGTTGATTTTGGAGAAGAACAGAAAGATCAAAATGCCTCCAAAGAAAAGGGTAAAAAATGGAGGTCAACACAACATATTTGAGCCCACCACTATTCAAGAAATCACTGCCTCTCCCTCAATATTGTCCTATTTTCAAGAGGTAGGCTGCTTTGAATTTTGTAGAAGAATACTAGAGGTAACTAGCCACCCTCATCTAACAGAGTTATTTTCCCTGAGGTTGGATGGAAAGCAAGTTCACATAGTAGGTTTAGATTTTGAACTCACTCCTAGAGTTGTTTCTAAGGCAACCAAAATCCCTAACATAGGAGAACAGTGGTTCAAACAATCATACCTTTACCTCAGCCACTATCAGCCTTTTCTCAAGCCAAATCATCAAGATACATGAAACTCCATTTTTCCTTTCTCACACTTGCTACATGACTATGCAGCCCTCATGAAAATAATCATGAATTTTTTCACTTGTGAAGGTAGATACTCCCAAGTATATGCCTATCACATCAGACTCCTTATGCATTTCACAAAAACTAAGTTGCTAAACCTACCCTTTTTCTTGTGCAAAAGTATACACAAGATGTCTTCCATTGTTATAAAAAAAGCCTCCAGCTCAGCAGAAAGAAAGTTTATTTCATCACTCTCTCATTAAGATCATTATCCTTCACCAGCTGAAACAGAAGGGCATCCCTTGGGAAAATTTCATCCCTCACCCTGATTTCACTTCTCCATATTCTATGCCACTACAAGTCAGGCCAGTTTTATCCCAAGACCCTCCTCATGCTGATTCCTTGCCCTCCACACCTTATGTTTCCTCTTCTTCTCATGAGTCTACTCCCCAACAAAAACCATCCTCCACAGATAGCAGTGAGAAAGAAGAATGTAGTAAAATAAAAGAACAAAGGGGTAATGGTGACAAAGAGTAGGACAGTGAGGGAAGCAGCAGTAGAGGTAAAGGAAAGCATGATGTGGCAGGTAGCCCACAAGGAGAAAATGAAGACAATGATGAAGTGGTAGGCAGCCCACAAGGAGAAAATTAAGACAGTGATGAAAGGGCAAGCAGTCCACAAGGAGGAAATGAAAGGATGATCATGAAAGTGGCAGCCCACAACAAGAAAATGAAGACACTAATGAAGAAAGAGGCAACCCACAGAGAGACAGTGAAGATACTAAACGACAAGGTAGCCCACAGCCAGAAAATGAAAACAATAATCATGATGAAGGCAGTCCACATCAAGAAAACATTGAAAACAATGAAAATAATGGAAGCAGTCACAAAAAAGAGGAAAGTAATAAAAATAGTCATGAAAACAAGAAGATAGATGAAGGCAGAGATAGTTTTGAAAAGGAAAAAATAGTAGACCTAGACATCTCCCACCAAATAGAAAAGGAGGATGATATTTCTGAGTTTACTCCTGATGTTGAGTTCATTACAAATATCAAATTTAATGAACAAGCAAATTCCCCAAAGCAAAGTAACCAAGAAGTGCAAGAAGAGAATGTTTTTGGAGAAGAGGACATTGCTAAGGCTGCAGGAGACAAAACTAAACAAGCCAAGATATTAACTCCTCCTCTCACTCATCATCAGCACGGTTAAGAGCATGTGTTTACTGCCTCTCCAAGGCAAGGGGCCATGCTTCCTTCATCAAAAGTAGCAAAGGCTAAAAACACCAAAACATCAAGGAAGAAAACCACTGAAACAGTGACTAGTGTCACTAGGGCACTAAGAAGCAGAGGTAAATTTCCAGAACATAGCAAGGTTAAATTGCCTAAGAAAACCAGAGGAAAGAAACCCATCAAAGGCAAGGGCCAGGAGAAGATTGAAGAACAACAAAGAAGTGATGAGCATGAGAGGGAGTTTGGGCTAATATAACTAGATAGTGATGCTGAAGAATATGAGGTTAGGATTCTTAGATCCCTCTTACAAGATCGGGATGCCCAAGTTAAAGAGTTGGAAAATGACCTAGAAAGGTCAAAAGACCTTATCCACTTTTTGCAAATGAAAAATAGACAAATGAGTGGACACATGGCTATTTATGAAGCCTGGGAAATTAGATATAAAAGAGAAGTGCAAAAGTCACAAGTGAGGCTAAAAGAATACATGGGTGAGTATGCAGAATATGATGAAGGAGAAGGACTAGCAAGAAAGAGACCTAGGACCATGGGTCTTAGAAAAGCATTGCAAAAGTAGAAAGAAGAAGAATCAGCATGTGAACAGCAGTACGCTCTTGAGGAGCTCCTTGCCAAAGAAATTAAGAATAATAGAGAGCCTTGGCTTGAGAGGGAAAATCAGAATTTGGAAACCAAATTGGAGAAAGCTAACAAGGATTTGGGCCTACAAAGAAGAATGACCGAGCACTACAAGAAGTTGAATCAGTTCGCCCGAAGGAAGCTCAAAGCTGCCCAAAGGAGGCGCCTGGTGGAAAAACATGGAAATGACCTATCATGACTTGTAATTCTTGCTCAATCTTCATTGCATGTTTCTAAAAATGCTTAAGGGGTTTACTCACCAAATTTGGGCATTTTTGGACACATTCTTGTCTTTTGTGAATTTTAGGCCTAAAAGCATAAAATCATGGGTGCCTTAACTCTTTCTCGGAGCATCCTCAGCTAAATAAAAATATATTTTTGGATTCCTTGACATCAAATTAATATGCTTAGAAATTTTTAGATCAAATGAAGTTGTTTTGGTCTTTCAAAAAGGCCAAAAACAACCATTTTTTACCTTTCCGCCCCTAATATCAACAGGTGCTACACTCCTAGGTTTTTTCACTGTTTCTACCATTTGGCTGGATTATAGGCATTATATTGGAAAAAATCATGTAGTTTTGGAATTTATACATCCGTATCTTTCCAACGAGCCATCACGGGATTCATTTCGAGATCAGGAGGTCCGCCAAAACTTCACTACAAAACAAATTTTTTTGTGGTGCTACATTCCTGTAGATTTTGCTAAAAAGAAGTTTTCTGAGTGATGACTGGGCCAAATGTGCATTAATAAATTTTATCTTGTATGTCAAGCCTTGAAAGTGATTTTTTTTTCTATTTTGGTCCGAAAAGATATTTTTGAAGGATGTTTTATGCCCTAGACTTTGTTAAGTCTCAAGGACAGTTTTAGATATTTGTTTTTGGCCAATGGCCTTCTAGTTGCTCTAGGTGCGTTTCCTCCTCCTTGGCTTATATAACCAAGAGGATTCATTGTAACAAAGAGGCAAAAATTCATATATTGATAGCAATACATAGCATTATGAGCTTGGAAGAAATACTTTTTTAATGAGGTGGATGATGTCTTGCTTGGCTTGATGGTGGAGGAGCATTCTGTGCAGGATTCCATGGCTTGGTGAATGGTGATGTTTCTCTAATTTTGTTTATGCTTCCTTGTTTTCATTAATGTTCAATACTTCTCATTTTCTATAGATCATAAAAGTATATGTTGATACATGCTCATGGAAGCACCTCAAACATCCTGCATGTTACAGCTTTGATTTTTTCCTCTTCTTAATCATTTCTAAAGGATTCTTAACTGCCCTTTAGGTCCACCAAGAAATTTTTATTTGTTTCATTTATGGTCAGTATGTTTTTCTATCTTGTACGATTTAAGGTATGCCCTTCTTACTTATAGCTTATCAAAACTCCATTTCTGAAATCTTTCTATGAAATATTAGTTGTTTTAGTTAAGTTAAAGAGGTCTCGTTTGGTGTTTCCCTTTTTCCATGTTTACAAACTTATTTCAGAGTTCCGGATAGCTCAAGATATGTTGTTTAGGAGTTCTCTCTTCATAGATTGAGTTTTTAGTTTATCTTATTTTTTTTCCCAATAGCTGAAGGTGATTTTCTAGAGTTAGAGGTTCTTATGCTTCTATGTATCATCGGATTGTTTATCTTTCATATGTATCAGTTTGACTTTTATTCATAGAGATTTATGGTTTGCCCTAACTCATGAATGCCTTCTTTAAAACTATATATGTTTAAGATCTCTTTTCCTTTCACAAACTTAATGTTCATTTCAATTCATTTTCACCCAAAGAATCCATTTACCTTGACTAAATCAGCCCTGCAGTAATACCTTGTCCACCATTTAGATAGTCCTGACTTTATTTGACCCCAGAGTCCTGTTGATTTAATGAAATCTCTTTCTATTTGCCTTTTTCGATAAATTTACCTCAAAAACCCAAAAAACAAACCAAAATATACCTAACAGCTAGCCTAAAATCAAACATACAAAGCGAACAAGTTCACATCCTTCGCATGATAGAGAGAGCCCTCTCTAAGTCTAGGAAGGCTAGGTCCTAGGACTCCAAAGTTTGTTCTGATGTTGCCCTATCATTTGGTTTACCAATCTTCCAAGTCACGAGAGTCCAAAAGAATCCCATTTCAGTACATTATCTCCAATACTAAAATAATTTTCTTTTGTTCTTGTTGGATTTAAGGGGCCTTGACCCATGTTTAGTTAAGGATTGCCAATAAACCGATGTACTAATGGCCCTTTCGGAAATGGCCTGCTTCTGCATGTCAAGGTCTCACCTGAATTAGTATTAGAGGGTGCTCAAACCAGGTTTCCGCACCTTGAGAGAGAGATAGGTAATTGAAGTGGGTCCTTTCAGATCAGAAATATCTACGCAGGGGAAGTCCTAATACATAAAACCTTAACATTATATCCAAGATCATAAATTATTAGATAACATACAACCAGGGTAGGACACCTAAACCAGATCTACGCATTCATAATATCACACCCACATGCACATCAGTATATCATCAATATTCAGAGAGAAAACATAATCTTAGAACATAAGTGTAGCTAATAATCATAACATAAAAATACTTAAATATCATCAACAACCTTCTCATTCAGTCATATCGTGATCTGACTTACAAACTCTATTTACCAGCCCATGCACACATCCAAGGGGGTCTGCACACTATAAGACTTAGGGTCTTTGTGCACATAGCCAATAGGAGCCCTTACCCAAAAAATCGACACAAAAAATCCACAAGTTTGTATGCAAGCTTAATCACCACTTAGACTCTCTCTAGACTCAATTTATCTATCTATTTATAACATATTATCTTGTTTTATTCTATGATTTTCAAACCATGGTTAGCGGACTTTTGATCTACCCTTTGACCATTTACAATTCATAGGGGGCTTTGACCCGCCCGAAAGCCCCTGTGCTAGACTAAATATTACAAAATATTACCAAAATAGACCAAAAATGTGGTTAGGGGACCTTGTTCCAATAGTCCCCCAACATAATCTTGTGACTTGTCTCGAGTCACAACACCGACGGGCTATTCATAGTTTCCTGGAGTTGATCAATAGCAGTAGCCAATGGAAATAGAATGCCTATGCTCTCTGCGGCTGCATTCTGCATAATATCAACCAAATTTTGTGAATTCGGTCCTTCAATAGCTACAGTGACACTTTCCAAGGTCTGATTCAACTATCTCAGAGTCCCTTCTAACTTGTGCGAAAGCTTGAGAGCTTCGTTAGCCCAGGGCGTCAGATGGTCGTTGAGTACCTACTTCTTGCGTCGAAGCACCACAATTTCACTTTTGAGTGCATGGATGGTCTGAAGGTGCACTAGTCGTTGGGCTATGACAAGGGCAGTCATAGTGGATTTTATCAGCTCAAAATCTTGCTCCTTTTGGTGCAGATCCTGATCAATTTGGCGAAGGAGGGGGTCACGCTGCACTCGATATCGTAACTCTATATAAGTCTCAAAAAATGAGGTGCCCTGAGGGATATGTGTGGTAATACTGGTTGTAGGTTTTGTGACAAGCGTGGCTCGCTGGTCGTGCACCTCCAGAGGGGTCTTAGGTTGGAGCTTGGCCTACAATGATGATATTTGAAGTTCCAAATTGTCCTTAACAACCTGTACTTTAGTTCGAGATGCCTTCAAAGCAACGACCAAGCCTTCAGTATTAGCCTATGGTGCAGCGGGGGTAGGAATTATTTTTGGCATATCCTCGCAGAGCTGGTCGATCAATCTAATTTAGCCTGTTGTGTGATGGCAGTGATGTGGGCTACGTAGGCTTCGGCGACATCGACAGATTTGGTCAAAACAGTTTTCTCGAATTGACTAAGGTGTTGTTGCGATCACAGTTCTCTGTGCTGAAGCTCAACGGTGACGAAGGTAGACAAGTCATGCAGTTGCGCACTCGTTAGGTTCCCCACATTGAGATCAAATGAAGGGCATGCATGGAATTGGTTGCATAATTCCACCGGTAGCATCATAAAATTTGTGCTCGGGAGGGGCCAAATCTGAGTATTCGTGACAGTGGTCAAAGATGCAACTGTAGCTGGCTGGCTCATTTGATTCTGCCTTGCTTGATCCATGTTTGCCTGAAGTGTGTCCGCTTTCAGCTGTAGGGCCTATAATTCAGACTGCAAAGCTTCTACCATGACCTTATGTTGTCCTTCCATAGTATTTAATCGGTCCTCAAACATAATAGTGAAAACGCCCGCAATATTCTCTTAGTCCTGTTCTGTTAATGAGACCTTTGTGTCTATATCGGCCTTAATAGCCTTACGCTTCTTCCTAGATCCTTTGGGAGGTTCACTGGTGCATTTGAGACCATGTGGCGATGAGATATCTTCACCACTGAGCCCGTCAAGCTCCTAGTCCTATTGTGACACCAACTCTATCCCCATGGTGGTGTCCTTAAGGATCTCTTGGGTCATGCCCTTCTCCATAGCATGTGCCTCAGGCTCCTTCATTTTTTTTGATGAAGGAGTAGCCTTTGGTGTGGCGCTTTGGCTGAATGTGCCTGTTGTGCTCAGGTCAGACATATTAGTGCCAATATTCCACTCTGGTGGCCAAGTTGCAATCACTTGGTCAATCTCTACCTCTGTAGCCATGTAAGGAAGGTTATACCAAGATGGATCTTTATGGGCCCGAACCTGCACATTGTTCATGGTGTTAGGACTCCACTATGTATCATTTTTTCTATATACTTTGACACCATTTTACTTTTTAAACCATGATTAGAAAGGATTCCATTATCATTTCTTATCTACTTTATCCCAAGGTATATACAATCCTCTTGCTATTTTATTATTGTTGTCATTTTTTACATTTAATTCCATAATACTCTTATATTTATCATTAGTAGAGTGTATCGTTATATACAAGTCAAAAGATCGCAGAATAGTTATATACGTTACTAAGGTGCATAATGACGTGTAACAGTGACTTCAGTTGCTGGAAAAAAGTAGTCAAAGTCACATATAAATTTAAGTCATTAATAATTTGTGATACGCGCTTTGTAAAACAATGACATGAAAAGCATGAACACGATTTTTGAATCATCTGAAAGATAGAGTGTATTGTCTGTGTAAAAATATCTTTCTGAAGAACAAGAGAACAAATAAGATCACATTTTAGGAAAGAAAGCAAGTTGGAATACGTAGATTTGCTCTCATGTAAATTGTAAAAGATGTCTCCTCTTTAAAAAGAGGAGACATCATCATTAGTAGGGAGTTCATTGTTGTAAAGCTACAGGAGAACATTGTGTGAGAACTGGAGCTAGTCTCCATTTGTAATGTATCAATTATTTTGACAGATGAATAAATTCTTCCTTTGAGCGCTCTACTTTAATTCTTTCCCCCGGGGAATCTTGTGAGAGGGAAAGGGCCCGCCTTCCTCACAAGATTCACCCTTTGATTCCTGTAATTTGTTTAATTCTTTATGTTGTTTGCACTTCACTTTAATTCTGTTGTTGGACACCAGTTACACAGTTTAGTAATACTCTGTTTCTTTAGCGCTGCATGTATTGAATGCATTCACTCTTGGAAGTTGAGAAATTCATTTCTATTGATTGTATGAATGTATGGTATTGGGAGGCAGGGCTGAAGATTCCTGCATAAAGGAATAGGGTCCTGCTCTCATTCATTGCTTTCCTTTCCCTGCAGTGTGATTAGAAACAAGAGAACAAGTGCTGAAGGTTCCTGTTCATAGGAATAGGGTCTTGTCTCTTGAAGTTACCTTTCATACAGTGTGATTAAGTGTCGAGGCATCGAGTCTTTGATTCTAACTAAGGAATAGGGTCTGTTCACATATGGTTGATTGATTTCTTTCTTTACTTGATTGGTTTCCTTTGTTTGGACTTTAATTACAACATAGAAATCATTCTTGCTATAACTTAAGACTTGACTTTGATTAATGATGTGAACATTAAATTGTGAATTAATAATTGTGCTGGCTTTTACTACAACATTGTTTACCTTTGAAATTGAAACCATATCAGTCATGATTATCACTATTGGAAATAAAAGACTTCCTCGGTTGACAATTTATGTGGAGCCGGATTTAACCAAAAAATTAAAGCGACAACATTTTTCAGTAGCCGTTAACGGGGAAGAGTAGTGCTGAATTTTCAAAACATTAATCTTTCTTTAAATGTGTCTTGATTAGCTAGGATGCGGAAATTTTTCTTCTGGCGTGATGCATGAGAAACAGAGAGGGAGGAGAAAGAAAACTTTCATTGGTGTATCAAAGGCTGAATCATCACAGAGATTAAGTTCTCGGAGATCAAAAATTCAGCACTCCCCTCAATCAGGTTACAAAACAGAGGAAGTTGTAGGTCCTGAAAATATAGAAGAACCAGCAATCAGTGCTGGAGAGTCAGAAGAAAGTGCTAGTAAATCAGCAGAGCACATTGAGGAAATCGTAGAGAGCGTTGGACGACCAGTGGAAAACATTGAAGAGCCAATAGAAGATCTTGACGATCGAGCAAGTGCAGTAGGAGAGCCAACAATGGAAGGAAACAATGATGGTTTCTTTGGTGGAGGACGTGTAGATCCTGAAGGAGAAGGAAGGAATGAAAATTCCCTCTCTACCTTGGGATTTCCTATTAGTGATCTTCCTGCAGGGATAACTCCTATGAAAAATATTCCATTGTCTGCTTTACCTAACTTTCATGGTTTATCCTCTGAAGATCCGGATGAATTTCTTTTTGAATTTGATATATTATGGAGAAGTTATGATTATGTTACTAATGCTCAAAAGTTGAAACTGTTTCCAGCCACCTTAAAAGGGAATGCTTTAAGATGGTTCATGAGCCTTGGAAGTCAGGTGATCACAACATGGGAGCAGATGAAACAGAAATTTCTGCTTAAATATCAGGACTACTGCCGGACGAGAGAAAAGAAGGATGAACTATTCAATATGACACAAAAGCCGGATGAGAATCCGGAGGACTATATAGAAAGGCTGCAGTACAATATACAGAGATCTGACCATCCGAATATAAGTAAGGAAATTCACAAAACAATATTACTTAAAGGTTTAAGGGATGATTGTTTAGATATGTTAAACATGCTTGCCAAAGGAGATATATCTAAGGAATCATATGATGAGATTTGTGAACTTGCTAAGAGGTGTTCTAGGGGAGCTGCAAGAAACAGAACAAGAGATTCCACCTATTCAAGAGTGCAGAAATCAACCAATGGAGGAGCAACAAGAGCTGAAATAGGTAATTTACTTGAAGAATTTAAAACTGAGATGTTAAGTTCTTTTGCTTCACAAATTGACACTTTGTAGGTTAAGAAGAAGCAGGCCAAAGCAGAAGCAACTCTGGCTGTCTTTTGCCCGAAGTGCAGAGACAAACATCCACTAAGGGAATGCCCAATGGATAAAATACCAATTTGTACCCTTTGTGAGAAAGATCATGAGACAAAACAATGTCCATCTCTACCAGGAATAAAGGCAGCATTACAGCCAATGGAAGAAGAAGCTGAAGCAGTTTACCTGCTAACTCAAAGAAGACAATGGCAACCAAAAGGACAAGGTATGAACTCTAGTATGCCATTTAATCGTTGGAACAATTATTCTGCTTTTGGTCAAACAAATTACCCTCCCTTCAATCAAATGCGATACCCACCCTTCAACCAAATGAATTTCCCACCCATGCAGCAATCAAACCCACCCTTTGTTGATCCTTCAATGTGGACTCCTTGGCCCTCACAGCAGCCATCTTCTTTTAACCCTTGGAATTCAAATTGGAGAATTCAACCACTCCCGTATCCAAATCAATTGCCTCAATTCCAACAACCACTCCCTCTGCCATCAAATGCTCCGCCAAATAACCAAATGAGACCCCAGCTACCTGTGCAACCAAATCCTAACCCCAATAATAAAGTTGTGCAAGTTATTGATATTCAGAATCAGTCTATATTTCCTACTATGCAATGTAACGATATTCATTTGAGATCTGGAATAATAGTAGAGCCTATTATTGATGACATAACTTCTTCTGATTCTGATAAAGAGGAAACTAAGAAACATAAGAAAGCACAACCACCTCCTAACAAGAATGTGGAAAAAACAGAACCACCATTCCCCGAGCGTTTGGTTTTAACCAGAACAGCTGAAACACGTGCTTTTAATCTTCTAGGGGAATTGCAAAATTTGTATGTTAAAATTCCACTTTTACAAGCATTAAGAGATGTACCAATTTATGCCAGAACATTAAGGGATATTTGTGTTAAGAAACCTGGTAGGAAAACTAAGGACCCCCTTACAGTACATGTGATGGGTGACTTGTCTGCATTAATGTCCGGAAAAGCCCCTCCTGTGAAATATGGTGATCCCGGCCATCCTACTGTGACAGTTCAGATTGGTAAAACAATGATTCCTCAAGTTCTGGTAGATTTAGGTGCTGCAATTAACATAATGACTCTTGAAACTTCACAATTGTTACAGCTGAATAACACAATCAGAGATACACCCACCATTTTAGAGTTGGCTGACCGTTCTACAATTAAACCTGAAGGAGTTGTTGAGGATCTACTTATTTCAGTTGAATCCTGGAAATACCCAGCTGATTTTGTTGTATTGCAGACTAAAACAAAGCTGGGGGGACATCCCTTAATTCTATGAAGGCCATGGCTAGCCACAGCCGATGCTTTTATCAGTTGCAGATCTGGTTCAATGACAATTTCTAATGGTTATGAAACAAAACAGCTTACTCTTTATCCTCATGCTACACCAATAATTAATAATGAAGATTCTATATGGATGGATTATGATGATAATGCTGTTAAGCCTATTCTAACTATTGGACAAGCTTTAACTCTTAAAGACAATACAGAGGATGAGATAATTAATAATTTTATTTGTGAACCTTCTTCTGTAATTGCTGAAACACACAATCAATTAACTGCAATTTTTGAAACTGATACACAAGAAAAGATTGAATCTGAAGACTCATCTCAGACATTAACCACCATCTCATCTAAAAGCATAACAGTTGAAATTGAACCCGGCAAGACATTAAACATAAATCCTGATCTAACAGATGCTGAAACACAACAATTAATGAAGTTATTGCATGAATATAAGGAAGCATTTGCATGGGATTACACGGATATGAAAGGTATTTCTTCTGAATTATGTACTCATCGAATTTACATTAAAGAGGGATGCCGGCCTGTTTTTCAACCCCAAAGACGAATGAATCCTAATTTACGAGAAATTGTTAAAGAAGAACTTCAGAAATTTCTTAATGCAGGATTTATATACCCTATATCTGACAGTGAATGGGTTTCCCCATTGGTAATTGTCCCCAAGAAAAATGGGAAATGGAGAGTATGTGTTGACTACAGAGCCTTAAACAAAGCTACTCAAAAGGATCACTTTCCTTTACCCTTCATTGATCAGGTGTTGGATAGTCTGGCAGGGAAGAAATTCTTTTCTTTTCTAGATGGATTTAGTGGGTATAATCAAATAAGAATTGCACCCCAAGACCAAGACAAGACCACTTTCACCAGCCCCTGGGGAACTTTTGCCTATAGAGTTCTTCCATTCGGGCTATGTAATGCACCAGCAACTTTTCAAAGAGCTGTTATAGGAATTTTTTCTGATATGCTGAATGATTCTATGGAAATATTTATGGATGATTTTACTCCTTATGGTGTGTCTTTTGGAGATGCATTACAAAACCTTGAGAAAGTACTTAAACGATGTATACAAGCTCACCTCTCCCTAAGTACTGAAAAATGCCATATGATGATGAGTGAAGGAATAGTGCTTGGACATTTTATTTCATCTCAAGGTATACAGGTAGATCCATCTAAAATATTGGTCATTCAGAATCTTTCTGTTCCTAAAACTCAAACTAATGTGAGAAGTTTTCTAGGACATGCTGGATACTACAGAAGATTTATTAAAGATTTCTCTAAAATAGCTTCTCCATTGTTTGTGTTGCTTATGAAAAATGCTGAATTTAAGTGGACTAATTCTTGTCAGAAAGCTTTTGAAGAACTCAAGCATCAGTTATCTACTGCTCCTATTTTGAGGGGGCCTGATTGGGCCCTCCCTTTTCATATATCTTCTGATGCTTCAGACACTGCAATTGGAGTTGTCTTGGGACAAGAGGAAAATCATCTTCCTTATGCTATCTACTTTATTAGTAAGAATATGACCCCTGCTGAGCTTAATTATACAGTTACCGAGAAAGAGTTTCTTGCAGTAATCTATGCCATTAATAAATTCCGACACTATATCACTGGTTATTCTACTTTGGTGCACACTGATCATTCAGCTATCAAGTATTTAATGAACAAATCTGTCACAAATGCTAGAGTTACCAGATGGTTATTATTACTGCAGGAATTTGATATCACAATTGTAGATCGGCCTGGCAAAGAAAATGTGGTGGCTGATTTCCTTTCACGGTTAAAAACTGACAATGATATTCCAATAGATGATTCTTTTCCTGATGAGTATTTATTTGCGGTTTCTGCTCACTCTCCATGGTATGCAGATATTGCTAATTATCTAGTTGCAGGGAAATTACCATCACACCTGTCATACAGAGAAAAGAGAAGAATTGTTCAACAAAGTGCCAGGTACAGCTGGATAAGCGGGTGTCTTTTCTACACTGGGCTTGATCAGGAGATCCGAAGATGCATTAGAGAAGATGAAGTGTATGACATATTGAAAGCTTTTCATGATGGCCCTTGTGGAGGGCATTTTGCTGATAAGAGAACAGCACACAAAATTCTGAGGATGGGTTACTATTGGCCCTCATTATTCAAGGATGCAAAGAAGTATGTAAGGGCTTGTGACAGTTGCCAAAGAATGGGTCAACCCAATCATAGAGACCAAATGCCATTAAACCCCCAGGTAGTTTCTGAACCATTTGAAAGATGGGCCTTGGATTTTATAGGACCCATTAACCCTCCATCCAATCAAAGAACTTATATATTAGTATGTACAGACTATATGACTAAATGGGTGGAGGCCAAAGCACTTATTAGAGCCAATGAAGAGGCTGTCCTAGCTTTCTTATTTGAAGAAATCTTTACTAGATTTGGAATTCCTAGAGAGCTAGTTACTGATGGAGGACCTCCATTTAATTCTCATGGTTTTAAATCTACCCTTCACAAATATCATATTCAACATAGAATGACTACACCATACCACCCCCAGGCCAATGGGCAGGTGGAAAGCACAAATAAAGTTTTAGAAGCCATTCTAACTAAAACAGTGAAGGAAAACCGGAAGGATTGGTCCCAAAAGCTCCCTGAGGCATTATGGGCTTACAGAACTACTTGGAGAAACACTACAGGTTTTTCTCCCTATGAATTGGTTTATGGTAAAAATGCTGTTTTTCCTGTGGAATTCGAGATTAAAACTTTAAGAACTGCTTTAGCTGTTAATCTTGATTTGACTGATGTGCAGACAGCTAGGTTGCAGCAGCTTCTGGAGTTGGATGAAAAGAGATTAGATGCCATCCATCAAACCACCATGATATAGCAACAAAGGATGAAGTGGCATGACAAAATGATCAAACACAAGCAGTTCCAAAAAGGTAATTGGGCCTTGTTGTATGACTCTCGGTTTGAAAATTTTCAGGGTAAGCTACGTACACGTTGGCTTGGACCATATGAGGTAGATGTTGTTTTCCCAAATGGAACGGTAAGACTTTTAACAATTGATGAGTCTAAAACACCTCTACTAGTCAATGGTCATAGGATCCGTCTATATCAGCGCCCTGTTTCTAAAGAGGATTTCAAGACTGCTTGCATGACTGATATTCATTATCTTTTTCTAGGGGAGTCTTCTGCTCCTCACAGCATTTAATTTTCTGCACTGTCTTTTTAGTATTAGATTAGATTTAGCACTAATAATCCCTGTCAAGGATTGGCATATTACAATGAAATTTTGCAGATTCTGGAAAAGCTCATTAAGGAGGACAGATTCATCATAAGAAGATCTGAAGCTTCAATCACAGAAGCTTGTTCCCATCATTTTACCCCATTTTCTAGCAATATCCCTTCCATCCCATTTCTACATTATTTCCCTTTTTCCCATTTTTCCCACCTCTACCATTCTTGAAATATCATCCTTCGCCTAGTATTTCCCATTCCTTACCGCTTGAAATTATCCCTTATCAAATATTTCCACTTCTTTTAAACCCAAGTCATTATATCCCATTTTCCCCGATTTTTCCCTTGCCGAAACACCACAAGAACATGTCATTCATTTTTCCGTTGCCGAAACACCAAGCGCAACCTCGTCATTATCTTTTCACCACTAAAACATCATTTCTTTCCTCTCGCTATACAATCTTTTCAAACTTCTCCACTTCTACTCTTCGCATCCTTTGGGTGAAAATTACCCGCGTCGAGCGCATCCCGATATGCTCCTATTCTACATTTCCAGAGAAATCTACAAACATTCTTCCATTAATATCAAGCCATTATGAAGCACTCTATACTTCAAAGTTTAAAGACAAAGGTAAAAATATAAGGTATGCGGTTTTTATGTAATGCAGTGCTTAAATATTATTTTAAAGAGAGGATCTTGCTCATAATGACTACAATCTCCACATGCTTAAACATCATTGCACCATGAGAATTTTTAAAATCGAATAATCATTTCACATCATCCAATTCACATTTCCTTTTTCAGTAAGTAAAGCCAAGGTTCCCCGTCATTGAGATCCACCACACCTCAAGTTAGCAACAATTTACCTACTAAGTTTTGTTTCCGTTCGTGCCTCTTCAGCCATTTCAGTGACTCTCCAAAAAATAAGTAATTGTGAGGTTGTCGGCTACTGTGACAATTTGGTTTGGGGTTTCTCGATAACTCCTCTTCAATTGTTCAGGAGGTCTATTGTAGTCTTTTCAACAAAGGTGAGATGGACGACATACTTCGGAAGAATGGGGGGAGAATTTGATTGATACAAGTCTTAGGAGGTCAAGATGCATCTCTGGGGAATTCATTAGTAGTTCATAATCAGATTTCATGAGATGAGGAGGACAGGCCAAGTTTCAAGTTTGCCGTTATAGGATCTGCTTGTTCAAGAGGGAAGCAAGTGATTTTAAATGCACAAGAAGATTTTCTTCTTCCAAACATGAACCGGTTGAACTTAAAGGTCGCTGTGATAAGTCTCCGCATTTCCGCTACCTCGACCATGGCCAACAAGAGTGCATTCATCAAGCATTACTTGGACATGCTAAGGCGTTACCGGGTAGTCTACCAACACGACTTCGTTTTGATGAATCATTTAAGGCATGGTCGATTAGTTAATATTCCCTATTATCTCGTCGGTTGTATAAAAAACATGTCATATTATCACAGCATCAGTTAAATTCCCATCGTTATCCCTTACCCATCACCGTCTATGCCAATGAGTGATTCGCAGGGGTTTTTGCTCAAGAAAAAATCCCCCTCCGAATAATCCACTCCTTGTTCCCGAGCTGTGTCGAAATTCCCCAACAAGCCGGAATTTCCCAAGAAACTCCCGAGAGTTCTTATGAGAGGCAACTGGATGATATCCCGACTTCCCGCAATTCCATCCTCGAACCACGGACCTACCCCCAAGTTCATCCCACTTAGTAGAGTCACCCTCTTCCACTATTCCTATCCCTAGCGATGACTCTCCAACACCCCCACCCCCACTATAAAAGAAAGAGACGAACCCCAATGGGGCCTCTTGCCTCAAAACGACGAACAAGGGCTACATTCCAAATTTTCACTTCTTCCGAAAGCCCTTCCCCCGTAAAAATAATCTTCCCTATGAAGGAAAAAGGAAAGACAGTTGACTTCTCTGCTTTCTACCAAAAAGGAAAATGAAAATGACTCAAGGAACAAAGAGTGATTCCCATTTCCCTAACCCCGCCATCATCCTCTTAAAACTTCAATCCTCACCTTCGTTTCAAATTCCCAACCCGTTCATCTCCGGTGGCACCGCCACACAAGAACCGTTGCCCCCGGACAACATGACATCGTTTATGGCTCAAACAATGACCGCCACACAACAACCAAGTCACTTACTCAGAGGTCAGGCCACAAGAACGAAATGAGCATCAGGTGTACAAGAATCATACACCAAGCATGATAATACAGTGGAAACCACTGTAGTCGTTCCACAAGACCAGCTGGCACTCGGTGGATCAAATAGTGCAACCCTGCCATCAAATCCGGCCACACAGGTTCAGCACACTATGGAATCTTTATTGGAGGAAAATGAGTTCTTGAAATCAACTAGAGTCTATAAGAATGAATTAATCATGGCACGAGAGGCCTTTGATAGAGAATTTAATCTCTATATTCTAGCACACACAAGATTAGCACAAAACAAGGATCCATGCAGAGAATACATGTGCCATGAGTGTGGTAACATTTACCAACAAAAGCAGGTACAAAGTAGTCAAAATTCAGTATCCGAGGCATCTACATCACTCGCAATTAAAGAAGAACGCCCCCATCGCTCCACAAGAACCAAAAGAGGGCTCTCAAAAAGTCTCGAAAAAGAAACTAAACTACGTATATCTCGCCCGTGCTAGTCAAATTTCACCACTCAAACAATGCCCCAACCACAGATATTAGCCCCGAGTTAGTTAGTTCAAACTCCACTCGCACAATGCCCCAACCCAAAGATTTCCAATGCCGGGACACAAACACCCTGCCATGGAACCAATTAGAACTTATGAACAACTCGGAAGAAACAATATGTCAGATCAAGATAAAATATTACAAACAGCGCATAAGTTAGCATGGCAACGAATCACATGTATGCCAACTCGGGATATTTGGGAACGTACATTGCAACAAACAGGGATTCCAAGAAATAAGTCAAGGAATCAAAGGAAAAAGATGGTTTTGATGTTTTCATTAGTGCAAAAGTTGATGGCTACCCGAAACCCTCTCGTAAATTATTCTCTCTTCCTTTCGAACGTTTGGTTTATTTTCAATTGAAGGCAATAAAGGATGGCAGCACTTTATGAATTGCTTATCGTGGAACAATTTGTTAAGACTTCGTCGAGGCCCCTCGAAAGTGATCAACATTTGTCGCGAACTTTATCTCCATAACGAGGCCATGCCCGAGAATAGAAGAGTTAATCTCACTCCAATTGTAGGTGATGTACAAATAAGGGCATTTGTTTCATTCCTGTACCCAATCATCTCACTCCGGAAAACCGCGTCATTGCAAGTAGTCATAATGAGGAGAATAAAGCCCTTTTGGATAAGACCTAACCTTTATGTCCAAACGCCATGTTTGTAGCACAATATCACCACCCCTGCGTGCTTTCAGAATGCATAGGTACATACAACAACTACAAGCTTCAACACTTTTAAAGTGTCAATAGCAAATCGTAGTAAAGGAGGTCACGTATTGAAGGCCAATACTATGTTTTGGCAAAGAAATATGTAAGGAAAGACAAGACTATCACCCTTTCAAATTCTCGATAATCTTCAAGCCGCACTTTCCAGGGTACCTAATTACATCGTATGTATTCGGAATTGTGGAGAAAACTGGATTGGTTACCATTTTCATTTTCCAATTCTATGGATGCCTTCGAAAATATCGTTGTCACTATCAATCGTCGACAGAGATGAAGTTGCAAGATGGTAGCAATTGCAGAACAATCGAGGATTCCGAGCTCCGAAGCCACCTTCTCCATCTACTACTTGAGCAACTTGCATGCACGTAGCCGCACTCGTACTCGACTCGTACTAGATTCGCTTCGAGGGCATGCAACATTTTCACCGGGGGGGGGGGGATGTTAGGACCTCACTATGTATCATTTTTACTATATATTTTCACACCACCTTACCTTTATAAATTACAAGCTTAAAAAGGATTCCATCATCATTTTCATTCACTTTATCCAAAGGTATATAAAATCCTCTTCTTTACTATATGTTTAATCCGTTTTACATATAATTCCATATTACTCTTATATTTCATCATTAATCGAAGTAGATCGTTGCTAACATAAGTCCAAAAGATCGCAAATAAATTATGTGATGTGCCGGGAATGCCGACTCCGTTGCTGAAATAGTCGACTCCGTTGCCGAAACAAACAAGACAGTACGCAAATTCCGCCACTATTCGTAATTCGCGATTCTCGAAGAGTATTTTGTGGAACAATGGCAACAACACGAAGATGTGGTTACACAAACATTATTCTAAGATAGTACTCTTTTTGTATCCGTTGTAACAATGTCTTTTTATGGAAGAACAATAGCCCGTTTTAAGAAAGAAGAACAGATTTGGGATAAACGTAGATTTGCTCTCATGTAATTGTAAGAGATGTCTCCTCTTTAAAAAGAGGAGACATCATCATTAGAAGGGAGTTCGAGTTCGAAAGCTACAAAGAGAACATTGTGTTTGAGAGGACAGGAGCTAGACTCCGTTCGTAATTATCATTTCTTTCGACAGATGAATAAAATTCCCCTTTCGAGCGCTTCAATTTAATCCTTCTCTCGGGGAATCTTGTGAGAAGGAAAGGCCCGCCTTCCTCACAAGATTCACCCGATCGTTCCCCGTAGTTTGTTCGATTTCTTTATGATATTCGCACTTTACTTTAATTTCCGTTGCCGAACATTAGTTACGCTTCCGTAATTTATTGAGCATTTTGTTTCCTTTAACGCCGCATGTGTTTAGTACATTCATTCTTAAGAAGTTAAGAGATTTATTTCGTTAATCGTCCGAATGTATGATTGATGTCAAAGGTGTGCCGAAGGTTCCCGTACAAAGGGATAGGGTCATGTTTCCATTGATTGCCTTTTCTTCTCGGCAAAGGTGATTAGAAACAGGAGACAAAGTGCTTAAGGTTCCCGTTCATGGGAATAGGGTCCCGTTCTCTTGAGTTATATTTTCTATGCAGTGATTAGTGTTAGGCAAAGAAAGTGTTGAAGTTCCTATTTAAAGGAATAGGGTCCTCGTTCCCGTTATGGTTGATTGGTTTCCTTTCCGCATTGATTTCCCTTTATCCGGATTCTAAATCGCAATATAGGAATTACTTCTCGCTATAACATAAGTAACTTCAAACTTTGATTAAACGCAGTGTCAATAATTAGATTTGTATGATTGATAATTGTGTGGATTTTTACTACAACATTATTTTTGCTTTTGAAATTGAGCATATCCAAACGTGCGTGATTGTCTTTGGAATAAACACTTCCTGGTTGACAATTTATGTGGAGCTTGAATTGTGAAAACAATTAAAGCGACCAACGTAGGGCCTTTCTTTAGTTTGGCACAAGCAAGCATGTTTTTCCTTGCATAATGCCGGGTCATTTTATTTTGTAGGGCAAGGCCTCTCTTTACCTCCTTGAAATGATTATTCTCTTATTTTCAATAAAGGATTACATGTTGTGCCATCTCAAATTCTCTTCCCACTCCCCGAAGTTGTGCATCTTTATCCATGAGAAGCAATCTAGTGGTCATCTCATTGTCCTCATTGTCACTATCTAGATCAATGAATTGTGGCCCTTGAGAAGTCCTCTTGACCCTTTTGCTTCTCCTTACATTTACCCGTTTCACCTTTGTCTATCTTTTCCTTGCCTTTTTCTTTTTCTTTTATAGCT
The DNA here is from genome assembly GCA_034641835.2 of Pinus albicaulis. NCBI lineage: Eukaryota > Viridiplantae > Streptophyta > Pinopsida > Pinales > Pinaceae > Pinus > Pinus albicaulis. Next base: position 227,629,934 of record CM076583.1, on the reverse strand, counting down.
AGAGGAGAGATGGCCCTTTTCATTTTTGAGGCAAAAGAAACATCTCTTTTGCCTCTCGTGGTAGGTGCATGTGAGAGGAGTGATGAGGGTGCCTTTATCTTTGGTTAAGTCACAAGCCTTTTCATCTTTGTCATGGCTTTCATGAGTCACTTCATGCTCCATTGGGTCACCGATTTCTTGACCTTGAGCTTCATTATCATCTTCATTTCCCTCACTATTTTCCATGCTATCTTTTTGGCTTTCAAACTCGATCACTACCCTCCTCACTCGCCTCATTTTGGCTCGTACTTCACTAAGGTCTTCTTCTGGTCACTTCCGCATTGTCAAATTGAGTTTCTTTGTCATTCGTAGGTTGATTTGTGTCATGACAAATATGACAACCGGCCATGACTATCATGACTATTTCCTTTCTCATCACTCATCGTCTCATTTGTGCCACCGCTCGTCACTATCGCCCCTTCAAAAAACTGCTTTTGGCCTCATAATCTACCCGTTCTTGGTCTTCAATTTCTTCACCCTCTCCCTCTCGCTTCTTCATTTTCATTTTCTTCATTCATCTCAAGATTGTTTTCAATGTCATTGTGCTCACTATCACACTCAAACACATCTTCCTCTGGCTTTCTTGTGCACTCTCTTGTTCGACTATCACCTTCATTTTTTTCTTCATAATCCTCTTGGTCTTCATATTGTTCATCATAAACACTCCTTTCACACTTGAGAGTGATTTATTGGTGTCATCACTATCACTCTTTTGCTCAAATTCATCACTATCTTTTCCCTTCATGGTCGCCATATTCATATTCATCCTCCATGTCATCATCATCTTCTTCATTGCTTCCGTACTTGCCTCACTGCTTTCTTCATTTTCCTCATCATATTCTTTCTCTTCACGTCGCCGCCATCATCCTCTTCTTCATTTAACTATGTTTCTTCTCACTATTTTCTTCTCTTTCACCGTCATCGTTTTTCCATTATTGCTACCGCCACCATATTCATTTGATGCATTAAGTGAAGAGATAGGAGGTGAGTTTCCTTGTGGAAAGGCAAATTTGGAGATGATGGAGGAGTGGAGGTAGGTGGGTGTGAAAGTGGAAGGAAAATTTTGTTAGAATGAAAGCTTGGGTATTTGCAAACACATCATGTGAGATAAGAACTTCCCAAGGGATTCCTCGCTCCTCTAGCCGGTGTAAAACAATAATCTTAACCAAGGAGTGGTGAAAATGGCTGTATTCGGTGGGCATAACTCCTAATTTCGACCACCGAAGCCATTTTTTCAATTCTCCGCAGGAGATAGTATGGTAGGTTTAGCAATTTAGCCCCGGTGAAGTGCATTAGAAGCCTTATGTGATAAGAATAAACCCCGGAGTACCTCCCCTCACATGTGAAGTACTTGATAATCTTCCTCATTAGTAGGGCATACCTCTATAGCAAGCTTGGGAGAAGGGGAAAAATAGTTGTAACCTTGTCGATGCCTAGGTTTGAGGTAGGGCTCATAATAGCTCAAGTCCAATTTCTTCTCGTTTAAACCATCTCTCATCAATATTTGGTATTCTTGTGGCTTTAGCAATGGATTCGTATGAGAGTTCAAAATTCACTCCTCGCTAGGTTGACTTGGTGGTTTTGTAGGCCGAGAATGAACAACTTAGTCAAGTCTCGAGTGGCTTTGGACTCGTCAACCCTCTCACAAACTCGATAACATCCAACATCTTGAAGACATGCAAGGATCATGGGAGAATATGTGATTTGAATGGTTTCTAAGGGCTCAAACCTATTAACCTTTCCTCCTTTGTGCTTTGGCTCGATAGCCTTTGGTTTTCATCACCGCCGGTATGGATTTCTTCCTCGTACACATGGTGGTTGATTATAAATTTGAAAAAAAAGTGGTTTGTTCGCTTTATGAGGGATTTTGGGTGTAGGGAGGACAAATGAATGATGTGAGGGCAAGTATTAGCAAATGAGGGCTAGGATGAAGCATTCAAGGAGTGTTTTTAGCTCTTAGAGGTAGTTCTATTGTCACCGAGTGTCTTTACACTTATAACAACCTTTCTCTTGGTAATTCCTTGCCCTGTAGGGTCAAAATTCGATTTCCATGTACTAGGTTTGGTCACATTAAGCCTTTAGATACCTTCTTGATTTATGGAAAAACTACTTCGGGAGATAAGGAAGGAAGCTACCAACCTTGCTTCGATCGATCACAGGAGATTTGGAGGAAAAAATTGAATTTTTGACCCTTTCGACAATTTGGACCAAAGTTTGTATGTGTGTAGCGCCTCGTCCAGGCGTAGCACCACCATTGCACGTTCAAGTTGGGTCGAGCCGCGGTGTCTATGCATAGCGCTTGAGGTCTTTTTGGTGGGTGAATCGAGCCGGTAAATGGGCCAATCGGCCTCGAAGCGTAGATTTGGGTGAATGTGTGGGCAACAAAGTCATTCTCGGGCTTGTGCGTAGCACCCACACAGGCGTAGCGCCGCCCTCTTGGTGCGCATCACGTTGTTAATTTACATTGTCGTTGCCTCTTCGTGCGCAAAGATCGACGCTAGGTGCATAGCACCTCGTGCTGGTCCGCCAGCCGCCTACAAAGTTTTATGAAACTCGCACAAACCCTAAAAAGTTGCTTTCAACATCTCTCTTTCTCTTTTTTGCAATGACAATTGAGGTTGAGGGAAAGGGAAATGAGGCTTTATATTCTTTTGAAAAAATAAATTTATGAGCCCAAACCTATTTTCTAAATTTTGTTTCTCTTTTCCTTTTACTTTGCTTTTATGTCCTTTTTGGTCCTATAGGTGGCGTAGTCTCAAAAATTGGTTTTTTGCCTTGCCGGTTCATTTTGATGTCTTCCTCTAAGACTCGACAAACTTCTTCAACCAGCCTAAAATTGTACTCTTCACCCTCACTTGTAAATTGGAACCTTTTCATCATCTTTAACCCTAGTAAACAACATCCATGTGACTATTTTGACATGTTTTCTTTTAACTCGTCACTCGTCATGTGTCTCACCGTGAATCGCTGGAAAAGCTTCTTAATGTGAAAATCCTAATATCAACAACCCTTTTATCCTTCATGTGGGCCATCATTGTGAAAATTATTTGGTCCGTTAGTATTTATCAATTTTCCTATATGTAGCTATTTTGACAAATTCCGCAAAAGTGTCATTTATCGCTAACCTATCTCTTTAATATACCTTGATAAAGAAAACATTTTGGAGGCTTTACCGGCTTTAAACCACAACCTACATGTTTCGTTTTGATCGCCTTTCAAATGGTATGTCTAGTGAGGGAGGTGAGTTATTTAAACCATTTTTGTGTCTTTCCTAGCCACTTTTGTTCTTTGTGTTCCTACACAATGTTTTCCTCTTTGATCATTGTCTCTTTTCGAGTTGGACAAACTCATTTTATCAACAATGAAGCTATTCCTGTCCTAACTACCTCCTCGGGCATTTTTTTTACCTTATTCTTTCCTCCTCTCGATCATTAGGAAAAGCCTTGATCGTTCCTTTGAGAAGTCAAACCTTGAACCGATATTTTCTCTAGCCTTTTTGTCCTTTTGGTGTAGTGGGGTACCGGTGTTTAGGTCCGCCTTTTGGACTTCTTTACAAAACCTTTGATTTTACCCTTTGAAGAGGTGTAATTAGTGCCTCTTTTGATCTTCTTTACAAACCTCCTCGATTTTACCCTTTTCAAGAGGTGTAATTAGAGTGACGCTTGAAACCCTCAAGCCATCTTCTATTATAAAGGATTTCTTTGTAATCATCTCGAGCATTTTTTTCCATCTCCCCAAACTCCTACGTTTTAGGCTACTTAGGAAAAAGTAACAAGTTGTTTTCGCTTCAAGTTCTATGAAACGTTTCAAACCTTACCATCATTTCTATAAGTCTTCAATGTGTACTTGATGGAGTTTGAGGTAACCTTTGCTCTTGTAACCCCGTATATCGATTTATTGCTTGGTCAAAAACAAATACAAACCTTGATTTTCATCAAACATATGCTTTCGTTACTTTCTTCTTGCTATGAATGGTCTTCATGATATTTTTCTATTTTACCTTACCCATTGCTATTCCGATGGCTATTTTATCCCCTTCGTTAAATGTGAGCAAAGGCGCTTGTCCTCACAGAATATTTGTGCTTTAAAGCCAAAAGCCTTTCGAGTGACCTCGATCGCCTTGGACTAGATCACATGTCCTTTCTTTCTTGAATGCGTTTTCTTCATATAGAAAAACAGATTTTGTAGGACACCAAATCCACCCTATGACTTTGTGAAACCCTAAGTGACCTAGTGGAGGCTTTCTTGGACTTGGTTTTTGACCGAGACTTAGATTTAGGATCATCAAGTGTAAGATAGAGTTTATGATAAACTAATTTATCAAGATCCAAAATCCAATGTACTTGATTTATCTTAAATAGCCTACCGAGATAGTTTGAGACCATCAATGTTTGGGAATATTTTGGGAGACACAACAAAGTTGTTTGATCGGGTGGGTTTAGGTAGCAGTTGGGGGGTTTCTAGGAAAAACAAACAGAGGATTTGGGTCAAAGATTACTAGATATACAAAATGAGTGGCATAGGCCTCTAATGGTTTTTCCGGGACTCGGGTAAGTAGAGATGGACATGATGAAAAGATAAAATAGTGAAAAATTATCCTTAAGGATGATGAAGGCGTGAGATTTCTCGAACTCACAATGTTTATAAACTTTGTTTCTAGAAATCTAGGAAAATCATTTAGTCATCTATGGAGGAAAAAATTACATCGATGAATAACACAAGGGCTCCACTCGGGGAGGGCAGCTCCTTTAGGAGGTGCCCGTAACTTCATAGTTCGCTTTCTCGAGACCCTTGCCTCATCCATTTGTCGCATTTTTACTTGTTGATGCTTTCTTGAAGATTATGATCTCAATAATCCGAAAGACATAATTAGCTCAAATCCATCTCTTCCTACCCAACCTACTAACATTTTTTCTTCTTTAGGTGCATTTGGACTAGCAACCTCGACATCTTTTTGTTTTTTTTAAAGCAAAATAAGCTATCTATTTCTACCTTATGTCTTCCTGCAGCCAAAATTATGATGATGAAATCCTTTGATTCTCTACCTATACTATTCAACTATCAAGGTCGAATCGTTTGACAAAGATTTACTCACTAAGCTACAAACATGAAATTGAAAACATGGCTAAATCAAAGAATAGACAATCTCACTCACCATGGGTTTGTTGTCATAAAACAAGCTACACACAAATTTTATTTTGTACAAATAATACTAGAAAAAATCGTGGCTAGGATACATTGTTCGTTACTCATCCCTATTTTTCTCTTTGGTTCGTTTTTGGGCATGTGGAACCGTAGCTTTCTACCTAATCTATCTTGACCGCTAAGTTTGAATAATTTTACCCACCATATTTCACTAACTTATCAACAATAAATTTAAACATGTTTCAAACCCATGATTAGGCTGTATGACCGAAACAAGACTCCTTTATGCATTAGTAGTGGTATTTAGACTTACACACTTTCCGTAGTTCTATTTTTTGGGTGTGGGGCTTTACCTCTTTTGAAATCTTCCCTCTTTTCCATTTTTTTGTTTTGTATTTTTTTGTGATTTCTCTCAATATATTTTCATCAAATGTTGATATGTAGAATGAATGAGAAAATTCGACTAAGAGTCTAAATGGCCATGGTATTTTATTACCCTATCTTCTCAGATCATCCATTAATTCTCTTCATTCAACTCTTTGTAGATAAGGAACAGGGCTATCTATTTTTTAGGCATGGTACAGATTTTTGCCAAGAATTATCAAACATGCCAAGTTATCCTTTACATTCCTTCTTTGAGTTTTGTTTCCAAACCTTGCTTCGTGAAAGAAACCTGCCTAGGTGAAGAATGCATGCTTCATTAGCTCCCAAACCAATGACAATGTCATCAATGTATATCATAGTGAAAATTTTGGTAATAGGTGCCATGGCCTCTTGGAAGGTGTCTTCTAATTCCTTATTCTAGGAAAAATTTGGTCAAGCATGTAGTCATTCCAAGGAACTTTGAAAATTTCTTTGTTGATTGATTTGAAGTGGTATCATCTCATGAAAACCCGAAACGCTACCAAATTCACTCATAGACATTCTTATTTTCTGCATAGGATGACTTATCTGGGAAAAGGGTGTTTGTATTCCATGGAGGCTTTGCCTAGTGCCTACAACCCATACATAGTCGATATCCTTTGGTTTTCTTTGTTAGTAATAGAATCTTCCGAAAGGTTTCATAGTTTTTCTTCGAAAGAGACCCGTTTTGAACAATTTCTATGTCATCGGCTTGGAGCTTTTTCTTCTATGTTAATTACCTTGGGTCTTCCTAGTTTGCCTATATTGTACCCCTCTATATCAATTTCAACAGACATCCCTTTAGATTGATGGCAACATCGCTGAGAGTCAATAAACTTTTTCGTGAGGAACAAGACTCTCTCCGATAACGAGGTGTCTAGATAAGGTAAGAACATAAGACTCTTTGATTTAGACCATCCAAGATTTTTGTTATGTGAGGGTATGTTAGCATTTTGGGATAGATCAAAGGGAAGGGTTTTCGTTTCTAATGTTTGTCCTCCCCTTTGAGCAACTTGATTCATATGTCAAACTCGACCATTGGTTTTGAGGTTTCATTGTTAGTTTCTAAAGATTCAAGTTTGATTTTGTCATGACGTGTTTGTTCAAGGTCGCTATAGGTCCGAATATTCAGCTCTCTATGTAAAGACCGGTTTGGCTATTGCAAAGGTGTCTTCGATGTGTTTCAATTTCATATACCTACTCTCATCGTTGTCTACTTCATCATATAATATAAAAGAATCAAGATTTGAGTGAATAGAATAAAGAGGAGTGTTGTCTCGGTCTCTGTCCTAACTATTAACCATATACTTCATATGTGAATTTCGTATAATCTCCTTGTCCGATTGAAAATAGAGATGGTTTCATAGACATATCTAGTTGAAGGTTCCCTTGAAGCTTGGCTCCCCAAGATCTCGGGATAAGAGCATGCCATACTTGGGAAGAATATCCGCCACTACTATGTCCACGACTATATTCTTAGCAGCACTCGTGCGAGGTTGACACAAAGGTCCTCGGGAGGCCCAAAATTTGACCCTACCGGAATCAAAGGAGTATAGGTCTTTGTAAGGTTTAGTTATTTCTAGGCCTAATATCTCCATCACAACTTTGGGCATGAGATTAGGAGAGGTACCAAAATCCATCATGGCATTATGTAAGATTTTGTCATGTATGTTTAGCCGATATGTAAAGGGGGAATGGCTCCTTCTTGATACTTTACTTCTATTTTGGGTCCAAACAACAACTCAAGTGTGTGTCATCACCAAGTGCAAAGTGTTAGCATCGTTTCCTATTCTTACCTTCAAATATCCGAGACCTATATATGGGTCGAGTAACCGCCTGAGGGGCATATTTATCTTGATTTTGGCAATCTCTCCTCAAAAATCAAAGGCACTAGTGTTTTGGAAATATTAACATCAGATTTATCAACCATGATCTTTTCTACATTCTTAATTTGTTGATCCTAATTTGGATTTTTTGTCAAAATTGTTTTCTTAGGGTCACCGGTGGAGGTACTAGACAAACTCTTAAGGTCTTTTCTTCGCGTGCCAATTTTTTCCTCGTTTTCTTCAAATTTTCTTAACCATAGTGTTGACATTTTCTACTATTTTCTTAGAGGTGTTTTTAGGTACTTTCCGAACAACAACATCTATTTGGTCTTTCTCGTCGAATCTAGGTATTTTTTGCTCTCGAGATCATACTCTGCTTATGGATTTCCATGATGGAATTTTCAAATCCCAAGTGGTAGTCTTCGAATCCTCATAGTTTGTGTTAGTTTGATCTAAGGAAAAGAAGCTCGTTCTTTCTATGAGAAAAGTATCTTGCTCATTATTAGAACCTATTAGATTTATATGGTTTTCCTCGTGTTCTATAATTTCTCCTTCTTCCTCTACATAGTTTTGTTGAAAGGGAGGTTGATTTTTTGGTCATTTTCCCCTTTGTTTGATTTGAGGGGTATCTCTTCCGAAGTTTTGAGTTCGTTTTTAGTTTTGGGAGTTCGCTCGGGTTGTCCCTAGGAGGTGTCCTTTCATTTAGATTTATCTTTTCAATCATTCTCTCCATAGTCCTCATTAGGTCACGTCAAATTTAGAATCGCAGGAGGAGGTCGAGGGCATGGTTTCATCCTTATAGGTTACTTTTCTCGATTTCAACCTAGCTTTCTTTTCAATTAGGTTTACCTCTACACTAATCGTCTTTTTTTGCATTTCTTCTAAAGTTTCAAGGTCCTCTTTGCCTTACTTGGAAAGTCATGCCTAGGTCAAAACCTTCGTGGAATTTCTCACCAGTTGCTAGGCCTTGTGGGGGTTTCATGTGAGGTAACGAGGGCATTGTACACATCAAGTGTACCCGGTGCAATACTTGCACACTTTATCCTACATTCCATTTAAGATTGTTATATTCAAACACAATATTTGAGGGGATTTTTCGATTTCCCCATTTGTTTATAAAGGTTTGGTAGAGGGAAGGAGAGCCGTGTATTGAATTAGAGTTAATTTTTGAATCCATTTTTGCCTTCTCTCAAGTTTTACAAAGTATTTCTCATTCTTAATGGTTTCTTTCTAATTTCATAAGAACAAAGTAATCATTGATTCTATCTATAATGTTATTGGCAGTGATGGATTCAACTGTGAAATGAGGGATATTGACTTGATATGTCATTTGGCAAGGTAATGGGTTGAAGTATACATGCAGTGACATGCCAAGCTTACCATGATGTGGTGCTTAATGAGGATTACAAGAGGTGTGATCATAGGTGTTCCATGTAAGTGGAGTGGTTTGCATAAGAATAAATGGATGGGGTGTAGGAACCATTTGACTAACAAACTCATTTTAGTAGACTTATATGAAAGAGGCTGAAGGATGGAGAAGTTTGAAACAAAGGGTGAGAAGGAGAGGCTTTCACTTCAAACTCCGTGTAAATCTAATGGTTCAAGGTCAATTCGTCAATACTCGCCTTGAGACCTATTTCTCAAGAGGTTCCCCAGGATGGTGCAAGTCAAACTCGGGGATCTTGCAAAGTCGTAAGATGTTCGTGGCCGAGCTTGTTCTATGGATGGTCCTACCGTTGGTTAAGTTTCCGCATCTATAAGTTTGCCACAAATCTTCTCCGGGTCATCAACTATGTCGGGAGGGTTTGGGTCCCGATGAGATCCGGTATTGATCCCATGTGAAGCCGCATTTCAAATTTAAAAATTCGTAGAGAGGCTGAAAGTGTTAGGACTTTTTATGAAGTACGTCTCTCTTAATTCTTGGTAATTATTACAATATATGAAAGGCTTCATAAGCTTCTTAGTTGGTGTGAAATAAATTCAGGAATCCAATCGAGTGCTAATGAAGTAATAGGCCCGTTGAGGCTAGTGGAGTCGCGAGGTGGATATTTTTTGATTTTTTAAGGATGTATGTTTATGGTCCACCACCAATAACCGAAAAGAAACCATCTAAGCCCGGAAGTTTTTGGGTTTTCTAAGTCTCTTAAATTTTCTCTCGAGAGTGTCCTATAACCGAGTCATCATTTTTCTAGGATGATAAAACAAATAGAGTCTACACTTTGGTTGATAGTGTGTGTTCTTAATGATTTGATGAGGGTATCTAAATTCCTAAGGTTTACTTAGATTGTCACTAACTCGGTATTGTGGTCCATCATGATCACCATCGTGTTACAGGGTGATGGAGTAGCAGCGTTTACCAGATACTATCAATTTTCTAAGCTCAATAGAAGGTTTAAGTGAGTGTATAGGAGTTTCCTAGGCAAATACATACTCAAAAGGTCCCACCGTGATCGCCGTAATGTTAGTGTATGGCGAGGTGGAAAATTCACTAGTTTTCCAAGTCAAAATTAAGGGTTAAGGAGACTTAAGAGGTATTCAAGAAACTATATACTCAAAAGGTCCCAACCATGATCTCCCGTAATGTCGTGGTCCCATGATTTGGAAGATTGGAAGACCAAATGATAGGGTAACATGGAACCAAGATTTGGTCCGAGGACCTAGCCTTCCTAGACTCAAAGAGGGATTTCTCTATTGGGTGCAAAGGATGTGTTCTTTTTCCTCTGTGGTTTTGATTTTAGGCTAGTTATTAGGTGTAGGGTTTTTTGATTGTTTTGGTTGGGTAAGATGATCAAATGGAATAGGTGGAGTGAGAGGTTGCCAAAGCCATTTGCATATGGAGTTGAATGAAGTCAAGGGTGTTTAAATGACGAAACAGAGGTTTTTCAGGGTCGATTTAGCAAGGTTAATGGATCCTTGAACCGATGTATGATGTTGTGAAAATTAAGTTTGGGAAAGACTAAGAGGTCTTAAAAATATATATTTTAAAATTTACAATTCATGAGGTAGGAAACCATTAATCTCAATAAACAATACTCTAAACTAATAAACATCCAAGAGAAACATTCCAACAGTTTACAGAAATCACAAGAGCTTCTAACTTTAGAAATTCACCTTCAAATTTTGGGAAAACACATAAAACAATACAAATAACTCAATTTATGGAGAGGGAACTCCCAAACAAGATATCAAGCTATTTGGAACTCTCGAAACAAGTTTTCACATGGACAAAGGGCAAGATCGAACGAGACCTCTTTGACTTAACCTAGCAATTAATATTTCACAGAAAGGTTCAAGATAGGATTTTGAAACTTCAAATAAGCGGCATACCATGAATCATACTCGTAAGCTAGCATACTAACCATACATGAAAAAAAAACAAATTTTGGTGGACCTAAGGAGCAATCAAGGATTCCTTAAGATGGCCAAAAGAGAAAACATCAAAGCTACAACAAACAGAGGACCGAGGTGCCTCAAAGAACATGTGTCAACATATACTTTTATGTTTAATAGCAGCCAAGAAGAATGAAACATAATGATAACAAAGGAAACAATAGAAAAATTAGGAAGACATCACCATTCACCAAGCTATGGAATCCTACAAAACAAGCTTCCATCATCAAGCCAAACAAGCCATTCATCCACTTCACAAAACCAATTTCTTTTCTCCAAGATCATGAAACCATGTATATTTCTTTTCAAGCTCATCAAATTACAACAAAATACATAGGCCTCATCCCTATCTATGGAGAAAATGAGGACTAAAACCCCAAATTTGGTAGGAAAATGTCAAATATAGTCATAAATATCATTTATGGCCAAGAGACTATGCAAGGCCCAAGGTACATAATATCCTACGAAATAATGCTAAAATAAATATTTCCACTCCACCCTAGCTTAATTTGCCTCAAAAAACTCAAAAATATCTATTTTTAATAAATGAGTGTGTTTTGTTGACTTTTATTCAAAACACACCATGTACCAGGCGTAGTGCGCCACTTCTCAAAGAAAAATAGGTCTCTTGCTCGAGTTTTGGACCCCTTCCGACACCAGTATTTGGCTCCGTGATGGCTCATTGGAAAGCATAGATGAGTCTAATTTCTAGAAATTCTGATTTGTGCTAAGTGGATTCCATTTACCTATCAAAATAAAATCTCCCAACACTCAAGCCTGTGCGTGACCTCGGTCTCGAAAATGAGGCAAAAAGGTCAAAGTTTGATTTTTTCGACCTTCGAGGGGTAAAATGCTCTAAAATGACCCGAAAATTGATGAGACGATTTCGGTAATGTGAGAAATACAAAAATAGACGGAGAGCCGAGGATGCACTCACCATGTGCGTAGCTCCTAGGGTGTTACTACGTGCAGGGGTCAAAATTTGGAAAAACAAAATTGTCCAATTTGCCTCAAACTTTGTGGAGAGGTCCCACAAGAGGTCTTCGACACTTATTGAGAAGCCTCAGCCAAAAATTCCAAGGTTGTCTCACACTTTTTCTCTCTTTTTAGGTCTTCTAGCTCCATGAGGGCCTTTTTCAGCTTGGCACAAGCAAGCATGTTTTTCCTTGCATAATGATTGGTCATTTTCTTCGTAGGGCAAGGCCTCTCTTTACCTCCTTGAAATGCTTATGCTCTTATTTGTAATTTTGGATGAAACTTTGTGCCATCTCAAAGTATCTTTCCCACTTCGAAGCCGTGCATCTTTCTCCATGTAGACATCTAGTGGTCATCTCATTTTCCTCATCGTCACTATCTAGATCAATGAATTGAGGCCCTTGAGAAGTGTTCTCTTATCCTTTTCTTCTCCTTATCTTTACCTCGTTGCTCACATTTGTCTATCTTTTCCTTGCCTTTGTCTTTGTTCTTTATAGCTAGAGGAGAGATGGCCCTTGCCTTTTTGGAGGTGAAACACATCTCTTTTGCCTCTCGTGGTAGATGGCGGGAGAGGAGTGATGAGGGTGCCTTGATCTTCACGAAATCACAAGAATTTTCATTTCGTCATTGCTTTCATGAGTCACTTACGCCCATTGGATCACCGATTTCTTGACTCGAGCTTCATTATCATCTTCATTTCCCTCACTATTTTCCATGTCAGTTCGTTTGGCTTTCAAACTCGATCACTACCCTCCTCACTTTCCTCATTTTGGCTCTATCCTTCACTAAGGTCTTCTTCTTGGTCACTTCCAAAGCATTGTCAAATTGAGTTTCTTGGTCATTCGTAGGAGCCGATTTGTGTCATGAAAATCATGACAAAGCTTGTCATGACTATCATGACTCGTTTCCTTGCTCATCACTAACTATCTCATTTGTGCCACCGGCCTCGTCACCGTCTCCCGCCCCTTCAAACTTTGTTTCGCTTCATAATCGCCCGTTATTGGTCTTCAATTTCTTCATCCTCTCCTCTCGCTTCTTCATTTTCATTCTCTTCATCATTTCAGCACTATTTTCATCAAGCCATTGTGCTCACCGGCTGCGTTCAAGCCCATCTTCCTCTGCCATTCCCAGGCACTCTCTCGCTCGACCGTCACCTTCATTGTTTTCTTCATAATCCTCTTGGTCTTCATCTTGTTCATCATCAACACCCTTTTCTCGCACTCGAGAGTGATTTATCGGTGTCATCACTATCATTGTTTTTCTCAAATTCATTACTCGTCGTTCCCTTCATGGCTACCATGTTCATCTTCATCCTCCATGTCATCATAATCATCTTCATTAAGCTCGTACTTTCCTCACAAACATTTCTTCATTTTCCTCATCATATTATTTCTCTTCATTGCTGCTACCATCATCTTCTTCTTCATTTAACTTTGTTTCTTCCTCGCCGTTTTCTTCTTTAACTCGTCATGTGTTTTTCATTATTACTACTCACCATCTTCATTTGATGCATTAGGTGAAGAGATAGGAGGTGATTTTCCTTATGGAGAAGGAAAATGTAGATGATAAAGAGGGAGATAGGTGGGTGAAGTGGAAGGAAAATGTTGCCGAATGAAGGTTTGGGGATTTGCAAACGCATCATGTGAGATAAAAACTTCCCAAGGGATTCTGCTCCTCCACCAGGTGTAAAACAATCATCTTAACCAAGGAGTGGTGAAAAAGGCTCGCATTTGGTGGGCATAACTTTCTTTACCACTACTAAAGCCATTTTGTCAATGCTTCAAGAGAGATAAGATAAGACAGGTTTAGGAAATTTAACCTCGTGAAGTGCATTAGAAACCTTATGTGATGATAATAAACCTCGAGTACCTCCTCACAGGTGAAGTACTTGATAATCTACCTCATCATTAGGGCATACCTCTCTAGCAAGGTGGGAGAAGGGGAAACATCCTTGTAGCCTTGTTGAGCGCCTAGGTTTCACGTAGGCTCATAATATCTCAAGTCAAATTTCTTCTCGTTTAAACCATCTCTCACCAATATCCGGTATTCCCATGGCTTTAGCAATGGATTCATATGAGAGTTAAAAATTCACTCCCCGCTAGGTTAACTTGGTGTTTTTTTAGGTCGAGAATGAACAACGCAACAAGTCCGAGTGGCTTTCGACTTGTTTAACCTCTCACAAAACTAATAACATCCAACATCTTGAAAACATGCAAGGATCATGGGAGAAGATGTGATTTGAATGGTGTCTAAGTGGCCCAAACCTATGAGCCCTTCCTCCTTTGTGCTTTGGGCTTTCTGATAAGCCTTTGGTTTTCATCAGATCGCCGGTATGGATTTCTTCCCCAAACATGGTGGCATATTATAACTTTGAACAAAGTGGTTTGTTTGCTTTATGAGGGCTTTTGGGTGTAGGGAGGGAAAATGAATGATGTGAGGGCAAGTGTTAGAAAATGAGGGCTAGGATGAAGCATTCAAGGAGTGTTTTCATTGTGAGGTAGGTCTATTGTCACTAAGTACTTTACACTTATAACAACCTTTATCTGGGTAATTCCCTTGCCCTAGAGGGTCAAAATTCGATTTCCATGCAAATTTTAGGTTTCGTCACATTAGGCCTTTAAACACCTTTCGATTTATGAAAAAACTACTCGGGAGGTAAGGAAGGAAGCCACCAACCTTTCTTGACTTATTGCCAGGAGATTTGGAGGAAAAACTTGAATTTTTGGCCCCTTTGAGCAATTTGGACCAAAGATTATCCGTGTGTAGCGCCCGCCTGTGTGCGTAGCGCCACTCGACCGCATGTTAAGGCTCTGCCTGGGCCGCGGTGTCCGTGCGTTGTGCCGATTGAGGTCTTCTCGTGAGCGATTCAAAGCCGGCAAATGGGCCTCGTTGGGTCATAGAGGTAGTGCCAGGTGAATGTGTGCGCCGTGCCATTCTCGGGTCCGTGTGTAGCGCCCGCACAGTGTGTAGCACCGCCCTCTCTCGTGTGTACATCACAGCCTTAATTTACACCGTCGTCGCCTCCTCTATGCATCAGGCCGATGCCTGTGCACGTAGCGCCCGTGTCATGTGCAACGCCCGCAAATTTTTATGAAACTCGCACAAAATGCCAAAAAGTCGCTTTCAACAACTCTCTCTTTTTCAATGAAAATTGAGGTTGAGGGAAAGGGAAATGAGGATTTATATTATTTCGAAAACAAATTTATGATCCCAAACCCATTTTCTAAAGTTTATTTCTCTTTGCCTTTTTATCGTGCTTTTTTTGCCTTTTTGGTCCCGGTAGGTGGAAAAGTCTCGTAAAATTTGGTTTTTTTCCTTGCCGGTGCATTTTGATGTCTTCCTCAAGACCGAAAACTTCTTCAACCAAATCCCTCAAATCGTACTCTTCACCCTCACTTCTAAATCCGAACCTTTTCATGATCTTTAACCTCGGTAAACAACATCCATGTGACTATTTGGAACTATTTTCTTTTGACTATCACTTCCGTCATGTGTCTCACCGTGAATTAGTGAAAAAACATCTTAATGTGAAAATCCTAGCATCAACAACCCTTTTATCCTTCATGGGCCACTGTCAGAAACATTTGGTCTGTTTGTCTTTATCAATTTTCCCGTAGGTAGCTATTTTGGATGTACCTTAAGTGTAATTTATGGCTAACCTATATCTTGGTGTAATATACCTTGATAAAAAACATTTTGGAGGCTTTACTACTCTTAAACCAAACCTACATGTTTGTTCCTTGATCAATTTGCAAATGATGTATTCGTAGTGAGGGAGGTGACTTATTTAAACCATTTTCGTGTCTTTCCTCGCCACTTCTCGTTCTTGGTGTGCCTACACAAACTCTTATGCCTTTTGATCACCGTCACTTTTGGATTTGGACAAATTTCACTTTATCAATAATGAACCTATTCTTGTCATAACTACCTCCTTGGGCAATTTTTTACCTTATGCTTTCCTCCTTTCGATCATTATAAAAGGCCTCTGATCGTTCCTTCGAGAAGTCAAAACTTGAACCGATATTTCTAGCACTTTTTGTCCTTTTGGTGAAGTGGGGTATCGTGCTTAGGTCCGCCTTTTAAATTATTTCCGCAAACCTCTCGATTTTACCCTCAAGAGGTGTAATTAGTGCCTCTTTTCCAAACCCTACAGGACAAATAAACCCTTTCAAGCCATTTTTTGTTTTGAAGGAAGCTCTTTGTCATCATCCGACCATTTTTTTCCATCTCCACAAATTCCTAGGTTTTAGGGATACTTAGGAAAAAGTAAATAGTGTTGTCTTCTAAGTTCTCTCGAAAATTTTTAAACTCATTCATCATTTCTATAATTATTCAATGTGTACACTATGGATTTTTAGGTAACCTTCGCTCTTGTAACCCCGGTACTAATTTATTTCTTGGTCAAAAATGTACTACGTACCGATTTTCATCAACCATATGCTCGATGCTTTCTTATTTCTATGAATGGTCTTCTTATGATTATTTTCTCTTTTACCTTACCCATCAAGCATCTCCGATGGCGGCTTGATCCTCTTCTAAATGTGAGCAAAGGGTACCGTCCCCTCGCAAGATTTGTGCTTTAGGCCAAAAGCCTTTCTCGAGTGACCTCTTTTGACTCGCCTGGGACCGTATCAATTGGCCCTTTAATTCTTTGAATTCGGTTTATTCATATAGAAAAACAGTCCGTAGGGCACCAAATCCACCCTATGACTTTGTGAAACCCTAAGTGACCTAGTGGAGGCTTTCGGACTTGGTTTTTGGATCGGAGACTCAGAATTTTGGATCATCAAGTGTAAGATAGAGTTTATGATAAGCTAATATACTAAAGATCCAAAATCCAATGTACTTGATTTATCTTAAATAGCCTACAGAGATACTTTGAGACCATCAATGTTTGGGAGTATTTTGGGAGACACAACAAAGTTGTTTGATTGGTGGGTTTAGGTAGCACAGTTGGGGGTTTTTAGGAAAACAAACAGAGGATATGGGTAAAATATTACACGATATAGACAAAATGAGTGACATAGGCCTCTAATGGGTTTTCTCGGGACTAGCAAGCAGAGCAGGACATGATGGAAAGTTAAAATAGTGAAAAAATATCTTCAAGTGTGATGAAGGTAGTGATATTTCTAGAACTCACAATGTCTTATAAACTCCGTGTTTCTAGAAACTGTGAAATCATTTAGTCATCGATGAAGGAAAAAATTACCGATGACTAACATGCCCCCATAGGGGTCGTGGGAGGAGTGGTGTGTGGTGTGGCATTGGGAGACCGACTAGGGTTCCCAACTATGGATGCCCCAATAAAGGACGAACCAATAATGCTGCGTGTTCCATCTCCGACGCCTAAAATGGAAAAAGACTCGGAACCCTCCCGTAATGGGAGGAGGTAAAAAATATGCCTAGATTGATGAGGTCCCATTGGTCCATTCTAGAGTCTAATAGATTTGGTTTTTGAAAATTTTGAGAGGACAAGACGCAGTCTATGGTCAAAGAAAAATTTCGATCGCATACATAAAATAAAGTGAAAATAAAATTAATTTTCCCTTTAAATTAATTCTATGTGATCAAGCAATAAAAAAAGTGGTTTTTGTTTGTTTGCGTATGATATAAATCCTGTATGACATATTCATCCTCACACACTCAAATCTAACTCGGGCCTTGAGAAGATATCTGCAGTGCCGGCACAACGTCTCGTAAGAGCCGGTGATGCCCCTAGTCACCTCGAAGAAAATATACCAATGTAAGGGTAGAGGATCTAGTGCTTGCTCGCACCGTCACCTCCATAGGGAAAGGATGCCCTAGATTTGGCTACTAAGTACCACCGTCCCATGTTAGAGTTTGAGTCTTGGGCTTCTCGTGTAAGTCAGCTACCGCACCGAGTATCGCCCGGGTTCAAGTAGCCCCAACTAATACCTCACACATCGCGCCTAATCCTAACCCCCCCCCGAAACGAGTCTCTTTCGCACTCGGGTTTTATTTCCGTGGGCCGATAGGTGGATTTAAAGATCCCTAAATAGTCAACTTTACATTTCAAGATGAAGAATGATCAAGGTGGCTTACTGGATGCCTACCCTCGATCATAACTTAAACTATAAATTATTTTGTGGCCCCCGTGGGGAGAATTTAGTGAGTTTAGTTAAGTTAGTTTTAGGTGTCTTTGCTTTGCTTATTGGGTTGATGTGTGAGAAAAAAGTGGAAAAGCACATAGATTGAACGTGTGGATATGTGATGATCCTTTTCAATCCCCTATTAAACTATATTGTATTTTTCCTTGCTCAAAAGAAAAACATGTGCGGATATGGGCCGCTTTCTATTTTCCTAGTTAATCTATGTGATGAACTAAAGGGAGATGGTGAGTTGTGAATAGAGAGTGTTCATATGCTTGCCTAGGATCACCGAAGGGTATGCAACAAATATTATTTTCTCTTCTATCGACAATTAAATCCTGTCCCAAAATCCTAGTGCAAAAAAATTGAACTAAACTAATAACTTTTACACTAGAAAAAAATAAACTAGCTAAGCATGCGTGGACTTGGGCCACTTACTTTGGCTAATTATCTAGGTGTGTTGGTACCTAAATTTTCAAAACATAATTTTTTTCGAATGCAAGTTAATTTCCCCCCTACTTAAGCTATGTATGAGCTTTGCAAAAATCAAACTTGAAATAAAACTCGACACTAAGCCTACCAAAAGCAACTAAGAGTGAGCTTTAACAAGTCATATGGTACCTCAACCAAGTATAGTAGATGTATTATAATCTACCAAGCACATTACATGCAAAAGGAAAATATAGAAATGCGGGATAAATTTCTCTTTCTATATTTTTCGTGCAAAAGGCTACAATAGTGCGTAATGTCTAACCGCTGGTCACTCGAACGCATGCCTGGTGCGTCTCCGTGGGAGTGGAAAACCACGCAAATTCCTACAAAAGTAATTTTTTGGAGCTTTTATGCTTTATTCCGTCACTTGAGATGAACTAGGCACTTCAAGAGAAAAGGGGGAGAATTCAGCTCCACTCCACAAACATTGTACAAGGGTCTCGCAAAAAGGCACAACCACATAAACTTGGAAATAAAAATACTAGTGGAGTTGCTAACTCTGTGTTAGTGTGTTTGGTGCACGCATGTACTAAATCACACCAAATTAAGTGGTGTAGTTTAGCCTCTTAATTTATTGGTCATAGGCAGAAAGTGGAGTCGCAAGTTAGTGGAACAATCTAGAATCATAAACATACTAGATAGAGAAATAACATGCATATATAAACTAAAACTAAACTAAACTAAAAGAAATAAAACAAAAGCTCTCAATAGAGTCAAACAACTACAATAATCCAAATAGTGGCTCTTTATTCCCTCTTATTGAGTGCATGTAGGAAATGAAGATGAAACTTTAACCCTCTGCCAAAGGGCTCCTTAGAACATGGGTCCTAAGTCCCGATGCAAGGATATTTTACTTCCAAGCCGTTTCGTGTGAAAAGTCTCCTCTCTCTACCGTGGTGGAATGAACTTGCCGGATGGCTAACAATTGAGTCCCCTCTATCTTTAACTCCGCATCACACACTCGTTGGTATCGCTTGTGTTGGCCACCTATAAAATTTGTTACATCAAAAGGTGGCCAAAATATCGTTTTTAGCCTTCAAGGAACAGCTTTACCGCGTAAAAGGTGTATCTCTGAAGTCTTCCGGAAAACATCATATCCTTGTTTCAATCTTCGTGGTTGTTCCCATTTTCAAAGCCCAAAAAATTCTCGCTCAAAATTCTATGAGAAATACCGTTGCAAAATCCCCTTCTCTTCCCTTCCCCCCACTCAAACTAACCTTCATATTTTTCCATCATTTTCCGTTTTCCATTTCCCTCATCTCCCCTTCATAAAATTTCCTTTGCAGCATTTAAAATGCTTCTTAAAACTCTATCGAAACCCTCAATTACCCTTTGAAAACCATTGAAAATCATCTATTAATAAAGCTTAAGCCCTCGGGGCTAAGCTTTTAACCAATTCTAATCATGTGTCCACACTCGGGACCAAGCACCAAACTCCGGGGGCATTTATCGCATCGCATAAATCAAATGGGTTGATTGAAAATTCCATACCCGATATCCCGATATGCGATTAGCCCCTATCCTTTTCGCTCATACACCCCGCGCCGTGACCGCACGCCGAGTGCGCCGCGCTTATATGGTTTAAATAAATATTTAGCCCAAAACATTAAAAAACCTTGATATTTAGTTAAACCGTCGAATTAAGATTTTTTTCCTCCCGTGCAAATGTGGACCGATCTCGACCGTCGATTCAATCCATGGATCCGACGGTGCGGAGCGCGCCTCCCGTGGACCCCCCGCCGTGCGCTCATTTTTTCAAAACCACATGGTTTTTATCGCACCACCTTCGCGTAGGCGGTTTTTTCCCCGATGGCCAATGATTCCATACATCGCTTGACACGCATCGCTTGTACTTTTTATGAAACCACCATCCATCGCGCATTAACGTTCGAACCAGACGCCCGCCGATATCACTCAGACCGTCCTATATGGCCCCACCGAATCAATGGTGATCGCTCGCCAAAGTTTTTCGATGGTTAACGAAGGTGCGCACGCGGGGAGCAATCGCCATCGTACAATGGAAAATCAATCTCCGCCATCGATCCCACCGCATCGACGACCCACAACTCATCACCCGATCTCTCCATTTGACTTTCCATTGCCCAAGCTTCCCCGACCGTCGATCTCTCCGCGATCGACGCGCTCGCATTCATCCTTCTCCTCTCGACCACCTCGTTCAATCTCGATCATCAATCTCTACACGATCGACGCTCGGATTTAATCCTTCTTTCACCCATTCCACGATCGTCCCGATCAATCCCGACCGTTGGATGATGCCATCCAATGGTCGATCTCCTCGCACGCCCTTCCGATGCACTTAACCTATATGCGCAAGTTTTATAATAGTTTTTGTTTTGGCAGATTTTAAATCATTGTTTCGTTATTTCCAAAGAAGATTCGTAGGGGGAGGGTGACGACTCTCCCGTCTTTGATTCGTCAAAGGAAATCATCCACTGTGGTGGAAATGAACATTTCATCAATGTTTTCTCGTGCATGGATGCCTTATAAACCCCCGCACAACCCCGCACACCAAAGAAACACCATGAAAAGGGTACAACCAAAGAGTATCAATGTTGAAGACCAAAATGTATCGCATCGCAGGATTAGGAGACAGCTTTGCATGAATTACGCGTACGCTTATCAAAAGCCTAATCCCCGATTTAAAACACAAATTTAAAGAATATTTTAAGGTTTTTATCGATAGGAGTGGCCCACCGCCGCAATTGAGGAAAATTGATTGCTCTAGTTACCGAAATCTCCACCTATGCCTCAAATTATTCAATCGAGGCCGACCCTATTGATCGTGATCGTATATTTGTCTCTAACGCAGCCCGAAGAGTTACTTCCGGCGGACTTCAATGCAAAGAATGGCTACGCGCAGTTACTTCGACGCCAAAATAGAGGCTAATTGAACCTTCTCCAAACCTTCTAAAGGAACCCACAGCCCCCGTCGTAAAATCAAAGGCCGTTGAAAAATTAATACTAATCGAGGATCTTATCTCTAAATTGCCTGTTATTTTAAAGGTTAAAGAATGCTTCCGGTAGCGCATCTTTTCAATCATTAGGCCTCAAAAGACACAAAGCTGCAGTTATGAATCGCAGCAATAAATGATTATATTCCTACCTTATGCCTTGCCCGGTGCCCAAAGGCCAGGAATCGTATCGATTACATAATTGATAATACTTGACCCCCGGGAAATCCTCCCACTTCTTCATTCTTCTATAAATACTTCGCGTAAGATGAGAAAATGTTGGTCTCCGGACATTTGAATGCATGTAATAACTATTCTCAAGCATGCTCGTTCGCAACTTAAAGATACATAAGCCGACATGAGAAGTTTGAAGTTGCAGAGACCCAATTCCAAGCCATTTCGATTGTAACTAGTTTGAACATCAAATACCGCCTACTTATTTATGGGATCCCGATTTGTGTCAATGGTGATGTGTTCTTCGATCGTCAATCGTTATTTTGCTTAATGTTTTCATTCGTTCATTTTCTTCCGATAAAGAGCAAAAGAAACATAGAGCTAGGATTTACTTTCTACAAGACTACTCTCACCGAAAACTTCATTGCCTATGTTTTCTTCATTTGAATGTTCTCTTTGAATAGTACATCAATGTAGGTCAAGCGAAAGGCACATGTCTGATCTAAATTTCTCTTTTTCACCGTTATCCATGTTTTCCTTATTGAACATGTCAAGCAATATAGTTTAAAAGCACTTGTTTGATCTTAAGTTGCTCAACTATCTTTTAATGTTTTTCTAACCGAAAGAACTTCAAAGTAGGCGAAACTTTAAAGGTATTAACCTAACTTTCAGAATACTTTTATGTTTTCCTTATTGAATATGTCGGTGCTGTGGTAGTTTAAAGGCACTTACCCGATCTTAAGTCGTTCAACTCGTCTTTTAATGTTTTCTAACCGAAAGAACTTCAAAGCAAAGCAGGTTTAAAGGTATTAACTCGATCTCAAGATACTCTCATGTTTTTCTTTAAGTACATGCTGAAGCAATATAGCTTTAAAAGAACTTACTTGATCTCGTGCTATTTTACTATATCTTCATTTGTTTGTTCTTCATTTCCTATATGTTTCATTCCATAAAATCACCTTAAGAGATCCTTTGACATAAGTGACTTGCCCCATGGATCCCGCTTGAACCTTGCCGTCCAATTAAAATCCCTCCTATGACTCCATAGCCCAAATGGGTTAAAACTGCCTTTGCCTTTTCCGTTTCGCCAAATCATTCCTTCATCTCGCAAACACCTTCTCACCCTTCATTTTGAAACTCGCCTTTCACTTTCATCATGTCCTTGCCCAACCAAAACAAACAAAATAAAACCCAATCTCTTCATAGCTAGCATAATATCATAATTTCATATATTAAAGATCACATCTTTAAACTCATTCATAGATAGATCCTTCTCTCGGATTCAGAGGGCTAGATCCTAGAATCCCAAATTTGGTTGAAACGATGTTGCTTCGTAATTGGACTCGCCAATCTTGCTAATAAATTAGAGATTCCTAACATTTCCGGCAGGATCACTGGGAACTCCAAACCCTATACCTTTTTTGTGTTCTCCCATACTTCAGAAAGAGTCCGGAAAGGGCCGATAGCCTCCGCATCTCATCCTCTTACCGGGTGACATATCCGGTGAATTCCCCCCCCACTAATCTCTCGGTTTGAGTTCCTTAAAACTTCATAAAATCTTGAGAGTAAAAGGCGTACTTTTCAAGCACTACCAAATTTCTTAAGCATGGTAATCATGATAAAACTTACTGAATCAGTTGACAAACTAGGCAAACCCTAGGATTATCCTAAGACTTTATCCAACCTTGAAAATCGACTCGGCTTTGCCATAAGAGTAGGCTTTTCGTCTCATAACCATAGCTAATTTTTGAAACAGAAAGCTGCCAGATATTCTTAAAAACCACTCAATTGAAAAAGAACTCGTAAAACCTAAAAATATTTCGCATTGGTATTCAATAAACATGGTGACCTTTTACCTCTGAAAAGGAGCTAAAAATTCCACTTGGCGACTCCAATAATCCCAATGTACCTTAAGACTCCACCGGGAAGAACCCTTATCATTGTAATATCCTTCAAACTCACTACAATATCAGTAGACTGAAGTTGTTCTAAAACAGACTAGTTAACCTCTTAAAGATTGTCATACTTGGTTGAACTTATCTTGTTTATTTTGGGTCTCAAAAACACAAGATAGTGGCTTCTAGAAAGATTCACACTAGATCCTATCCCGACCCCGACCCACCCGAGATAGTTGATAACCCGTAGTACCTAGAAGTCTCCTAAGATAAATTTGTCAACTCGTTTTCAGATCACCCTTGAGAGCCAATTATGTCCCTCGAAAATCTTTCACCTCTACAACAATCTCAAGTTGACTTAGTAAATCCATTTAGAACTAGGTTCCTTGGTGATTTAGATCAGCTTAGATCCCGAGTCTTCACTATTATCCCCGCAACAAGTGAACATCTTGGTAGTAGAGAGACAACACCTCCCCGATTTGCATTTTCTCACAACTTAGGTGCCCCTCATCCAAGAGCAACTCAGCCTATTCTTGGTCCATCCACATCTACTCATCCTTCATCCACTCGTTCAAACCACTCCACTTCAGCCCACCTTCCCTTTTTCCAACCCGCCCGTAAATCCACCTCCACCTCCCGCCATGGCCGCATGGTATGCTCCCTAGTCCTTCCCGTACCACTAGTCAATCTTCCACAAGACTATCGGGCCCAAAATTCCATTATATGATGCTAACAATACTACAATTGCATCACAACATGTGGATAAGATGAATGACTACTTTAACAAAGAATGAAATTGATGATGATTCAAATACCAAACTTAAAGTTATTTTCTCGCAGCTTAGGGGGAGAAGTGAGGAAATGGTTCAAAGGTTTAACCCCCCATAGTATCCGTGATCTAAAAGCCTTCCATGAAACATTCTTAAACAAATGGGAAGTAAAGAAAACCTCTCCAAGTCCTTTCCGACTATAAAAATCTCCATAAAGGGACACCGAGTGTGCAAGCTTATTGCACTGCATTCAATAAAGGTGTATAATGCACTTTCCCCAACTGGGAAACCTCCACAAGGCTCACTCTTTAAACAAGTTTCCTAAAGGGTTTGATCCCGAGATGGCCTATCAATCGAGG
The DNA here is from genome assembly GCA_034641835.2 of Pinus albicaulis. Lineage (NCBI taxonomy): Eukaryota > Viridiplantae > Streptophyta > Pinopsida > Pinales > Pinaceae > Pinus > Pinus albicaulis. The sequence goes on along the minus strand of CM076583.1, from coordinate 227,605,385 downwards.
GAGAGAGATTTTGCAACTCTTGAAGATATGCAAAAGGGTGCTCTTTATGTGGAAGTCAACTCAATGGAGAAGAGAGCAAGAATGAAAATTGAAAAGAGAGTGTCTTTTAGAGAGGAAAATGCCCCTTCTACTTCCAACTCAAAGATGGAAATAATGATGGAGGAGATGATGAAGAAAATGAGCATCCTTGAGAGAGCACAAGCAAGTCAAAACCAAACTACTCCTCAAAACAAGAACCAAAATTAGAATTTTAGAAGGAACCAACCTCCAAACAAACCTAGGGAAGATGATTGACATATCACTCCTCCCTTTCATCAAAAATATATAAGTGAGATTGAGGAAACCAACGAGATAACAGAGGAAGATGATATCAACATGTTGGGAGTAGATAATGATGACTTTGAGATTCATTTTGATAAGGAACAAGGTTTTCATACCCCTTATGATGACAACAAAGATGATAATGCAAGTTATTTTCGGTGACATGGAAAATGTCATCATAGAGCCTCAAAAATATGACCTTAGAAGCAAACCAGCCAAAAAACTCCCCAACACTAAAACCTCTCGAAAAATATTCTCAAAACAAAGACTACAACCAAGCCTAAAATTGTCAAAAAAACAAAAGGATAAAATAGTAGCCGTGAATTTCCGATAGAGATAGAGAGAAAGGCACTCAAAACAAAGGAAAAGCAAGAAAAGTGACATTAGTAGTACTACCACTTCAGCTAGTACTCCCCGTTAAGACCATTTTGTCAAAAACAAGTAGAACAAATCGCAAGCCGATGTTGAAGCGATACACCGGGAGCTAGTAAGGCCGAGACAAGTTCATCAAAAGAACCAAGTTATTTTCAGCCTAGAGCAGAAATTTCAAAGATCGAATTGTTCCCCCGACCGAGTTAGCCGCCCGTAATGTATATGTGGACTCAAATTTTTAAGGCTTTAAATATTGAGGATAATAATGACTCATTCAATCTTAATGATGACCAGCCGCAGCTTATTTTTGGTCCTAAGATTGAAGGTATATATCAAGAGGGACTCGTACCTCCCTTTTATGTGAGTTTCAATGTTCATGACAAGATCTCGCATAATGATATGCATGACTCTCGAGCCTCACAACCTTATGCCAAAGGTGATAATGGAAAGGCTAGGATTAGAAATAAACTGTATCTTACGAGGATTTATATTCTTTTGGATTCAAACAAGAGTAAAGTGCCTTGGCCCGATCAAAGACCTTTGTGTGACTTTGACCCAAATCCCGCCCAAGTGCATGGTAATGGATGTTGTGGTGGCTTATGTGCCTCCTAAATACGGCATGTTGTTGTCAAGATCATGGGGCACCAAGCTCCAAGGTACCATACAGATGGACGAGACATATGCCACTATTCCCGTTTTTAGCCAACTTAAGACCGTGCAGAGTCACACATGAAATTCATGGCCGCAGGCCCGCAAAGGCCTCGAAAATTCTCCCATTTATTTTGTCCATACTAACCTCCGGATTCGTTTATCTTCGGGCAATAATGAATCCACAAAACAACAGAGCGTAGCACAAGACTCGTATAAACAAGCTAGAGACCCCCAAATCTAGAAATAAATGTAGTTCTAGATATGGAAGAAAATGAGAGAGAAGCTTCCGGAACAACATGTTGAAACAATGGACCAAGTGAACAAATCCAAGATGGAAAACAAACAGACTACTCCCTCACGCTCTAGCTCCTACGACAATCCCGAGGAACGAGACCTAGCACAATGTATCGTGGATTTCATAATAGAACATAATGATGAAACACCTAGTGAACAAGTCACTTTAACAGGATTAATGGCCGATAGGGAGTGAAGAGAAGCACGACTCTAAGTGTCAAAACAATCCGATGCGTTTCAAGACAATAACCAAGAAGAAACCAAAAATATTCCTTTGTGGAGTATGTATTTTTATGGGTCATGCACTAAGAACAATGTCGGTGTAGGTGTCCGGATTACTAGCACCGAAAACAACCACATAGAAAACATTTCGCAAATTAAACTTTCGTTGTTCCAATAACATACCAGAATATGAATCCCTTCTCTTAGGCTTACATCTCGTTAAAAAAGTTAGGAGCCACAAGAATTAATGTGTATGGGGATTTAGAACTAGTCATCAAGCAAGTCAATGGGGAATATAACGCAAATCATCCCGTACTTAGAGCTTACCGAAACGATGTCATGGACCTTTTAAAAACTTTTGAGGAGTCCAAATTTATTTTTGTTCCAAGAAAAAGAAATATTGCCACACACAATTTAGCTTTTGCGTCTAGAACATGCTTAACGCCAGCTTGGAACCAAAGATCGTACAACTCAAATTAAGTTTAGACTACGGCGGCTGCATAACAAAAAATATCGGCAAGTCTTTGAGGGTGACAAAACGTATAGAGGATTTTCCGCCGGGCAGAATGAATTTGAGTCATTTGATTCGGATTCTAAATCCGATGAAAATCGCCTAAAAAAGCCCCCCGAAAAAAGAAAACCATCCGGTCCCCGTAGAAATCAACATGTTAAATAAAGGACTCGACGCTCATACCGAAGAATACAAGGACAATACGTAAAATGAAGACATTGAGGTATTGTCATCAAAAGACAAGAACATACCTAGGGGGATAGCACTCCCCCGTTAGAAGACCTCTTTGATTTTAACGATGTAGCAAAGAAGCCCACCGTAGAATACACAAAGTCTCGAGGTCGAGGAATGCAACATAGGCACCGAGGACTTCCACTAAAATGATTAAATTACCTAAGTCCTCGCTACCGTACATGGAAAGGAAATATTTTGACCCGTTTAAAGAGTTTGTTAATGTGTTCACTGAGCTATGAAGACTTGAAATCCTACGATACAGAAATCATCCAAGACAATATCCTTTTGAAAGAAAACCAAAAACCCTTGAAGAAAAATCTCGCGTAGAATTAATCCAATACAACTACCTCTAGTAGAAAAGGAAATCAAGAAAAATGTATGAGGCAAAGAATCATTGTGCCTTTGAGGTTTTCGATTGGGTTTCTAACCTTGTAGCCGTAAGGAAAAGACAAAGAGAAATCAGATCGTGCATTGATTTCTTTAAACCTTGCATTGTGGCCTCCCTAAAAGACAATTACCCTTTACCCAAAATGGAACACATTCTACAAAGGGTAGTCGGTTCAAAGAGGATTGCTAGATGGCCGCCAGTATAACCAGGTTTTAGTACTCCCGAAGACCAACTCAAGACAGCCTTTCACCACTCCTTGGGGCACTTTTATGTACGTGAAAATGCCTTTGGATTAATTAATGTTGGGGCCACTTTCCAAAGGGCCATGGACATTGCATTTTCGCAGGAGATAGGGCAATTCATTGTAATTTACCTTGATGACATAACAACTTATTCCAAATCCGATGAAGAGCATCTAAAACATTTAAGAAAGGTCCTTGAAAAGTGTAGAAGGTTTGGGTTATCTTTAAATCCCAAAAAGACGTGTTTGGCCTTCGTGAAGGTAAACTCCTCGACATATCATATCAGAGAAGGGATTAAAATAGATCCAAATAGGCCGAGGGAATACTACAGATTAGCCAACCAAGGAACATAAAATAATTGCAAATACCCTTATTGGAAAGATTACCAAGATGTTTATTCCCAACTTAGCAAACCGCTCCTTATAAACATGACTAATATGCTCAAAAAGAAGTGGGAGTGAATTGGACCGTAGAAACCAAAAAATCCTTCGAATTGGTAAAACATGCACTCACCCTAAGTACCCTAGCTCTAATTAGCCCCGACATTTCAAAAGAGTTCTTTATTTTCTCCTTTGCCTTAGAGCAGCATCGGTGTGGTCAAAGAAATGGTTGCGTAAAAACCCGTAGTGATAGGAACAACCCATTGCTTTTTTCAAGCAAGGCTTTAAGGGATGCACCCTTGAAATATAACATAATGGAAAAATGTGCCTATGCTTTGGTAAAGACCTTAAAGGACTTTAGGGGTGTATATTCTACATTCCCACATCATTGCCTATGTACCTAATATAGTGGTAAAAGACATCTTGACACAAGACCCAAACATGGAAAGAGAGGTAATGGATTGGTCGCTATATTAGAGTATGATTTGGAAATCAGACTAAACCAAACTTATTAAAGGTCAGGGCTTAGCTCAACTAATGGATGAATCTAATCTACAAGCCCCCGACATTAACCCTCGGTATATGCCTTGATGAACAGGAAGAATTACCTACTCCCACCGCCAAAGGGAAGTTTCAAAACTCACCTTGGTACATTGATATTCAGAGCAAGCCACAGAAATCTTAATGCTCCTATTGATTTATCAAAAACAAAGGTGGTTTTAAAATTGAAAGCTAGAAACTATTGCATTTTAAATGAATGTTTATATTGGAAAAATGTTGATGGTTTATCATGAAATGTTTGCCTAAAGTTGACGCAGAGGATCAAACATGAATTCCATGAAGGAGAGTGTGGAGGTCATCTTTACTAGAAAACCACAAACCCAAAATCCTTAGCCTAGCACATCGGCCCACCCTCTTCCAGATGTCCATAAATTGATAGTTGCCCTGTCACAAGTGCCGCATTTTTGAAGGTAGAAGAAAACTTCTTCCTTTACCATTACAACCTATCATGGAAGCCCTTTTCAATAGTGGGGCATAGATTTCAGGGGAAATCCATCCTCGTCATTCGCCCAACACAAATGGATTCTCACATCCACCGACTATTTCACAAATGGATTGAAGCCATCCATTCTAGGAATAAAGTACAGATCATTATAAAAATTCCTTGAAGACCATATCTTGTCTAGATTCGATACCCTAGGAAGATTATTACCGATAATGCCGTTGCTTTTTGTTCCAAAAAGTATGATTGATTTTGTCCATAGGTATCGCATTACACTCGTCATTCCACCGCTTACTACCTCAAGGTAATGGGCTAGCAGAATCATCAAATAAAATTTTGGTGACCATCATCAATAAGCTTTGAAGAGGACAAAAAATCATGGCATAACAAGTTGGTGCATGCTCAGGCGTATTGCATTGACCACAAAAAAGTCCATCGGAATGTCCCCTTACCAAACCTTGTTTATGGAGTAGATGCAAAGTGGTTTCCTACCAAACTCTAGGTGTACCAAATAATAAAATTAATCCAAGAAATACAAATAAGAAGACAACATGATTATGAGAATCAAGCCGTACAATACATCTTCACCACTAGGGAAGAGGTTTACAATAGGGCTCAAGGTGAAAGAAAACATAAAAAATTTGTTCGACAAAAGAACAAAGGCTTCGTGTTTTCAACATCGGAGATAAGGTACTCAAATTGGATTCCAAAAGAGATGATAAGGGAAAACATGGTAAATTTGGATGTTTGTGGCAAGGTCCTTACATCATCCAAACTCCATTGTTGGTCCTAATGCCTTTTTTCTACAAGAGTTAGATGGTACGTATCCGTTTGGGGGTCATGTCAATGCGGTGGTCCTTAAGCATTACTACTACCGAGTTCGATTTTAAAGCTTTCATTTCCATTATAAATACCATTTGCTTTGGTCACCCCATAAAGAAAAAGTACAAAAATAATAAAAAGAAAAGAAAAAAAAGGAAGATTGTAAAAAATAAAGGTATAGCCCCATACCAAAAAAGAGAAACAAATCAAAGTGTGCAAGCTCAAATGCCACTCCTACAAAACACACTTCTAGTTAGTCAAACAACCTAATTCGACTAATTAGTTTTGAATTTCCCGCTCGATAGATAGTGAATTTGATCTACCAAACTCGTTTAATCTTGGCTTACTTCGCAGATAGATTAGGATAGAAATGAAAGGTTAAAACATGTTCAAAACCCGAACCTCGCATCCAAAAAGAGAGATGACTCAAATATGTTTTATTTGTCAAGTCAAAATGATGTAAATCAAGTTCTAATTAGCTCAAAATCCGAACCGCAGGACAAAGTAAGAACAAACACGCCTCAAACAAAGTCAAAACAGAGCTATGAAAAGAGAAGGCCATGATGAGAAACTTTAGACCTTAAAGCCTTCCATTTTGTTTTAAATTTTCTCTCGCAAAATAAATGTCTAGTGCAACTCTTTGCTTTTCCATATGCCATAGATCACAAAGCAAGTCAAACAGTTTAATCTTGACTTGACTATTTTTAAATTTTTTTTTAGAAATTAGAGAATAAAATATGTTGACAAACTTTAATCCTACCAGATTAGTAGATTAGGTAGAGAATCATATGGGCTCAACTCGTTTAATTCGAGTCCATGGAGAAATAAGGAGTAGAAATAGATTAGATTTCCGTTTCAAAAGAATAAGATGTTGTGAAAAGAGTTTTCCAACCTGCGGCACTCTAAATGAAGAAAATGTTACATCCGTAGGATTGGGTAGGTAGAAAGTTGTATTGATGACAATCCATTGTTCCCATGGTTGCTAATATGTTTTCAAAAGATCATCCCAACAAAGGAAGAGCAACCCTGGATTAGGCAAATGTGCTCACCTCTCCCAGAGAAAGTACAATGGATGAGGCAAATCGATCAACCTCCCGCAGAATGCAAGTCTAAAGTCTCGATGCCTTCAAGAAGGCACCATCCCTGGAGCCACCGTTGGCCACCTATAAAATTTGTTACATCAAAAGGTGGCCAAAACATTGTTTAGCCTTCAAGTAATAACATTTCCCGTAAAGGTGTATCTCTTGAATTCTCCGGAAACATCATATCCTTGTTTCAATCTTCGTGGTTGTTCCCATTTTCAAAGCCCAAAAAATTCGCTTCTCGTACCCTATGAGGAAGATCGTTTCAAATTCCCCTTCTCTCCCCTTCCCCCACTAGGATCCCATCCAACTTGAAGTAAAGGGCATTCCGCCGGGGACCAGCTCGCCGTGAGATTACCGGGCTGAGGGCCTTATCCCGATACCACAAACCGTGCTCGGGAAGTCCTCCCCCGAGGATCCGGGGGATTCAATAGGTGCATAGCAACTTTTCGTAGGGCGGGGGGCCACCCGACACAGTGGTCGTCTTCGCGCCCCTTGGGGACATATAGGAAAAGTACCTCGAAACGAGGGAAAGATCAACGTGGCCCCCGCTAACCAAGCATATTGATTGAGTGTTGATAGACGATGCTTAAAGCGCATACTAGTCCGTTTTTTGATTGACATAGGAAGGAACGAGGAAATAAGGAGAGAGCCTCGTTTTCCATTTCCCTCATCTCCCCTTCATAAAATTCTCAAGTAGTTTAAAACCCTTCTTAAAAATCTATCGAAACCCTCAATTTCTCTTTTGAAACCACGGAAACTATATTTTTACTAATAAAGCTTAAGCCCCTTGGGCTAAGCTTTTAACCAATTCCAATCATGTGCCCACACTCGGGACCAAGCGCGAAACTCGGGGGGCATTTATCGCATTGCATAAATCAAATGGGTTGATTGGAAAGTCCATACCCGACTCCCGATATGCGATTAGCCCCGAGCCTTTTCGCTCATACACCTTGGCGTCGTGATCTGCGTTGAGCACGGCGCTTATATGGTTTAAATAAATATTTCGCCCAAAACATTAAAAACCTTTGATATTTAGTTAAACCGTCAAATTAACATTTTTTTTTCCGCCCATGCAAATGTGGAGCAATCTCGACCATCAATTCAACTACGTATCCGACGGTGTGGAGCGCGCCTCTCGTGGACCCCAACAACGGCACCATTTTTTCAAACCACAAGGTTTTTATCACCACCCCTTCGCAGAGGGCGCTGCCCGATGGCCGCCGATTACATACATTGCTTGACACACGTCCCTCGTACCTTTTACGAAACCACCATCCATCACGCATTAACGTTCAAACCAGACATCCAAGGATATCGATGTGGACCGTCCAATTTGGGCCCACCGAATCAACAAGTGATCACTCGAAGAAGTCGTCGATGGTTAACGAAGGTGCATGCGCGATAACCGGCCATCGCATGCTGGTAAATCAATCTCCGTCGATCCGATCCGCATCGACGGCCCACAATTAATCACCCGAACTCTCTCGTTTGAATTTCCAATACAAGAAGCCTCCCCGACCGTCGATCTCTCGCGCGATCGATGGCTCGCATTCATCCTTCTCCTCTCGACCGCCTCATTCACCCCCGACCGTCGACCCTACACCATCGACGAATCGATTTAATCTTTCTTTCACCCATTCGACGATCGGTCCCGATCAATCCCGACCATCGGATGATGCCATCTAATGACTTCCGATCTCCCACACGCCCTCCGATGTATTTAACCTATATGCGTAGGTTTTATAATAGTTTTCGTCTTTTGGTGTGGTTTTAAATCATCGTTTCATTATTTGCAAAGAAGATTCAGAGGCGGAGGGTGCCGACTCTCCCGTCTTCGATGCGTCAAAGGAAATCATCCACCTGTGGTGGAAATGCACGTTTCATCACTGCTTCGTGCATGGATGCCTTATAAACCCCGTACAACCCCGCACACCGTAAAAAAGACCATGAAAGGGGCACACTGGGAAGAGTATCAATGTTGAAGACCAAAATGTATCGTAACGTAGGATTAGAGACAGCTTTTAATGAATTACGGCTAAGACAGTTTATCAAAAGCCTAATCCCCGATTTAAAACACATTTTAAAGAATATTTTAAGGGTTTTATCGACATGAGTGCTTCCACCATCGTAATTGAGGCAAATTGATCCCTCTAGTTACCGAAATGCCACCTCCGTGCCTCAAAGTATTCAATTAGAGGCCGAATTTATTGATCGTGATCGATATTTGTCTCAAACGCAACTCGAAGAGTTACTCCCCGCGGGGACTTCAATGCAAAGAATGGCTGCCGCAGTTACTTCGATGCCAAAATAGAGGCTAATTGAACCTTCTCCACCTTCTAAAGGCACCTACAAATTTCCCGTCGTAAAAAATCAAAGGCCACCGATCAATTAATACTAATCGAGGATCTTATCTCTAAATTGTTGGCGAAACTATTTTAAAGGTTAAAGAATGAACACTAAGTAGATATTTTCAATAATTAGGCCTCGAAAGATACAAAAAAAGTTATGAAGTAGAGCAATAAACGATTATATTCCTACCTTATGCCTTGCTCGGTTCCCAAAGGCCAGGAATTTCATTGATTACATAATTGATATTACTTGACCCCCGGGAAATCCTCCCACTTCTTCATTCTTCTATAAATACTTCTCGTAGAAGATGAGCAAATTTTGGTCTCTCGGGACATTTGAATGCATGTAATAATTATTCTTCCGAAGCTATTGATGCCCCGTTTGCAACTTAAAGATACATAAGCCGACATGAGAAGTTTGAAGTTGTAGAGACCCACCGGCTTGCCGATCAGAACCGTGCTTGAACATCAAATACTCGCCCATCGATTTATGGGATCCGCATTTGTGTCAATGGTGATGTGTTCTTCACCGTCAATTGTTATTTTGCTTAATTTTTTCATTCTCGTTCATTTTCTTCCGATAAAGAGCTACAAACATAGAGCTAGGATTTACTTTCTACGTACCCTACTCTCACCGAAAACTTTATTGTCTATGTTTTCTTCATTTAAATATTCTTGAAGAGTACATCAATGCAGTCGGTTTAAAGGCACTCGTCTGATCTAAATTTCTCTTTTGTCACCGTTATCCATGTTTTCCTTATTGAACATGCTAAAGCAATATACTTTAAAAGCACTTGTTTGATCTTAAGTCGTTCAACTCAGTTTTAGTGTTTTCTAATTGAAAGAACTTCAAAGCAGGCTAGTTTAAAGGTATTAACCCGATCTCGAATAATTTTATGTTTTCCTTATTGAATATGCTAAAATCGTAGGTAGTTTAAAGGCACTGCCCAATCTTAAGTCGTTCAACCTGCCTTTTAATGTTTTCTAACCTAAAGAACTTCAAAGAAGGCTAGTTTAAAGGTATTAACCCGATCTCAAGATACTCTCATGTTTTTCTTTAAGTACATGTCAAGTAATATAGTTTTAAAAGAACTTACTTCGATCTCAAAGCCGTTTTACTATATATTCATTTGTTTTTTCTTCATTTCCTATATGTTTCATTCCATAAAATCACCTTAAGAGATCCTTTGACATACGTGCACTTGCCCCATGGATCCCCGCTTGAACCTTGCTATCCAATTAAAATCCTCCTATGACTCCATAGCCCAATGGGTTAAATTGTATTTGCCTTTTCTCGCCGCCCAAATCATTCCTTCATCTCGCAAACACCTTCACCCTTCATTTTGAAACTCGCGTTCACTTTCATCATGTCTCGCCCAACTAAAACAAACAAAACAAAACCCAAGCTCTTCACAACTAGCCTAATATCATAATTTCAGCTATTAAAGATCACATCTTTAAACTCATTCATAAGAGAGATCCCTCTCTCGGATTCAGGAGGGATAGATCCTAGAATCCCAAAGTTTGTTGAAACGATGTTAAGCTTCGTAATTGGACTCGCCAATCTTGCTAATAAATTACGTATTCCCATCACCTAATTGGAATCCCATCACCTAATTGGTTATATACTTGTGTAATTGGAATCCCATTGCCCCCGTCAACTTTTGAATGATCCTTCCGAAGGAAAGACGTCCACATTCCCTCGTCAAGCATCGGCCCTTAAACCATCGTTCCCCATCTTGAGGAACCCCACATGCTCGCACCACCAAATCCCTTCTCTAACTAAAATTGAACATTTCTAACTTGCGCCTTATTTCCATTTAGGTTTAATGTGAATGACTTCATCACTCGCAGTTATGGCCACCGAACTTCCGAAAGAAGGGAAACCATCCATATTTTTCTATCCTCGCCTTTCTATGAGGACTCCACGCGCGCCGCAAGGCTCTAGTGGCTCAAATCAAATGGGGGTCATGGTTTATACATGATGAAGGAGGAAATTGACAGAGCAGATGAGGAAGGGAGCGATAAAGCAAATGCAAACAAGAATAGAGATGAGAGGTAATAATACACACAATTTACGAAATTAAAACTCGAAATGACCTTTAACATATTTCTTCACAATGAAAGGGGTTAAATGGGAAATATAGAAAATCACAGAGTTTTCGAATGGTAGGTCATGATCATGATGACCATCATGATCCAACCCGTAGGATAGGCATCGGAAGTACAACCACCGTGATGTCAACATCATGATGACAGTTGTAGGATTTATGCCACAACGACTTATAACCGCATTTTTCCACAAGGGTTACCATAGCCTAAGTCATGCAAATTATCAAAATTAAAGTTTCATTATACCTTACCTCTAGCATCTTATCACCATTGTACCTTACCGAGCTTACCTCCAACAAATGCCTCCTGATGACGTTGCTTGTCCTTGCAATGATGACTTACTAACATTACACTAGACATTTGATCACATAATTCATGACTTTGATCCATAATGACTCGTTAGTACTATATCAAATAATTTAAAGTAATGTTATATCTATACTTTTTTTTTCTTTCAAACACAAACCGTTGCTACAGAAATGGAACCGTGTCCGTGCCAAATGTTTTGTAAAAATAAATTGTGACAGCTGAACATTATGTAGGGATTGAATTGTTCTGCCAAACCTTCTCACAGAATTGAGATCAGAATCAAGAAAGAACAAAATTGTGTCTATCAAACCTTTTGCGTGAATTTAGACCGTGTCCGTGAAACAAAAAAATTTCTATCGAACCTTCTTTTCGGGAATCGAGACCGTGTCTCATAGGAATTGAAATAATCGTTGATCCTTCCGTAGGACTATTTGAAAATGAATTAGATCTAAAATAAAGTGTCTCAAATCTGATCGAGGAGGAGAATATACATCAAATGAATTCCTTGAATTTTTTGAACAACATGGCATAAAAAGACAGCTCGTAGCCGACCTCCACAACAAAAATGGTGTTGCAGAAATAATGAATAGAACAAGCTCAACAAATGGCTAGAGCTAGGTTACGGATGATTCCGGGAACACCCGACACATTTTGGGGAGAAGTTAAAGACATACAAGCAGCAAACATTCTCAACAAGGCACATGTTCATGTAAATAGTGATAAAACTCCATATGAACTCCTTCCGGTATGGTAATCCCACCATAAAGCATTTTAGAATTTTTGGAAGCAAATTCTTTATCAAGAATAATGATGAAAACTTGACAAGTTTGAACCCGTAGGCGTATGAAGCGATATTTCTCGTTACCTGCCTAGGAGTAGGGCATATAAATGTTACAATAAAAGACTTTGGAAGATTTTTGGAATGTATTGATGTTGTTGTTGATGAGTCTTACAGTTCCAAAAGAAGAAAAGAAAACAACAAACATGAAGACATGATGACACATATCCTACTACATCAAATAAGGATGATATAGATAGTGAACTCAATGAAGAACCCCGAAGATGATTTATCCGAAAAAGCTCCATCTAGATATGTTCAAAGAATCATCCTAATCACAAATTTTGGAGAAAATGGACTGCTAACAAACAAGAAGGACTCTAGTGGGATCTTCTAGCAATCTCGGTATTTCGTCCATTATTGAACCCCACAATGTCGAAGCTAGAAAAGATGAACAAGTGATTCAAGCCATGAATGAAGAGCTTCGATCAAATTGAAAAGAATCACACTTGGGAATTAGTACCAAGACCTCATGACAAAAATTTCATTGGAACTAAATGGATATTCAAAAACAAGTTAAATGAGAATGGGGATGTTATAAGAAGAAGCTAGACTTGTTTGCAAGGGGTATGCTCAACAAGAAGGTATAGACTTTGAAGAAACTTTTTCTCCCGTAGCCAGACTTGAAGCCATAAGAATGTCTCTTGCTTTTTCAAGCTTCCCAACAAATCAAAGTTTATCAAATGGATGTTAAATCTCGCTTTCTAAATGGTGATTTAGAAGAAGAAGTTTATATAGAACAAATCGAAGGATTCATTTTGGGAAATGATGAAAAACTTGTTTCCGTAGACTTAAAAAGGCTCTATATGGTCTCAAACAAGCCCCAAGGGCATGGTACTATCATCTTGGCAAATATATTCATCAACAAGGATTTTCAAAGGGGTTTGCTGATAGCAACTTATACACAAAAAAAAAACCGAAAAATGACAAACTCGTTGATCGTGGTTGTATATGTTGATGATATCATTTTTGGAAGTAATTAAGAGTCTATGAGTCATAAATTTGCTTCGATATGCAGCGCAAGAATTTGAAATGTCTTTACTTGGGGAACTAACATTCTTTCTTGTCTGCAAGTGTGACAAGAAACATATGGTATATTCTTATCACAAGCAAAGTACCTCAAGAAAATCCCGAAGAAGTATGGCATGGAAGATTGCAAACCCGTAAGTACACCAATGATAACCGGATGTAATCTCAGCTCTAATGATGATTCCCCCAATCGTAAATCAAACTGTATCATTGTGATTCATGATAGGAAGTCTACTTTATCTCAAATTAGGACAAGACCGTATAATTGCCATGCAAGTTAGATTGTTGATTTGATTCTGTTAAATCCAAGAGAGTTCATCTTCAAAGCCGTAAAAAGAATACTCAAATATCTACAAGGAACTCAAGACTTTGGACTATGGTATCCAGAGAATGTTGATCTTACTCTTCATGCATACACCGATGCAACATTGGGCCGGAAGTGCTCGATGACCTGAAAGCACTAGTGTCGGTGCATTCTTTATGGGGCCCCGATTAGTATCTTCGTTTAGCAAGAATCAAAGCTCCATTGCATTATCTACAAGCAGGCGAATATGGCCGCAACATCATGTTGCACTCAAATTCTCCGGATGATGCAAACCCTACAAGACTTTCAAATAAAATGTTCACCTCCTATGTCCATTATGTGTGATAATACAAGTGCTATCGCATCTCAAAGAATCCCGTTATGCATTCCAAGACCAAGCACATTCCCATCAAATATCACTTCTTACCCGAACAAGTGTTTCCGAACAAAAGGTGAAATTGAAGTATGTTTTCCAAAGAACAAGTTGTCGTATATATTTACCAAACCCTACCCAGGGAAGCGTTTGAATATATCGTACATAAATTGGGAGTAGTTCCCCGCTTGCGCAGGATCAGATCTACATAAATACAAAAGATTAAATTGGTTGTGAAGTGCTCTCGAATGCACAAATTATGAGCATTGGTCATATGAAAAGGATGAATTCGTTGGTCATATTATGTTTGAAGATGCAAAACATGATCTCGTAGGGGGAGAACCCGCATTGTCGGTTCAAAGGATTCGATCAAACTCTTTTCCATTGTGTCAAAGGGGGAGGAAAAGCAACAAAGGGCTTCTAAGGGCTTCTATAAGGCCATCAAAAGAAGATTATTGCCATGAAAAGCAACAAAGTTCCTCTAAGGGGCTTCTATAAGGCCATTAGAGGAATAGTATTGCCATCAATGCCAAAGGGGGAGATTGTTGGAAATGTTGTAATTGATGAAAAGGAATTGGCAAAGACAGATAAAGACCAAACTATCCATAAGGAAAAAGAGACAAGGTAATGGATTGAAGGATAAATTGAATATCCTGCCAAGATTCGTATATGTTAATAAAGAACCTGTGAATCCCTTGAACTTCCGTATGAGTCTCCGCTTATGGAGTTAAAAATGAAACCCCGTTGAGGAATCATGGTGGTAGGATTTTAATTCCGTGATGAGACCTTCTTGTAATAAAGAACTCGCTTAGTTTGATATTTGCGCTTGTGGAACTACTTGGTCAATATATGAGGGGCTCTCGAGGCATCTATCGTATCCATCGAAGAACTTATTGGTGGCAGGATATGATGTTTTTGAATGTACAGGTGGAAGCCGAATTGTGACAGGATAGAAACCATGAAATGGAAGGTTGATATGTTGTAACGAGTTAATGTTTGTAAGGAAATCCCGTCTTCAAGAGAACTACATTTGTTCATCATGCCAAAAATACCCGTTGTTATACCGCAAACCCTTTGGAATCATGAGTTTAACCTTGAGCGAAGGGCGAAACCACGAAGGAGGAACAATGAAGGCGGTTTATGGTTTTTATCGCATCGTTTTCAACGGAAAGTGGTATTCAAGAGGTGGAGAGTGATTCCATAGAACGGACGACACGGGTCCCTATACGATTTTACAAAACCGCTTTTCACTATGCGCCATCGCGTTATAGTTCGACCTGTGATGCCCACGATATCGTTGAGCGTCATTGATATGGGAAGGGGTCATACTCGTCGTCGTTTGTTGAAGATGTTCGAAGTTTAACATAGGTACGGCGGACCATCGCACGTTAACATTCAACATCTGAGGTCGAGTGATATGTATATACGTTGTTGATCCGGAAGCTTCGCTAATCTAACGGATCGAACGCTAGACTTGTGTAGCGATCGTGGTACAATGGGCATATTGGATTGGCTATCGACTATTTATGTGGCCCGGGTCAAATTTCTATCGTAAGATTAATTTATTTAGGAAGTATCGGGATATTTCTATAAAATCCGAAGGGTTAATCTTTAGACATAAGGCTTGGGAATTCAAAAGTTGTAAATATATTTATTTGTCAATTTCTTTAAAATTGATAAATAAAATTAAAAAGAGATCAAAAAAAGGCTCATTTCTGATAAACTAAAAAAGGAATACCATTAGCGGTTTGTGGTTTCGACTCATGGTTTTAATAAAGGCAAAACTATATAAGGAGAAGAAAAAAAATAGAGAACTATGGGCATTGTAAGGGTTGTGAATAAAATTTCTCCAAAAATAATATCTCGTATGGGCGAGCTCGTTCTTAACCGATAAATTCGAAAACTACAATGCACCCATGAATATAATGATCCGACGATGATGAATCTCTCCGGTGTGAATAACGATTAAATTGTGAAGAACCGGTTGAGCATACAAAAAATAAATAAATCTAGTGACCGACAAGATATGTCGTATGGAACCGATGGATCTAGTATGAAAATTGAATGAAACGTGGTCCGCAGTAGTGCTGAGGGTTGAAGCCTTCAGAGAGGGGGTTGTAGCTCCCTTCCAGTGATAGTTGGTAAACGAGAGCAGGGGGGTAGTAGCTCCCTTCCAGGAGAGGCTGGTAAATGAGAGAAGGTTGTAGCCTTCTACAGGTGGGTGCCTGCGTGCTGGTATAAGTCTGCACCAACATATATTGTAAGAAGTTTTCTCTATAATAAATATTGAAGACTGAGATTACAGCAGCGGTGGTTTTCTCCCGAATTGGGTTTCCACCTTAAATCCTGGTGTTCATATGTGTTGTTTATGTTTGATGGTTTGTTCTGTTATTTATGTTCATGCTTAATGCTTATCTGATGCAATGCTCTAAGTAAAGACATAATAAGATATCTGGACATACATGTTGGATGCAGTACTGTAACATATGGTTTTAAGAGAAAGAAAAGAAAAATTGTTCAACCCTAAATACTGATTCACCCCCCCTCTCAAATATTTTTTCCCAAAAAATTGAAACTAATCTTCTCCACCTTCTATGTACAGTCCATTTCACATGACAGAAGGTGTTAATGTTGAATGTGAAATGATATCATTGCATTACCAGCCATTGAGGTCAATTTTTAACCAATGCGAGGCCCATCACCATTAATGAGAGTGAGGACCAAGGTACGATGATGCATTCTATCAGGTGTGAATTTATGAGTTGTTGTCGAACCAACTATAGGATCCAGTGGTAAAGGAGCCATAATTTTTCTCCATCGTTGTTGGCAAGATATCCTCTCATTAGGGCATACAGCCTTCAAGGCATCACAAAGCTCTAATCCTGCACCTAGACAAGTTGTTGATGTCGATGGGCCAATATTGTTGGAATCAGGACCTAAATAAATCCCACATCAGTCCAACACGAGCAATCCATATATTAATTGAAAAACAAATTTTATTGAGAGGATCCCAAAGGATCTATTGACCTATGTTTTTAACGAGCCCATTGGCAGTCCATGCTCACTAGATTTCAATTTTAGATAGTCTAAAATATTGAAAAAGAAGACTCCATGGGGGCTCCTTTTCCATAATTAGTCCATTGAGCCCAAAAAAAGGAATAAACCTATACCCAATAGAAATTCCTCTTATGGTTTACTAACCATGAGGTGGAACAGAATAATCTCATTCTATTAGAAGGAAAGTCAAGAAGAGATAGTGGAAGGAATGATCTCTTCCCTTACCATCTACAGCCTTTTCCTCTTCACAATTTCTTCCACAAATTCCTCCTTTGATTGGGGTTTTTGATATAGCTTGAGCCCATGCCCATTCCCAAGAAGGTAAAATTACCATCATCAATATTTTTAAGCCAAACATATCCATTACCAAAAAAATTTCTCGATCTCATAGGGGCCTAGCCAATGTGTATTAAATTTCCCTTTAAAGTTCTTAAATTTTGAATCATACAACAATGCCCAGTCTCCTTCTTTTAATTTCTTCTTTTTGATGTATTTATCGTGCCATTTAGCCCTTTGTTGCTAGATCAATTTAGTATTTTGAAAAGTGTCTTGTCTGATCTCATCAAACTCATTGAGTTGCAAGATTCTCTGACATTGTGCTTCATCAAGGTCTATAACTAAATTTGTTGCCATCTTGAAAGTTCTTATGTGAAATTCAATGGGCAACAAAAAAAAAATTATGTGCACTAATTCATACGGATAAAAGCTAGGGCTACTCCTCCATGTGATCCTGTAAGCCCACAATGCCTCAAGAAGCCAGTCAAACCAATCCTTTTTATGTAATTGAACTGTTTCAGTAAGGATTGTCTCCATCACTGTATTGGTTGATTCCACCTGCTCGTTGGCCTGTGGATGATAAGGAGTGGAATTCCAATGGGTAATATGATATTTTTGCACAATTACCTACATAAGCTTAGACACAAACTGAATACCTTTATCAGTAACTATTTCTCTAGGTACTCCAAATATCACAAAAATATCAGAGAAAAGAAAATTTACCACTTCTTTCTCTGTTGCTCTAGGCAATGCTCTTACCTCCACTCACTTTGTAACATAATCAGTACAAACCAAGATATAATTCTTACCTTTGGATGTAGGATTGATGGGACCTAAAAAATCAAGAGCCCACCTCTCAAAGGGTTTTATGAGAACCTGTGGTTGCAAAAGAATCTCATCTAATTTCACAGGTCGCCCCATTCTTTGGAATCTATCACACTTTCGAACATACTCCTTTGCATATTTGAAAAGACTAGGCTAATAATAACCTGAGTGAAGGATCTTATAAGTTTTCCACTTGTCTGCAAAGTGTCGTCCACAAGGTTCATCATGACCGGCTCTTAAGGTGTGACTAGGTGTCATAGGTCTCATCTTCCCTAACACACCTGCGAATAATAAAATCCGGTGCAGTGAAAAAGAGATCTCCCCTAATCGAAGAGTAATCAACACTTTTTCTAATAATTCTCTTTTTCTGATTAGATGAAAAGTAAGGTGGAAACTTTCCTGTAGCAAGATAATTAGCCATGTATGCGAACCAAGGCGTTTTAACAGATATGGAATGATCCGTATTTATGCAGGAATGCAATAGAATATAGAAATAACCATAAACATAGAGATGCAGTGGAAATAATGCATCATTTAATTAATATCAAATAACAAAAATATGCTTACAGACATAATGGAAATAAAATAGCTAGGGTGCTGGTAGTGAATCTCTGAGAAGAGATGTGGTGGCTACAGACCTCTGAACTATGTTATAATGAGGCTCGAGGGCCTACTTATTATTGAGAAACAATGGAAAAACTGAAACGTCCAAAAACCTAACTCTAGAAGATGAAGCGCCAAATTAGTCCCGTTTGGGTAAAATTGTGTTTCAACTTCCCGAGGAGGTACCTATATCCGATCTTCGTTCGACGCACTCAATAGCTCATGAGAAATATATATCCGAGCGCACAACTTTTCGATGTGAAACATCGATCCATGGACCCACAAGCTCTTGCCCCAAAAATGTCGCTAGGCCCTAAACGTCCCTAAGTTCAAGACCCGAAAAACTACTTAAAATAGTAAGTTGTGTTGTAACTTAAAAAATGAATGAACTGATGGTGGGGTTTCAAATGGAATAGGTGGTTGGCCACCAATATCCACCTAGATCATTAAGGCCCCAAAATGGCTTTGGGAGTGCAGGACCCGAAAACCTGCTAAAAATACTAAGTGTTGCTGAATGTGAAAAGTTGCAAGAATTGATGGTGTGGGTCCAAATGGATTAGGTGGGTGGCCACCGATATCCACCGATCAACCTCCTTCTCAGAAGCAATGGTCCTATCATGCTGAAATCCTCCTCGAGATGAAAATTCTATTGAACTGGGTATTAGATTTGTTGAAGAGGTCATAGACCTGTGGGCAGACATGCTAGATGCATTTAGTAAATTTGGTTTCTTTATCAGCCTTAGAAAGTACCTGTGTGGATTCTATATGTGTATTTGCAGGAGGTATGGCAACATCAGGCGGCGGTGCGTTGGTGGTCAGATCAATGGAGTGCTTGTCCTGACAGTGTAGAGGAACATCTATGAGTGAGGAGAAAATGTCCTCGTATCCCTCCATGAATTTTTCCATCTGTAGCAGCCATGCAGGGGAGCCTTGTTTCGACGTTGTGGCCACAATATTCTTCTTTTCCTGTGAGCAAGTTGTAAGGAAAATGAATTTCTTGGTTTGGGAAACAATCTTACTGCATTGTTTTGCAGTAGTCAAAGAGATGACAGGAGGCGGTACTACCTCCGGTATCCTGTACAAGTTATTTCGCAAAGTAATAATAAGAGCACAAGGCCTAGACTCATACACAGCATGTCACCTCCACAAGTATGGTTGGCCCAATAATACACCAGTTACATCAAGAGGAGTAGCATCACATAATACCTCATCCGTGAATGGCTTGATGTTGTACGGAAGGCGACACTGTTGGCGGATGAGGATATCTCTCCCTGGGTGAAGCCACCCGATGGTATATGGCTGCGGGTGTGCTATGGTCGGTAGGCCAAGCTGCTTCATGACCTCTGCTAAAATGAGGTTCTTTTGGCTTCCGCTATTGACAAGAAATTGCAGCGGAGAACCCTTCACCCACATTTGCGAATGGAAGAGGCGCTCCCCCTCCTCTGGATCCTCTGGGTCCTCCCTCTGGATCTTGGTGGTGGCAACAATGGCACTGGGATCCACATCAATGATATGCTTCCCTTTGTCATTGCCTTTGTCTGGTTCTGACTCAGGATCAGAAAATGCATCTGATTTGGGTGCATTTAGTTCAACCACAAATGACTGTTTGGCCCGACACTATTTTGTGCTGTGAGTGGGGCTGTTATGAAATTCACACCACTTCCCTGTGTCCTTCTTTTGATTTGTGGTGTTGTTCTAATTCGCACCACTTTGGCCTTGCCCCTTGTTCTTCGGTTCTGGGGCACCTTTCGGATTCGCAGATCCAAAGTCTCGCTTCTTCTGCTTAAATTTATGCTCGATCTTGGAGGCATAGCGATATGTCGTACCAAGCGATGTAATGTCGAGGAACTATATTTCCTCCTGAATGTGTTTGTGTAGGCATCCGCGGTACTTGAGCACCAAATTTCTCTCTGAATCTTTAATACCCAACTTTGTGCTTAGGGTATGGAACATATTCGTCAGTTCGTGCACATCTTGATCCCTTTGTTGCTGCAGCGTGGTCCATTGGATGTATTTGTCCTCATGGCTCCCCACAGAGTAGGATTGTTCCTTGATGCCATCTCGAAATGAATTCCAAGTGGCCGTGGCTGATAACAAAGAGGTTTCCCCTTCGTCCTCTTGCTCACGGTAGGTTTCCCACCAGTCTTTGACATGGGGGGCGGCTTTGAGGAGTGCAAAAATAATCTTTTCTCGGTCAGAGAAATCATGGACCGAGAAATACCCTTCCAGCAAATTCAACCATCTATCTATGGCATCTGCATCTATTTGGCCTTCAAATACAGGAATATCAAAGTTTACCTGTACCTTGAAGGGAGTGGCGCCTCCAGAATGGCTGTTGGATGATCCTTCCGATGAAAGACGTCCACATTCCTCACAAGCGATCAATTCTTAAACCATCATTCCCTATCTTGAGGAACCCCACATGCCCACACCACGAGGTCCTCTGTTAACCGAAATTGAAAATTTCCGACCTGTGCCTTATCACCATTTAGGTTTAAGGTGAACGACTTCATCACTTCAGATTTATGGTCACTGATCTTTGGAAAGAAGGGTAGCCATCCGGCTTTTTCTATCCTCGCTTTGCTGCGAGGGTCAGCTTCCAACAGCGAGAGGATTTGTGGCTCAAATTGAATGGGGTGTCAGTGTTTAGACATGATGAAGGAGGAAATGGACAGAGCAGATGAGGAAGGAAGGGATAAAGTGAATGCGACTCATAAGAATGCAAATGGGAGAGAATAATGCACACAGTTTACGAAATGCAGACTGAAACCTTTGAAATATATTTCTTGAGAAAGAAAGGGGGTTAAATGGGAAAGATCACAAAGCATGGCATTTTCGAACGATAGGTTGTGATCATGCTGACCATCATGATCCGACCTACAAGATAGGCATCAGAAGTACAACCACCGTGATGTCAGATTCATGATGACAGGTCGTGGGATTTACGCCGCAACGACTTACAACCTCGTTTTTCCACAAGGGTTACCATAGCCTAAGTCATGAAAGTTATTAAAATTAAAGTGTCATTATACCTTACCTCAAGCATATTATCACCAGCTGTACCTTACTAAGTTTACCTCCAATGGTCCAGTCCTTGATGACGTTTCTTGTCCTTGCAATGATGACTTACTAACATTACATCAAAGATTTGATCACATAATTCATGACTTCGATCCATAATAATTGTTAGTACTATATCAAATAATTTAAAATAATTTTCTATCTATACTTTCTGTCTTTCAGGAACCCAAGGCGTTGTTGCAAGAAGTGGAACTGTGCCTGTCAAATGTTTTGAGAAAATTAAAGTGTGAATGTTGAACATTCTGCAGGAACTAAAATTGTGTTTGTCAAACCTTCTGCAGGAATTGAGAAAGATCGTGTTTTCTTTAATTCTTTGCGCAAAAGAATTGAGATTGTGTCCGTAGTAAATAAAACCGTTTTATACGAACCTTTTGCGTGAATTCAGGACCGTGTCTCAGGAAACAAAAAAATTTCAATCGAACCTTCTTCGGGAATTGAGACCGTGTCCGGCAGGAATTGAACAATTGGTTGGACTTTTCCGTAGGACTAGTTGAAAATGAATTAGATCTAAAAATCAAGTGTCTCAGATCTGATCGAGGAGGAGAATAT
Organism: Pinus albicaulis; assembly: GCA_034641835.2. Taxonomy (NCBI): domain Eukaryota; kingdom Viridiplantae; phylum Streptophyta; class Pinopsida; order Pinales; family Pinaceae; genus Pinus; species Pinus albicaulis. Next base: position 227,583,156 of record CM076583.1, on the reverse strand, counting down.
ACATCAAATTAATTCCTTGAATTTTGTGAACAACATGGCATAAAAAGACAGTTTTCTGTAGCTGGCACTCCACAACAAAATGGTGTTGCAGAAAGAATGAATAGAACAGTTCAAAAAATGGCTAGAGCTATGCTTGATGATTCCGAAACACCTGACACATTTTGGGGAGAAGCAGCACATACAACAGTAAACATTCTCAACAAGGCACATGTTCATGTAAATAGTGATAAAACTCCATATGAACTCTGGTATGGTAATCCTCCCACTGTAAAGCATTTTAGAATTTTTGGAAGCAAATGCTTTATCAAAAATAATGATGAAAAACTTGGCAATTTTGAACCCAGATCGGATGAAGGAATACTCCTTGGTTACTCCTCTAGGAGTAGAGCATATAAATGTTACAATAAAAGACTTCAGAAGATTGTTGAATGTATTGATGTTGTTATTAATGAGTCTCCTGCAGCTCCAAAAGAAGAAAAGCAAACAACAGATGAAGATGATGATGACATATATCCTTCTACATCAAATAAGGATGATATAGACAGTGAACCCAATGAAGAACCCGAAGATGATTTATCTGAAAAAGCTCCATCCAGATATGTTCAAAAGAATCATCCAGAATCTCAAATTTTGGGAGAAAAGGGATCAAGTGTACAAACAAGAAGGACTCTTGTGGGATCTTCTAGCTATCTGGCATTTCTATCCACTATTGAACCACACAATGTCAATCAAGCTAGCAAAGATGAATGTTGGATTCAAGCCATGAATGAAGAGCTTGACCAAATTGAAAAGAATCACACTTGGGAATTAGTACCAAGACCTCATGACAAAAATGTCATTGGAACTAAATGGATATTCAAAAACAAGTTAAATGAGAATGGGGATGTTATAAGAAATAAAGTTAGACTTGTTTGCAAGGGGTATGCTCAACAAGAAGGTATAGAATTTGAAGAAACCTTTTCTCCTGTAGCCAGACTTGAAGCCATAAGAATGTTTCTTGCTTTTTCAAGCTTCCAACAAATCAAAGTTTATCAAATGGATGTTAAATCTGCCTTTCTAAATGGTGATTTAGAAGAAGAAGTTTATATAGAACAACCAGAAGGATTCATTTTGGGAAATGATGAAAAACTTGTTTGTAGACTTAAAAAGGATCTATATGGTCTCAAACAAGCTCCAAGGGCATGGTACTATCGTCTTGACAAATATCTTCATCAACAAGGATTTTCAAAAGGGTCTGCTGATAGCAACTTATACACAAAAACTGAAAATGACAAACTATTGATTATGGTTGTATATGTTGATGATATCATTTTTGGAAGTAATGAAGAGTCTATGAGTCAGAAATTTGCTTCTGATATGCAGCAAGAATTTGAAATGTCTTTACTTGGGGAACTAAAATTCTTTCTTGGCTTGCAAGTGCAACAAGCAACAGATGGTATATTCTTATCACAAGCAAAGTACCTCAAGCAAATCCTGAAGAAGTATGGCATGGAAGATTGCAAACCTGTAAGTACACCAATGATAACCGGATGTAATCTCAGTTCTAATGATGCTTCCCCCACCGTAAACCAACCAGAATATAGATCTATGGTATGAAGTCTACTTTATCTCACTGGGACAAGACCAAACATCATGCATGCAGTTGGGATTGTTGGACGATTCCAAGCTAATCCAAAAGAGTCTCATCTTCAGGCTGTGAAAATAATATTCAAATATTTACAAGGAACTCAAGACTTTGGACTATGGTATCCAAAGAATGCTGATCTTACTCTTCATGCATACACTGATGCAGATTGGGCTGGAAGTGTTGATGATCGAAAAATCACTAGTGGTGGTGCATTCTTTATGGGGCCCCGGTTAGTATCTTGGTTCAGCAAGAAGCAAAGCTCCATTGCCTTATCTACAGCAGAAGCAGAATATGTGGCTGCAGCATCATGTTGCACTCAACTTCTCTAGATGATGCAAACCCTACAAGACTTTCAAATCAAATGTTCACCTCCTATCTCCATTATGTGTGATAATACAAGTGCCATCAGTATCTCAAAGAATCTTGTTATGCATTCCAATACCAAGCACATTCCCATCAAATATCACTTCTTACGTGAACAAGTGCTTGAAAAAAAGGTGAAATTGGAGTATGTTTCCTCCAAAGAACAAGTTGCTGATATATTTACCAAACCTCTACCCAGGGAAGCGTTCGAATATCTCAGACAGAAACTGGGAGTAGTCTATGCCATGCAGAGGACCAGATCTACTTAAATACAAAATATTAAATTGGTTGTGAAGTGCTCTGAATGCACAGGCTCAGGAGGAGCATTGGTCATATGAAAAGGATGAATTGTTGGTCATATTATGTTTGAAGATGCAGCATGATCTTAGGGGGAGCATGGCATTGTCGGTTCAAAGGATCTTGATCAAACTCTTTTCCATTGATGTCAAAGGGGGAGGAAAAGCAAAAAGGGCCTTCTAAGGGCTTCTATAAGGCCATCAGAAGAAGAGTATTGCCATGAAAAGTAACAAAGGGCTTCTAAGGGCTTCTATAAGGCCATTAGAGGAAGAGTATTGCCATCAATGCCAAAGGGGGAGATTGTTGGACATGTTGTCATTGATGGCAAAGGAATTGGAAAAGACAGGAGCAGCACCTAAAATATCCATAAGGCAAAAGAGACAAGGTAATAGATTGAAGGATAAATTGAATATCTGGGCAAGATTTGTATATGTTAATAAAGAACTGTGGAATCCCCTGAACCTCTGTATGAGTCTCTGCGTATGGAGTTAAAAATGAAACCCTGTTGAGGAATCATGGTGGTAGGATTCGAATTCCAGGATGAGACCTTCTTGTAATGAAGAACTGGCTTAGTTTGATATTTGCAGTCGTGGAACTACTTGGTTGAATATATGAGGGGCTATTGAGGCATTCAGTGTATCCATTGAAGAACTTATTGGTGGCAGAGATATGATGTTTTTGAATGTACAGGTGGAAGCAGAACTGTGACAGGATAGAACTCCGAAATGGAAGGTTGATATGTTGTAACGAGTTAATGTTTGTAAGGAAATCCTGCCTTAAGAGAATACATTTGTTCATCCTGCCAAAAATAGACCAGAGTTATAGCGCAAACCTAGACTAACTCTTTGGAATCATGAACGGAACCTTGAGCGAAGGGGGGAACCACAAAGGAGGAACAGTGAAGGCGGTTTATGGTTTTTATCGCACCGTTTTCAACGGGCAAGCGGTATTCAAGAGATGGAGAGCGATTCCATAGAACGGACGACACGCGTCCCTGTACGATTTTACAAAACCGCTTTTCACTATGCGCCATCGTGCGTTATAGTTCGACCCAGGACACCCAGCGATATCGTTGAGCGTCGTTGATATGGGAAGGGGTCATCGGACGGTCGTCATTTGTTAAAGATGCGCGAAGTTTAACACAGGCACGACGGACCATTGCACGTTAACGTTCGGCATCGGAGGTTGAGCGATATGTATATACGCCGTTGATCTGGAAGCTTGCTAATCTAACGGTGATCGAACGCTGGACTTGCGCGAAGTTTACTGTGGTACGATGGGCATATTGGATTGGCTATTGACTATGTATGTGGGCCTGGGGTCAAAGGTCTATCGTAAGATTAACTTATTTAGAAGCATTGGATATTTCTATAAAATCCGAAGGGTTAATCTTTAGACATAAGGCTTGGGAATTCAAAAGTTGTAAATATATTTATTTGTCAATTTCTTTAAAATTGATAAATAAAATTAAAAAGAGATCAAAAAAAGGCCCTGTGGGATAAACTAAAAGGAATACCATTAGCAGTTCATGGTTTTGACTCATGGTTTTAATAAAGAAAAACTATATAAGGAGAAGAAAAAATAGAGAACGGTGGGCATTGTAAGGGTTGTGAATAAAATTTCTCCAAAAAGAATATCTGTATGGGCGAGCTCTGTTCTTAATCGATAAATCTGAAACTACGATGCACCCATGAATATAATGATCTGACGATGATGAATCTCTGGTGTGAATAACGGACGAAATCGTGAAGAACTGGTTGAGTAGACAGAAAATAAATAAATCTGGTGACCGACAAGATATGTCGTATGGAAACTGATGGATCCAGTATGAAAATTGATGAAACGTGGTTTGCAGTGGTGCTGAGGGTCGAAGCCTTCAGAGAGGGAGTTGTAGCTCTCTTCCAGTGGTAGCTGGTAAACGAGAGCAGGGGGTAGTAGCTCCCTTCCAGAAGAGGCTGGTAAACGAGAGAAGGTTGTAGCTTTTTGCAGGTGGGTGCCTCCATGCTGGTATAAGTCTGCACCAGCATATATTGTAAGAAGTTTTCTCTATAATAAATATTGAAGACTGAGATTACAACAGCGGTGGTTTTCTCCCAAATTGGGTTTCCACCTTAAATCTTGGTGTTCATATGTGTTGTTTACATTTGATGGTTTGTTCTGTTATTTCTGTTCATGCTTAATGCTTATCTGATGCAATTCTCTAAGTAAAGACATAATAAGATATCTGGACATACATGTTGGATGCAGTACTGTAACATATGGTTTTGAGTGAAAGAAAAGAAAAATTTTCAGCCCTAAATACTGATTCACCCCCCCCTCTCAGTATTTTTTCCCAATAATTGAAACCAATCTTCACACCATCTATGTGCGTCCATTGCACATGAATGAAGGTGTTAATGTCGACTGTGCAATGATCTCATTGGATCACCAACCATTGAGGTCATTTTTTAACCAATGCGAGGCCCATCACCATTAATGAGAGTGAGGACCAAGATACCATGATGTATCCGATTAGGTGTGAATTTATGAGTTGTTTTCGAACCCCCTGTAGGATCCAGTAGTAAAGGAGCCAGAATTATTCTCCATTGCTGCTCATGAGATATTTTTTCATTAGGGCATACAAGCTTCAAGGAATCACAAGGCTCTAATCCTACACCCAAATAAATTGTTGATGTCAATGGGCCAATATTGTTGGAAGAATGGCCTTAAGAAATCCCACATCATTCCAACATGAGAAATCCACAGATTAACTAAAAAACAAATTTTATTAAGAGGATCCCAAAGGATCTACTAACCTGTGTTTTTAACGAGCCTAGTGGGAGTCCATGCTCGCTAGATTTCAATTTTAGAGAGTTTGAAATACTAAAAAAGAAGACTCCAGGGGGTCTCCTTTTCCGTAATTAGTCCATTGGGCCCAAAAAAAGGAATAAACATATACCCAATTGACATTCCTCTCATGGTTTACTGAGCACGAGGTGGAACAAAGTGAGCTAATTTTATTAGTGGGAAAGTCAGGAAGAGATAGTGGAAGGAATAATCCCTTCCCTTACTATCTCTAGCTCTTTCTTCTTCACAATTTCTTCCACAAATTCCTCCTTAGATTGGGATTTTTGATATAGCCTAGTCTGTTCCCATTCACCAAGAAGGTAACATTCCCATCATCAATAGTTTTAATCCAGATAGATCCATTATCAAAATCTTTCTCGATCTCATAGGGGCCTAGCCAATGTGTGTTGAATTTCCTTTTAAAGTTCTTAAATTTAGAATCATACAACAATGCCCAGTCTCGCTATTTGAATTGCTTATTTTTTATGTATCTGTCATGCCATTTATCCCTTTGTCATTAGATCAATTCAGTATGCTGAAAAGCATCTTGTCTGATCTCATCCAACTCATTGAGCTACAAGATTCTCTGTTGTTGTTCTTCATCAAGGTCTATACCCAAATCTGCTGCCATCTTGAAAGTTCTAATCTAAAATTCAATGGGCGACAACATTTTTTTGTGCACTAATTCATATGGATAAAAGCCGTTATTACTCCTCCATGTGATCCTCGTAAGCCCACAATGCCTTACCTGCCGCTCAAACCAATCCTTTAATTCCATTGCACTTTTTTAGTAAGGATTGTATCCAACACCGTATCAAGCTGATTGTGAACACCCATTGGCCTGTGGATGATAAGGGGTGGAATTCCGGTGGGTAATATGATATTTTTTCACAATTCCATACATAAGCTTAGACACAAACTGAGCACCTTGATCAATAAATATTTCTATAGGTACTCCAAATCTCACAAACATATCGTAGAAAATAAAATCTACCACTGCTTTTTCCATTGCTCTAGGTAGTGCTCTTGCCTCCACCCTCTTTGTAATGTAATCATTACAAACCAAGATATACTTCTTGCCTTTGGATGTAGGACTGATGGGACCTAAAAAATCAAGAGCCCACCTCTCGAAGGATTCTATGAGAACCTATGGCTATAAAGGAATTTCGTTTGATTGTACAAGCTGCCCTATTCTTTGGCAACTATCACACTTCCGAACATACTCCTTTGCATATTTGAAAATACTAGGCCAATAATAACCTGTGCGAAGGATCTTATAAGTTTTCCTCTTATCTGCAGAGTGTCATCCACAAGTTTCATCATGACATGCTCTCAAGATGTGACTAGGTGTCATAGATCTAATCTTCTCGACACACCTACGAATAATAAAATCGGTCCAAAGGAAAAAGGAAGATCTCCCCTAATCGAAGAGTAATCAACAACATTTTTCTAGTAATTCTCTTTTTCCATTAGATGAAAAGTAAGGTGAAAACTTTCCTGTAGTAGATAATTAGCCATGTATGTGAACCAAGGCATTTTTTAACAGTTGCAGAATGATCCGTATTTACAAATACTTGCAAATGGGTAATACAGAAATAACCATAAACATAGAGATGCAAGAAAAAGAATGCGTCATTTCATTAATATCAAATAATGTAAATATGCCACAGAAATAATGGAAATAAATAGCTAGGGTGTCGTGCTTAATCTCTCGAGAAGAGATGCCCCACTCATAGACCTTGGAACTATGTTACAATGAGGCTCGAGGGCCTATTTATTATTGAGAAACAATGGAAAAACTGAAACGTCTAGAAACCTAACTCTAGAAGATGAAGCGCCAAAGCTGTGGGTCCCGTTTGGGTAAATTGGTGTTTCAACTTCCCGGGGACGTAACTTTCGCATCTGTTATCCATTTGACACGCTCAATAGCTCCTTAGAAAGATATATCCGAGGAGTACAAATTTCGATGTGAGAAACATTAGTCCATGGACCCATGCTACTCTCGGTTTTCTCAAAAAACGTCGTTTAGGGCCTCAAAATGGCTCCGGAAGTTCAAGACCCGAAAAATTGCTAAAAATAGTAAGTTGTGTTGTAACTTAAAAACTGAATGAACTGATGGTGGGGGTTCAAATGGAATAGGTGGGTGGCCACCAATATCCACCTAGATCATTAAGGCCCCAAAACAGCTTCAGGAGTGCAGGACCCGAAAACCTGCTAAAAATAGTAAGTGGTGCTGAATGTGAAAAGTTGCAAGAATTGATGGTGTGGGTCCAAATGGATTAGGTGGGTGGCCACCAATATCCACCTGGATCATTCCTCCGTCCTTAGGAAGCAATGGTCCCCATTGCGTTGAGATCCTCCCTGAGATGAAGCAAATTCTGTTGAACTAGGTATTAGATTTGTTGAAGATGTCATGGACCTGTGGGTAGACATGCTGGATGCGTTTAGTGAATTTGGTTTCTTTATCAGCCTCAGACAGTACCTGTGTGGATTTTGTATGTGTCTTTGCAGGAGGTATGGAAACATCAGGTGGCGGTGCATTGGGGGTCAGATCAATGGAGTGCTTGTCCTGACAGTGTAGAGGAACCTTTGTGAGTGAGGAGAAAATGTCCTCGTATTCCTCCATGAATTTTTCCATCTTCTGCAGCCATGTAGGGGAGCCCTGTTTCGAGGTTGTGGCCACAATATTCTTCTTTCCCTGTGAGCGAGTTGTAAGGAAAATGAATTTCCTATTTTGGGAAACAATCTTACTACGTTTTTTTTCAGTAGTCAAAGAGATGACAGGAGGCAGTACTACCTTTGGTATCTTGTACAAGTTATTTCCCAAAGTAATAATAATAGCACGAGGCCTAGACTCATACACAGCATGTCGCCTCCACAAGTATGGGTTTCCCAATAATACATCAGCTACATCAAGAGGAGTAACATCACATAATAACTCATTCGTGAATGGCTGTATGTTGTACGGAAGGTGACACTGTTGGCGGATGCTGATATCTCTCCCTGGGTGAAGCCACCTGATGGTATATGGCTGTGGGTGTGCTATGGATGGTAGGCTGAGCCATTTCATGACCTCTGCTGAAATGACATTCTTTTGGCTTCCGCTATCGACAAGAAATTGTAGCAGAGAAACCTTCACCCACATTTGCGAATGGAAGAGGCACTCCCCCTCCTCTGGATCCTCTAGGTCCTCCCTCTGGATCTTGGTGGTGGAAACAATGGCACTGGGATCCGCATCAATGATCTGCTTCCCTTTGTCATTGCCTTTGTCTGGTTCCGACTTAGGATCATAAAATGCATCTGATTCAGGTGCCTTTAGTTCGGCCACCAATGACTGTTTGGCCCGACACTCGTTTGTGCTGTGAGTGGGGCTGTTATGAAATTCACGCCACTTTCCTGTGTCATTCTTTTGATTTGTGGTGTTGTTATGAGTCACACCACTTTGGCCTTACCCCTTGTTCTTCGGTTTGGAGGCACCTTTCAAATTCGCAGATCCAAAGTCTCACTTCTTCTGCTTAAATTTCTACTCGATCTTGGCGGCATAGTGATATGCCGTGCCAAGCGATGTAATGTAGAGGAACTCCATTTCCTCCTGAATGTGTTTGTGTAGACAAATCGCCGCATTTCTGAGCACCAAACGTCTTTATGAATCTTTAATACCCAACTTTGTGCTAGGTATGGAAGAGATTCGTCAGCTCGTGCAATATCCAGATCCCTTTGTTGCCGCAGCGTGGTCCATTGGATGTATTTGTCCTCATAGCTCCCCATGGGGTAATATTGTTCCTTGATGCTATCTAGGAACAAATTCCAAGTGGGTGTGGCCGAGAATAGAGAGGGTTCCCCTTCTTCCTCTTGCTCACAGTAGGTTTTCCACCAGTGTTTTACATGGGGGGCGGCTTTGAGGAGTGCAAAAATAATATTTTCTTGGTCAGAGAAATCATGGACCGAGAAATACCCTTCCAACAAATTCAACCATCTATCTATGGCGTCTACATCTATTTGGCCTTCAAATATAGGAATATCAAAGTTTACCTGTATCTTGAAGGCAGTGGCGCCTCTAGAGTGGCTGTTGGATGCAGATGCACTATAGGTGGGCAGTCATTGAAGGATCTGAGCAAAGTTATCCATCATCATGTTCCTTTGTTTCTCGAGGGCCTCCTCGAGCAATATTTTGATAGGATCTCCTGCTCCCTCGTCTTTCTTTTCTTCCACCATGGGAGGTCGTCGGGGTTTGCAAGAGAGATCTTGCAAGGGTTCAACTATATCGAGCCCTAACTGTTTATACCTTGACTGCATTGTGGACATGCAAAGAAAAACAAAGAAAGAGCAGACTGCTCTAATACCATTGATCTGGATTTATGCAGGAATGCAACAGAATACAGAAATAACCATAAACATAGAGATGCAGTGGAAATAATGTGTCATTTCATTAATATGAAATAACAGAAATATTCTTACAGACATAATGGAAATAAAATAGCTAGGGTGCTGGTAGCGAATCTCTAAGAAGAGATGTGGTGGCTACAGACCTCTGAATCGTGTTATGATGAGGCTCAAGGGCCTATTTATTATTGAGAAACAATGGAAAAATCGAAACGTCCAAAACCTAATCAAGATGAAGCGCGAAATCGTGGGTCCCGATTGGGTAAATTGGTGTTTCAACTTCCGGGGACCTAATCTTTGGCATCCGATCTCCCGTTTTACGTGCCCAATAGCTCATTAGAAAGATATATCCTAGGAGTAAATCTCAATGTGAGCAACATCCGGCCCAGACCGATGTTGCTCGCCATTTTGCCCATTTCCCAAAAAACGTCGTTTAGGGCCTCAAAACGGCTCCGGAAGTTCAGGACTTGAAAAACTGCTAAAAATAGTAATTTGTGTTGTAACTTAAAAATTGAATGAACTGATGGTGGGGGTTCAAATGGAATAGGTGGGTGGCCACCAATATCCACCTGGATCATTAAGGCCCCAAAACGGCTCCGGGAGTGGACCCAAAAACCTGCTAAAATTAGTAAGTGGTGTTGAATGTGAAAAGTTGCAAGAATTGATGGTGTGGGTCCAAATGGATTAGGTGGGTGGCCATCGATATCCACTTGGATCATGGAAAACAAATTTTCATCCGGAAATTTATCATTAACAGGAACATCCTCACCTGAATGGTTGAGCCTAGACAAGAAATCAGCTACCCGATTTTCTTTTCTCAGACTATCCAATACCGCTGTTATAGATCAATTTGGGCATCATTCCCAATGACCTGGTTAAACTGGACATCATCCCCAAAATCAATGAAATATATTCTATCATCCCCTATCATTTCATTTTCTACATGCCCTAAGACAAGAACAAGAACAATTCATCCATGACTTCCATTGCAAGGTTTCCAAGATTTGAAGTATATGTTATATCACCTATGATCTCACCAATGCAGCCTCTCAAGGGACTAACTGCTTTTCATATGTAGTTACGTCCATTCAAGGATGCTCTACAAAGCACTTCCCGACATTCAAGAGTGTGTTGATCAAATGGGAGCGAAATTGTCATTGTTCCGGAATCTCCACATGGCCAATGCCTTCTAGAAGAGTCAAGAGGAACAGGAAATCACCATAGATGACCATAGAAAGAGAGTAGGGGCATGGGTCTTCACGTTCTTGGTATTATCAAAGTAACGATAAGGCCACTAGCTCTGGGAGAATGAGTGACAGATCCTATTATATAAGACATTGTGAGTACAGGATGTGGGATGTAGTCAAATTGGTAGCTTGGAAAAGTTGGAATTTCACCTCCTAGGTAGGATCAGTTCGTGCTTCTAGTGATTCTTCACCTACGTGGACTAATGGATACATTCCTAAGTCGGTAAATCAAACATAGACTTATTAACTCCAATTAAAGCAGGAGCTAGCAGGGAGGAAGGGCCAAAACCGAAGCCAAGACTTCAACCACACTCGAAACACTTGACCCCTTAGTGGACATGTCCTGAATTCTCTAGTGCTCTATCTTCTTTCTTAGATTGATCAATCAATCACTCAGGACAAATACGAAGGAGAAATTTCGAGCTTAAGTTGTATGATGCCGACAGCTTAGAGAATAGCCAATACTAGGTATGTAATCTACACTAGTCTATGTGTTCTATTCCCTTGTTGATTCGATAAATGGGTGCCCTAACTAACACAACCTATTAATTTCTATTATGTGTCAAAATTCAAATCCATTTGTCCATATAACACCTCTGAGCTTGGGAACATGTCTTTCTATTATTAGAAATTCATTTATTAAGAAACTACCTTCATTTTCCCTATAAATTGAGCACGGATCCTAGTGCTTGAGAAGGAATAATTTTGGTAAAGAAATGTTGTTGGTTTCTCATTTGAGTTTGTGATAAGAGTGATATGTTGCTGGTGAGATGTTTATTGTGATGATTTTGGGATGAGTGCTGGATATGGTGACATCAAATTGATCATTGGTTGTAACCTCCCCCTTCTATCCATTAATAGAAGATTGCTGCTCATTTTCCCACATATGTATCTGTTTATGTTTCTACTTTTCATATCATGGATTCGTAGCTGATATATATGTTTCATGTTTCATCGATTTAACTGATTAAGAAAAATAGGCATCTGTATATTGCAATCCCTTTGTTTTTTAGTGTTTATACTTTCAGGAATTAGTCTGGCGATCAAAGTTGCATTGGAAGCTACATCAAGAGCGATAGAAGGAGAATAGGAAGTTCTTGGATCACAAGTAATTTCCTCTATCATTTTGTATGTATATTTACTCTTAGATAAAGTGTCTGCAAATTCTTTGATCTGTTGTTCTAAACGGATAACATCACATTTAGGGAATGTGTTTTATCCGTAATTCATAATTTTGCATAACAAATTGGTGACTCTAATGGAGATTTTTCCTTCATTCCTAGTGTTTTTTGCCTCTGCTTATCCACCCAATATCATCTACTTCCAATTATTAGACTTTTGAATCAAATAATTGCATTAGAAGTGTGTTTAGTAGCTTGAATTTTGATCTCTACTGCGCCCAATGCACTGTTGGTCAAGACACAGTGCTTTGCATAGCATTGTCTCCCACTCAGGGGTGCTTTGCAATGCACCATCTCCCCTTAGATACTGCATTGCCCCCTAACCTAACCAAATTCCCTTTGAATTTTTCAATGCCTTCACATTCAGCTTTTTTTTTGCTATATTTTCAATTGTATGATACCTCATAGAGACCAGTGAGTTTTCCTGATTCTTCCTCCTTTGAAAATTAAGTTTGTTCAATGTCTCTTTAAGTGTTTTTCTTTATCATTTACAAATTAAATTCAAAGTATTTTATTTCTACATTAGATCCATTTGTTTTCATAAATTAAATTGTCATCAAATTATTCGTTTCCTGTAGAAATAATTGTAGTTCCATTCTTCATTTTTCCCAAAAGAGAAATTGTTGTTAAATTCATCATTTCTCAAATAAGAAAGCATTTGTTTTTGTTGATTTGATGCATATATTTTCTTTTTTGCATTCACATTAAGGGGACTGAAAAGAAAAACTTGAATTTTCATGTAGTGAATTGTTTGTTTTGCATAGGAAAAAATTAGGAAAGATTCATATTAGTTTGCGCTCTTTGTTGTTTTCTCTCAAAACTGATTGTTCTTTCCCCTTAGTAGCTAAGATTTTCATTGAAAAATCCAAAATTGGAAAGTTTTCTTATCATTTTAGCTTGCATTTTAGGAATTTATATCACATCATTTCAATGAACCTTGAAAGGAAAATTGATAAACAAGGTCAACTTAAAAATTACATCAATCTACCTAAAAAAGAATTGGAACCATAATGATAACATTTAGAAGGTCTAGGCTAGAGACATGTTCTGGCATTGTAAAACATAGCAACTTTCATTAATTTTCTGCAATACATTCTGAGTGTTGTTACAAACTAAAACTATTAATACATATTTACCCTTGTTACATACTAAAACTTTTGTAAAACAACCGTTTCAGGCGATTCCTTCAACTCCATACTCTCAAGTATTGGGCCCTCAAACTCCAACTCCTTTGGGTAGTTTACAACAACCACCTTTACCCGGAATCATTTATTCGCAAGCTGGATTACCACATTATGGGATTTCGTAGCCACAAACAGGTTATACCTATCCTCAACCGAATCCAAGTTATCCTAATTTGTGTTATAACATTGGTGGACAGACCCCTTGGCAGCCACAGTTGCAAACCCCACAACCTTCATTTCAACAAGTATCGTACCCAGGTTTTGGTCAACAGAATCCTTAAGCATTTGCCTATCAAAACAACCCTTATCTGGGTTACCAGCAACATATTCCTTATGTTGACGCTCAAAGGGCTGTTGCTCAAGAAATTCCATCATACCCTAGCTATGCTCAACCTGATCTCAATCGACAGTTGCCCTTTGTCACAACTTTAGAGTTACTGAATTTAAACCAGCTCACCAATGACCCAATCAAATATGCTCCTCGGTGGCCAGTGATACCTCATAAATTACCCTAGGATATTCCTAACTTCAATGGAAACCCTGGGGAAGACTCGTCGACTCATGTTATGACTTATTGTTTGTTGTGTTCATCAAACTCCCTAAATGATGACTCTGTTCAACTACATCTTTTCTAGTGTACGCTCATTGGTCCGGCTACAAAATGGTACATTGAGTTACCTAGATATTCTTTTGATAATTGCACTTCCCTAGCTATTATATTTTTAAATCACTTCCATTTACTCGTAGGATATGAAACTGGAATGGAACTCTTGACTAATTTTAAAAAAACTAGTGCTACTCATATTTCTGATCATATTCATGAGTGGTGTCGTCATCGTAGAATGGTTAAGATATTTTTTCTTGATCAGCTCCTTGATGTGTGGTTCATTAAGTCCTTGTTACCATCTATAACTGAGGATGTGGCTAAGGGTGGCTTCGTCACTGAACAATAGTTTATTGCTTGTGCCCAATATTTAGACTTGATTTATACTCAGTCTAGCACACTCTATGAGAAAATTTCTAACGTTTACTATTTTTACTATTCCTCCTCCTTCAAAGGACTCTCATGCCAGAGACGGTATGATTGGTACTACAAGCACACATCATACTACTGCATCTGATCTTGCACCTTTTTCCGAAATCAATGTCATGTCATTTAACAAAGGAAAAAGTGACAAGCAACCCGGAAGTAATAAAAAGGGGAAATCAAAGAAAAAGACAACTTCTACTCCACAGAAAATATCATCTGATCAATCCTCTAGAAATCAGAAACATCATTATCCATGCATAATATGTAATGAGGAACACTTTTTTTGGGATTGTCCTCACTGCGTTGAAGTCTCAGAAATGGTTAATACCTCACATGTGTTAGCTATGTTGACAGATCAGTTTCTGAATCTGGACACAAATTTGGTTGCTTCAGATCCAACTTTTAGTTCCCAAGTGCTTATGCTATATGTCACGAAGACATCGACAGATGTTTTGGTGTCAACGCATAATAAAGATTATAGTAGTCAGGCCACTGATCAACCTACTACCTCGACCATGAATCCGTCTACGGAATCTATACCACCACCTGTTGTTCTTGAATTGAGAATCAAGCCACCGAAGCGATTCGTTCATAAATTGACATTTAATCCTCGAGCCAGAGCTGCTCAAAATTATAATATAGTTAAATATTTAGCTCAATCCCCTTCAGCTATTTCAATGCTTGAGGTGCTACAAAATTGTCCCTCCTAGAAATAGGCTTTGTTATCAGAAATTGGTGGAATTGATCCAACTGATTCTAATATCGTAGTCTTTAATCATATGGGCTATGTGCTGCAATTACCAGCAGAATTGGAATTATCCATCAAGGTAAATGTTCTCAATCACCTTGTTCATTGTAATATTATTGATGAGGGAGCATCTACATGTCTCTAAAATGTTGGAAGTCACTTGGATCACCACGCCTGTCTCAATCATCAATGACATTGAAGGCTTTTCACAGATGTACATATAAGCCTTATGGTATTATCAATAACTTGCATGTTGAACTAGGGGGGGGAATAGTGAATTTTGAAGTTGAGGTTGTTGACGGACCCCTAGACTACAATATTCTACTTTGAATGCCATGGGTATATGCTACGAGTGCAATTGTTTCTACATATTTTAAAATGATCGCCTTTCCACATAAATTTGTTATCACAGTCATCAATCAGCTATCCTTCTTTGCCTTCAATTCCCAGGTAACTAGAATTATTTCTTTAGTTCACGTACCCCAACTTGCACTTCAGAAAATTGGTGTAGGACTCTTAAAGTATTCCACTCTCATGGGAACCTTTGCATTACCGATGCCTGCGACATCGGTAGAAATTGCAAGTATAAAGACCTGCTACATGATCTCTTCCACTCTATCTGGCTTAAGGAAGAGTACGGTTGATTTTGAAGTTGTTACATTGGATGAGTTTCTACCACCCAGCCCTGTTGAGTTGGCATAGAAATCAATCTATTACGCTTGGGTGGAAAATCCGAAATCATCGTCGTTAGTTGTTTGGGTTAATCGTTCATTAGATTTTGGTACTTTATCTGATCCTTTTTCCTCAACTTTCTTGACGTATGAGAATATTTTGGAAACCACGATGTCAAAAGGAGAACCATGGGAAGATTATCATCATCATTCCAATCTTCCTGATTATGAATAAAATAATCTTAGTGAATTATATCACCCATCGATCAAAAAATTATTTTTGAATTATTTTCCTATTAATGCAATCAATTCCGAGCGAAACTTGTCAAATATTGAAGAAACCATTTCTATCAATATTTCGACCAAACATAGCATTATAGAAAAAATTAATGTGGGCGTGTCTTGTTCTCCATCAGAACTTGAAACATACCGCTCTCTCCTTCATAAATTACATGATGTATTTTCTTAGTCTTACGATGAAATGCCAGGCATAGATACTAGTATCGTTGAACACACTATTAATATGTACCCTGATGTCAAGCCAGTACGTCAACGCCTTTGTCCTGTTCATCTGAAGAAGGTCGCTACCATTAAAGAGGAAGTTGAAATTTTTTTGCATGTTGGATTCATTTACCCTATTCCGCTAACTGAGTGGGTGTCCAACAACATTCTTGTCATGGAAAAACAAGGAACCATCAGAGTGTGCATTGATTATCGGGATGTCAATCTTGCTTGTCCCAAAAGAAAACTATCCTACTCTCTTTATCGACCAGATGATTTACGATTGTGCGGGATGTGAAATATTTTCGTTCATGGATGGATTTTCTGGCTACAATCAAATCAATATCCGCCCGAAGGACCAATATAAGACAACATTCATCTGTCCCTAGGGCACATTCGCTTATCAAAAACTCTCGTTTGGATTAAATAATGTTGGGAAAAAATTTCAGAGATCAATGGATTATTATTTCAATGACATCAATCACATTGTTCAACCCTATCTAGATGATTTACCTGTGCATTCACTAAATCGGAGTGATCACCTGATGCATTTGACAGCTATCTTCTTACTCTGTTGACACTACAAAATACGCCTCAATCCAGATAAATGTGTGCTCTGTGTTGGTTTTGGTCATTTGCTAGGATTCATCGTCTCAAAAGAAGGAATTCAAATAGACCCATTGAAGGTCCAGGCCAAGGCCATTCTTGATTTTCATACGCCATCAAATTTACTTCAATTATAGAAACTTCAAGGAAAGGCTAACTTCCTAAGGAGGTTCATACCCAACTATGCCGAAATGGCTAAAGGATTTACTCGGTTCTTAAAAAAGGGGATTCCCTTCCATTGGGACCAAGTTGCGCAAGCTTCTTTTGATCCTGTCAAGGATACTCTTTTCCAAGAGTCATTAATGTATCCCCCCAATTATCTGAGTGATTATTTCTTATATATCGCCACGGCTAATACGACCATTGCTATGGTATTGGTCCAAGAAGAAAATGGGATAGAAAATCCAATATATTATTTGAGTCATAATCTCAATGATACGGAAGGGAAGTATTCATACGTAGAAAATTTTTCCTTGGTGGTTTTTCAAGCTGTTCAAAGATTTTGCCACTATATGCTATTCCGGAAGACCATTTTCATTTCAGATTGCAACCCCATGACTTACATCTTATCATGTAAATTGCTGGGGGGCAAGTATTCAAAATGGATTTCCATTTTGCAGGAATTTGATTTTGAATTCATCAAATCCATGTCAAAGAAGCCTTTAGTTTTGGATGAGCTTCTTTGTGACCTTCCCTCTGTTAGTACTACTACTACATTGGAACCATGATGAGTCTATGTTTTTTATCATATCATCTAATCCTTGGTATGGGGATTTTATCATTTATCTCCAAACCCATAATTTTCGGCCTGATACCTCTTTCTCTGACCAGTGATGTATTCGATACCAAGCCAAAGATTATTTGATCGTCAGCGATAAAATTTATCGTCATGGTGTTGATACAATTTTAATAAGGTTCCTCACTCATGAGGAGGCCAAAAAGGTTTTAAATGATTTCCATGCTGGGGCTTGTGGTGGAAACTTGTCTGGATATGCTACCGCATAGAAGATACTCCATGCCGATTACTTTTGACCCACCATATTTCATGATTGCATCCTTGAGGACAGAACTTGTAACAGCATGCCAGATATTTGATCTTAAAATCTGCAAACTGCCACTATTAATGCATCATGTTGTCTCTATAGGACCATTTTCGAAATGGGGCATTGACTTCATGACCTGTAACCGTTGTTCGTCCAGGGGATATGGTTATATTATTGTCGTAGTAGAATACTTTACCAAGTGGGTCAAAGCGATGCCTACATTAAACAACAAAGGACAAACAACTCCATTATTTTTCTTTAATCATGTCATTGCATGGTTTGGGGTCCCACAAGCTATAGTCATATATCATGGTAAGCATCCTCGCAAGAACATGATGATTGAATTGACTACCAAGCTAGGACTATCACATGATAGTTCTACTCCTTATTATCCATAATCAAATGGACAAGTTGAGGCTATTAAAAAAATTCTTAAAATACTGCTTCAACGAATGATAGGATTTCATAAACGAAACTAGAATTTGATCCTATACTCAGCCTTTTGGGCGTAACGAACCTTAGTGAGAAACACAACCGGATTTACCCCCTTTTTATTGGTGTATGGTCTGGAAGCTGTCTTTCCAATCCAATGTTAAATACCATTGTTAAAACTCTCAATCGACTTGTTACCTGACACCTCAGATGAAGAAGAGCATCTTTTTAACCTCATCCATCTTGATGAAACGCATCGTGAAGCCTAATTGGCCAACAAAATGCATAATAGACGTATAAAGATGCAATACGACAAGCATGTCCAGCCTCGCATTTTCTCAGAGGGCGACTTGGTCCTTCTTTATGATCAGGAAGCTGATGTAATAGGTACAGGGAAATTTGAGCCATTATGGAACGACCCCTATATTTCCAAAAGAGTTCTTGCTAAGGGTGCCTATGAGTTGGTGGATTACGATGGAATTTCTTTGGCGCAACCATGAAATGGGTTGTATCTGAAACGTTACTATGCTTAATCATAAGCGTAGTAATTTTTTTTATTATATTGTTTATATATGTTGTTGATTTGCATTCACTGTCTTAGTTTGTTTTTTAGAGTTTTCTTGACATTAGTAATCCACTTTACATTTCATCGCAGATGTTTGAATATTTGGAACCATTTTTTGGGTATTGTGATGGTGCTAGTCGTAGTACAGAGAATCTATCCTCTGTAGCGTGAGCCATTTTCACTTTGAACGATGAGTTAGTGAGTTTTCAAGGGATTTTTAACAGTTGATAGACAAACAATATCGTTGAGTATAGCACGTTTATTGAACTTCTCTCTGATGCCATTTCATTTGGTATTAACTGCATCATCATAAGGTTAGACTCACAACTTGTGGTATTACAACTTACTAATGTATAAACCTAGAAAACTAAAAATATGTTTTACATTCTTACCGATTGCACCCCACTAAGCACCTTCTGGTAAAGCTAAGTCTGGATCTTCTCAGAAATCAATGCCTGCATATGCATACTCATCGATGGCAATAACCTGTTGCCTGAACCAGGAGAATAATGCAGTCGAGAACATGATGGACGATTGGTGCGCATGCCTAGCCATCAGTTCCGCCCATCTCTGCATCCTCGAACCTCTAGGTTTAGATACACCCAGCATCACATGTTGAGGTTGCATTAGTGGAATCCAGTCTAAGGAAAAAGAAATGAGGATCGAACCATAACTGATTTTTTTTTTCCTTACTCCCTTTTCCTTGTTCATTTGTTCTTTTATTTGAGAAATTACATCTTCAAATCAGTTGAAATTTTTTGGCTCCATACACTCTAGCACATATTGCATATAGATCTATTTGCTACATGTAGTGTAACGGTGCCAGCCAGCTTTGCAATCATGAATAGAATGGTTCTCAAAGGAAAATCATGAATGTCATAGATGTTTATTTTCCCATCCTTGCTTGGCTCTGCCCCTGGATAGAAATACTGCAAAACATAGTCTCTCACTATCTATCCTCTGAGAGCAGACCCTGAGACTGAAATGCGTAAGCTTCTCCTTGACAAGCCTGTCATAAAATACACATCCTCCACTATAATAGGAACCACTTTTGTTCCTAATGTGAAATGCCTCAATTACTAGATTCCATGCACGAACTAGGAACTCCAAAGTTTCTATTAGTTGCATCATACTTGACAAGCGGAAGTACTTTAATAACCCATAATCTCTTAGGGCTCTTACTGTACCTGGACCATTAAGGGAAATCATATGTTGTCCTTCATGCTCTCTTTCTCTCCAAATAATCATTATTCTAGTCCGATGAATACCTGAAACATAAGCATAAGATTCATTAGACTCATTTTCATGCAAAAAATTAGGTAAAATTTGGGTACAATGCAAGAATCAAGAATGTGAATTGCGCCCAACGCAGTCTTGATCAATAGACAGTGTGTTTCATATGCACCTAGGCTTAATTTTAGGTGCTCCACAATGCAGTTTTTGATGCTCAAGGGTGGGTTTCCCTCTTTGGAAAAATAATTTACCCTAAGGGGCCCAGATCCCTAAAAAATTGTAGTGAAATGAAATTAAATGAATACTAAAAGAAAGAGATGGTTTATGGCACCAACCTGGATCAAACAACAATGAAAACTATCCACAGAATCAATCACAATCAACGGCTAAAGTTCGAGGGCAAAAACAGGTTTAGAGCTCCAAAATGAAAATGGTAACTTTCAAATGGTAAAAATGAATATTAAAACTCTTTTAATTAGTCATTTGATTATTTTCAAATCATATTTATTGCTGTGACTATGGTTTTATTCTATTTTTATCATAAAACATGTATTTTTAATCTGTTTGATGTTGTTTTGAACATGTTTGCAACTGATGAGCAGATTAGTCGTGCACATTTATTTTAAGAATGACTTGACCACAAAGCATAATTTTATCCTTATTTTTCAAGATTTGATAAAAATGAAGAAGGACATGAAGCACACTTTTATCTCTTTTTCAAGCTTTGAAAATAGCAAAAAAGGAACCCCTAGAGTCTTCATTTAGCTCTTTTTAGACTCCGATAATTTGAAAATATAGCCGAGCACTTGTATTTTCTATCTCGTAAAAGTAAATGAATTGATATCTACTCAGTATAAGTTTATCCCTTTTTTGGACTGAGATAGATTATTTACAAAAAAGGAATGCCTTAGTCGAACATGGCTAGGAGGTTCTCTCAGATATCATTTTACACTTTTTTGATCTGAGCGACAAATTTACGAAAAAGTACCTATGGATTTTTCTTTCATTCTCTTTTTAAAACTCTCTAAATATGAAAAAGGACCAGGTTTTCACTGTTGTTAGGCTCGTTAAAACATAAAATAGCGACAGGCTTGTCGATCATGGAAAGAATCTAGTTTCATTCATTGCTAGACTCGCTAAATTATTAAATAGTGATAGATTATTTGCCCGAAGGGTTGAATTATAGATCAAGAATATGTTATCCTCCTCAAGCTTGATAAAAAATAAAGAGGTACTCGTTGGAAAATGACCGGGGAAAATTTTGGAAAGTGAACACAACTTTTACAGTAGTAGGTCACTCTTGAACATGACACGTCACTCCATCATCGTGACTATTTGGGTTTTGTAAGCTTCTTGATGGTTCATTCGTACCTATGGTTCATCATACCTTCATTTCAGTTTTGGGTCAATGCTTCCAACTCATCTCAGTGTCGCTGATATGTTCAAGAGAAGTCATCTAGTGAATACTCATCCTTCTACAATACTCATAAACCTTCATTCTCATGTCAGTCATCCCTGAAACTTGCTATATCAAGTCACATTTTGCTCTAAAATCAGTAACTCCCATTTTGAAATAAAGTGGCTTCCTGTCGACATTAAATCATCATCCATGAAGTTCACTTAGAAACATAATCTTCCAATACCATGAGGCTTGTTACAACATCGACAAGATCCTCGCTTTCAGAATTTGACTGAAAGATTTTGTTTGGCGTTCGACTTCAAATCATCTATTCACACCTTACAAAATGTACAACAGTACCTTGAGATCCATTAACATCAATGGTGGTTCTGAACGATCGAGTGAACGAGATAAGAAGACCATGGATCTAGTTTCATCCATCTGGGCTGTGATTTCAGGATATTGTACACATCATCTGTACAGTGAACTTACATACAGATCATCATCTAAACATGGGCCTATATCTGTAGGCATGTCTATATTGGGCAACATTCCAATGTAGAGGACCTCCTGTACTATGTACATGTTATTAGATAGTTTATATCCTGAGCATGGGAATGCCTTCCCTCAAAAATTCATGCTCAAGAGGATATATCATGATGTAATGTATTTTAATATTGATGCAGGTCACCACTCCACTTCATTTCCATCCCATCACATCGTAAATCATCTCATTCAAAAAAATATTTTTATTATTCTGACTTCATGCTTTATGGGGCATTTGTTATAGGTCAATTTGGGCATCATTCCCAATGACCTAGTTAAATTGGACATCATCCCAAGAATCAATTAAATAGGGTCTATCATCCCCTATCATTTCAGTTGCTACATGCCCTAAGACAAGAACAAGAACAAATCATCCATGACTTCCATTGCAAGGTTTCCAAGATTTGAAGTATATGTTATATCACCTATGAGCTCACCAGCAAAGCCTCTCAAGGGACTAACTTATTTCCATATGATGTTACCTCCATTCAAGGGTGCTCTGCAAAGCACTTCCTGACATTCAAGAGTGCGTTGGTCAAATGGGAACGAAATTCTCATTGTTTAAGAATCTCCACATGGCTAGTGCCTTCTAGAAGAATCCATATGTGTCAAACTTCAAATCCATGTGTCCATCTAACACCTTTGAGCTTTGGAACATGTCTTTCCTATTATTATAAATTCATTGATTAAGAAACGACCTTTAGTTTTCTTATAAATTGAGCACAGATCCTAGTGCTTGAGAAGGAAGAAATTTGGTAAATAAATGTTGTTAGTTTCTCAATTGAGTTTGTGATAAGAGTGATATGTTGCTAGTGAGATGTTTATTGTGATGAGGTTGGGATGAATGCTGGAGCTGGTGACATCAAATCGATCGTTGGTTGTAACCTCCCCCTTCTATACATTAATAAATATTGCTGTTCATTTTCCAACATATGTATATGTTTATGTTTCTACTTTTCATATCATGGATTCTTAGCTAATATATATGTTTCATGTTTCATTGATTTAATTGATTAAGAAAAATAGGCATATGTATATTGCAATCTCTTTGTTGTTTAGTGTTTATACTTGCAGGAACTAGTCTCGAGATCAATGTTGGATTGAAAGCTACAACAAGAGCAACATAAGGAGAATATGAAGTGCTTGGATCACAAGTAAGTTCTTCTATAATTCTGTGTCTACTTACTCTTAGAGAAAGTGTTTGAAAAGTCTTTAATTTACTGTTCTAAATGCATAGCACCACATTTCGAGAATGTGTTTTATCCGTAATTCATAATTCCGCATAACAATAGTGATGTCAAATTATTGTAGTAGCAACAACCACCTAGTCATTCTGCCATTATTGACTAGTTTATTCATGAGATAATGAATAGAGAAATGATTTGTGTGTACAAAAACTTCATAACCCATTATGTAGTGTCTAAACTTGTTAATCGCATAAATCATAGCAAGGAATTCTTTTTTAGTTACCCTGTAATTCAGTTCTGTAGGAGTTAAATTTTTACTAACAAAATAAATAGCATGGGTTAGAGGATCCTCCTTTTGACCCAATACGGCTCCTATGGTTGAATCAGAGGCATCAGTGGAAATATGAAAGGGAAAATTCCAATCTGAGCCTCTCAAGACAGGTGCTGAAGAAATATTTTCCTTGAGTTTATCAAATGCAACTTAACACTCATCATTCCAATGAAATTCAGATTCTTTAGTCACTAATTTAAACAATGGAGAGGCTACATTTGTAAAATTTTCAACAAACCTTCTGTAGTAACCTGCATTTCCAAGAAAAATTCGCACTCCCTTTTGATTGATTGGTGGGGGCAACTTTACAATAACTTTGATTTTTGCCAGATCAACTTTAATTACTACAGCAGAAACATGATGACCCAAAATAATACCTTCAGTCATAATCATAAACCACTTTTCATTACTTAATGAAATATTAGTTTCTCTATATATCTATAAAAAAATTTCAAGATTATGTAAAGCCTCATCAAAATTATCACCTGTGACTATAAAATAATCCATATAAACTTCTACACAATCATGCAAAAGATCAGAAAAAATACCAAGTACCGCTCATTGAAATGTGGCAGGTGCATTGCATAGACCAAATGGTAATACTTTATATGCATAGGTATCCCAGGGACATGTAAATTTTTTCTTCTCCTGATCCTCTAGAGCTATCCTAATCTGATTTTATCTGTTGAACTCATCTAGGAAGGAAAAGTACCTTTTCCTTGCTACAGTGTCCAGTACTTGGTCAATAAATGGTAAAGGGAAATGGTATTTTAATGTAGCTTTGTTTAATTCCATGTAATCTACACACACTCACCATTTACCATTATTTTGGGGGAAAATAACCAGTGGGGACATACACTGGCTATCTGAGATAGGATAGATGAACTCTACATTTAATAATTTTTGCAATTCATCTTTTACGATTTCCCTTAAAGCGAGGTTCCACCTCCTTTGTGGCTATCGCACAAGCCTAGAATTTTCTATATAAATATGATGAATGCATGTGTCTGGGTGAATTATCCTCATATTTGTATATTCCCATGAAAATGTATCCGAAAAAATTTTCAATGTTTGAATTAATTGTTTCTCTTGTTCAGGAGTTAAGGCAGAATTAATGTTTAAAGATTTTTCAGGAAAAATTTCCACTACCTTATTCCCCCATTCAGTCATTGAATATGCAGGAAATGCAGATAAGAGGGTTGAATGTAACTCAAAAGTTGTACTATGTTCATAAAAAACTTGCAGATCAACAATTATATCTAAATTATGACTAGACTGTTCTTCTAAATGCTGTGGAAAATGAGGATTAGAAATACAACAAATTATCAGATTTTCCTCAGAATTTTCCTTAAGTCTCATGGCTTGAGCTATTTTTAAGATTGGATGGGTACAGTCAGAATCATGCTCTTCTTCTTCAACCCTATGTGTATTCTATGATCTTAAGAGGGGATTAGCAGGGGGATACAAATTTATGTCCTTTGTTTTAGCCCCATGAGTGATGGTCATGTTTCCAGATCTACACCCTATGTAGGCATCATCCGTGGCTAACCATGGCCTCCAAAATATCAATGGATGCCCTTCCAAGTTGGTTTTATGTTGAAGAACATAAATTTCTGCAAGGTACTCCCAAGAATCTAATGAGATGACAATGTCTTCTGATACCCCCTCTTGCTTAACCTTAGACCAATCTACTAATTCTAACATGGTAGAAGTGGGTAATAAGTCAAAGGATACTATATGAGATAAAGTATCCATAGTAATCACATTAATGGCTACACCTAAATCAATCAAAGTGTTATTTATTGGATACCCATTGATAAAGGTGGTAACCATGGGGATTCCTGGGTTGGTATATTTTTTAGTAAAAAATCTGATGGACATTAAACTTGCAAGCTTTCCCACTACTTGAATTGTGGAGGTTTCTCTCTTTTGTCTTCCTAGTTTCTTGGTACATAGTTCCTTCACTGTTTTGGCATATATTGGGATGTCCTTGATTTATTCCAGCAATGGGATCTTGATGCACATATTTGTCAATTCAGACACAAGATCGAACTCGGGTTGTTTTGTTTTTATTTCCATTTCCAACCTCTCTAGAAAATGAGGTTGGACTATATGGGATGAGGAAGATTCTTGTGGCCTAGATGATTTTTCTGGTTCAAGTGTGGCTTCATATTCAAGTATTTCTAGGCTATCTTCCTCTAAAATATCTTCAATTATTTCGGGCTGTGTCACCACTTTTGCCATTCTAAGTTTAATTTCCAACAGTGGCACAGGGAATTCCTGCAGCGGCACAGAGAATTCCTACAACATAGGAACATAAATTTCCTGCAGCGGCTGCAATGAAATACAGTTGCTAGGAAAAGTGGGATAAGTGACCAATCCAATATTTTGAGTAGATTGGATGGTTTTATTTTTGGGGTTAGACATTGGCTGAGCAGGTAGCTATTTGGGACGAGGTTGATTTGGTGGGGCAGTCAGCTGAAGTTGTTGTTGCAGTTGTATCATTTTTTGTGGTGTGGGCTGTGGAGGATAAAAATTTTAAGTTGAGAAACTTTGTGCAGCAGGGTGATAATAGTTCCCCTGCCAAGTTTGTTGTGGGGGCCAAGGCTTCCATGGCATTGGAATATTCCACATTTGATTTTGAGCATAAGGAAATTGAAAATGTGGTTGTGACATACCTACAAGACGTGGATTCCATGGTTTTTGAGGTGCCATTGCATAAATTGCATTGAAAGATTCTTGAACTGCCATATATGCTGCTTTGATTTTAGGTAGAGAAGGACATTGATCAGTGGAATGCTCAGCTTTGCAAATTCGACATGCCTCTATATTGTCAACAGGGCATTCCCTTAGAGCATGTTTCTTTCTACATTTGGAGCAGAACACAACCAATTATTTCTCCAGTTCATCTTGTTTTTCATGTTTCTTCTTAGCCTGCAAAAAATCCAATTGTGAAGAAAAAGTGCTAAAAATATCAATTTCTAAATTTTTAAATAAATTACGCATTTTAGCTCAAGTTACTCCAACTCTGGAAACTGATTTAACAAGACTGGAATAAGTGTCTCTTGACCCTCCTCCAACCTTGGAATTTCCTCTAGAATATATTTTACAAAACTCACACACACCATCATAGCTTAGCTTTGATACATCATCTGCTCCCATTAAATTTAAAACCTTCAGATACTCTGATCTGATTGCCTAAGCAGAATGGTTCTCTTGGTCTCTTGATCCAACTGAATCATCTAAGATATTTGTAAGTTATATTGGAATATTTCCACCGAATCTTCAAGGCTCTCCCCTTCATTCTGATTCATGCCAAAGATTTATTCCCTGAGATCCCTAGTCTTAGAATAGTCTTGGTACTTCTCCAAGAACACCTTCTTCATTTCATCCCAAGTTGTAATGGAGTTTGATTCTAACCCCATAAACCACCTGAGAGTTGCATCCTTCAATGTAGCAGGAAATAAATCTATTGTCTAAGCATTGGAAGAATATTCATATCTTCTGCATAGTACATCGAATTCAAATAGGAAGGCATTAGGGTCTTCACTAGAGGCACCACGAAAATTAGGCAAGGCTGAGGGAGGAATGTTTTTCATCTTAGTAGCTCCAACATTCTCCTTAATAGGTGTTAGAGGTCAATTTTGGCATCATTACCAATGACCTGGTTAACTAGCCATCATCTCCAGGACCAATTTATAGGGTCTATCACCCCCTAACATTTCAATTGCTATATGCCCTAAGACAAAGAACAAGACAGATCAATCAAATACTTTCATCTGCAAAGGTTTCCAAGGTTTGAAGCTTATAATATATCATATGAGAGCTCATCAATGCTGCCTCTAAAGGGACTAAGTATGTTTCATATGCAGGGAGCCCCATGCAAGGCTACTCTGCAAAGCACTTCCCGACATCTATGGCTGCGTTGGTCACATTGGGAGCGAAATTCTCAATTTTCTGGAATCTCCACTTGGCCAGTGCCTTCTAGAAGAGTTAACATGTGTTAAACTTTGAATCCATGTGTCCATTTCACATATACAGGATTGGGAACATGTCTTGCCTATTATTTGAAAGCCATTGATTGTAAAACTACCTCAGCCTCTCTATAAATTGAGCACAGATCTTAGTGTTTGATAAGGAAGAATTTGTGTAGAGAAATGCTGGTGGATTTTTCATTGAGGAGATTGATTTGAGTGACAATTTGTAGGAGATATCTACATTGTGATGAGGTTGGGATGTTGCTGTATATGGTCACACTAAATCAGTCATTTGGTTGTAACCTCCCCTTCTATCATTAATAAAGAATACAACTTAATTTTCCATATATGCATCTGTATTAGCTCTTATTTTCCATATTGCAAGATCTTATTTGATGTATATGGTTTATGCTTTACTGATTTAGCAAACTGAATTGAATAGACATTTGTATTATTGGTATATTATGTTGTTTAGTGTTCATTCGTGCAGGAAATATTTTGCATAGTCGGCTGGAATTTGAAGCTACAACGGAAGTGACAAAAGGAATCATTTGGAAGTGCTTGGATTCCAAGTAAGCATCTAATCCATTCTATGTGTTTTTTCTTAGTTAAGAAAAGTAGTCGTATAGTCTTTAACCTATTTTTCTAGATTAACACCTGTCTAGGGAAGCATGTTTTGTCCGTAATTCACAATTCTGTCCAACAAATTGGCGACTCCACTAGGGAAATTTCTCTTTATCCAAGGTGTTTTAATCTCTGATTTTTCTCTATTTATTCACCCAGTAGTTATTACTCACAAAGATTAGGCTTTTCAAGATCCAAATTTGCAAAAGAAGTGTGTTAAACAAATTTGTTTTTCCTTTGCCACTGTGCCCAATGCACCCTTGGACAGGACACAATGTTGTGCATAGCATTGTCTCCCTTTCAGGTCTGCTTTGAAAAGCACTGTCTCTCTTTAGAGACCGTGTTTCCTCCTGAAGCCATCCAAATTCCCTTGAATTTTTCTTTACAATTTGTTTAATTTTGTTTGCTGATGTGTTTTGAAAATCCTGAGCCTCATATTGACCAGTGAATTCATCTACCTCTTCCTCCTTTGAAAGAAAATTTTTTTAATGTTTTTTTAAAGTATTTTTCTTTATCATTGGCAAGTTAATTTCAAACTATTTTTATTGTCACATTAGATCCATTTGCTTTTGAAAAAGGAAATTGTCATAAAATCTTTGTTTCCTGATAGGATAAATTCTTGTTTCATTCCTCATTTTTCCTTCAAAAGAGAAATTGTCGTTTGTATTCCTCATTTCTCAAAAGTAAAAGGCATTTCATCTTGTTGATTTAGTGCAATTAGTTTCTTTTCTGCATTCATAACATTAAAGGAACTGAAAAGAAAAATCTGCATTTGCATGTAGTAGTTTGTGTTTTTTGCAAAAAGGAACAATTAAGAAATCTGCATTTAGTTTGTTTTTTCTAATTTGTTTTCTCACAAATTGATTTCTCTTTCCCTCTAGTAGCTAGGATTTTCATTGAAAAACTAAAAGTGAAAGGTTGCTTATCATTCTTAGTTGCATTTTAGGAATTTTCCAATACATCATCGCAGTGAACCTTTCAAAGGAAAATTGTAAACAATATCAACATCAAATTAATCTCAATTTACCTGACAAAGAATTGGAACCATAACGATAACATTTAGAAGGTCTAGGCTAGAGATGTGTTCTGGCGTCGTAAAACATAGCAGCTATCGTTAACTTGTCTGCGATACATTCCGAGTGTGATACCTCACTTCACGTACGTAAGTGTATCGTAGCTCGTCCATGTAATTTTGGGTATATCAGGCGATGTTACAGTATGATAAGTATAAAGGGGTGCTCTCACTGTGTGGTTTCGCATCAGACAGTGCTAATACAGACTTGGGCCTCCACGTACCTTTGGGTATATTTGGGAGGACAAATTTTAGGTGCTATCCATCCATAGTGAACCGAGCTGGCCACCTTGTAAATTGTGATACACTGAACACAACATTCGGGGAGATTGCCTGCTCATACTTCTTGGTTCACCAAGAGGTATTCTGCAGTTCATAGTTTCTTGGTAAACCCTTTTGCCTAGTATTACCCTTTTATTTTGTTTATTTTTTTGGTTAAAATAAATCAATAATCATGGAAGAACAAAATCCTTTCCCCTATCGTTCATGTAGACTATCGTTAAAGCCACCTTTACCACCAGAAGTTACTTTTGGTAGGTGAAGGCGATCACGATCTGTTGAATCAAGTACAATTCGTACCTCTAGTGAGACATCATTTTCCCATAAACCAGAGTTAGCTCGAGTTGTTTCTACACATCTCGGTTCATCTACTATTGTCAAAACTGAGTCTTCATAGCTACCCATGGTCACGATCCATCCAATCAATGAGACCATACCTCCTAGACCCGATGTTGCTCAACCAAAAATTGATCTAGATCCTTTCTCTTCTTTGCCAGAACATCTGAATCCTGAAGTTGTACAACCGGAAGTTGTTCATACCTTGGTCATCCCATAAATTTCTATAGCTATTGAATCTCCCATATCACACAGCCAACCACCTAAAATATACTTTGGTCCTGATGGTGAAATACTTCCCCCTGGTTTAATTGCAATTGAAGAAATCCCACAAGACGATACACCTTTAAATCCAACCCATTTTGGGGAGGACCTTTACCTGTATGAGTCTTTTTCTCAATCGACACCATTTGCTTTTGTTGATCCTGCTCCTTTTCAAAATCTCGTCTATTTAAAAGGGTATACATGTGATCAAGTAACCATGACTGAACCAACATATTCGGTTGGGCCATCTGTTCCAATTACGTCAACTCCTGCCCTAGCTACCCCGTCGATGTCTACAACTTCACCAGAGTCATATTTTCATGGTGGCCCTTTGGTCCCATCAAGTTACAAATCATTATCTGGAATTTTCTCTGGTGCATATTCAAACCCATGGACTTTACCAATGTCATCATCAAGTATTTTAACTGGTAATACTATAGTAAGTACTGAACGACTTGATTCATTATACACATCTTCAGGGCAATATCAAGCCAGTCCTTATGGGTCTATTCCTTCAAGTACCATATCAACTGGACTCCCAGCATTTGGAGAGAAATATTTTCTGTCTTATTATCCTCCTCTTGCTGGGGGGAAACCTTTAGTCACCCAATATGATAGTACTCCGTCACTTTTTGGTCAATCTAATGTTGAAATGAATGTTTGTTAATGGTAGCCCACTCTGCCTATCCAACCACAAACGGTTATACAATTGTATCAACTAGTTCAACCTATTACACCCACATCATTACCACTTATTAATACATATTTGTGCCTGTTACAGAATCAAAATGTTGTCCAACCTATCAAGTAGGTCCTTCAACTCAATATCCTCAAATTTTGGGTCCATACACTCCAAATCCTTCGGTTAATTTACAACGATCTGTATCCGGAATTATCTATTCACAAGCTGGTTTACCATTTTAAGGGATGTCACAACTGCAACCTGGTTATACCTATCAACCGAATCCAAGTTATCCTAATTTGGGTTATAACATTGGTGGACAGACCCCTTTGCAGCCACAGGCGCAAATGCCTCAAAATTCATTTCAACAAGTATCATATCCAGGTTTTGGTCAACAGAATCCTCAAGCGTTTTCTTTTCAAAACAACCCTTACCTAGGTTACCAGCAGTAGATTCCTTATGTTGGTGCTCAAAGGCCTTTTTCTCAAGAAATTCCATCTTAACCTGGCTATGCTCAGCCTGCCCTTAATCGACAGTTTCCCTTTGTTGCAATTTTAGAGTTACCAAATT
Source organism: Pinus albicaulis (assembly GCA_034641835.2). Taxonomy (NCBI): domain Eukaryota; kingdom Viridiplantae; phylum Streptophyta; class Pinopsida; order Pinales; family Pinaceae; genus Pinus; species Pinus albicaulis. The sequence continues at coordinate 227,551,952 of CM076583.1, read as the reverse complement.
TAAATCAACTAACTAATGACCCAATTAACTGTGCTCCTTGGTGGTCGTTTATACCTCACAAATTACCCTCGGATATTCCTAAGTTCAATGGAAACCCTGAAGAAGATCCGTTAACTCATGTCATGACTTATCATTTATGGTGTTCATCAAACTCCCTGAATGATGATTTTGTTCGACTACGTCTTTTCCAGCATACGCTCACAAGTCTGGCTGCAAAATGGTACATTGAATTACCTAGAGCTTCTTTTGATCATTTCACAGCCCTAGCTACTGTCTTTTTGACTCATTTCCAGTTACCCATTAGATATGAAAATGGAATGGAACTCTTGACCAATTTCAAACAGACTAATGCTACTCACATCTCTGATCATATTCATGAGTGGCATTGTCACCGTTGAATGGTTAAGACCTCTGTTTCGGATCAGCTCTTTGTTGAATGGTTCATTAAGTCCCTGTTACCATCTATAACTAAGGATGTGGCTAAGGGTGGCATCATCATAGAAGAGCAAGTTATCACTCATGCCCAATATTTAGATTTGATTTATACTCAATCTGGCATGCTCTATGAAAAAATTCCTAATGCACCGAGATCTAATTTTGTTGTTCCTCCTTAATTAAAGGACTCTCATGTTAGAGATAGCTTGATAGGCACTGCAAGCACACATCACACTACCACATCTGATCCTAATCCTGCTTCCAAAATTAATGTTGTGTCATTTGACAAAGGAAAAAGTGACAAGGAACCTGGAAGTAAGAAAAAGGGGAAATCTAAGAAAAAACAAAATTCTAACCCGCAGGAAAGATCATCTAATCAATCGTCCAGACCTAGGAAACCTCGTTATCTATGCATAATCTGTAATGAGGAACACATTGTTAGGGATTTTCCTCACTGCACTGAAGTATCAAAAATCATCAAGACTTCCCATGCATCAACTATGTTGACAGACCCATTTCCAAATCCAGACACAAACATGGTTTTTACGGATCCATCTCCTAGTTCCCAAGTGTTAATGTTATCTGTCACAAAACCTTCAACAGATATTTTGGTTCCAATGTGAAATAAATATTATGGTAGTCAGGCTACTGATCAACCTACTACCTTGACAATGAATCCATCTAAGGAATCAGTACCACCTACTGCTATTCTTGAATTGAAAATTAAGCCACCAAAGGGAATAATTCATAAATCGACATATAATCCTCAAGCAAGAGCTGCACAAAATTATAATATAGTTGAATATTTGGCTCAATCCCCTTCATCTATGTCTGCTCTTGAGGTATTACAAAATTTTCCCTCCCAAAAACAGGCTTTATTTTTTACTATTGGTGGAATTGATCCGACTGATTCTAATCTTGTCATCTTTAATCATATAGGCTATGTGTCTCAACTACCAATAGAATTGGCATTCTCCATACAGATAAGTGTTCTCAATCATCTTGTTCATTGCACTATTATTGATGAGGGAGCATCTACATGCATTATGTCTCTAAATTGTTGGAATTCACTTGGCTCACCGTACTTATCACAATCATTAGCGACGTTGAAGGCATTTGATGGACATACATATAAATCTTGTGGTATTATTAATAACCTGCATGTTGAACTAGGGGGAAAATAGTGAATATTTATGTTGAGGCTGTTGACGGACCCCTTGACTATAATATTTTACTTGGAAGGACATGGGTATATGTAATGACTGCAACTGTTTCTACATACTTTAGAATGATTTCCTTTCCACATAAAGGTACAATCATAGTCATTAATCAACCATCCCTGTTCGCCTCTGCTTTGCAGGTAACTGGAAGTGTTTTGTTCGTTCACGTACCCCAACTAGAACTTCAGAACATTAGTCTAGGACTCTTAAGGGATTCCACTTTAATGGGAAGCTTTGCATTACCACCGCCCACGATGTCGACATAAATTGCAAGTATAGAGACCTGCTACATGATCTCTTCCACTCTATCTGGATTAAGGGAGAGTACGGGTGATTCTGATATTTCTATGTTGGATGAGTTTCTGTTTCCCAACCCTATTGAGCTGGCACAGCAATCAATCTATCTGGCTTGGGAAAAAAATCCAAAATCAGTGTCGCTGAGTGTTTCGGTTGATCGTTCCTTAGATTTTGGTACCCCATCTGATCCATTTTCCTCAATGTTCTTGACATATGAGAATATTTTTGAAGCCATGATGTCAGAAGGAGAACCATGGGAAGATTATCATCATCTTTCCCATATTCCTGATTGTGAATAAAATAATCTTAATGAACTTATCACCCATCCATCAAAAATTTCTTTTCAAATTCTCTACCCATTAATGCAATCGATTTCGAGCGAAATCTATCAAACATTGAAGAAACCATTTCTATCGATATTTCAACCAAACCTGGCATTTTAGAAAATATTCATGTTGGTGTATCTTCTTCTCCATTAGAACTTGAATCACATCGCTCTCTCTTTCGTGAATTCCGTGACGTATTTTTTTGGTCTTACGAGGAAATGCCAGGCATAGATACTAGTATATTTGAACACACTATTAATATGTATCCTAATGTTAAACCGGTGTGTCAACGGTTTCATCCTGTTCATCCGAAGAAAGCCGCTACCATCAAAGCAGAAGTTGAAAAATGTTTGCGTGTTGGTTTCATATACCCTATTCCTCTAACTGAGTGGGTTTCCAATATCGTTCTTGTCATGAAAAAATAAGGAACCATTAGAGTGTGCGTCGATTATAGGGATGTCAATCTTGCCTATCCAAAAGACAACTATCTTACTCCCTTTATTGACCAGATTATTGACAATTGTGCTGGATGTGAAATATTTTCGTTCATGGATGGATTTTCTAGCTACAATCAAATCAATATCCGCCCAGATGATCAACATAAGACAACATTCATCTGTCCCTGGGGCACATTCACTTATAGGAAACTTCCGTTTGGTTTAAAGAACGCTGGGGAAAATTTTCAGAGAGTAATGGATTATGCTTTCAATAACATCAAGCACATTTTTCAACCATATCTATATGATTTACTAGCACATTCACGAAATCAGACTGATCACCCGATGCATTTGAGAGAAATTTTCTTACGCTACCGACACTACAAAATACGCTTCAATCCACATAAATGAGTGTTTTGTGTTGGTTCTGGTCATTTGCTTGGATTCGTAGTCTCAAAAGAAGGAATTTGAATCGACCCATTGAAGGTTCAGGCCATTCTTGATTTTCCTGTGCCATCAAACTTACTTCAGATACAGAAACTTCAAGGAAAGGCTAACCTCCTAAGAAGGTTCATTCCAAACTATGCCGAAATGGCTAAAGGATTTACTTGATTATTGAAAAAAGGGGTTCCCTTCCATTGGGACCAAGTTGCGCAAGCTTCTTTTGATGCTATCAAGGACACTCTTGTCCGAGCGTCATTAATGTATCCCCCTAATTATCGAAATTATTATTTCCTATATATCGTTGCGGCTGAAACGACTATTGCTATGGTATTAGTCCAAGTGGAAAATGGAATTGAACATCTGATCTATTATTTGAGTCGTAATCTCAATGATATGGAAGTTAAGTATTCATACGTAGAAAAGCTTGCCTTGGCAGCTATTCAAGCTGTCCAAATATTTCACCATTATATCCTGCTCCAAAAAACTACTATAGTTTCGGATTGTAACCCCATGACTTATATCTTATCACATCAATTTCTGGGGAAAAATATTCAAAATGGATTGTCATTTTGTAGGAATTTTATTTGGAATTCATCAAATCCAAGTCAAAGAAGTCTTTAGTTTTGGCTGAGCTTCTCTGTGACCTTCCCTCTGATAGTATTGCAACTACGTCAGCACCATCAATTCATGACGAGTCTCTATTTCTGATCGGATCATCTGATCCTTGGTACAGATATTTCATCATTTATCTCCAAACACAAACTTTTCTAACTGATACCTCTAGCTCTGAACAATGACATATTCGATACCAAGTCAAATATTATCTGATTGTCAATGATACAACTTATCATCATGGTGTCGATACAAGTTTAAGGAGGTGCCTCACTCATGAGGAGGCCGGAAAAGTGTTAAATGATTGTCATGTTGGGTCTTGTGGTGGAAATTTATTTGGATATGCTACCACGCAAAAGATACTCTGCGCCGGTTACTTTTGGCCTAATATTTTTCGAGATTGCATCCTCGCGGTCAGAAGTTGTCATGCATGCCAGATTTTTATCGTAAAATCTGCAAACCGCCAGTGCCAATGCATCATGTTGTCTCTGTGAGACCATTTTCAAAATGGGGTATTGACTTCATGACATGTAACTCTCATTCATCTGGGGGCACAATTATATTATTGTTGCAGTCGACTATTTTACCAAATGGGTTGAAGCGATGCCTAAATTCAACAACACGGGACAGACAGCTGTATTTTTTTTCTTTAATCATGTTATTACACAGTTTGGGGTCCCACAAGCTATAGTTACAAATCATGGAAAGAATTTTCACAATCACATGATGGTTGAATTGACTGCCAAGTTAGGATTGTCACATGATAATTATACTCCTTATTATCCACAATCAAATGGACAAGTTGAGGCTATCAACATAATTCTTAAATGTATGTTTCAACGAATGATAGGAGTTCGTAAAAGAAACTGGCATTTTATCTTGTACTCCACCTTGTAGGCGTATCAAACCTTAGTGAGAAACGCAACTGTATTTACTCATTTTCAGTTGGTGTATGGTCTAGAAGCTATCTTACCAATCAAATGTGAAATATCATCGTTAAAACTCACGATTGACTTGTAACCTGACACCTTAGAAGAAGAAGCATGTCTCCTTAACCTCATCCATCTTGATGAAACGTGTCATAAAGCCTAATTGGCCAATGAAGTGCACAAGAGACATATAAAGGCGCAATATGACAAAAATGTATAGCCTCATATTTTCTTAGAGGGTGACTTGGTCCTTCTTTACGATCAAGAAGCTCATGTAATAGGTGTTAGCTCCTCATAATTTTCTAGATTGATTGAGATACAAATTGACAAGGGTAACATCAAACGAAGCTTTAGAGCTCTAGGATCTATACCTCCTAGTCTCAGAGAGGGATCTCTCAATATGTTTGTAAGTATATAGATTGATTCTATTAAGGGTTGGTTTTAGGCTAGTTATTAAGTGCAAGTTTGTTTGTTTGGGTTTGTTTTGGCATGATACTTTGATATATTTTAGATAGGAAACATGGAATATTGTTAAGTCATTGGGGAATGGAGTCTAACAAGATCCAGATGAGTTCATCAATGGTTTTAAGAGCATATGCAGGGCAAGTTTACTTGGTTTGTGGATCTTTTAAGGTTATGATGGATTTATGAAATAGACATAAAGATTGAGAAAAACAAACTAATAAAGGGCTGAAACTAAATCCTTTATATACTTGTAAACTGAGGGAGTTAGAAAATTGATAAGAACATGAAGAGAATCAAAGGCATAAGAATAACCTAATACATTTGATTTCATACTAAAAACAGATAATTAACCAAGACAAACATTTAGATAAAAACACAGAAAGGTAAGAAACTTATCCAACTTTCAGGGATTTTATCATCTAGAGCAGAAAGAAATTTAAGACATACAAGTAACTATAACCATAGAAGGAGAGAAAACTCTAAAATCCAAAGTTACAACTATAATGTTTCCTTGAAACAATTTTTAGCTAAGTAAAGGCAAAGAGCATGATTTTAAAAAGACTTCTTTGACAAACCTAAACAAAACTGCTTTAAAGAGATGATTCCAAGAACAGCATATTTCAGTGGCAACAATATGCAGGGCTAACCATAAATCATAATTGATTCTAACTAGTCTAATATTATCCAATAAATGGACAAGCTAATAATTTTTTAGAGAGCAAAAAGATGAATTCTCTAATATATCCTAGCATAAGAAAACATTAAGGCAGTGAAGGACAAACAGATTTAAGGTGCCATTAGAAACATTTATTAATCTAAATTCTTTGTCCTACTGCAGCATAGCAAGATGGAAAACATAATGGAAAACTAGAAAACAAAAACCAAAGAAAACTTCACCATCAACCAAGCCTATGGATCCTACAAACAATCCTTCTCCATAAACAAGCAAATCAGATCATGCATGAGTTCCAAGACATCAATTTCTCTTCAACAGCTTCAAAGGACTATGTATTATTCCAGCATTAGTCATCAAAATCCAAATTTACAAAGAGTTCAAATGCCATATTTATGCTGCAAATGAGGAGGTGGAATTGATTTAGAGCTCAAAATGTTATTAACTATAGAGTAAATGCATTTCTAGCCTTGAAAACCATGCAAGGCATAAGGGAGAAATAGGTGAAACTACTTCTCTATTTCAATAACTCTATCTTAACTTCTGATAGAAAGATAGGAGAAAATATTGACTTTCACGACTTATTCTTATCTTTATAATAACTGTCCTGACAAATTAAAATATCTTCTTAGTGTAATAACTGTCAATTTTCCCTTTGAGACAGAAGGTAGGCTATAGGTGGCAACTTAAATATTTTGGAGAAATAACTGCCTCTCGTTGATGTATTCAAGGCTATTTTTAGCCTAATTTTCCTTCATTTAATCATTTAAACTATGCTTTTGGCCTAATTCTAATTTAGACCTTCTTTAATCATATTTCGGGCATTTTGTCCTTTACCGACTGTTTTAATTTTTTAAACTAATTTGTCCTCAATAGTGCTTTATCCTTTTAAATTGTGGGAGTAAGTATTTTAATCTTCAAAATTTGCGCTTTAATCCCTTTACCTTTAATCTTCTGATTCGTCTTCATTGTTCTTCATTTAACTTTAATTGTTCACTGACAGGTGCTTTCGCTGTGCGTTGGAGGGTTTTGCTGAGAAACCACTACTCATGAATCACTGGTTAAAACATGAAATTCGACCCTTTTTTGTTCCTTTTTTCTTTTGATCAGGCTCTGAGGATCATCACCCTCAGCCATGCCCCTTTATTGGACTGTGGGGTGGATTTATGCTATGAAACTACCATGAAACCTGCAACAAACAATAAGAATTATAAAATCCTGCATTCATGGTTATAACCGGCCCGCAGGGCTTTGGCGGAGGCGGAGGAGCGGTCTAGAGGAGGGGAGACATGCAGAGAAGGATTCCATGGAGGAAACCATGAAAAATAGGGTTCAAATCTGCTTGTGGTGCGAAAATAGGGATAGTTGGTTTTGGAAAATCGAAGATGGTTTTTGCGCGGGGTTAGAGAAGTAAGTGGTTTTGAGTAGGGGGAACGTGATACGCATTAATGGTTGACACGTATGCCTCTGAAAACTGCCCATTCCATGCTTGAGATGCACATTCAGGAGGTTTGTTGAAATGGAACGCAAAATGGCCCAACAACCATTAGATCTTCAGGCTGAAGATCTAAGGCTGAGAATGAACGCGATAGGAGATAAGATGCATGGTGGAAGGACGAGGTGGGGCTGAGATGACGTAATAAAAATTAGCACGTAGCAAAATTTTCTTTGCACAGAGTAAAAATTGGTCTAGTGGAGGTAAAATGCGAGGATCAATAGGAGCCGTCCAATCAGCAAGATTGACGGTCATGGTCAAATCGGAGAAGCAGAAATAGATGAGGGGTCAGGGGAAATGGGGAAAACCCGATGGCTGTCGGATCTCCTAAATCGACGGTGTAAATGCATCGGGGTGCCATTAGTCGAGATGAAGAGTTTATAAAGGTTTTGGGGTTTTTTACATGGGAAAAAGAGTTTATAAGAGCAACGGAAGGGATCAAGGGGAACCGTTGGATTAGGGAAATGAATGATCCAGATGAACTTCAAGGGATCGGCAATCAGTGAGGCAGAGGGTCATGGGAACATGGATTTTGAAAATGTGATTCGCCGATGACCGAGGACCATCCGATCATATTTGATCAACAACTCAGATCAAATGGGAAGGTATATAAGGCTGGCAGGGTGGAAGAAAGGGGAAGCAATGAGAACTGTCAGATCGTGAGGATCGACGGTGAGACCTTCTCGCAGATGTGCAGAAAAGAATTAAGGGGTGAGAAGACAAGTGGAATGCGAAAGAGAAAATTAGTGATGATCAATTGGTTAACAAGATCAATGGTCCAGATTGTATCGGAGAAATGTGGGTAGAGGGGAATAATCGGAGGAAAGCAAACTTGCGAGATAACGAGGACCGTTGGATTTGAGGGAGTTAGATCAATGGTGAAGATCTAATCGAGGAGGATGGATAGGCGGGAGTGAAAACAATAACGCGAAACAATGTGAACCGTTCAATCAGACTTGATCGACGGTGGAGACTTGATCGCGGGATCGTATCGACGGGAGGAAAAAGGTCAGGAGACAAGGGAGTTAGGAATCTGCGATGCACTGATGTGCTGAAGTGATAGCTATCGGATCTTGGGGAAGATCGATGGTGGATATTTCATCGGGAGATCGGCATATCGGCGGAAAAAGGGTCTGGGAACACAGGAATGGGGAATGCCGATATGCGATGACCGATGTGATGGAACGATTGGGGCTTCGCATCGGCAGAAAACATTTTACAAAGGAAAAAAGGTCGCGGGGAAAGGAAAAAGGTTGAAATGCTGATGGGTTTAGTGCTTTGGTCATAGGGCTTGGTTTTATTGCGGCAAAAGGGGCTCAGTGCTTAAGCAGAAGGGGCTTAAGGCCTAAAAGGAGAGGAAAAGGTTTTCAAAGGTTTTTATGGGTTTTTTATGGATTTTTCAGGTTCCGGGTGAAGTAAAAAAGACTTTTAAAATGAAATAAAAAGGGTTAAATGGTTTTAAAGGGATTTTTAAGGAAAATAAAGGAAAATGAGGGAGGAAAAGGGGGTTTTTTAGAAGGAAAATGAGTGATATGGGGGAAGTTTGTGAAAATGAGATGGGGGAATGAAATGATGGAAATGGGGCTTTAGAAAACATTTTTTTCTTTATAATGGCAGGGTTACTTAGTGAATTTTTTTGAATGAATATTTCAAAGAGAGAATTTCATGAGGATAAAGAACACATGGAGGCTTCAAGAAGTCACAAATTTTCTCCAAATTTGTTTCTTGAAGACTAATAGGCATGTTTTAGCCATCATCAATTATGACGGAATTTTATTGATGGCTAACAGTGGCTCCACTTGGGGATGGCAGCTCCTTGGAGGTGTCAATAATCTCAGAGATAAATCTCAGGAAAGTAGACCAGTGCCTTGATGTTGTGATGCACTTAGACAACCTCTTCCTTCTTTGATCATGCTGCTTGAAAATATGATCAGTATTTGTATCAACAAAATAATTTTCTCCCAAACATTCTACCTACACAGCCTACTTCCTAACATTTTTTCTTCATAAGGTGCACTTGGACTTGCGAACCTTTTGACATCAACATTTTATTCTTTTATTGAAAGCAGGAAACTAATCTAATTCTGCCCTTATTTCTTCCATGAGTCCAGATTAAATAGTTGAACTCATAAATTCTCTACCTATGCTACTATCTGCCAGGATTAAACTGTCTGACAGATCTTATTCTCTATATTCTAAAATAGAAAATTAAAACACAGCCAAACCAGGATTAAGCTGTCTGATTTGCTGTGGAGACTATGGCATAAAAAAAAGCTGCTCATAGACTTTATTTGCAGGAAATTTAAAACAAAACTATGAAGGCTTAAGATCTGAACATATAAAACATCCTTCATTCTTTCTTATGACTCAGATTTTGATCTATTTTAGTGTCATCCTTTTTCTTCTTTCTTGGTTCAGGTTTTGAGCATGTTTGAACCATTTTCCTCTATCTTTGCTTCAATTTTTGGTCTAATTAGAGCCATTCTTCATCAAACTTATAGGTTCAGGATTTGAGCTTGTTTGAAACTCTGTTTTTCTATCCTAATATAGTCTACTGATAAGCCAAGATTAAATTTTTTGGCAAATATTCTTCACTAACCTATCAGTAGTAAATTGAAATTTATCTAGTCATGATTAGTTTGTATGACTAAATAATAATGTTCTTTTAAAGTAGTGGCATTTAAGCTTGCACACTTTCAGAATTTCTCTTTTTTGGGTATGGGGTTGTACCTTTCTTCTTTTCATCTACCCTCTTTTCTCTTTTCTATTGTTTTTTTGTTTTTCTTTTTTAATTTGAAAATTAATGTTTTATACAGTGGAAAAATAGAAGCTTTGAAATTTATGACTCTTGGTAGAAATAGTGTTTGAGAATCCTGCCATTTACAGGACCTCCAAATAGATCTTCTCCATTCAGCTCTTGCAGAAAGAATGAATTATGACCCCCGATAGAATGAATGATGTAGGGCCCTTTCCACAAATTCTCAAATTTTCCATGTTTTCCCTTCACTTCCCTTCTAGAATCCCACTTTAGAACTATATTTCCAATTTGGAAATCATTTGCTTTAGCCCGTTTGTCAAATAACTTCTTGATGCTTTCTTGGACTATTTGTGTTCTCTTGTACACTTCCTCTCTAGACTGCTCTAAATGAATGGTCTGATTTATCCTTCTCTGCATATCATTTTCCTCAAATTGTACTTCTTAGAGGAGTTTCATGACTGGAACTCCTAGAGAGGTTGAGAAGATTGCATCCATGCCATAAACCAGCTGATAAAGGGACATATTTACTGAATTTTTGGTGGTTAATCTATCAACCCATAAAGCATGAATAAGCTTACTATGCAATGATTTCTGATTCTGCTCCAACAGCTTTTTGATAATATTGACAAGCCTTTTGTTGGAGGATTCAGCTAATCCATTTCCTTGAGGATAGTAGGTAGTGGAATGACCCAAGGTGATATGGTATTTATGACAGAAGTCAACCATTATTTTAGATTTGAAGGCAGCAGCATTGTCTGTGACAATTTTTCTAGGACAACCAAATATGGATAGTATGTTGGTTTCAAGGAACTTGATAATGACGGAGTCAGTAGCATTCCTAGAAGGTATGGATTCTATCCACTTGGTAAAATAATCAGTGGCAGTGAGTATCCACTTATGATGGGCTGAAGAAGATGGGTGAATTTCCCCAATGAAATCCAAGCCCCATTTTTGAAAGGGAGCGTCAACACTAATGGGATGTAAGGGTAAAGGAAGGATTTTTCTTTTGCCATAAAAAATTTGGCAATTATGGCAAGACATGACAAGTTTCTGATTATCTGGAAAAAGGGTGGGCCAATAGTAACCAAATCTGAGGATTTTATTTGTTGTGGTCTTCTAGTAAAGATATCCTCCACATTCTCCCTCATGCAACTCATGCATGATATTTCCTGCATCAATCTTAAGCAAAAATTTAAGCAATATTCCAACAGCATTTTTCCAATATAAAACCCCATCTAATATGCAATAATTTAAAGCCTTCTATTTTAAGAATCTAACTTTAGTTTTAGATAGAGAGGGAGGGGTATTCAGATAAAGTGGAAAATATATGATATCAGCATACCAAGGTGAATTCACAAAAGTTTCTTCAATAAAAGGAGCTGTGAATTCTTCTGTTTCTTTTAAAACATCAACCATATTCATATCTAGTGCTTGGAAGTTTGACTCAACCATGAGTTTTGCTAATCCCTACCCTTTGATTAGTTTGGTAGGCCTGATTTCTAAGTCATATTCTAGAATAGTAGCAATCCATTTTCCCCTTTTACCATCAGGGTCTTGACTTAGAATATCTTTGACAACAATATGTGGGACAAAAGCAATGATGTGAGAATGCAAAATGTAGACTCTAAAGTCTTTCAATGCTTTTACCAAGGCGAAGGCTTGTTTCTCCATGATGTTATACTTGAGTGGAGCATCTCTTAAGGCCCTACTAAAAAAGGATATTGGTTGTTCTTGCCCCATGTTATTCTTTTGTAGTAATACTACAGCTATTGTATGTTCTGATGCAAAAGAAAAGATGTAGAAATATTTGGTGAAATCGGGACTTATGAGAACCGATGTTTGAGTAAGAGCTTGATTCACTAGTTCAAATAAATTTTTATCTTGTGTTGTCCATTTAACACCTATCTCTTTCTTTAGCATGTTTGTGATATTTCTCAATAGCTCAGCAAGGTTGGATATGAACCTCCTTAAAAAAAATTATCTTCCCAATGAAAGATTGTAATTCTTTGAGGTTTCTTGGATGGTTGATCTTCAATATGCCATCAATCCTTTTAGGGTCTACTTTGATTCCCTCTTCAGAAATTATGTGGCCAAGAAGCTTTCCTTCCTGGAGACCAAAGAGTGTCTTTTTGGGATTCAAAGATAATCCATATTTCATACATTGCTCAAAAACGTTTCTTAAATGAATCAAGTGTTCTTCATCATTTTTAGAGAAAATAGCAATGTCATCAAGGTAAATGATTATAAAATAGCCTATATCTTTTGAGAATGCTATGTTCATGGCCCTTTGGAAAGTGCCCCTTGCATTCATTAAACCAAATGTAATTTTGACGTACATGAATGTACCCCAAGGCGTAGTAAAAACAGTTTTATGTTGATCATTTGGGAGCACTAAAACCTGATTATAACCTGAGAGCCCATCCAACAGTGAAATTATTTTAGACCCAACCACCCTTTGAAGTATATGATCAATTTTTGGCAAGGGATAGTTATATTTAAGGGAGGCTCTATTTAGATTCCTGAAATCAATGTAGAGCTTGATTTCCCCAGTCTTTTTCCTAATAGATACTAAGTTGGAAACCCATTGTGAATATATGAGGGGAACTATGATCCCAGCATCATACATTTTCTTAATCATTTTCTCAACTAAAGGCATTAAAACAGGGTTTATCCTTCTCAACTTTTGTTTAAATGGTTTCTGATTTTCTTTGAGAGGAATTTTATGTTGGATGATTTTGGTGTCATAGGATTTCAAGTCTTCATACCCCCAAGCGAACACATCTTTAAATTCTCTAAAAAGCTCAATGTATTTATGTTTTTTGTGAAATGGAAGAGTTTTGGACAACTTAATTATTTTGGGCTCTTTCATCCCTCCAATGTTACACTCTTCTACATTTGTTTCTATGGGTTCCATCTTGGATTTTTTAGCTACATCACTAAAATCAAACAACTCTTCTAGTGGTGTAAGGCCTCTTGGCAAGGTGTCATCTTTGTATTGCAGAATTTCAAGTTCACTTTGATCTTTTTTATCAAATACTTCTGCAACCCAAGGGTTTTGAAGGTGGTTTATATTATCATCGAAGGGAAGCTCTATTTTTGGAGTTTCTTTCTCAGCAAAATTATTTCTTTCAAATCTCAAACTCTGTTTTGTGCTTGAAAATTCATTTCTGGATTGCAGAAAATCATCTATTTGGTCATCATTTTCAAACACTTGCCAATGGTTCAAGTTGTCTGGTACAGTAGGCTTGTTCTTTATTTTGATGAGGCATTGAATATTTTCATAAGGTAAAGAGAAATTGTTGGCAACAAAGGCAAGCTCATTGGCAAGGAAGTTTTGAGCCCTAGGGATGAAAGTAAGCTCATATTTCTCAAAGGTTTTGAGAAGGTCTAGGGCAGCATTTATATATTCCCTTAACCTATGGTTCTTGGCTGAATATTCTCCCTTAATTTGATTGATGATTAGTTCATAATCTCCTTGGATCAAGATTTTCTTTTCTTTGAGGTCTTTAAGTAAGTATAGACCAATAAGGAGAGCCTCATACTCTGCAACATTATTCGTGCATTGAAAATCTAACCTATAGGAATGGCCTTCATTTGTGTTTTGAATCCAAACACCAGCCCCTGATCTGGCCTTACCATAAAAACCATCAAAAATCATATGCCAAAGGGTGTACCGATCATAATCAACTCCCTATTAAATTTTCGCAAGCAACCCCATTTAAATCCTGCAAATCCCTTCTCATCGCCTAAGGAATCTGTTTTCAGCCTACTGTTACCTTTCCTACCCCCAAATTACATTTAAAAAGGCCGCAAAACCCTTATTAGAAAATCTGTAAAGCCTAGCACTTTTCGTCCAGACCCCCGCACCCTTTTCCTCCACGTAATTCAGTGTTGGAACCGAGGGAAAAAGCACTAGGCGCTTATCAAATTATATCGGACGCATTCTGAGCCGTCCGATCAAACCATAGATCAACGTACTGTAGTTCTCCCGCCGTGGTGGTCCCTGCTCCCAAAAGCACTGTTAAAAACTACTCGGTATTCATTGCACCGCCTTTCGGTTATAAGCGGTAATTCTTGTTGGGCCAGCGATTCCATACACTGTCTGCCACGCGTCCCAGCATACGGTTCCAAAACCGCCGTTCATCGCACGCTATTTTTCGGCAACAGATGCGCAACGATATCGCTGTCAGCCATCGGATCTGAAGACCTTCATCGAACGGTCGTCGCACATCGAAGCTGCACGAGTTTTAATCCACGGCAAATGCACCCTTGGCCCACTATCCATCGCTCTCGATGCTCTTTCAGCCATCGATCTCCTCCTGAGATCGGACGGTCGAGACTTCATCATCCCCGCCGTTGACCGGTCCCACGGCCAACACTCCACGTCATCCTTTCCATATAGTCTTTCGTACGTCCACCATGTCATCATCCCACGTGCACGTTGCATTTCTCCTCCACCCATTACATATGTCAGTCATAAGTCAAATTTCATTGTTTTTCGTTTAAAACTTTTGCTAATTCTCCTACCATTATTTCCACTGCACTTTCTTCGTCACCACCCTACATGCTTCCTCCATTTCATCATGTTGCTTCATTACATAGTCGCCTCCATTGCATTTCCATCCCCCATGCATTTGTTTTCTTCACAACTTTGTGTGTTTTGCAGGTTTACAGTGATAAAGAATTATCATAATTTGCAGCATCCATTACAAAAGCCGAGAACGCGTCAAAGGACCAGTTTTTCAGAGGCGAAATTTATGAAGAAAGTCCTGGGTAGCTGCTGTGACACGACATCCATTAAAGAAACAGGGTTATACTTTGGCAAACTTCCCAGGGACATTCAAGGCGCCGATTTCACAGATGAAAACATTAATGGAGTAGCAGAGGAAGATCAGTGGATCGTTGAGGAATTCAGTGTTCGGCATTGAAGATTTTAAAGCTAAATTTAGGATTGGGAAGGCAGAAGGTACAAGGCACAAGAAAAAATATCTCAAGGCTTTCTTTTCAGCACCATATCCTTTAGGAAAGGACAGAATGTCTATATGATTTTACTCCTTTACCGTGTTCCTGAAGAGATCTTCATCCAGTGCATTTATTTTAGAACGTCGGCCTCAGAATACATGCAGCACTTTCGAACCATTCAGCAGTATGGGTGTGCACATCTCCGCCATTTTGTTTTAATGATACAATTAAATGTTCACCACCCACTTTCTTTATGAGTCTTCTTTGTTTCCTATAAAAACCTCAACGAACAGATAATGAAGGGTTCCAGATTTTATCAGAAAATTATGCAGTGAAAGGATTTTTGTATACACTTTGTAAAACTTTTGTATGAAGGCTCAGAGCCCATAGGGTCTCAGTGAGGAGGAGTTCTATCTGTTAAAGAGGATTCTGGTCTTTGGTATTTCACAGTGTGTAACCTTTTCTCTTATGTGTTATATTAATAGATCATTTCATTTCATCCATCTTTCTTGTATCATGTTTTGGAATGCGAGTGGCTCACTGATTTTTGGTATGGATTCATCCTAGTTGATGCCCATGCTCGGATCAGTCAAGCGCTTTAAATATGGCTCATGCATGATATTCTATTCCATTATTCAGCTAACCATACTTCTGCTATATTAGTTTCTTTGGGAGGGTGCTTTTAAAATGCTATTATCATGTATGGATTCTTAGATTGGTAAGCCCATGCATGGTGGTATTGTATATCTGGGTATTAGCTCAATGTTAACTAGTATATTCTCAATATTTCTTTCACTACATACAATTTCCTAGTCCTATAATTTATGTCTGAAGTATTTGAACGCCCGCTGCGCAAATTGTCTTGAATTGTCCGATTCTTTTGTATTAGAGTTTTACACCTGCCTCTCGTAGCATTTTCTCCCCGTATTAGTTTCTGAGGGTCTTGGTACCATTTAAATCATATTTCCCTGTTTACAGGAGATATCATGTGAGCCGAAGTTGACAACTTCATACATTGCATTATACGCTCCTTGCTATGCTAAGATGTCCTAGGCACTGGTCTATCACAACTCTAGGTTGTCGCTAGGAGTGACAACAGTAACACTCTGTTTTCAATAAGTTCTACTGGGTCACAGAGTTTTGGGAGTCATTTTCTTGATTAGAGAGCTGGTTTGATTGTTCTGGGGGACTTAGTTCTCTCTCATTGTTATTCACTTGTTCACTTATGTCATTTTCATTATACAGGATGAAGGAGTCGAGGTCTGAGTGAATGGAACAAATTGGTGTGTTATTTGGCCTATCTATGTTACTCACCATGTATTTCATGTGGGATTCCCGGTATAATATTCTTGTTTGATTGAAGACTGGGATGGTGGCATAGGTCATGTCCATTTGAAGGCTGCCCTGGAGTTTGGTCCCCCATGATCTAGATAAAAGCATGCCATACTTTGGGGGGATGTCAGCCACAACTATATCCATGACTAGACTCTTAGCGGGGATTTGTGCTAGATTGACACACGGATCCTTGATTAGGCCCATACACTTAACCCTCCTGGAATCAAAAGAATACAAGTATTTGTAGGGCTTTGTGATTTATAGGCCCAATCTCTCCATCACAACCTTTGGCATGAGATTGTGTGAGGCACCGGAGTCTAGCATAGCATTATGCAAAAATTTTCCATGTATGTTCAGACTTGCATAGAAAGGAGGGATTGCTCCTTCTTGATATATTCCCTCTACTTCAGGACCAAAAAACAGTTTTGTATTATCATCAGTTAAGTTTAAGGTATCAGTATCCTTGCCTATGTTTAACACTTTGAAAATCTGGGATCTATATACCTCTTGGGTTACCAATTCAGTGAGGGGTATAGTGATCTTGATTTTAGCAATCTCCCCCTAAAAAATAAAAGGTGCGGGTGTCTTTATTGCATTTACATCAGCTTTATCAGCCATGAACTTTCCTACATTTTTAATTTGCTGATTCTGATTTGATGGTTTGGACAGTAAGGTTTTTTCAGGGCCACTATTTGAAGTACTAGGGCAGCTTGAATAATTACTAGGTTGGCTAGTCTTTTTCTTGTTTAGTTCAGTCTTCTTAGCTATAGTATTTGTGCTTTCTGCTGTTTTTTTAGGAATAGTTTCAGATGGTCTTTCTAACAGCAGTGTTTGGCTGATTTTTTTTAGGAACATCTTGACTCTTTTTGCTCCTAAGGTTATACTGCCTATGGACTTCCATTATGGCATTCTCAAATCCTAGTCTATAGTCTTCGGAATCTTCATATGATTTCTCATTTGGTTTTGAAGAAAACATCCATTGTTCTTCTTCAGTAAGGAATGTGTTATCCTCATCATCCAAACCTATGACATTTACATGGTCTTCTTCCAACTGCTCAGGCTCTCTTTCTTCTTCATCTACATAGTTGTCTTGGAAAGGGGGTCTGATTTGTTGGTCACTCTCTCTTTGTTTGATTTGAGGTTGATTTCTCTTGAAGTTCTGATTTTGATTCTAGGATTGGTTTCTATTTTGAGGAGGTGTTAGGTTTTCTCTAGATTGAGCTCTTTCATATATGCTCATCCTCTTCATCATCTCCTCCATCATCCTTTCCATTTTTGAGTCAGATGTGGAAGGTGCAGCTTCATCCCTAAATGATACCCCCTTCTTAGTCTTCATTCTAGCTCCCTTCTCAAACAGATTTGCTTCTACACTGAGAGCTCCCTTCTGCATGTCTTCTAAAGTTAAGGGGTCCCTTTCTCTTAGCTGATAGGCCATTTAGGGATCAAATCCTTCAGGGAATTTGGCCAAAGCTGAGCCTTGTGGAGGTTTCAAATCTGGGGGTAGTGCGTTATAAACACTATTAAATCTAGTGCAATAATTTTGAACACTTTCCCCAATGTTTCTCTTGAGGTTGTTGTAATCTGAAAGTATTTGGAGAGGGTTCTTCCTAATTTCCCATTTATTTATGAATGATTGATGGAAAGCTTGAAGGTCATTAATACTATTAGGGGTTAATCTTTTGAACCATTTTCTTGCTTCTCCCCCTAAACTTTGAGCAAACAATCTAAGTTTAACAGTTTCATCATCTATCTCATTTCTATCAAAATAGTCATTCATCTTGTCCACATGTAGTTGAGCAGTAATAAAACCACTATCATCATATAATGGAATATTGGACTGATAGTCCTGTGGAAAATTTACTAAAGGTAAAGGAAGGACTAGAGGAGCATACCATGCTGCCATGATAGGAGGTTGTGGAAAAAATGGGGGGTTCATAAGTGGAGGGTTTTGAAAGGAGGGGGAGGATGGAATGGAGTAGTTTGAATAGTGGGTGTATGGATAACAGAAGTGCTTGGACTAGCAAGAGACTATTGAGTAGATCTAGGATGAAAGAAACCAAAGTTATGAATGAAATGAAGATCAGGTGGAGTGGTTTCTCTACTATCAGTATGTTCACCACTATGTTGGATGAGTGGGGAGGTCTAAAGTCTGTCCGATCTATATCACTAAGTGGCTTAGTTCGGGATGGTTTTATAAATGGCAAATTGAATTGGTGTATCTCATTGGTCGAGAGATTTTCGTGACGTAATTAGCTCTATGACTCCCGTCTCACAAATAAGTCTCCGGATTTAGGAGTTTTCCTAAGGATACTTCCTTCCTGATTATCAACTATCTGAGGATTTGGTTCAAAGATCCGGTATGTCTCTGGAGCTAGACTTTATTCATAAGGCAGCACTAGTCTGCAAATCCATTTAAAACTTGGATCTAGAATACGAAAGATGAACAAATCTATGGATCTCAGGTGGAATGAGGAAGGTCTGATGGCTAGTGGAGCCGCCGTGGAAATTTTTATTTCCTTTCTGGGCAAACCGTTTCATACCACCACCAAATTCTTGATAAAAAACCAATCTAGTGAGTACTTTGGGTTTTTAGTTTCTTTATGTAGCCATAAGGTTAATGAGTATCCCCTAACTAAGTCATTATCTTGCTAGGATGATGAAGTAATTAGTTTCTACTCTGGCTATGGGTTGGTTTTTAAGTAAAAATAGGGATGTATATGAGTCTATAAGATTTTTTCAGGCTACTATGAACTCAGGGGATCCACTGTGATCGCCACTCTGTTAGCTCCCTGTAATTTTCTAGATTGATTGAGATACAAATTGACAAGGGTAACATCAAACCAAGATTTAGAGCTCTAGGATCTAGCCCTCCTAGTCTCAGAGAGGGATCTCTCAATATGTTTGTAAGGATATAGCTTGATGCTTTTAAGAGGTGATTTTAGGCTAGTTATTAAGTGCAAGTTTGTTTGTTTGGGTTTGGTTGGGCATGATACTTTGATAGATTTTAGATAGGAAACATGGAAGATTGTTAAGTCATTGGGCAATGGAGTCTAACAAGGTCCAGATGAGTTCATCAATGGTTTTAAGAGCATATGTAGGGCAAGTTTACTTGGTTGGTGGATCTTTTAAGGTTGTGATGGATTTATGAAATGGACATAAAGATTGAGAACAAAAAAATAATAAAGGGCTGAAACATAATCCTTTATATACTTATAAATTGAGGGAGTTAGAAAATTGATAAGAACAACAAGAGAATCAAAAGCATAAGCAGAAGCTAATACATTTAATTTCAGACTGAAAACAGATAATTAACCAAGACAAACATTCAAATAAAAACACAGAAAGGTAAGAAACTTATCCAAATTTCAGTTCTTTTATCATCTAGAGCAGAAAAACATTAAGAGATACAAGTAACTATAACCATAGAAGGAGAGAAAACTCTAAAATCCAAAGTTACAACTATAAGGCTTCCTTAAAACAACTTCAGCTAAGTAAAGGAAAAGAGCATGATTTGAAATAGAATTCTTTGACAAACTTAGACAAAGCTGCTTTGAAGAGATGATTCCAAGAACAAAATATCTCAGTGGCAACAATATGTAGGGCTAACCATAAATCATAATTGATGCTAACTGATCTAATATTATCCAAGAAATATGAACAAGCTAAGAATTTGTTAGAGAGCAAAAAGATGAATTCTCTAATATATGCTAGCAGAAGAAAACATTAAGGCAGTGAAGGACAAACAGATTTAAGGTGCCATTAGAAACATTTCTTAATCTAAAATTTTTTCCTACTACAACATAGCAAGATGGAAAACATAATGGAAAACTAGAAAACATAAACAAAAGAAAACTTCACCATCAACCAAGCCTATGGATCCTGCAAACAATCCTTCTCCATCAACAAGAAAATCAGATCATGCATGAGTTCCAAGACATCAGTTTCTCTTCAAAAACTTCAAAGGACTATGTATTATTCCAGCATCATTCATCAAAATCCAACTTTACAAAGAGTTCAAATGTAGTATTTATGCTGCAAATGAGGAGGTGGAATTGATTTAGGGCTCAAAATGTTATTAACTACAGAGTAAAAGCATTTATATCCTTGAAAACCATGCAAGGCATAAGGCAGAAATAGGTGCAACTACTTCTCTATTTCAATAGCTCTATCTTAACTTCTGATAGAAAGATAGGATAAAATATTGACTTTCATGGCTTATTTTTATCTTTATAATAACTATCCTAATAGATTAAAATATCTCCTTAGTGTAATAACTGTCAATTTTCCCTTTGAGACAGAAGGTAGGCTATAGGTGGCAACTTAGATCTTTTGGAGAAATACCTACCTCCTGTTGATGTATTCGAGGCTATTTTTTTTAGCCTAATTTTCCTTCATTTAATCATTTAAACTATGATTTTGGCCTAATTCTGCTTTAGACCTTCTTTAATCATCTTTTGGTCTTTTTTTCCTTTACCGACTTTTTAAATTTTTTAAACTAATTTGTCCTCAACGATGCTTTATCCTTTTAAATTATGGGATTAAGTATTTTAATCTTCAAAATTTGCACTTTAATCCCTTTATCTTTAATCTTCTGATTGGTCTTCACTGTTCTTAATTTAACTTTAATTGTTCACTGACAGGTGCTTTCACTGTGCACTGGAGGGTTTTTTTGAGTAACCACTACTCCTGAATCACTGGTTAAAACATGAAATTCGACCCTTTTTTTTTCCTTTTTGATTTTGATCAGGCTCTGAGGATCGTCACCCTCATCCATTCCCCTTTATTGGACTGTGGGGTAGATTTATGCTATGAAAACGCCATGAAACCTGCAACAAACAATAAAAAATATAAAATCCTGTGTTCGTGGTTATAACTACTTTAGAGGGCTTTGGCGGAGGCGGAGGAGTAGTGTAGAGGAGGGCAGATATGCAGGGAAGGATTCCATGGAGGAAACCATGAGAAACACGGTTCAAATTTGCTTGTGGTGCAAAAATAGGGATGGGTGGTTTTGGAAAACCGGAGATGGTTTTCACACGGGGTTAGAGCGGTAAGTTGTTTTGAGAGGGGGGAATGTGATACGCATCAATGGCTGAGACGTATGCCACTGAAAATTGTCCATTTCGCGCTCGTGCTGCAATTTCAGGAGGTTTGTTGAAATGGAACGCGAAATGGCCCAACAATTGTTAGATCTTCAGGCTAGAGATCTAAGGCTGAGAATGAATGTGACAGGAGATAATATGCATGGTGGAAGGATGAGGTGGGGCTGAGATGACGTAAGCAGAATTGGCACGCAGCGAAAAGTTCTTTGTGTGGGGTAAAAATCAGTCTAGTTGAGGTAAAATGCGAGGATCAATAGGAGCCATCCGATCAGCAAGATCGATGGTCAGGGTCAAATCGGAGAAGAAGAAATAGATGAGGGGTCAGGGGAAATGGGGAAAACCCGACAGTTGTCAGATCTCCCAGATCGACGGTGTAGATTCATCGAGGTGCCATTAGTCGAGATGAATAGTTTTTAAAGGTTTTGGGGTTTTTTACATGGGAAAAAGAGTTTATAAGAGCGACAGAAGGGATCAAGGGGAACCATTGGATCAGGGAAATGAATGGTCCAGATGAACTTCAAGGGATAGACAATCGGCGAGGTAGAGGATCATGGGAACATGGATTTTGAAAATGTGATGCGCCAATGAGCGAGGAACATCTAATCATATTTGATCGATGGCTCAGATCAAATGGGAAGGTATGTAAGGGTGGCGAGGCGAAAGAAAGGGGAAGTAATGAGAGTCATCAAATCTTGAGGATCAATGGTCGAGATCTTCTCGCAGATGTGAAGAAAATAAAGAAGGGGTGAGAAGATAGGAAAAATGCAAAAGAGCGAATTAGCGATGACCATTGGGTTGAAAATATCAACAGTCTAGATTGTATCAGAGAAAGGTGGGTAGAGGGGAATGGTCGAAGGAAAGCAAAATTGCAAGATAGCGAGGACTGTTGGATCTGAGCGAGTCAGATCAATGGTGAAGATCTAATCGCAGAGGATGGACAGGCGGGAGTGAAAAAAATAACGCGAAATAATGTGGACCGTCCGATCAGACTTGATCGATGGTGGAGACTTGATCACAGGATCGCACGGCGGGATGAAAAGGGTCAGGAGACAAGGGAGTTAGGAATTTGCAATGCGCCAATGTGCTGAAGTGGAGCGATGCAATGAAGTGATAGTCGTTGTATGTTGGAGAAGATAAACGATGAAGATTTCATCGGGAGATCGGCATATCGGTAGAAAAAGGGTTTGGGAACATAGGAACGGGGAATTCCAATATGCAATGGCTGATGTAATGGAACGATCGGGGCTTCGCATCAATGGAAAACTCTTTACAAAAGAATAAAGGTCACGGGGAAAGGAAAAAGGCCGAAATGCCGATGGGCTTAGTGCTCTGATCGCAGGGTCTAGTTTTATTGCAGCAAAAGGGGCTCGGTGCTTAAGCGGAAGGGGCTTAAGGCCTAAAAGGAGCAGAAAAGGTTTTCAAAGGTTTTTATGGGATTTTTATGGATTTTTCAGGTTCCGGGTGAAGTAAAAAAGATTTTTAAAACCAAATAAAAAGGGTTAAATGGTTTTAAAGTGATTTTTAAGGAAAATAAAGGTAAATGAGGGAGGAAAAGGGGTTTTTTTAGAAGGAAAATCAGTGATATGGGGGAATTTTGTGAAAATGAGATGGGGGAATGAAATGATGGAAAAGGGGCTTTAGAAAAAAAAAATTCTTTATAACAGCAGGGTTACTTAGTGGATTTTTTTGAATGAATATTTCAAAGAGGGAATTTCTTGAGGATAAAGAACACAGGGAGGCTTCAAGAAGTCACAATTTTTTTCCAAATTTGTTTCTTGAAGACTAATAGGCCTGTTTTAGTCATCATCAGTTATGACAAAATTTTATTGATGGCTAACAATAGGTACAGGAAAGTTTGAGCCATTATGGCATGGCCCCTGTATTTTCAAAAGATTTCTTGCTTAGGGCACCTATGAGTTGGTTTATTACAATGGAATTTCATTGGCACAGCCTAGAAATGGGTTGTATTTGTAATATTACTATGCTTAATCATGAGCGTACTCATTTTTTGTATTATATTGTAATATATGTTGTTGATTTTCATTCACTATATTAATTTATTTTTAGAGTTTTATTGACGTTAGTAATCTTCTTTACATTTCATCACAAATGTCTGAATCTTCGGAACCCTTTGTTGCATATGCTGATGGTGCTAGTCATAGTACACAGAATCTATCCTCTGCAGCGTGGGCCATTTTTGCTCTGAACGGCGAGTTAGTGAGTTTTCAAGGGATTTGTTTTGGTAGATCGATGAACAATATCGCTGAGTATAGCATGTTGATCGAAATTCTCTTTGATGCCATTTCATTTGGTATTAACAGTATCATCATAAGGTTAGACTCACAACTTGTGGTATTACAACTTACTAGTGTTTATACTGTTAGAAATCCAACATTGCATAGATTGTTCCTTAGAGTTTGGATTTTGGAAAGACACTTTGATTTTATTCAATATCAACACATTTCCAAACATTTGAACACATTGAATGATTCATTAGCTAATCAAGTTTTAGATAGACATTCGCAACATATGTAAAGAAAACATTCACCTCATTGAATACAGTTGCATAATAAACATAGGAAAACATTGAAATCATATAGATAGATAGTTATAGGTTTTTACCAAAATTTGTGCCAAAGACACATTGGTCATTTGACCTCAAAATGTATGCAAAATTTCATAAGTAAGCTAGTGGTGCTCGTGGTAACATGTTATAGATCTAGCTATCCTATAAATTAATTGCATCCAACAGTTAGGAACCCCAATAGTGTGTCGCTGCAGTCACATAGGAAGCTCTTCGATCCGGCAATCTAGAATCCCAAGGGTCAAACCCTTTATATGTTTTTGAAGCTCAGTCAGAGTCTCAGCCATATCAAGATCCTGAAGGACTGCTCTCCCGACAGCCCTCTCTGTTGGCACATCTGCTTTGCGCTCTGGCTCCACTACTGGTTGAAGACAACCAACATCTTCATTACATCAAACATTTATTTTAGTCTTGGGAAAACATCAAAATACTAAAACATTGTATAAACCTTAGGAAAATAAAAAAACATGGTAGAAACATTCTTACCTATTGCACCCCACTGAGCGCCTTCTGGTAATGCTAAATCTGGATCCCCTCGAAAATCGACGCCTGTGTATGCATACTCGTCGATGGCGCCGATCTGTCGCAGGAACCAGGCGAATAATGCAGTCGAGAACACAACAATAGATTGGCCTACATGCTGACTCATGAGTTCTACCCATCTATGCATTTGAGGATCTCTAGGACTAGCTATATCCAGTGTCACATGTTGTGGTTGCATCAGTGGAATCCATTCCAAGGCGAAGGATATAAGGATAGGGACTGTTAGAGTCGGCCTTTGCAGCCCTCCGTCAGTGATCATTTCGTCTTTTGCATATTCATTGTTAGGTGTCTCGCTTGTTCCACTTCGTTGCATTTCACTAGGAGCATGCCATGGACTGATGAAGGGGTCTGTCGTCTTATGTTTCCTCATGTTTATACCTGCAGCGCTATTTAAAAATTTTCCTCAAAAAATCATTCATAGTCATTGTCATTTCATTTCTGGTCATTAAAAAATGTCAATAAGTGTCTTTGGTCCTAGTGTCTAGGGTTTTTGAGTCATTTATATACCAGTCATAAAGCCTGCAAGGTGAGGAAAGTTCCGCATATTGTGATTTTTTGTTTTATTATCATCAGCATTTTAAAAAATATTTCTAGTCCAAAACTCTGTTTTGGAACTAGAAATTGTTCATTATTATTTTGTAATAAATTGTAATTATTCCGCCAAGAAGACATTGTCAAAGGCAGACCCATGGTCTCTTCCTTAGCTAAATAGCCATATCCCTGCAAGAAGACAGCAAAATCATCAAAAATCGAACTCAGAAAAGCCAAAGAAGATTGTATTTAAAAAGCCAAAGGTGAAATTACAAAAACATTGTAATATGGGTTTGCAATTAGATTTGAAACAAAATCTGATTGTGAAGATATTTGTATCATATATAAAAGCCAAACAAGTTTCATTTTCACAAATCTACAGCACCCAAATCGTGTTTTGGAGATTGGAGGGCCGACTTCAAGTTTTAAAACTGCGTGGATAGAGTTTTGGGGCTCGAGCGACCCACCTGGGCAGAGCGACCCACGTAGGTCATTTCCGCAGTGTGAAGTTGCAAGGGGCGCGACCCACCTGGGCCGAGTGACCCACGTAGGAGGTGAGCGACCCACGCAAACACAGAAGTTCGAAAATTCATTCTGAGCGCCCAGTCTTTCTTGGGATCAATTCATCGGCCTTCAAACAGGTTTCTATCAATTGCTTGATGTTTTTGAATGCGTTGGTGGCATCATTGGTGGTTTCAAATGTTTCAAACGGAGGATTTAAAACCCCACATTCATAGCATTATCGTTTTCAGGGTTTTAAAATGATATGGGTGGTTGTATGAGTTTGTAGCTTATCTTATATCAGTGATATGTCCAGCTTTGCATATAATATCAAAACCATATTGCTCTCATGCCCATTTTGCCATTTTGACCATTGCTATTATTATACCATGTTTAAAACCTTTGTTCCATGGTGATTGTGGTTGTATTATGTCTCACTGCCCAATGTAAAAACATTCTCATGACTTTGTTTCAAACTTCCCATTGACACCTTTGTTGTTATTACTCATAGACAAACACATTCTATTGATGCCATGCTCTCCTTTGATAAGATTTGTTCAAAATTTTGAAAGTTGCCCGCTCCCTTTGGTCAAAATTTCACTTCCATTTAGAACAGAGATTGTGCCTCTTTTCCAATCCATTTAAAATAGAGATTTTATCCATGGTTTGTTTCCTTATGGTGTTTTGACGGTGGGATACTTGTTGGCTGTTAAGACACACTTCATAACTTTGTTTGCGCTGCTTTCATATCAGTATACATAGTGCCAAAAGCTTGGTCAGAGCCATGTCGGAGACAGAGTCAGAATATGAGCTAGGGTCAGGTAGTGATTCGGTGACTGAAGGTAATGTGCCACGGGGGTCCCGCAGAGATCATAGAAGTGGTGATCATCGCAGAGAGGAGCCTACTTCTTTGGCTCGGTTGCAGGCATGTCCATTAGCTATGGATTGTTTTCGATTTTTGTCATGTTTCAGATTTTGTGAGATGGTTACACAAACCCGGCCTCATCGTGAATTGGCCCGTTTGTTTATTCTTCATTTACGGGATGGTCGGGTAAGCCTTGCTGGGGTTGATTTCATTGTATCACCCTTGACTATTGCTCAAGCCACTGGTATACCGAACATGGGCGAGGAATGGAACAAGGGTCAGCAGTTAGAGAAATTTCATTATGAGCCATACATTAAAACTGGATATATGGCTTACTTGAGCAGAGTTTTTCCATTCATATTCTTGAGAGATGAGTATGCACCGCTCATGAGACTCATCATTCAGTATTTTAGTTGTGAGGGCAGGTATGCTCGTCTTTTCGCGTACCATATTCGTTTGCTGATGCACTTCACAAGGGTACGTATGATGAATATTCCGTATTTCATACACCGCAACATAGAGAGGATGGTGACATTTGTGCAGAAGAAGACGAGCCCAGTGCAGCAGTACAGGAGTATATATCATTTCTCTTTGATCAAAATCTTGGTGTCACATCAGTTGGCAGAGCAGGGCATCACTTGGGAGGATTTCATTTCTAGAGACTTTTTCAGAGTGCCACAACAGCCTCCCGAGGCAGTTTATGATGCAGGAGAGCCCTCACACCAGCCGGACATGCTTGAGGTTGAGCATATCGTCACTCCTTTGATTCAGACATATCAGCGAGGCCACAGAGCCTTATTTGCAGCGACACGGCGAGTACTATCTCCATGTGAGGTGGAAGGGGTCTTGCCGACTTCATCGACACGGCGAGTATTATCTCCACGTGATGTGGAAAGGGTCTCGCTTTCTTCTTCAGTACAGGTACAGGACAGGGGCAAGAGGCCCATGCATGATGAGGGCCCATCAGGAGGTCGGGACACCAATATGACAGTCATTGATGTTGATACGGGCTTTCCTAGCTCGAAGCTGAGGGAGGTCATCCAGGAGCAAAGGGCCGAGAATAACCAGCTGAAAGACCAATTGCAGAAGGCTCAGTGGGTGATTAACTATTTGGAGCAGCGCAACAAACAGCTCGAGGATGAGCTCACATTTTATGAGGTGCGCCAAATCCGTGAGGACGGGCAGTGGAATCGAAAGAGGCCCGGTGACATGACACCAGCTGACAGAGATACTGTACTCACGCGGGTGAATATACATTTGGAGAAACTATTGGCGAAGGCCAATCGCGACAAAGACATGCTTCGCCACATGAAAGGCCATTGCGGGCTCGCATGCATGTTTGCAAAGCGGGGATGAAGATCATGAAGAGGAGGTTGCGCAAGGCACTTCGACGGCGGAAAAGGCCTAATCCCGCCGGATTTTGACGAGCTCGTGGCCCAGAGCGGGACACATGATGGAGGACCTCCGCTCCGAATTTGGGCAAAGTCGGAGAAAATTTTGTCATTTTCAAATTTTTGGTCTAAAAAACAGGTTTTGCAGTTACGTGGGTCGCGCGCTCATGCGCTCACTTTTTTTTGGGACACTTGCTGGAGGAGATTTTTACATTTTTGGATTTTTCATGGTTAATTATGCATCCTCTGAATTCAACTTAGCATTTCAACAAAATCTGGATGGTCAAACAGCTCAAAAACACCATGAAAACCACCTTGCTGCCACCTTTTGCACCAGCAGGAAGTACCTCTGGGAGAATGAGGTTTTGGAGGGTCAAATCAACTCCAAATTCAGACATTCCACTTGGGTTGGAAATTCAACATCCAGGGCTTTCCAACGAGCTATCATGAGCTCAATTTGGATGCCGGGAGCTACCTCAAAATCAGCCTGGAACATGAGCGACCCACGCAGTTCAGGAGCGACCCACCTAGAGATTTTTCTGAGTTTTCAGCTGCCAGCTCAGTATTTCGCCATATGGACCAGTTTTGCTTATGGGTAGAATTTTTGGGTTGTTATGATGTAAATTCATGTTTGGTATGTAACTTTGGCTTGGTTTTATCTCTTCTAGAAGATTCACTCTCAAATGAGTAAAAAATCATGTAATGGATCAGTTTCCACTCTTTTAGAGGCAAGTTGTTAGCTGCCTAGATTGTAGTTCCATGATTAGAATTGGTTGAAACTGATCCCTGAAGAGGGAATTCGACCCCTAGAGGTGGGGAAAGGTGTTAGAGTGATCTATATATTGTAATTTCTGAGGCATTCTACGGGTTGGACTCTTGGGATACTTTTGATATCATTGTACATATTTTTCATATTTTGGCTAAGGAAAGATCAGGGGTTTTGCGGCACTTGTTGGGATCCTTGTGGTGTTCTGTTCTTGATGGTGTTTCTTCTTTGTTTACTGTAAGTTTCTTCATGTTTAATGTATGCCATCTTTTCATTATGCTTCTGAACTAAGTTGAATGAGTGATTAAGGTTGAATCCATTGTTTACAGTGCTTGGCCTTTGAATTCAGTTAGTTCTATATGTTTTCAGCTGTTTGGAGAGGATCCAAGTTCTTATTTGCCCTCTTCAGCTCCTCGTCGGTCTAATCTATCCATAAATCCAATTTAAAGCATCAAGATCATCACCTACCTCGCCCCATCTTGAACTCTGCAAAGGTCTGACCTTATCCCCGGACCCAAAACTTGTTTTCCCATTACTCCAGCGAAAACCCAAAAAACCAAAAATCAAACATTCCTATCTCTTTACTAGCCTAAAATCAATTCTTATTGTAAGTCATCTCGCATCCTATTGCTTATTTTCTCGAGATTGACGGAGAGAGCCCTCTCCTGTCCTCGTAGGGCTAGCTACGAGGCTGAGCGTGGTTTGATGTAGCCTTGAGTTTTACTTCATTTCAGCCTGAGGTAGATTTGAGTGCTAACATAGTGGTGACCATACTGGGGAAGATCTCAATGGTTTGCTTGTTGATGTGTTTGTTCCATGAGTCTTAGACGGACTCTGAAGTCACGCCAGGTACCTTTCGAAACGCTTTTGTTATGCATAAGCGGAAGTAGATAAACGTTGCTTCAGTCGATCCTTGTAATTTTTGTTTTCCGAGAAGATTAATACACTGGCTTCAAGAAGAAATACTAGGGCGAATCTTGACCCTGATCCACCAACAATCTTCGAAAATCCGAATCTAATTCCAAGGACCCTTAGAAAACAAGGAAGCCAAGAGAGTTCTGAAAGAGAAAGCCAATTGAGTTTTGAGAGTTCCAGAGTGCTTACCCGATCTGCATCCTGTCCTGTCAAAATCATATATGTTGATGAAATCCCCTTTGATGCACGGTTTGAAACATCCTTTTTTGTGAATTTTTCCGAAACTGAATTGTCAAGATTAGTCCCAGATCCATTTTTTACTGAAGATTTGCAATATAGATTTGTTTCACAGTACTTGGATAGACAGCTGCAAAGTTCTATTGAGGATACTAACACTTTTGAATTTACTGAATCTGCTTCACAAGTTCTTGACCCATCTGAAATTGCATCAAGTTCATGGATCCCTACTGAACCTCCTTTTGTCCCTACCATTCCGGTTCAGCCTAAGTTTTCTGATCAGCAATCAATAGTAATTTCTTCGTTTCCATTGAATACATCTCATAGACCTACTGCTCCTACTCCTCCTGTGTCTCCTCGACAACAGATTGTTTTCAATCCACCAAGAGCTATGGCTGCTCGTTTTTCACCTCTTGTGTTACCCCAGCAGTTGAATGATATGCCCGCAGACTATCAGAGTAAGATCCCGACATTTGATGGCACTCCACAGAGTCTTCCTGCACAACAGCATGTAGACAATATGGAAGATTTCTTTGATCGTTTCGAGATTGATGAAGAAAATGTGACCATGAGGCTTTTGTGCAAACCTTTGGAGGAGAGGTACGGAAATGGTTCAGAGCCTTGCCACAAAGAAGCATCGATACATTGGCAGAACTTCAGAGGCAGTTTTTAGACCGATGGGAGATGAAAAAGGATCCGCTGCAGATTACTTCAGAATATACAAACCTCAAACGTAATCCTGGTGAGTCCGTTCAGGATTATATCATTAGATTCAATACAGTGTATAATGCTATTCCAGATGACTTGAGACCCTCCAAAAAGTCTGCTCTCCTTAAATTCCCGGATGGCTTTGATCCGGAGATGGCTTATTCCCTTCGTGATAGAGATCCACCTACTTTAGAATATATGCAGAAGGTCGCTGTTAGTGTTGAGGCAAATTTGAATGATAAAAGAGCACGGTTGAAAGCAGAGAAAAGAGTGACAATAAAGGAAGAGCCTTCTACATCTATATCAAAACAAAACTTAGCTCGTGAGTTGGAAAAGGCTTTAAGAAAAATAAATCTTGACAAAGCAGAAACACAGTTTCGGAACCCAAATTTCCGTGGCCAGCAGCAGCCACAATTCAGAATTAAGCAGCGTGAACAAAGAGCTCAAGAGCCAGCAGCCCAACAGCAGGTTAAGACTCCTCTTTTGCAGAATTTTGTGAGTCATGATTCCGATGATGATGATGATGTGTCAGGTGAGAAAAATCATTTCTTCACTCCTGATGATTTTCCTATTTATATTACTGAGGAAGAGGAGTATGGTGAAAGTTCAGTTGTTCAGAAAGATGAGGATTTTATCCTAACAAATGATGCTGATTTAGAAGAAGAGTCATATGAATACCAAAGAGGATATTTGAATGCATTGACTGCTCAGCAGAAACAGTATTCATTGAGAAATCGAGATGTGCCTATAAATCCCATTCAGAAAAGAAAGGAAGCTTCAGCACCGAAGACAGATTCACCAATACCACAGAAAAGAGGGAAAGAGACAATTGACCCCGCAGCAATTAAAGTATCATCAGCTGAGAAGGTAAATCAGTCAAGTATAGTGAAAGACAAGGCTGAAAGGAAGGAAATTCTAGTTAAAGAGGTCGAGAAGGTTTCAGCATTTAGCTTGGAAAATGAAATTTCCAAACTGAAAATATCTATTCCTTTGATGGAGATTATGAAGAACAGCAGTTACCGTAGTCAAGTCACCAAAATTCTGAACTTTGATCCAATGATTAACACAGTAAATGTTGAGGATGATCAGCCGGAATTGATTTTTGGGCCTGCATTAAATGGTGAGTCTCCTGACAGTAATGTTCCTCCTTTTTACATCAGTTTGAGGTTGCATGAATATATATTGCATAATGCTATACTCGATTCGGGTGCTTCACACAATTTGATGCCAAAGGCAATCATGGAAAAGTTGGGATTAGACATTACAAGAGAGTATCATGATTTGTATTCATTCGATTCCAGCCGGGTAAAGTGTATAGGACTCATCAAAGATTTGGTGGTAAGTTTGGATCAAATTCCAGCGAAGAATGTTTTGATGGATGTGGTGGTTGCTGACATTCCTCCACGTTTTGGGATGCTCCTTGCAAGATCTTGGGGGGAAAAGTTGAAAGGTACACTTCAATTAGATTTCTCTTATGCTACAATTCCAGTCTTCGGTCAAATGAGAAAGTTGTATCGTGAGCAGAAGATGAAATACATGATAACTAGAAAAGAGAAGCCAGTCAATCATCCTGTGAACTATGTACATACTGATTTAGAGTCGTTTGTGTTGTTTGCTGATAGTTTTAATGACGTAGAAAGTCAATTAGTTCAGGCAGAAGACATACCAGAAATAAATGAGAATTTTAGAGAATTTTTGCAAAAAGAAAGAAGAGAAAAACAAGCTGTTTTGGAGCAATCAGCTGAAGACAATGGGCAGCAAACAGGAAAATCAGAGCCGGCACAGTTTCAGCATTTAGAGGACGATGAAGATGGTCTTTGGACCATGGATTTTGATGGTGCAGTGGGCAGCGATGGTGCTGGGATTGGTGTGTGGATTCGAAGTCCATTTTCCGCTCCCGATAAAGTTCCGAGCAATGTGAGAGTGTGTTCTTACAAGCTTGCATTCGATTGTTCTAATAATGAAGCGGAATACGAGGCTCTTATTGCTGGTCTTAAGATTCTCAAGAAGCTGAAAGCGAAAAGGATTGCGGTATATGGTGATTCAGAATTAGTGATAAAGCAAGTTAAAGGTGAGTTTCAGGCTAAGCATCCTCGCATGAGGGCTTACCGAAATGCAATTTTGGATATTCTGAAGTTGTTTTCTGATTATACTTTAACATGTGTGCCCCGCATACAAAATGGTGTTGCTGATGGACTTGCTAAGGCAGCAAGCAATCTTAAGATTCCAATGAATTCCAGCAACAAGTTTGAGATACATGTGAAACACTGGCCCACCGTTCTAGACAATCAGCGATGTTGGCAAGTTTTTGAGGATGATGAGGAGATTAGTGAATTTTTGCAGAATAAGGGTAAGTTTAAAGATACCTCCATAGATACAGAATTTGATGATGGTATTGATGACATACAGATAAATCAAATGGATGTGCTGCAACTGAAGGATAACATCATTCCTAAAGGATTGATTCCTTTGGAAGAGTTGTTTGATCAAGATGATGTAGCTCGTAAGCCTACATTGAGGCCAACAGAGAAAGGTGTCGAAGAGGTAAATATTGGAACAGCTGAGAATCCCAAGATGGTGAAATTGTCAAAGTCATTGTCACCAAAGGTAAGAGTAGAATACGTAAAATTGTTATCTTCATTTTCTGATGTGTTTGCGTGGGATTATTCAGATCTTAAAACATATGATACCAATATCATCCAGCATACTATTCCCATCAAACCAAATCAGAAACCTTTTCGTCAAAAGTTGAGGAGGATCAATCCAAAGCTGCTACCATCGATCGAAAAAGAGGTAAATAGGTTGTATAAGTCAGGAATCATTGTGCCTATTCGATTTTCAGATTGGATATCAAACTTAGTGCCCGTGAGAAAGAAGACAGGTGAGATCCGTTTATGTATTGACTTCAGAAATCTGAATAAGGTATCATTAAAGGACAATTATCCGCTGCCAAAGATGGATCACATATTGCAACGAGTAGTTGGAGCATCAAGCATGTCACTACTCGACGGATACTCAGGTTATAATCAGATTTTAGTGCAGGAAGATGATCGTGACAAGACTGCGTTCACCACTCCTTGGGGAACATTTCATTACGCCAAGATGCCGTTCGGTTTAAAGAATGCAGGCGCTACCTTTCAGCGTGCAATGGACATGGCTTTTGCCAATGAGAAAGATGTGTTTTTGGTTGTTTACCTTGATGATCTAACTGTATTTTCTAATTCTGATGAGGAACACTTATATCATCTGAAAATTGTTTTCCAGAAGTGCAGAAAATATGGCATTTCGTTGAATCCAAAGAAGAGCCTTTTCGCCATGGATGAAGGAAAGCTCCTTGGCCACATCATCTCGAAAGATGGCATTCGAGTTGATCCTGCACGTGTTGAAGCCATTCAGTAGATTGAACAGCCCCGGAACAAGAAAGAGATACAGTCATTTAATGGCAAAATGAATTTTCTGCGTCGTTTCATTCCCAATCTTGCAGAACACCTTAGAGAAATCACGAACATGCTGAAAAAGGACAGTCAGGTAAGATGGACAAAAGAGGCAGTTAAGTCATTCAATTTGGTAAAGATAGCTCTTTCTTCAGCCCCTATTTTAATCAACCCCGATTACACCCAAGACTTCATTTTATTTTCTTTCGCTTCTGAGCATACATTGGCAGCTGTTTTGATGCAAAAAAGGGATGGAGTTGAGAAGCCCATCGCTTTTTTCAGTCGGATCATAAGAGATGGGGCATTGAAGTATAATATCATTGAGAAACAAGCACTTGCGCTTGTAAAGGCTTTGAAGGATTTCCGTGTGTACATATTGCATTCCCATATTACAGCATATGTTCCTAACGCAGCAGTTAAAGATGTTTTGGTATAGGCAGATCCAGAAGGAAGAAGAGGTAAGTGGATTGCTGCATTGTTAGAATACGATGTGGAAATTAAACCGACCAAGCTGATCAAAGGACAAGGACTCGCCAAGCTTATGGTTGAAACAAATCTGCATGCTCTAGACATAAATTTGATTGCTGCCATGTCTGATGAAGATGAGGAAAGTACGTCAGTTCAGGTATCCGATATTTTCGTTTCTTCTCCTTGGTACGCTGACATTTTATATGTGCTTCAGAATTTGTCTACACCGCCTGGTATGCCTCGAAATAAGAGTAGAACATTGAAGTTAAAGGCTGCTAAATTCTGCATTTTGAATTCTACGTTGTATTGGAAAGACCCTGGGGGTATGTTGTTGAATTGTTTGGTAGAGGAGGAAGCTCAAAGAGTTTTGGAGGATTTTCACAAAGGTGACTGTGGAGGTCATTTGTTTTGGAAGACCACAGCGAATAAGATCCTAAGGGCAGGGTATTATTGGCCTTATTTGTTTTCTGATGTGTTCAAGGCTGTTAAAAATTGTCATGAGTGTCAAATATTCGAAGGGAAGCAGAAACTACAGCCTTTGCCTCTAAAACCAATCGAAGTTAATGCACCATTCCAGCAGTGGGGATTGGATTTTATCGGAGAAATCCACCCAGCATCTTCAGGACAGCATAGATGGATCTTGAAAGCTACAGACTACTTCACAAAGTGGATTGAGGCGATTCCCACTCGACAGGCCACTGATGCGGTAATTATCTCTTTCCTTGAAAACAATATTTTGTCACGCTTTGGGTGTCCTAGTAAAATAATCACAGATAATGCAGCAGCTTTTAAGTCTAAGAGGATGGTTGATTTTTATTTTAAGTACAATATTACCTTGGGACATTCAACCGCATACCATCCGCAAGGGAATGGCTTGGCGGAATCTTCAAACAAATCCTTGGTGAATATCATTAAGAAATTGTTGGAAATCAACAAGAAGGCTTGGCACAAAAAGTTGGTAAATGCATTATGGGCTGATAGGGTAAGTCAGAAAAGGTCTATTGGTATGTCTCCTTTCGAGTTGGTGTATGGGACGGATACGGTTTTTCCTACTTCACTTGCTGTCCCGGTGGTCAGATTGCTTCAGGAGGCTGGAAGTGAAGAGGACCCTATGCAGCGGAGGATTAATGAGATGATTCATTTACAGCAGACACGAGAGGAGGTATTTCAAAATACTTTCAAGTTGCAGGAGCGCATTAAGAAGATCTACGACAGACAGGCAAAATCAGATAAGTTTCAGTTGGATGAAGTAGTTTTGAAATGGGATGCTCGGAATGAAGACAAGGGAAAGCACGGCAAATTTGAGAATTTGTGGAAAGGACCGTTTAAGATTGCAGCGTATCGGGGTCAGAATGCATTTCTTCTCAAAGAAATGAATGGAGATGATTGTCCTGGTGGACCGATCAATGGTCGGTTGCTGAAGCGCTATTATTTCTGAGTACTTGCTGCTGATCTCATTGTCATTGTATATATCATTTTACTTTTGTTTCATTTCAAGTGTGCACTGATCTCTCATTTTCAGTCTGGGGCCTGGAGCAAAGGCTATAATTCTGGAAATAGAGGTTGGTTGGTTTGAGATTGTAAAGTTAAGTTTTATCAGTCTTCTTGTTTAAAGTCATGTCAGTTTGAGTCTAGTCAGTTTTGGTCAAATTGCAGTCTATCATTAGTCAAATCTGCAGTCAATAAAATTGTCCAAAGTTTGTCTTGTCAGTTGAAATAATGATTCCATCGCCCAATGGATGAGAGGCATTGTCTAACTCCCCCAGAGATTTGTTGTTCTTGGCATCTCCATGGAGCCACCATCCCCATTGGAGCCAATGTTAGAGTCGGTCCTTGCAGCCCTCCGTCAGTGATCATTTCGTCTTTTGCATATTCATTATTAGGTGTCTCGCTTGTTCCACTTCGTTGCATTTCACTAGGATCATGCCATGAACTGACGAGGGGGTCTATCGTCCTATGTTTCCTCATGTTTATACCTGCAGCGCTATTTTAAAAATATTTCCTCAAAAAATTATTCATAGTCATTGTCATTATATATATGGTCATTAAAAATGTCAATAAGTGTCCTAGGTCTTGGTGTCTAGGGTTTTTGAGTCATTTATATACTAGTCATAAAGCCTGCAAGGTGAGGAAAGTCCAGTACTTGTGATTTCTATTTTTATTATCATCAGCATTTCAAAAAAAAAAATATATTTCTAGTCCAAAACTCTGTTTTGGAACTAGAAATTTGTCATTATCATTTTGTAATAAATTGTAATTGTTCTGCCATGAAAACATTGTCAAAAGCAGACCCCTGGTCTTTTCTCTAGCCAAGATAGTCATATCCCTGCAAGAAGACAGTAAAATCATTAGTATCGACCTCAAAAAAGCCAAAGGAAGTTTGTATTTGAAAAAGCCAAAAGTGAAAATTACAAAAACATTTGTAATATGGGTTTGAAATTAGATTTGAAATAAAATCTGATTGTGAAGATATTTGTGACATGTATAAAAGCCAAACAGGTTTCATTTGAACCAATTTCATAGCTCCCAAATCGTGTTTGCAAAGTGGAGGGCCGATTTCAGAGTTTTGAAGTGCGTGGACAGAGTTTTGGGGCTGCGCGACCCACGTTGAGGGAGAGCGACCCACCTGGGCTGCGTGACCCACGCAGAGTCAGCTCAGCAGTGTAGGTTTGCAGGTGCGCGACCCACGCAGAGCCTGCGCGACCCACGCAGACACAGGGTTTTGAAATTTAGTTTGCGCGCCCAGTTTGGCTTGGAATCGACTCAAGCTACCTTCAAACATGTTTCTATCCATTGTTTGATGTTTTTCAACGCATTTGTGGCATCATGGGTGGTTTCCAATATTCAAATGAAGGATTTAAAACCCCACAGTCATAGTATTATTGTTTTCGGGGTTTGAAATGAAAATGAATGGTGGAAAGAATGTGTTTGCTATCTTAAAGCAGTGATATGGCCAGCCTTCCATATAACATCAAAATCAATTTGCTCTCATACCCATTATACCACTGCAACCATTGCTATTATTATACCATGATAAAACCCTTTGTGTCACATTGCCCATGTTTGTAATGAGTCACATTGCCCAATGTAAAAATATGCTCATGTCTTTGTTTCAAATGGCCCATTGAAACCTTTATGATCATTATTCATAGACAAACATATTACTATTAACGTCATGCTCTCCTTTGACTAGATGTGTTCAAACTTTTGAAAGGTTTCCTGCTCCTATTTGGTCAAAATTTCATTTGCATCCAAAACAGAGATGGCGCCTTTTTCAGTCCATTTAAAGCTGAGATTTTATCCATAATTTGATTCCTTGATAGTGCTTTGACGATGGGAATATTGGTTGAGTGTTAAACATACATCCTAATTTTGCTTTCACTGCATTCATATCAGTGTACACATTGCCAAAAACTTGATCAGAGGTATGTCAGAGACAGAGTCAGAATATGAGCCAGGGTCAGGCAGTGATTCGGTGGCTGAAGGTAATGTGCCATGGGGTTCCCGCAGAGAAAATAGAAGTGGTGATCATCGCAGAGAGGAGCCTACTTCTTTGGCTCGGTTGCAGGCATGTCCATTAGATATGGATTGTTTTCGATTCTTGTCATGTTTCAGGTTTTGTGAGATGGTTGTACAAACCCAACCTCATCGTGAATTAGCACGTCTGTTTGTTCTTCATTTACAGGGTGATCGGGTAAGCCTTGCTGGGGTTGATTTCATTGTATCACCTTTGACTATTGCTCAAGCCACTGGCATACCGAACATAGGCGAGGAATGGAGCAAGGGTAAGGAGTTAGAGAAATTTCACTATGAGCCATACATTAAAACTGGATATGTGGCTTACTTAAGCAGATTTTTTCCATTCAAATTCTTGAGAGATGAGTATGCACCACTCATGAGGCTCATCATTCAGTATTTTAGTTGTGAGGGCAGGTATGCTCGTCTTTTCTCATATCATGTTCGTTTGCTGATGCACTTCACAAGGGTGCGTATGATGAATATTCCGTATTTCATACACCGCAACATAGAGAGGATGGTTACATTTGTGCAGAAGAAGACGAGCCCAGTGCAGCAGTTCAGGAGTATATATTATTTCGCTTTGATCAAAATCTTGGTGTCACATCAGTTGGCAGAGCAGGGCATCACTTGGGAGGATTTCATTTCTAGAGACTTTTTCCGAGTGCCACAGCAGCCTCCCGAGGCAGTTCATGATGCAGGAGAGCCCTCACACCAGCCGGACATGCTTGAGGTTGAGCATATCATCACTCCTTTGGTTCAGACATATCAGCGAGGCCACAGGGCCTTATTTGCAGCGACACGGCGAGTATTATCTCCACATGATGTGGAAAGGGTCTGCAGAGCTTCATCGACACGCGGTCATTATCTCCACGTGATGTGGAAAGGGTCTGGCATTCTTCGGTGCGAGGAGTCGTTCCAAAGGGGGGGCAGGGCCCGCCGCAGCGAGGCCATGGAGGCCGGGACACCGATATGGCAGTCATTGATGTTGATACGGGCTCTCCTAGCTCGAAGCTGAGGGAAGTCATCCAGGAGCAAAGGGCCGAGAATGACCAGCTGAAAGACCAATTGCAGAAGACTCAGTGGGTGATTAACTATTTGGAGCAGCGCAACAAACAGCTCGAGGATGAGCTCACATTTTATGAGGTGCGCCAAATCCGTGAGGACAGGCAGTGGAATCGAAAGAGGCCCGGTGACATGACACCAGCTGACAGAGATACTGTACTCACGCGGGTGAATATATATCTGGAGAATCTGTTGGCGAAGGCCAACCGAGACAAAGACATGCTTCGCCACATGAAAGGCCATTACTGGGCTCGCATGCATGTTTGCAAAGCGAGGATGAGGATCATGAAGAGGAGGTTGCGCAAGGCACTTCGACGGCGGAAAAGGCCTATTCCACTTCGGATTTTGGCCGAGGCTTCATTGACTGGGCAAGACACATGATGGAGGACCTCCGCTCCGAATTTGGGCAAATTCGGAGAAAATTTTGTCATTTCCAAATTTTTGGTCTTAAAAACAGGTTTTGTAGCTAGGTGGGTCGCGCGATCATGCGCTCGCATTTTTTTGGGGCACTTGCTGGAGGAGATTTTTACATTTTTGGATTTTTCATGGTTAAATATGCATCCTCTGAAGTCAACTTAGCATTTCAACAAAATCTGGATGGTCAAACAGCTCAAAAACACCCTAAAAAACACCTTGCTGCCACCTTTTGCACCAGCAGGAAGTACCTCTGGGAGAATGAAGTTTTGAGGGGTCAAATCAACTCCAAATTCAGAAATTCCACTTGGGTTGGAAATTAGACATCCAGGGCTTTCCAACGAGCTATCATGAGCTCAATTTGGATGTCGGGAGCTACCTAAAAATCAGCCTGCAACATGAGCGACCCACGCAGTTCAGGAGCGACCCACCTTGAGAATTTTTTGAGTTTTTCAGCTGCCAGCTCAGTATTTCGCCTATTTTGGACCAGTTTTGCCTATGGATAAAATTCTTGGGTTTTTATGATGTAAATTCATGTTTGGCATGTAAATTTGGCTTGTTTTTATCTCTTCTAGAAGATTCACTCTCAAATGAGTAAAAAATCATGTAATGGATCAGTTTCCACTCTTTTAGAGGCAAGTTGTTAGCTGCCTAGATTGTAGTTCCATGATTAGAATTGGTTGAAACTGATCCCTGAAGAGGGAATTCGACCCCTAGAGGTGGGGAAAGGGTTAGAGTGATCTATGGTATGCTTTTGATGACTATTTCAGTGGCTTTTTAATAGAATTTGTGAACCTTTTTGTATCATGAATTTGGAAAGTAATAAGGAACCATAACAAAACATGTGAGAATTGATATGCAAGACTTAGCCACTGATAATGGTTATTTTCTGTACAGGAAAAGGAGAAAACGAGGAATTTCCGTTCCAAAGGAAAGGACAAAGTCGAGATAACTGCTGTCCCTCTGAACGAGAACCGAATGCAAACAAGGCTAAATAGATTACAGCAAATCGGCTCGGAAAAGAAGGAGAAGACACCAGCTCGGCGCCAAAGAAAGGAAAGGATGAAGAATTAACAGTTTGGCGAATCCCTCAGGATCTTCGATCCTGAGGGATCGCTGCTTTATTTATCATGTTACTTGGACATCTCCGCCATCACCTTTATATAAAGGGACAACACTGTTAGCTTGATAGATAGGATACGCTTTTATGTAATTTTCTGTAAAACATCAACTTTGATTATTGAGTCTCGTTGAGAACTGGTTCAATGTATTTTTGACCGATGCATTAATAAAAGCTTGGTGATTATTTCATCTCTGCGTCTGGATTAACTTAAAGCGGTGTATCCTTGGAGGCTAAGGGCCCGGCCCCGAAGGACACTTGCTTCTGTACCATTACGACTTGACTTTTGTGTGGTTTGTTTATCATTGTTATTTGGTAATTTGATATGCTTTATAAGTTCATATTACATGCTTTGTTAAAGATTGAATCATTGAGGTTTTTTACAGATAGAATCGTGTGTTGACTCCGCATCAAGTTATTAATCCTTTCAAGAGTTAATTGCATGTTCTTACTGTTTTGTTACAGAGCTGTTATACTAAACGTTCGTGTTGTGCGCGTTTCTGATTTATCAGTACTGTTCCATAATTCATTAATAGTTATTGCTGTTCCATTAGTGTGATTTGTGTGAATTGCTTTTAGAGTGAAAGAATGTTATTTGATTGCAAAGAATGCATTTGAGTTAATAGATTAAGTTTGGTTACAACCTGCGGGACTTAGTTATTCAATTGCTGTTCCATTTTAGACTTGCTGTTCTATTTCAGAATTGTTGTTCAATCCTTTATTTGCTTTGCTATTCCAT